>OX031026.1:5000000-6250000 GCA_943735995.1 Sesia bembeciformis | reverse complement strand
TCGCGGGTCACGTGGGTACAATATTGAATACACGCAGTAAGTTCAAATAGGTCAAAGTTTTAAGTATAACCTATCCGATTTTCATGAAATTATTCCTCGATGGTAATCGAGTAGTATAACTAAAAATCGATTTATCATGTAGTTCTGCCTACATGATAAATCCTAAGGGTCCTAAGATCCTTTTCTGCAGTTGCATTCTGTATCTATTCAACTAGTATAATCTTGAACTACAAATATCCAATTTAGGTACCAATACGTGACAGTAGTACTAGTAAGTGACGATTAGTTCTAATGGTAGCGGTCACTAATTGTGGTGTACTCATAAGTGTAGACAGACTGCCGGACTCCCACGTTGATCGGTATTATGATGCAACTTAATTCGTATCACACTTCAATGTTAATATTATCCATATTGATAATGGCGTAACTATTATTTATGGTTTAGTCTTCGTTTAAATGATACACGTATATGTATTTTATTATAGACATAATTATGTTGTGCAGTGGTGTTGGTAGGTGGCCCGTAGCCCGGGTTAAATTCGGAGAGGCATGGTACCGTTGTCTTCACTGACAATCTCCACTGGTGGAGATTGATTTTGGAGATTGTCACCGCAAAAATATTTCCGTTGAAATATTTTTGTCATCAGATAACGGAGTTTGTGTTCATAAATTCTAGAATATTGACTCCATTCCGTGAAGCTTTATATGAAGGTAGTTACATAAAATTTGAGATTTTTGCGTTTTTCACAATGCATGAGCTGGCGGTTAGTGCAAGCCAACCGAAACGTCGAGTAAAATAAATAAGTTAAACATACGCGTTGAGACGCGTTTAAGTAGATAAATATATAGTTACATTTTCATTACTTTACCGTTCTTGTTTAATAGGCTTATTATATTTAATAAGCTTGTTATATTTCTAAACAACAAAATATTTTTTTGGTAAAATTAGATCAAAGCCGCTATTTGCCTGCGTGAAGCCGATCAAAACGATGTCTATAAAAATTTAAACGTTACGAAAACAACTTAGCGAATAATTTACTACCGTTTATTTTATTTTAAAGTAGAAAGACCCTTTTTTATATTTATCTACCGGTTATTGAAAGTCTCTCTATGTCTCTATATTCATAATAAAATGTCAACATCTATCTCTATGTAAAATTTTAAACTATTGCTTATGTAATATATAACTATTTACTATGTAATATAATATAACTATGTATATAACTATTTACACTATGTAATATAACACTATGTAATATATCTATGTAATATAACTATTTACACTTTCGCGTTTTGTACACATTTTACATTCTAAATCGGGCCTGAACGCGTATGATAAAGGTATTTGTTTACATTTTATTCCTACCCGATGTTTCGGCACGGGTTGCACCAGTCGTGGTCACGAGTCGACCTGTGTCAACTCGTCACAGGGTATACCAGCCGTAACCCGTTGTCAAGGATCGACTCGTGACCACGGCTGGTGTAACCCGTGCCGAAACGTGTATTAAGAATAAAAGGTAAACAAATACCTTTATTATACGCGTCCAGACTCCATTTAGAATATACAATATTGTTATCGTGGTTAAACATAATAATTGTTATGTAAACAGTTTACTCACGATTTATTATTTATTTATTATAGTCGATATTTCGGTGCAGTTACATGAGCCGTGGTCGCGGCGATACTGCGGAGACGGGTGAAGGTGTTGTCGCTATTGACAGACAAATCTGTCTACCCTTCATCGCGTTCGTTTTTGATTCACCTGCCCCCCCCCCCCACTGAATATGTTTTTGTTGATTAAGTTCCTTGCACACTATACGGACAACATCACCCACACACACGCGAGTTTGTTGATTAAGTTCCTTGCACACTATACGGACAACATCACCCACACACACGCGAGTTTGTTGATTAAGTTCCTTGCACACTATACGGACAACATCACCCACACACACGCGAGTTTGTTGATTAAGTTCCTTGCACACTATATGGACAACATCACCCAAACACACGCGAGTTTGTTGATTAAGTTCCTTGCACACTATACGGACAACATCACCCACACACACACACGTGAGTTTGTTGATTAAGTTCCTTGCACACTATACGGACAACATCACCCACACACACACACGTGAGTTTGTTGATTAAGTTCCTTGCACACTATACGGACAACATCACCCACACACACACACACGTGAGTTTGTTGATTAAGTTCCTTGCACACTATACGGACAACATCACCCACACACACACACGTGAGTTTGTTGATTAAGTTCCTTGCACACTATACGGACAACATCACCCACACACACACACACGTGAGTTTGTTGCTTAAGTTCCTTGCACACTATACGTACAACATCACCCACACACACGCGAGTTTGAAAACGCATATAAATATTATAATATTTGTGAATAAGGAAGAAGACATTGGTAAATTGCCCTAATTGTTATGGACGACACACCTAGCTTCTTTTTTAGTCCATTTCCCTATAGTCATTCCGGTGTGACTACAAGGAATAATTTGCTTGCCTTCAATGAGGCAAAACAAGGCTCAATTTAACTAATTATATTCGCCTATATTATGTACCTGTTTTCTACAACTGAATATTTTCCAGGTTGACGCAAAGCACTGATTTAAACAGAAATAAGTTATTTTATTTTGAGAAAATGTAAGACTAACTCTAGTCTAGTTACTATATCAATATCAACTTATATTTCTCCACTGCAGGTTATATGCCTTTCTCAAGACTTGAGTAACTCTTAAAATGTTCTAAAAACTCAGTGAACTCTTTCTTTTAAGGATAGTTCACGGTGACCCAGTTTACACCTACCCCATCGGAACCGATCGATAGTTAAAAATTCGAAATTCATTATCTTGAATTCGATGGGCGTTAAGCAAGATCTGTTGATCCATATACACCCAGCTGGGTACAATTTTCTAGTACTACATTGCGGTCATATACAATAAATAATTGTGTCCAAACATACAGGATGTGTATGTAGGTATCAGAAAGATCCCGGCACTCCGAAGATCCCACATCATCCCACGTTTTTAGTTACCGTCATTTGCTATTATGTTCCTCGTGGACACGTTCTGTGTGGTGACTTCAGTAATACTACTCTTCTGGTATAAATATCATATATATTGTTATCGTGTGTTTACAAATTGAAATAGACAAGAAGCCAAGTAAGTGCACTGAATGTTGATGCCTTGTCGACCGCGGGAGAAAGAATAACATGTTGTGCCTTGTTGGCAGCTCGAGACAGACTGTCCTCCCTTGTCGGTGGTTTTTCTAAGTGTCATCTTCCATTTACTAAGTTACTGGGAGCACAATTTAAGTAAACAAAGAATAGGGCTATTTACCGAGGGCCGTTTGCAAGAACAAGAAAATCCCTATCATAAAATGTCGTCACCTCGTAAGAACATTAAAAGCTGTATACTTTGTATACTTATATACTTACAGATAAAAGATGTCTATTTAAACTCCAGTTACAAAAAAAATTGGCATCTTTCAAATATTTTCAAATTATCAAAGGAGTAAAATAGTCTTTCTGAACATGTGTAAGGACCATTGACGTTTAAATACATAGAACTCATTGGTAAGGACAATGGTTTTGACTTACAAAATTAAGTAATAAAACGATTCTTAAACTTACGTTGGGTGCTTGGGGTTAAGTCAGCAACGCACCCTTAAAATAAAATAACAAAAAAATTCGAGAACTTGTCTTAATTAACTTAATGAAGGTGTGTCGGAAATAGTCACCACAGGCCATGTTTTGCAACCCTCTTAAGACATCTGAATTTATTGAAGGGTGCACAGACAGTTTCAGCAAAGCTTTTGTCACACCTTGTGAATTATTTATATTTTCATATGAGCTCTGTGTTTGTATTTTATAAGTGAACGAAGTCAAAAAATACAATACAATTTGTAAAACAATAAATCAGGCTAGAAGTAAAGTAAACACAATAAATAGGATACTTAAATTTGTCCCCATTAGTGTAATGTTACAATAAAATATATACATAAATTAAATAAATTTCTTGAATGTGGGACGGACAATCCAAATACTTCTCGACTCTCTAATAATAAGCTTACGCACTAACTATGTTACTGAAGCGAATGCGATTGACGTTTTTGAGAAGAGTTCTATTGTGTCAGAGGATTTTGTTTTATAAAAATAGTCCTGTTCTATTGATTTTTTGGAACGAAGTTCCTTTACGCGGCTTGCGGTAGGTGTGATTAGAGAGAAAATGTAACGTCACGTAAGATTTTTACCCCCTCCATACGCCTTTCTCTTTCTCGCCTTTCTCTCGCTCGGACACGGTATGGTCACGATTCTCGCGATCGTGTCAGTTCGTCGGTATTCGGTAAATTTCGGTAGCGGGCCGGTCGCTAGTTCTCTCTCTCTCATGCCTCACTTGATTTGATTTGAGTATGAATAATCATCCAGCGCAGTACACAACTGTACGACAATTGATGCTGTTTTTTCGAGATACTTGGATAAAATTGAATCTCAAATATATGTATCTTATTATAGTTACCATAAGCCGATAATTACCATGTTAGAATATAATGATAAGACTTAAAGTATTGTACGTATTTTTCAATAAATAAAATGAATATTTTTCCTAATATATTTAATGAAACTATTTGATTTTTGATTTGATTCCTTATTTTAAATTATTTGCATTGAAAATATGATACAAAATAAAAAAAATACATGTACTATATAGATTTTATTTCGAATTACATTCGGAGTTTAAAAAAATGCGTGAGGATCTTCGTTCCTGACGGTTCGTTCCTGTTCCCCTGACCGCACACGTTTTTTTTATATATTTTTTTTTCTTTAAGATAATAAGTAATATTAACTCTATTAAGATATAGTTGATAAGACATTCAATAATAATCATTAATGTCTAAATGATTAATAAAAAAATGTAGATGTACCTATGGTTAGGTACATGCTGACAAATGGACTCATTTGCTCAAACTAATAATTAATTACTGTGAAGTTTCTTTTTTAATTAAAAATAGAAAAATTAATATTATCGCTTGGATATTTTACAGTAGTTCATTTAATCGTAAGTAGTCATAACACTTATATAATAACAATTATAACAATAACAATAACAGCCATAACAATTTATACCTACTTAAGGATAACAATAATCGGTCAGGTAAACAATTTTCTTCAACATGCTGTCATCAAATCATAATTATTATGTTGCTCGTGATTTTTATTTATTTTTAAGTAAGTATAGGTAGGCGATATTCTGTAATTTCGCAGTGACCTCGGTTCATGTAACTGGATCGTATTACCGGCTATATAAAATAAATAAAAACTCGTTTATATAACAATTATTACGTTCAATTATGAAAATTAAAGTTTAAAATCACACGTTACGGCCAATCGCCGAGTTTAAACAGTTAGTGAGTTGTGTAGCTTAAACCTTTGATAAATGTGTGATCGCTATTAACATTCCAGAGGGACACCGGTGATACGGTTTTATTCTAAAATGTCATCGCACCTTTTCTTACACGTGATATTAGAAGGGAAGGGTTTATTATGTGAACGATGATTTGTGGCAATTCTATAAGTCAACATATCGGGTGGGATACTGTCTATTTGTCTTCTTTACGCACGGTTATGTAATACTTTATTGTAGCACATACAGTGGATCACTAGAAGACTGAACAGTAATTACCACCTACATATACTTTCACTATGAGTGACTTGTATCATTAGTTATTTCAAAGGCGAAAGGTAGTTCAATGGTATATGTAACATCGATTAGAGATATTGGTTCGATTTTTAAAAAGTATTTGTCGTGAAATCAAATAAGACTTTACTAATGACTTGAACAATGTTTTAGCCATGTCATGCTAAAATATTCCAGTCATGTTTAGATTGTGAGACCATGAGTCTTTGAACTACTGAATGTTGTTATATCTAAACTCGATGAGATCTAAAATCTAAGCTTTTTTTTATAGACAAGTGGGCGGTCGAGCAAGCGGTCCCACGTAATGGTAAGTGTCATCGCCGCCCATGGACACCTGCAACACCAGGGGGGTATGAGGGTGCGCCGCCGACCTTGCAAAATCCTATTCACAGCTTTCTTGAAGAACCCCATATCGTAGCTTAATGGAAAAACCTCTTGAGGCAGTTCGTTTCACAGCCTACGGGTTCGTGGTATCAAATGATAGGGAAATCGCACATCTGCATAGAAGTAACACGATACATTACTTAGTAGTGTTCATAACTTAGGTTTTCGAATACGTTAATATTGATTATCGATTTTACATTTCTATTGTCATGAGGTCGCACCACTGAGTTTATACTTAAGTACGGATTTATAAAAATTATCACCAGCCCGCATGTTCTAGAATGAAAAATATAAATCTGGAACATGTGTATCCACCGTTCCGCACTGGGCCCGCGTGGTGATTTACGACCTGAAAACTCCTACTAGAGAAGCCTTCTGCTTTGTAGTGGGAAGTTAAAAATGAGTCAATAAAAGTGAGTATTTACCAGAGTGCAAAATAAACAGCATTAGAAAAGAAAATTGTAGTATTGGAATGATCATGATGCATATCGATATAAAACAGATGCAGGTGGGTCTAAATTTTTAACCATAATTTTATTTCTAAATTAAAATTACAATGCATATAAGCACTTAAGAGTATTATGAATAAATTCAATCAATTTGTTTTGACACAGCCGCTCAACAGGCGGCGACTTTTTTTGTAAAACGCGCAAGAATGTTAACTGTAATCACTTTTTATCCTTCACACATTTACTTTCTAAAGAAAATTGAACCGTATTAAAATCGATATAAAGTCTTTCAAATATTTTTTCAGCAGTAGAAACATTGTTGCTTTAAGTCTATAGACGACCATAAAATGTCTAGTTACAAGAAACGACAGTAAAAATTTCTCCCGTAATTTCAATAAGTTATTTATGTGGACGTGTATTTATGGTCTATTATAAAGCTGCGTATACACATAATAACAACAGATTAAGCTTGTATTGACGTTAACATTAAAAAGAGCATGGAGTCTTCTGAAAAATGTCCGAAAAAATTCAATACATTTTAAATACTAAAGCTATTTTGCACCTAAAGAACAGCTAGTCCTCACTTCAGCAATTTATACAAACGTAAATGTAAATTGCACAAAAAACACTGAAAGAACAAATAATAATTATCAAAATAATTATTAAAACGATAAATTGTGTGCATGTAAAACTCGTCCATTAAAAAAACTACGTATCCTAATAAGGATTTCTTTATATACATGTACAGACTGAAATGGCAAGCTGAAGTGGCAGTGGGCGGGCTTTATATGCCGCAGGACCGGTAGCCTATGGGGGAGACGAGTCCTCGAATGGAGACCGCGTACCTCCGGGGACGCCCTCCGGCCAGGTGAACTGACGACTTGAAAAAAGACGCCGGTAGTGGCTGGATGAGAAGAGCGGAAGACCGTGTGCGGTGGCGGTCCTTAGGAGAGGCTTATATCCAGCAGTGGAGAGACACACGCTGGTGGTATGGTATGGTACGTACGGAAAGTTGAGAAACATGCGCGATAGTTGTAGCAGACGAAGTTGAGACATATTGAGATTAACAAGATGTGTTTTATATTATTTTGACTTTAATTACAAAGAAAAGTTGACACTGGCAGAATGTTCTAATTGCGCTATTGCCATATATAAAAAGAAAAAGAAGATAATACTCTAAAGAGTAGTGTTAGAATGTGGATACCAGATCATATTGAGGGAGAAGATTTTAAACTTTTCTTATCGTGGTTGAACATACGTGATTCACGTAATTGGACCGAAATATCGGCTATGATAAATAAATAATAAA
This sequence comes from Sesia bembeciformis, assembly GCA_943735995.1. Classification (NCBI taxonomy): domain Eukaryota; kingdom Metazoa; phylum Arthropoda; class Insecta; order Lepidoptera; family Sesiidae; genus Sesia; species Sesia bembeciformis. Next base: position 6,242,129 of record OX031026.1, on the reverse strand, counting down.
TCATGAGTAGCCCGTTTACAAATAATAAATATGATACTGAGGGATGTCTCAAAATTTATCAGCAACTGACAGAATTTCAGTAAATGGTAAATGGTGCATGCATGCCGGTTCTGTTCTACATTCACTCTACAATAAAATAAATTACTTTTTTATGAAGTTGATTGCAAAAAGATAAATAACAAAACATCCATCAGACCAAACCACAGAGCTGCGGTTTTATTGCACGTCTGGCTCTGGTTTGCTAAATATAAAAGCTGTTTGGAGAAAAGTAGCCTTTTGGTAGCTCCGTAGCTCCTCAGGTGCAGTGGATTGTGATCATGTATCAATGAACGGAATGAGGACATCGCAAATCTACTTGAAGACAATCTTTCATTTGTGCCATCTTTCCTGGTCCATATTTCCTGTTTCAATTCATGTATAATATTTTCTGCGATCGTCTTAATAAGAATATCATTGACGTACGTTACTTCCAGATGTAATAGGTAACTTGCGTTCAGAAAGCTTTGGTGTATGATTTCCTCGTTTATAAAAACAGATTTAAGGCTCATTATCATCGAGGTTTTGTCAATATGCATGAACAGTTGCAGGTGAAAATTGTATGAAGTTTGGTTAGATACGGTAATCGAATTTAATATTCTAGACTGAACCGTTCGAGAAACTCTCCTTGTGTAAATGAGCCTTCGTAATTTTTAGCTAATCGCAAAAATCAACATAGCATACGACTGAGAATTTTAACCTTAACACTGTCACTATAACCGAGAAAGAGACATGGAATGGCACATATTTTCAAAAGGTACCTATTTAACTTGTAGCTGAGAGGTAAAGAGTAACAAGTGCTAAAAATTAAATTTATACGCTGTTTAAATGTCTGTACAGAAATTACCATTCCATACCAAACCATTAGCCTATCTGTCCACTGTAGGCGTCTTTCAAGGCCCGCCACCATACACGATCATCGACTCTTCACATCCAGCTACCACCGGCTAACTTCTTCAAATCGTCGGTCCGCCTGGCCGGAGGGCGTCCCACCCGGCACTTGCCTCCCTTTCCAGAAAAAGTAAAAAATATTTGAACAAATGCGACAGTAGCAATTACAAAGGAGAAAAACTTACGAAAGAAAAGCTCCAGAGAGAATTTTTAAAATACGTAACTAAATAAATCCAAGAATATTCCAATTAAACGAAATAATGTGAATTTATAGTTAATAATGATTTCAAAAATAAGTAGAATTTCATTAATAATTGGGATTAATCAGTAATTTCAAGAATAGTGCTTTCTTTCCTCGTGTTATCAGAATTAGTATTTGCTGAGAAATAACGTTGAAAACTCTTTTCATTGATATAAAAAGGTAACTATAATAGGTATAAAATAGAATCTATCGTATTTATTGTCGTTAAAACGATTATTGGCCTTATATTTTTTTATTAGTGATAGTATAATGAGGTGCAATAATGATGTTTTCGATAATTTTAACACTCGAGTATTGAACATTATTCTTACAACAATCATTAGATCAAACTCAGACGGAAATAAAGATAATTTTATAACTCAGATTTTAGTAGATATATGTACTACAGGCCATAATCGTTAAACCTTGCTCTGATTGCAGTCAGAAATAAAAAAAATACAATGAAAAACAATACAAATCAATTCATGCTACGTAACAATTTATTAAATAGATAGATTGATCAACCAAAATAGTGACATGTATCATTATGGTTTAAAAGCAAGGCATTTGCAACGACGCGGTAAAATTTACCTCCTGGCAATTCAGTCAGTCATTTGGTGGCAAAAAAATATCCATTATTGAACATATCATTCATAACTTTCCTTCTTTACAATAACTGCAATACTTTTGACGAAATGGTAACGTGAATTTAAAAAAAATATAAGAAACAGAAGTAATTGAAAAACAAAACATCTACATATACAAAGCGAAGTAATATTACTTATTATTATTAATATTATATAATTAATTATAAGTAAATAAATAAAGCTCGTAACTCATTTATCACGAGATAAAATAAAAAGAATCATTTAGATTTTACGATTTTCTGCAAGCCCGTTGCTTGATGGTGTATATATTGCATTCATGAAAATTAACTTTGAACATTTGTTAAAATAAATACATTATTTGAAAACATTATTTTTCATTTTATTATAGATACATTATTAATTAGGAAGATTTATTCCTTACAGCCTACACTATCAATTAACACAATTAAATAACTTACGATTTCATTCAAGGAAAATTAACGGGTGCGATTCCCGGTTGTGTATGAGTTTTTTGAAAATCTTTGTATACAGTTTTTCATAATTCTAAAATAGACGTCATGGTACCTTAGAATAATTTTCTCTATTTCTAATAGTTTCAGACATTTCTATAAAATACTTTTCTCAATAAAATACCCTGTGTAGTTTTATACAGTAAGATATTATTATAATAAAATATAAATAAATATTAATTAATACTCAATCTGTGACGGCTATTGTCTTGAGCGATGAGTCACTGGATTCTTAACACGAACAGACAGTGGTTACCAGACAATCCCGAGGGACGTCCAAAAGATCACCAGCAGTAGCCTGTGTGAATAGAAAGTGCAATAATACCAATTCAATTATATAAAACATTTCCTCTGCCACCAATGAAACTACGAAATATTGAGCGATTTTTGCGTTCCTCTACGCGCAATGACGGATAAAAGGGATAACACTCAGATTATAGGTAATCTTGTGATCTACTCTTCCCTATGAGAAGTTGTTTACATTAAACCGACGACGTAGAACTAATCGCACCGGTTACAGTAATGTAAAGTTTGGTACACACAAGCAGGCTAATTGTACACGCCAATTGACAGGCTAAAACTGAGATTCAAAAATATTAATATCAGGAATTCATATCACATATTTTTGAATCTCAAGAATATCAGGAAATAAAATTGTGTTTGGACAAAATTCCATAGACATGTTTCATTTCATTTCATATTGTATTTATCTTTAATAAATTTACAAATGGTAGGTACATCACTAAAACCTACGAGTACATCCGTATATATATACATATATCTATATGTATATAGATATAGATAGCTAGATAGATACACTTTATTGTACACCAAAAACATACAGAGTAACACAAGGTACAATTTATTAGAAGTACAACCGGCGGCCTTATCGCTGAAGGGATTTCTTCCAGGCAACCTTTGGGTGGTGAAGAAAAGTAGACGAAATAGAGGTAGAAGTTGCAACAAGGAAATAATGTCTGTATATACATTCATAGATACATAACTACTTGTAGAAATATTAAATACCTACAGACATATAGGTATAATATATACATGCATTTATATATATGCATGGATATATATATATATCCATGCACGACAGGAATAAGTTGATTACTCGATATACAGAGTTAGTGGTAATTTGACCTATTCTCGTTATCATTATTATTTTTTACGTTGTATTCACTTTTTATTTCAATAAATAATAAATTCTAATTATTATTCTATTCTAACAAGACATTACAGGGCTAAATAAATGGCCAACAACCAAATTATAATTACCAGTAACCTGTATATAAACTTTTAAATAAGAAATTCTAATACGTTGTTTCACGGAAGTCTTCTGTGAGGGTGGAGTAACTCTGACAGTTGGACATACACGTATATATATATAAGATACAAACTAAAGTAAATTAAAACGCAGCATGGATTCTCTGAGTTATTTTTTTAAAAGTAGACGATAGAAATAAAATAAGTATTTCAAAAAAATATATCTTGTAAGCGGTCGGTGCTAAATACTGCCATTATAAAAGTATAACCTATTTTTATTCAGTTCATAGAAGTCTATGAAAGAAGATGAATCTCTATGATGAAAGGCTATGTCTCTCAAAGTTATTATTCTGCTATAAAGCGACTTCATTCGCGTGAACTTGTAATTCCCGTGGGAACTCTATAATGGATCTGCATAAAAAGTACCTGGATATAAATATGATTTGTTCATTAAAATCTTTCCAATAGTTCTCAAAAATTCCAAAGACAAAGACAAAAATCTCTCAGAGACAAAAAATCCAAAAAATTTTGTTTTTGGCTCTCTATTACTCGTACTTTACATTCGATTTTTTCTCTCCATATATGGCAATAATGTAATTAACACATATTGCCAGTGTCAAGTTTTCTTGGTTCAACAACAATTTCGACGTCTAAAACGTATCCTGTCAATGTCCAGTCCCGTCGAAGTAAGCCAGGAGTCGCTCAGTAAAGCGATAGTTGGTTTACTGAAAATAGAAGAGGACTCCTTGGAAGCATACGAAAAACGCAGTCCCACGCTTTTATTTGATTATCACAAACACCACGCACGAAAAACTATGTGAAGCTTAATAAACTATCACTATTAAACCACAAAACGCCTAATACAATAATTTATTTTTACAATAATCAAACAAAATTCCCCAAATCAGTTCCCGCCAAAAAGTCCTACACTTTAATTATTTTGTTTTTAAATATTGAATGTACAGACACGGCTCTGTGCGATTTTATTATATGTAGGTATAGATTGTCTGTGATTTAGTTTGAAAAACAACCAATATTTTATAATCTGTGGGTCTATCCCAGCCCTAACACAGGTAGCGGCATCACAGAAAGTGGTCTACAGACTATCCCGAAGCAGTGATTAGCCACAGTGATTGTGTACAGTGACCGCGAAAGTTGTCCATTAAAGAACCTGACTTTATCATAAATAATGGTTGATTGATGAGAGACCTCCGCGGGCGAGCTGCCGCCAGAGAAACGATACGAAAGTGATTTTATAATTACTCATACAAAAACCTTAAGTATTAATATCTCAGTTATGATGACGTTAGGACCAGGTCTGAATGTACACTATTCCTAATATTGCTCTTAAGCCAAATATTTTTGGATTAAGTCTAGCATTAAAATTTATAACATATGATCTAGTATATATAAACAAACGGTATGAGAATCTTTGCTTATCTATATGTATTATCTAATTTAAATAACTATTCAAATTGACCCTGGAATGGTGATATTGTTATTGAAAATTGTGTTTGAAAGATTTTTTGGTTGTAATCGAAAAAAACTCTCATATTCAAAAACATGATCTTTTTATTTTTTTAGAATGTTTCCTCGTAATATTCTATAATTAAATTATGTTAAAAATGCGTCTTGCACATTCAAAACGTCGATTCTTAACTTCCTACGTACCCTCTTGTAACGCCCACACCAAGCGGTAGTTATATTATTACATATTTATTAGTAGGTAAATATTAATATAATTCTGCCCCCTTTTCCATAAAAAAAACATTCTAAAAGGTTTTAGAGGGTATGTTAAATACAAAAAGAAGTCGCAAAACAAAAGTTTATTGTTTCAACGTCAGAAATCCACGTAATTGTCTATTCTGACCTGTTTAGGTATTAATATTGTAATAATAAACAGGATTACTGTAAAAATACCCTACAAACCTCACAATATTGCAGGGTATTTTAACAATAATCCCGTATAATTCATTTATTTGTATCAAACTATGTATCTAGTTATTCATTGTGATAATTACAGGTGAAGAGATGTTACAAGTACAATGGTACATGTTCCTCTGTAATATACTCAATGGGTGTGTATTGACTTGCCATGCTATCAGTCCTGCTAACAGCTAACTGCTATGCTAACAGTACATTAGTACAGTAAAATTATGTGTGATAGGCAAATCTATATCTATATCTATCTATACTAATATAATAAAGAGGTAAAATTGAGTGATTGTATGTATGTTGGGGGTAATCTCTGGAACTACTGAACCGATTTCAAAAATTCTTTCAAAAATAAAAAGCTACATTATCCGTGTCTAATACAGGCTATATTTTATTATGAAATTTTGAAAAAAAAACTTAAAACCGAAGCGAAGCGAGGGCGGGTCGCTAGAATTATATATTATTTGTCGTGATTGCTACCAATTTTTGAGGGGGAGAGTGCATGCTGCATTTCCACAGCCGCTGGGCGTACTCGACTGGCCACGTTACCCCTCTCTCACAGAAGACTACCTTGAAATGTACTGCATTTCCCACTTTATCTTATTTCCCTAATGTACGTACGTGTTTCGGTAGTGAGTGAGATGTGCTAGAGCCCATTCCCATCCTATCTCTCCCCATTTTCCCAAGCCTTTCTACAAATCCATTCCTATAGCTCCAAAGATAGGCAGCGCATCCGGGGGCGTGCCAACGTTTGTCACTTTGGACTAATGTTGGCATGTATCGCGGATAGCTATGGGCGACAGTACCCACTTAGCATCACATGAACTGCATGCTCGTCTGCCACCCTTCGTCCATAAAAAAGAGACATCTCCTGTCTATGTACAGAATATTTATATGATTTACATAATGTTGTCTTCTACAAACTATTTAATCTTGCTGCTAAATGTGCAAGGCACATGTCACTGGTACCTACGTTCGCATATGCGTCAATCGTATAATGCTTCAATTGTTCCTTTTAACGTATTGTTCTTGTATAACGAAACATGTGTTTCGAATTCATTAGTCTCTTCTATTGACTTTCAAGTAATTCATGAGGATTGTATGTTTAAAATAATTGGTTGGTAATACATTCAATATTGGTCGTCTCGTATCTTAATAGTTTGAAACCCGGTGTGTTTCTTTTTACTTTAGAGAATTAACAAAAACAAAATAACCAGTTAATATAACAGAGTCTATTAACAATGTCGTTGTCAAACTTTCAATTCAAATTAAATAAAAACGTTTATTTAGAAAGCTAAAAGGCGTTAAACAAACATACGGTACCGCTTACCAATAGCGTCAAATGATTTGCATCATGCACGTGATAGCTTGAAAGTGTTTAGATTGGGCCTAGACCAGCGATTCCGTGTGCCCTACGCCTTGCATGTCGTCTTGTGTAGTAGGTATAAAATGGCTGGTGGTATAAAATTGCTGGTGGTATAAAACAGTGTGCACTCTCGCACTGAAGTATGTAAAGCCGAACTATGGGTATGTAATGTAAAGATGTATAATTATATATTGGAGGTGGCCGTTCATAAGAAGATGTAGAGCCTGCATCAGGGCAGACGGCAAATAATTTGAGCAACTTTAATTTTCATAATAAATGAAATGTATTAATATTTTTTATGTTTCTCAGTCTTTCCTTAGTCCAATACATGCCTTGATGAATAAATAAATTTTGACTTAAAATCAATTTAGAATTCTAATTTTAGTAAAAATTAAAATATAAATCCTTTTATATTTTAATAACAATATCATCATTTCTGAAACAGGAAACCTCATGTATAAATACCATTTTAGAATCTACATTAGCTAATTAGGCATTTTTAGAAATAGTTTGATGGATAGGTTTGATACATTTTTTTGGTAATTGAAGTTCATATTCAAACTAGTAGATGAAAGTTGAAACCTTAACTTTAGACAAAAGGTAAACTTTTCGAAAATAACATAACAGTAAATAAAATTTACTGATTTTCGTTTAACAGAACAACTCTTCGAGAATAATAAACAATACAGAATTTTCTTTCATTTGTAGCTGCAGCACGCGAGTTACTGACCAAGGTTGCTAATTATTCAAAAATCAAAAAAGGCCAATATTTCGAAAACTGCGATTTTTCATTAAGATTAATTGCGTCATTCGATAGCTCTTGAGCTTGGCTATCGATAGTTTCAAGCTTGGCCACTATTATGTAAGTATACCTATGCAAGAAAGTGAAATCTGAATATTTTCTAAATGAGTATAAATCTGGTATTATACCTAAGCATAATAAAATCAGACCAACTTAAAAATTCTCTCTATGTAACCTCTCTTGAATGTAATCTCTTGAAGCTATATGATAAAGGTCCATTCATTATAACGATCACAATTAACCTTATAACCGTAATGAAATCGCTGCATAGACGTCTACGCCCCTCAGTAATCTCCAAGTTTATTAATTATAATAACAAACTGACCTCCGACTGATACAGATGACCTATTTATTTCCAGTGAGTGATATCGGGTTATTTCTATAAAAGTCGTTTTAATGATTGGTTTTAATTATTTATCAAGCATAGTACAATTGTTAAAGTAATGACTTGGCTATTTCGCATCAGAGAATCCTCACGCTGCGTTGTCTTTATAAATTGAATGGGGTAACTCACAACAGTATAAGTATTTTAAATGAATTTATTTAAACGGCGTTCAAATCATACCTTTACGATGTAACAGCAGCGTCTTGTACATACAAACGTACAATCAGTGACAACACTCGGTAAATTGATTGAAAATTCTGTAGATATATGAAAACAATCTAATTAAGTATGCGTTGAACGTAAGTTTAATTATATTTTCATTATACGATCCATTCGACACTTGATTCTAAAATCTGTCAGTAATAAACACGGAGAATCGTTAACTTTAAATTTTATTTCATAAAACATTTACACATATTTTTTTCTGTAATAAATAAGAAAACCTATAGTGAATTCTCTGTTTTAACTACATTTGCCAATCTAGAAAAGTGACGCATCTGGAGTTGACGCCCTAGAAGCAACTTAATTCACAGAGAGCAGTGAACAGGATTCTGAAAGGCCGGCGCGCACCCGTAAGAGACCCTGGTGTTATAGGTGTCCATTGGCGGCGGTGACCATTTACCATCATGTGGTACGCCCGCCCGTCTGCCATTAATTCAATAAATAAAAAAATGGGTCGTCGGGGCTTAATGCTTACGTATTTTTATTACTGTTTAATTTATTCGAAACATATTGAAAGTAGTCATAGCAAGGGCGGCGTAATCAAAAGGAAATCACCTTAACAAGTGATCAGATTAATGAAAGTAGCAAACAGAAGGCATGTTTCCATTATATAATTTGTTTGAAGACAATGACGGTCTCGTATATTTAATTACCGATTACGTATTCCTTTACTCATCGATTACGTAATAAAATTATAGCAGATAGTACTGCCCTCCTTAGAAAAAAGAGACAAGTGCATTTTGATTACATTTGAGAAAAATGCAAAGAAGTAGTTTGCAAAAAAATTAGTAGTTTTCATTAATCCAAAATCAAGCTAGAAACTTGGACAAAACAAAAAGATTCCCGTCCCCCGGAAATTCTATAGTAGAGGCATCAAACAACATCCATTAAAATGGCAAAAGTGCATTGATAATAATGGGCAAATACATCGATTATTTAAATATATAATCTTCATACAAAAAAAGTATTTTATTTTTTCCATATAACAATTCCATATAACAACAACAATTTCATAGGTTTGTATTAAATAATCACTTTGTATTAAAAAAATGTTCCAAATCCAGTGTATATTAACTATACTGAAATATTTTTATTTTAATAAATATATAAAATTATAAATAGTAACAATTTATTAAAGTTGCCGCTTAACCTATAAATCGCGTGTCTCAAAAATATTTTTTTTTTACCAGACAGTAGACAAATTACAAACTCGACATGGTTTTAAGAACATCCCGTAAAAAACTGGAAGTTAAAGAGAATAAAGGTATAGTTTTAAAACAAATTACTGAAATTAAATTAAGCAATGGAAACACACGAACAGAAGTCGTCGACCAATTAATTCTAAAAAGCCTGCTCTGAGCCCTTACTGATGTGTCAACTACTCGTCTACAACAATATTATGTACTCACGTGTATTGTCGCAAGCAATTTAGGTTGGCGAAACTTCAGTTTATAATTTGTCCCGTTTTGCCTTTGCAAATTTTTTAAAGCACCTTGAAATCAATTGGAATTTTAATCTTTGGTCAACAGAACTCTAGTTGTATAACTAGCTCTATAGCGGAATATAATGTACGTACGAGCAGGGTTTCGACAAAAAATGGACATTTAAAGGTATTCCTCTTCCTTCCATACAAGATTCTGGAGATTTCTTAATAATTCGTTTAGATTACTATACCTCTTTCAAAGGCAATTTGCCCTTGTCTACCTTTCTCTTACAGTTCAAAAATCACCTTAGTCTATGCTTGTAGTCCATGACCAGGACATAGTTCCGTTCACACTCAGGTCGACGAGACTGAGCGCCGAAGCGGAACGCCACTAGATACGGTTACCGATCACCGTCATCGGGTTACCAATGCACCAATATAAAATTATAATCAAGAAACGATATCCACAGACTAAATTAGTGCTTATGAAATTGAAATAAAGATTCAAGGTAATTTAGGTAACTGTAAAACTGTAGTTTCAATGTAAGATCGTGTTGGCGCTATGCCAGCACAATTTTACTAGATGGTCAATAACTGACGAATACAATGGCCGCCGCGTCACATATAATATAGGACATTGACAAAGCGCGTGTTGAATTGCGTGGTATTAAATATTATCTTGAAGAAACGGTATTCTTATTGGCTGTGGTTTTTTTATACATCAACTTTCATGCTTAAATAGAGTTGACAGACGCTCAAGTTCAGAAGATTAGTGTTATTATTTGAATTGTTTTTAACACATGGTTTGTAATTATTAAGGTCACAAAATTTGTTATAGCTGACTGCTTGTATGTCGCAATAGATCTCAATATTACTCAGTGTTATTTCTCAAATGTAAAATGTGTCCTACAGTGAATACAAGCAATTTTATTTTTAGCAGAAGAATAACACGCTTTTCAAATGATCTTTTCAGATTCTATGAATGTTTCGCTTTTGAATTTAACGTCAATATTCCTATCCGTGAAATCACTACTTGGCATTTTAAAGGAGACGTTATACGTGAAAACAACTAGAGAAAGGCAAATACTTGATGAGCGAGCCCTGTCGCTTTGGCTCAAATTGGCTAAGTCACGAACTTGACGAGACGCGGTTCACAGCTTTCCATATATGAATATAAAAATCTCTGTGTCTCAGGTCTTGTCGCGTATAATCTTTAATACTACACACAGATATTACCCAAACGATTAGTCTATGGCCCGGAAACATATGATTATGAAAGATCTCCTCTAAATGCAGTTGTACTACAAGGATTTGTGCGAAATACAAAATACAGAAGAGCTAGTTACTAAGTAACACTTGAATCATTTCGTTGATATAGTTCCTCAGTTTGAACTAACATCTATGATAGAAAGCATCTGATAGTCACATATATTATTAATAGCATAGACGACGATAAACCACATACTATATTCTAGGCTGTCATATTTTACAGCAGACAAATATAGGACCCTCGTACAGTTTAGACTGTTACCAAAATGACTTCAATTAATCCAGAGTTATGGATATGTCAGGAACGGGCGAAACGCCAGCAAATCGCTAGTCTATATAATTTTATATCTAGAAGTGAAACTTGTATGATGAATATTTCATGTACTGGGCAATCAGACCACCCAGAGAGTTTCCGAACAGCCAGTCATTTGTCACTTGGAGACAGAATCAATTTAACTTTACAGATATTGAAACATTTTTCGTACGAGTTGAATTTTATGGCAATGATATTGAAGGTGAAATTAGTTAAGATCGTAGTTTTTAAGTGAACGTTAAGTTTGTGGAAAATAAGTCTTCATAAACATTGATGAGGGGATTAGAAATCAAGAGTATCGAATTGAACACGGAACATTTGATGCCGTGACTCTTGACACTATTAGACCTATAAGCGGTATATTCTATTCTTCATTGTATTAAACATTATGAATAGGTATTAGGTACGTGTATAGAATATAAGCTATATATTTAAGTCGTTTAAGTTATATATTTATACTTTTCATCGCATCTCCCAATGTAACTTTCTGTTTAACCCAAAGGATAACTGGGTAGAGATTGCCTTAAGGTATTAAGCTCTCCTTTTGTGCCATAAAGTTTTTTAAATAAATAAGAATAAAATAAACATGCAACATCAGTCAAAACATCCAATTCGCAATTTGAATTTTAAATAAATTCAGTCCACCACATTAAAAATTATAACACACCACATCCAATGATACAATCTGCATATTAAATTTGATTGTCGTTTAAGATATGTAAGTCTCAGATAAGCTTCTTTTGCACATAATGAAATATAAGTACTTTTACTGGAAGGTAACCCGGTTTCCTATGTGGCGATTGTAGAATTTCGCCTTGACAATCTCTGATTATAATTACCAAATACATATAAATAAGGTTATAAAATTAGTTAAGCACAACAATCGTTGAAATTGATAGTGATAATTTATTTAACTTTAACTCGATGTACAATCGTGGACTAAAAATGTTTACCAACTTATGGCCTATAATTGCGTGTATACGCCTATGTGCAATAACCAAATGTGTAATATTAACCACATGGCAATGTCAAACACATTACACATTTGGTTGTTCAAAGATACAACATACTAAACTCTGATTTTTTATTTCATGCAATTCTGACATTTTTTGGTGTTACCAGATGACAAAAATGTTTCCTACATAAAAGGTTAGCAATTCCAATAGAATAAAAATATTTGGCTATAGTTTCCAAGGTTTACATGGTTTTACATGGTATCACATTCCAACTTTTACACATCCGATTTTACATGTTTAACCATGTAAAATCGTAATTTTGTAATTAAATCTTAATTATTATAAAGTTAGTTTATATATTACAAATTTTATAATTGTTACAAAATATAATGGCACAAAAAAGAACAAAATCATTTTCACAAGTAAATTTAATGGAATTATTTTTAATAACAATCATCTTTTTTAGCATTTTATGTATCCGTTAGCGGCTATGACGCCATAGGGCTTGGGGGTTCCTTTCATTTTGACAGCCTCAGCGCTGAATTATTAACCCTATAGGCTTTCTATTGGGTTCAAGTCAGCACATCGGACAGGTCATGGTAATTAAATCACTGCATAGAGGCTCGGGGCTTGTGGATAGGTGCGTAATCTTGAACATCATACTAAACAGCAAAATGGCTAGAAGGGGTAAAGCCGTTTTCCTCGTATTGACGAATTATAGCAGCAACTTGTGCTGTGAATAATATCTGCCATCGTCCTGAGCTGCGTCGATGATGTATTAATCGCCTTCCGTGTTCATGTCGCCGGACCCAAAATCTTAGTGTGAACGGAGATATGACTTGGCACTCGAGTAGTAAAGTTGAGTTTTTATTTGTTTATTATAAAAATGTGTATAGTGCATTTTGTGTTTTTGTGCGTAATGTTTGTGATACTCAAAGAAAAGCATAGAAAAGCATCCTTTACAGTTCTATCCTAGGAGAAAAGCATAATTCCTAGGAGTCCTCTTGTGTCAGTAGTAAGCTTAAAAACACCTAAAATACCTAAATTTCCAGATTTAACTATGCTTAATTTTATTAATTACTCTTGGAGTTAATGGGATTTACAGAGTTAATATAAAAAAATAGAATAAGGAAACGGAAAAAGTAACCGAAGTTAATGTGGTCACTGGACCAAAATGGTTGAATCAAAATGGATTTACCGTGAAAGCAAATGGTTAATGGATTTTCAATAGTAGGCCTTCTTTGACAGTCGACTGCAAAGACCATCAATTACAATCAATTCTCAATGTTTATACAACGTTAATTAATTATACATTCATGAGTGTACTGAATGTAGCCAATGTCACGGTGACATCAAAAAGAATAGATTCTTCATTTTACAAGTCAGTTTCTAATCCACTGGAGCTGTTATGCAAAATCGAGTAGTACATATTGGTATTTGCTACGATTAAATGGCAGCTTTCAAGAATGATTACATTGTAAAACAGCTTTGCTTTTCAAAAAAATAAACGCATAGATGTCATTGAGGTTATCTTAGTTCCACAGGGTCAAAAAGCTGTGAAGAATATTTTGTTGACTACATACCTTTATTATTTCTTCTGTAATCATAAGAGCATAATATACGGTATATACTCGTTTGCGGTTTGTATTATAGATCGTGTTATTTCCACACCGAAATACTTTATTACTTGCGGTGAATTTGAGAAGCGTAAAAACACTGGATTACTACCGAGAAATTCAGATTACCGAGCACCATTCTATCTGTATGTTAATAAAGGGTTTTTCAATAGGGGCGCTCGAACTTTGACATTGTATAGCGGCCATCTTGGTGAAGCTACAGCTGTCAAATTTGACAGGAATAATTATTTAGTCTTGACATTTAATCATGGAACGCTACACAATTCAACAACGCGTTGAAATTGTTAAAATTTATTATCAAAATCAGTGCTCTGTTCGCCTAACGTTCCGTGCGCTGCGTCCAATTTATGGTATTCGTGGCCGTCCTGCAGAGTCCATAATCCGTCGTTTAATCCATAAATTTGAGACAATCGGGTCGGTGGCCGATGATTGTGGCCTGTACGTCAAAGAAACGCAAGATCGTTGGAGAATATTGTTGCCGTTCGGGACAGTGTGCGAGAAAACCCCAGACAGTCCATTCCGCGTCGTGCGCAAGAGCTTGGTCTTTCTGCGACATCAACTTGGCGGATTATACGTCGAGATTTGGGCCTTCATCCATACAAAGTTCAATTAACTCAAGAACTAAAGCCCAACGACCACAGACAGCGTCGTGTGTTTGCTGATTGGGCTTTAGAGCATTTGGCGGCAGACCCTGCTTTTGGGAAAAAAAATCATCTTCAGTGATGAGGCTCATTTCTGGTTAAGTGGCTTCGTAAACAAGCAAAATTGCCGGATTTGGAGCGACGAAAATCCACGGGAGATTCATCAGGTGCCTCTACACTCCGAAAAAGTCACTGTTTGGTGTGGATTTTGGTCCGGCGGTATCATCGGCCCTTATTTCTTCGAAGATGCGCAAGGAGCCGCGTTCACTGTCAATGGCGACCGATATCGGACGATGATAACATCTTTTTTGTGGCTTAGGATGGATGGTTTGGATCTTACAAACATGTGGTTCCAACAGGACGGCGCCACTTGCCATACTGCACGGGAAACATTGAATTTATTGGATGAGAAGTTCGAGGGCTTCGTCATCTCGCGTGGTGGCGACATCAACTGGCCACCGAGATCGTGTGACTTAACGCCGCTCGACTATTTTCTGTGGGACTACGTAAAATCTCTGGTCTATGCAGACAAACCACAGGGGATTGCCGCCCTGAAGGCCAACATAACTCGCGTTCTTTCATGAAATTGGGCCCCATTTATGCGAAGAAGTCGTTCAAAATTGGTCCACCAGGATACGCCACCTACAACAGAGCCGCGGCGGCCATTTGGCCGAAATTATATTCCACACATAATGTCATCAAATTTACTTTAAAATAAAAAAAACAATTGTGGCAATATCGCTTAGACAGCTTGTTTTATTTCATTTCAAAGTTCGAGCGCTCTTAATGAAAAACCCTTTATATTTATTAAAAGGTGCGTTAAAGCCCACATCTGCTAAAGTATGAGTTCCTTAAACAGCTCCCCAAAAACAGCTAAAATAGAAAAAGACCCAATTTTCACTTATTAAAACGCTTTGATCGCAAATAACAATATAAATAAAAACGTATATATTTGTCTGTTCTGTGTCTGTTCTCGATATCTACGGGGCTGTTTTTATTGTGGTGTATCCGGAAAGTTACGGAAAGTGATGAGATAGTTTTGAAAATATAACGGTATGTAAACACTCTCACAAACCAATTTGGAAATTCGAAGCGGGTGAAGCCACATTCTAGTAATTACATAAATCTGATCCATGAACCATCATACATATAATGTAATATATGTACATAGAAAGGCCTTGGTTGACAATAGCCCGCTGTCCTTTATCGGTAATGACATTACACCGGGCATTGGCCGACATTATTCAACCCTATGATCTTATTACAGGAGATTATAGCCAGTAGAGTTGAATATGTAACAGTTCCATTTCCTGAACACTTTTGTTTTCAATTTTTTACCTTAAAAATACATTGTTGTATTATAAAATGTGCTTAAAATTAAAATTTATAATTGATGTTTCATTGATATTTATTTACAGTATTATACTTGTACATGACTAAAATACACTTGATCTGTACGTTATATAACACATTTGTCTAAAATATCTAAAAGTTTGTCTAAAAGTAAAATGTGTTATATAACGTACAGATCAAGTGTATTTTAGTCATGTACGAGTATAATACAGTAAATAAATATCAATGAAACATCAATTATATATTTTAATTTAATTTTACGAGTAGTCTTTGCGCAAGTCGCAAGTCGTGTAGTCGCAAGTCTTTGCGAAAAATGCAAGTTGCGAAATAAATACAGTAGCAATGAATAGCAGTAGGTTATAGGTTTTAGGTTATAGAAAGGAGTACACTGGGAGAACACAGGAGTACACTGGGGGCGATCCTGGAGTATCGTGAAATGCCTCTTGAAGCGAGGCCACAGCTTCCCCGAGTACTTCTCGGCCTAAAGATTCGGGATGTCGTTGGGGCCATCAACAACATGCTGCCTCCGTTTCTGGATAGCAGCACTGGTCTATGGGATAAGGATTTGATCCTATTCGACGCCGCTGTATCGTTTGCTGGATCGTCGGCTTTCGAACGCCGAGGGCTGGATATACCACTCGCCAGAATAGTGGCTCACAAGATCACCGACATGTGGGGCGTGACGTAGAGCGAAATCATCCCAGTCGTTTTGTCCGTAAACGGGTTAATTCCTATCAGCCTCGAGACCAACCTGAGGTGGTTGGGTTTCCGTGGCGACTGACTCTCAGTGAATATGCAGAAGGGGGTGCTGCTCGATGACTGCAGCATTGTCTGCCGGTTTCTCTCCCTAGGGCGCTGAACCCTGGCCGACTGTGCTTCCGTAGCTGATTATACTGTCTCTCCTTCATTTTGGCTCACCGAAGGAGAGACAAGATGGTTTAGGACCTCTTTTTATAAGAAATAATTTATTTGCAAGTAACAAGACCACCAGGGGCACCAGGTGCACTATACACTTGTCTGTCGCCTTCTTTCTATAAAAAAGATATTTGTACCTTAAACATGGTAAAATTTACACCAGAAAGAATGTTTTTCGAAATAACATTCGCAAAGTAACTCCATTGTTGTTTCATCATGCACGGAATAAAACTAAAGAACTTATACTGTTTGTCTTAGATATGTACATTGCATTGCAATGTAAATCTTGTTTATTGTTCTCTATCATACCATAACACACCATGTCTATCTATTGCTGGATATAGGCTTCTCCCAAATCTCGCTACTACACCACTGTCTATCGCTCTTTTCATTCAGCCACTACTGGCAAACGTCTTCAAATCGTTGGTCCATCGGAGGATGTCTGTTTCTCGGTGTTGTCGGTTTCGTTGTTCTATACTGCATCTTATTTAATTAAAACGTGGTTCAAACCTTACGGTTGTTGCTACATTTTCTTTAATACGACAGGCATGCGTATGAAATGACAAATATTTATGAAATCAATTATCGCCGCCTGTACTGCTCGGATATCTGACAGAGCCGAGTGCGTTCACTTTTCCTCTGAGGCAATGGAGAGTGATTACTTATGTATGGTCAAGCGGTCGTACTACTAGCAATACTATAATATTTTCTTGTGGTTTGAAAATGAATTATTTTATTTTAATTCCTATCACGATTCCTTTAAACGCACATCTCGGTGTGTATTTTTATAACTCTGGTATTCAAATAAGTAGGTAGCATCGCCAAGATTTCAAAAAGTTTTATTTGAAAATATTTACGAATTTAGAGATTAAAATGAAGAGTTTAGAGTGCAAAGTTCCACCTTTCGCATTAAAATTGGCGTTTTAGCCCCTTTCTAAGAGTCATTTCGCAACGTGAGAAGGAGTGAACTATATTTCTAATAATTTTAATATGTTTAAGAGTTTAAGCCGAATGCAGAAAATTATAAAAGTATAATTATAAAATTATAATTTTAAGCACATTCAACCAAGTAAAGTAAGTAAATAAAGTAGCGTTTTTTGACTTATTTTTTTAACTTCATGTTCAGAACAAGTGGCAACGGCAAGTTCTGCCAGTTTTGGTTGAATTTTGAAGTCGTTGTATCGAGTACAATACCCGTAGTAAGTTCATTATTCAGAATGAATCATTGCATCTACTAATGAGCAATCCAGACATGACTGTGGGTACAGTTTTTTTAGGCAATCTATGTTGGCTGCTCCACATCAAAATCCAGTATGGAACTCATTTAGATTCAAAAATTTATTTAGAAATCTATTAAAATCTTTCGTGTTTATTTAGTAACTTAATTATTTGAATGATTTTGGGCTCTACTGTAAAAATTGTTAATATAAACTTGCTAGTTTTTGAAATAGGGCAGCCGATTAATGTGACATTGTCTGGGACCTTATAGTCGGTATAGACTTAGGTATAGGTTTTGGTAAGGATTTTCTAATTCAAAATCTCATTGTTTCAAGATTCTTTCAACAAAGCAATAAACAACGATATAATTTTATTTCGCTTCGCTTCGGTTTATAAGATTTTTTTTCGTTTCAAAATTTAAAAATAAAATATAGCCTATATTAGACACGGATAATGTAGCTTCCTATTTGTGAAAGAATTTTTGAAATATGTTCAGTAGTTAGAGAGATTACCCACAACATACAAACACACAATTTTACCTCTTTATTATATTATTAGTATTAGTATAGATTTCACTACTTTCAATTTTATCAGAAAATGTCACAAATAAAACTTACAGTGAATTTAAAGCATTTATTTAAAAAAATACAAATATGTATTATTGCATTGTGGTGTCTGAGTAGGCATATCAGTAAATACACACTGCTCCATTTCACACGAACGGCCGCTAAACTGATAATAACTGTGCGCACGAACAACCACGAACTGTCGGCTTACGAAATTTTCACAAGCATGCATTTGCATAGAAATTAGGTACTGGAATGTGACATTAGGAGGAAAAGGGTTTCACATTCATTTAATGTTAAACTTAACCAAAGCGCGTGCACGAGCAGAAAGATATTCGGTCAGCTAAGACTGGACGGTAAAGAGATTTGTATGAAATCGTCGGTCTTTACTAGAGCCCTCATAATGAATATTATGAAGGGTCTAGTAAAGTGAACTGTGATCGACGATTTCATACAAATCTCTTTACCGTTCAGTCTATGCTGACGTCATGTCAATGATCGAAATTCTACCTGCTCGTGGCGCGCGCTTTAGCAAAACTTAGTTCTATAAAATTTATATATGCCGCAGGTTATTAATAAAGTCCGTTTTATAAGTAAAAACTTTTTTAAATGAAATTCATTCTATATTTAATAGAATGAATTTCATTTAAAAAAGTTTAACCTAAGATATTTCAAATTTTTATTTGTTATAATCTGACTTCAAAAGGAATATAATTAACATAAGTCCTTTTTCACAAATTATCCTGATGAAATTTAATTAAAATTCAGGCTTACAATATAGTAGGGTAGGGCGGGGCTAGTTGAGCATAGGGGTAAGTTGGGCAATCGAAATATCTCAAAAACTACACGCCGCACGTTAACTCATCAAATGAAGGAAAGAAGCGGTCGCAGGAGGGGAACTCACCGCACGACCGCCAGTGACGACTTGTCGATCGAGTGAAGTACGCGCACGCTTTGTTTGTTTTGCGACGAAAAAGTAAAATATTAGTTTCGGTTCAAATTTCATCTGTACACGTTAATAATCATCCGTTTTCGATCACGTAAGTGTTAAACTTTCATAAATCTATTATATATACGATATCTCGAAAGGATTTGGTTCTTATTCAAACGGTTTTTTCATAACCTCACTTTTGTTTCAAATATTTGGGTAGGGGCTAGTTGGGCAATTGTTGCTCAACTAGCCCCACGGTTTAAAACAAAAGCAATATATGGTTTTCTTTTATTTTAGCATGCGGACATATAAAAGAAAGACTACAGGAGGTTCTATTTCTAGACAACAGTTAAATGATGCAGCAAAGGCTGTCACCAACGAAGGCAAAAGTGTAAATGCCGCCGCCAAGGAATTTGGTATTAAACGTATGACCTTAACAAGATTTATAAAGAAATTAAAATCAGAAAGCGGTGTTCCATCAATGGGTTATGCAGCACCGAGGCAAGTATTTTCTTCAGAACAAGAGGATTCTTTAAAAAAATACTTGTTACAAATGGCATCAATCTTCTATGGATATTCCCCGAAAGACGTTCGTCGCCTTGCCTACGAGTGTGCTGTTAAATTCGGCATCAAAATTCCAGTCACCTGGTCTACAAATAAGATGGCCGGGAAAGAGTGGCTTACGATGTTTTTAAAACGGAATCCCGAGTTATCTATTCGAAAGCCAGAACCCACCAGCCTTGGTAGGGCAACATCATTTAATGCTCAAAACGTTAAAGTTTTTTTTGACAAGTTAGCTGAGTTAATCAAGTGAGGAAAGCAATGAAGATGACTATGCCTGCCTGGTTTGTTGCGAAGCCTATTCCGAAAGTTTACCAGGGGAAAAATGGATCCAGTGCCAAGTTTGCAAGGAATGGGCACATACAAAATGTGCGCCAAATGCTAGTCTTACTTACATTTTCATTAATTGCGACTAGCGACAACGATGATTAATTTCCTATATCACATTAATTTCTTTTTTATATTTAAACCCCATTGATCATTACATAACTGTAAAAGTAACATTTTAAACAAAAAGTCTATTCCAAAATTGAGCTTAAGAAATGTTTCGTTTATGTTGATTATATTTTTATGTTTAATATTTGAAAAAAGAAGTTTCTGTTTCACTATTATATCACTAAGAGATTATAAATAAAAAGTTGATTGTAAAATAGCAATTTTATTACATGTCTAGTAAACATTCACGTCATTGCATGGCTTAATGTTCTAATTGCTCAATTTGCCCCATACCCTTGCTCAACTTACCTCACCTATGGGGTAGGTTGAGCATGTTTGACCTTTCTCACTTAAACGACTGTAGCTCTTAAACCAGATTTATGAGAGATAATTTTTTTGGGAGGATTTTAGGAAGGAATAAATTACTTATCTATCAGAATACATATCAAGCAATTTCGAGATAGCGTTTAGGAGCTATGATCGATCAAGTGAAAAATTGATCAACTAGCCCCGCCCTACCCTACCCGAGTAAAAAGCTAGTAAACAGAGAATTTATTAAATTTCTATTAGTTTAATTCATAGTGTAGTTATAGAGTTTGAATTAATCATAGTGTTTGGAATAATAATTAAGCCTCACACGTAATTAACGAAAACTTAAATGCGTCTATGTCCCCACCTACGACACAATTAGATAAAAAATAAAGCAAACAATTATTTTTATTATGAATCCATTATCTCCTGAAGAACGAAATCAGATAGGTGGGTACTTATTATAAGAGTTAGAATATTATTATATGACTACTTTAAAAAATACCCCTACATAAAAGGTACTTGATTATTTAAATATATATATATAACTAAAGATATTAGAATGAATAACATTAAACTATCCTAAAAAATACTGATAAAGGCTCAGAATAATGATTTTTTTTAAATATGGTCCTCATTAATAGCTCTGGATAATTGATCACTTTACTTATTTTCGTATCGAAACACAGAAGTGATAATTATGAATGTGAGATGTATTTGAAACTGGAGCACATTGGTCACTTTCTTGCATTATGCGTCTAGCTACTTGTCAATACATATATTTTCTCACTTAACTTTGTTGAGAACTTCATGTGAATGATTTATCGAATGCGACTTTATCGAAAGAACGAAACTCACATTAGAAATCGAATGTCGACAGCGCGTTCGTTGCCTCTAGACTGACAAAACTTGTCACCGCTCGCCGTGCACGGAATTACCACCACTTACCACCAAATTAAAAGTGGTAAATTAAAATGAAGATTAATTTAATGTTTCATTTTTTTTAAAACGGTAATAAGTAATTTTGTGTCACTTGTCACCACTGGGAACAATTGGGAGTTTTTTTTAGCAAAAACAAATGCACTGATTTTGAAACTACAAAGAATATGTTTGGACTTCTAAAGAAATGGTTATGCCTCTTGGACGAAGCCAGGGCTCATCGTTAGTATATGAAAAACTGCCTTGTGCCACATTATATCCATACAACAAATACTTAGTACTCGAATTCTATAAAAGTTCGGTTTATATAGCCCGAAATCAATATGTAAATACTCTTACCAACCGGTTTTACGTAATGATAAAATAATTTAATACAAATTTGATCCAATTTTTTATTACACTTCGCTTCGTAACATAGGTAACCTATTAACGGAATAATTTCTCTCTCACCACCCATGTAATCATCTGTATCCAATCACTGGACCGTCAGTTTCAATCCACACTTATAATTACAGTTAATATCGCCGCTGTAATTCGATTTACTTTGTGTTGGAACAAAAAGTGTTGATTGTACCAACATCTAATTTTTTATACCTCTATCGACCATCTAGCTATTCATTGCTATGAATCTAAAGAAGCCATACGTAGCATGCCTAAAGTTAGCAACAGTGTACGATGTGCTACCGATAAAGTAAATGGTGAAAGAGAATCGTGGTATTGGGAATTGTCTAGCGGCAGTCTAGTCGGTGGTGAAGTCAACGACAGACCTACTTTCGCAGCCGAATTCGCGGCATATAATTTTTTGTAAAGGCCGTACTACACTCGCAGAGTCGAACTCGAGCAATTGACCAGAACTAGTTGAATTGACTGTACTTGATATATTTTATTTCAAAACTATAGAAAAAAATAAGCATAATATATTAAAAAGATTTTTTCAAATTCCTTAGATATGAGCCTGAGAATATTTGAAGTGCAGAGCTAAAGCTATGTTACAGCCTTTTAAATCTAGCTTGATTAGAATAACAGTTGTCAAAGTGCTTAGAATAGTGCTCTATAAAAATAATTATTCCATAAAAACTTGATTTTTATGGAATGCATGATTTTTTTTATTTCTAGCTAGTGCATTACACTTAATCCATAAATAAACACATTACCTCGATTTGATAAATAATTATTGTGCCAGTGCTATTCGAGGCACTTTGACAGCCGTCATTCTGATCAAGCTAATTTTTTTCTAATCAATAACATATTAGCGCAGTCCTTTTCTAAACTTCGATTTCTAGTAACTCAGTAATTTTTCACGACATTTTTATTTTGAGTTCTCTGATCGAATTCTAGTATCTTCAACTATTTTCTTTAAATAATGATTTTAAGATGTTTAATTAGTTTTGCGTTAATTACTAGCTGGCCGACTTTCTCAACACAGACGAGAGTGTAGACCCGACTTTAAGTTGATAGCAACTGTTGTTGGAGCGGACACTTCAATTATTTTGTTAATTATATTCTTCTAAGATTTGCTCCCGTTCGGTGTGGGCTTGTCGTGACGGTGGGGCTGTGGGCATGGGTTGTATACGACTATTGCGTTGTCACAAATTGTAGCGTAGGTTTTGAGGGAAATTTAATATAAATTAGCTTTATAGAAGGAAGGCGGCAAACGACCAAACAGTCTGAATGATGGTAAGCGGTTCCTGTAGTCTGTGGATAACTGTTGCATGCTAACATTAGTCAAGAATTATGAACTTTGACCCATCAGAAAATCCGTTGTTTACGTTTGGTGATTGATGTATGTACAAACAAGGATTTAGAATACAATATTGGGAATATAAGGAATAGAAATCATTATGGAATTTCACGCGACTTCGCCTCATACAACGGAATGAGTAAAGTGGGATATAAGGGAACGGCATGGGAGTGAATTCTTGCTCCATCATCTCATTCTGCTCCCGCGGGATGAGGGAAATGGTTCATAATTTGTGATAATATAGAACGGGAAGGAATGGGATGAAAAAGGAAGTGAATTCGGCAACTTTCACCCACATCTACTACATATGCCAAATATAGTACCAGCATACTCTATGTAGTACTACCTAAATGCTAGTACTACACATGCTATAAAGTAAGTGCAACTGGTAGCAGTAGCAGGTCAACCTCTATCCGTGACCACCTTAACTAGCTAGTAATAAGTACTAGAGTGCACTAGAAAGCTGGGTTTTAGGTATATAAACGAGCTGTCTACTGTACTTAGTACTGAGAAATAAATGGACCGTGAAAATCTCAGTTGATTGCTAGGTTCATTTATTTAATGGCGGTATCACAATAAGATATAGTATACATTATGAAGCAGATATTGAGAGTACCTACGGCATGTACTTGCTAAATCTAGGCTGTAGTGTTTCGTGGAAATCAACAAATGACATTGAGACCATACAAAAATGGCTAACACCGTCTATGGCATCCCTCCACTACCCTAAAGGGCCTGCGGAAGTACTACTAACCTTAAAATAAAGAGTACTAGAAGACAACTACAGAAACAAGTATTGTAGAAACATACTGTCGCCATGATATAAATGTATGAT
Source organism: Sesia bembeciformis (assembly GCA_943735995.1). Lineage (NCBI taxonomy): Eukaryota > Metazoa > Arthropoda > Insecta > Lepidoptera > Sesiidae > Sesia > Sesia bembeciformis. The sequence continues at coordinate 6,217,823 of OX031026.1, read as the reverse complement.
TGATGGGGAGGGCGACTATGAAGGGGAGACCGTTTGCAGTATCTAACACTAACAACTGCTGGGCGCGGCCGACTGACCGAGTTAAGGCTCATTTATACAAGGAGAGTTTTTCGAACGCGTACAGGCGAGAAAATCAGTAAAATCTTGTATACACAACTATTATCAACGTGTGATCGTTGTTATTTCCGGTATTATCGAGTTTTTATCACCCTATAAACAGTTGCAGGCGAGAATCGTATGAAGTTTGGTCGTATATGAGAATCGTATACAATATTCTCACACGCACCGTTCTAGAAACTCTCCTGTTTACTCCTGTCTGCCTCACAGAAGACGGGTCGTGAAACATACCAGCTTGAGCCGGTGGATATTCTAATTTCCTATTTCTGTTTCCAAATTCTGTTACCAAATCCAATGATGAATTGGTGCATTCGCAGAGCGGGCCGATGAATGTCATTCTTGACTGAGATTGGCATGTATTCTATAGGCGTCAGTATCCACTTATCACCAGATGGGCTGTCTGCTAGTTTGCTACCGTCTTTCTTTCGAAAAAAAAAGGATCTTTAAGGATCGTTTGAAGAGCAGAACTGTATACATCTAATTTTATGTTCAAGAAATTTAAACTAAACTAGCGGTGCCCCTGACTTCGTGTGCGTAGACGTTAGAATATGTGTGGTTAGTTTCATTCCTGTGGGAACGTTATAATTGATCTGGATAAAAAGTGCCCTACATGTTAACCCGGTGAAGAAGAAAGACAAAAAATATTATTAGAAAAAGTACCCATTGTGTTAAGCTCTGTATGAAGCGTAGTGCACACTGCAAAGATTTTTTTCAAACAAAATTTAATGTACATTTAAGACACTGCTTTCTTATGATTTTATTATATGTATGGATTTTTTATACCTATATATGGGAAAAAATAGCTAATATACCTAGATTATACCTAGATGGGATTATACCTAGATCTAGGTATAAAAAATAGCTTTTTTATACCTAGATGGGAAGGAAGTTATTTTGGTGAATATACCGTTACTTCACTGGTTTTAGAAAGGTCGTCTTATTACGAAAGTATTGATCAAAGCGACCCCTCCTCCAGACACGGAGCAAACACATAAACCTAATGTTGTTTTCCTAGTGAACCCTCCGAATATTCCAAGGACGCTCCATTTTTCCACTGGATATATTTATTATGTTCTATTTTTGGGTTAAGAATATTTTGCGCTGTTTTTCGCGCTATATAAATGAATTATTTGAAATACCATACCATCAGCTCCACTGCTGGCTATTGGCCTTTCCTAAGGCTCGACGCTTTCGACTGAAATATAAACTTTAACGTCATGATAATGTTTTTATGATAATGATAGCAACAGCTTCGTACCAAGTCTCTTACCGAAATATTCACTAACTAATGACGACTATGGTATTTTCTTATGAATTTTGAAAAACAGTACTACTCATATATTACCGTTGCAATCGTGACCTTCACAGTTTATAATTTTAACCAATCGACAAAAAAATCTAATTAACTAGTGTTGGAAACAGTTCCATAATAATATAGTACTAATTGTGTGTATCGTGTAAACTTACATACTGGTAGATATTCCGTATAAGTGGAAAATAGGTATCCTTAGACTATAGGTTTTGTTATCTAAATGCGGAAATCAGTGCTTCAGTTACCTAATTCAAGACGTTCTTGTCCATGTCTCGTTTAAAAGAATATCGGTGGACAATCTCAGTACCGCGAATACTTTCACTTATGATGTTACACTTTTTATCCATGTTCAATATCGTGATCTTTGCCGCTCCGTTGGTTTGAACTAGTGTTAGCATGGCAGAAATCTGTCTACGTACATTACGTAAAACAGGACAAAAGGCATAGGAGCTGTAGGCAAGTCTGAGTTTTAAAGAATTAAATGTTCTTATGAATACACGTCAGACAGACGGTCGATACAGTGTAACAAGAAGTATGACCTTTTATTACCCATCATGCCATCATGTATCCAGCTGTACATTAATAAAATCATAAGAATGTCGTGTCTGTACATGATATATTTAATAAGAAGGTGTGATATAGCATGAAAATATTTTTTATATCCAAATGCACATTACGAAAACTATAGGACGACATTTGGGTACATTTTAACCAGACCTATCATAGTGTTCCCTTAGGAATCATTATTATGTTCACAAGAACGAAGTATCGGACACTACTAGTACATATAATACAAATAAGCATTACCTAAATACGAGTATGTCTTCTATTATATTAGTCTCACTGGGATAAGAATAGCTCAATATGTTAATTGTGATTAACTGGCGTTTATGCCATATGCTATCTCGAGTTGCGAATGAGACTATCAACCGATCAGCTGCAAATGATGCATAGTTTCATTTAATTAGGCAGGTGATCGTTTCATAGAAACATTGATCAGTACGGAAACATAAAATAAATGTTAATTAAAGTAAAAAGACAATAATAGTATAATAATTAATATAAGAACGCCATTGCAGCCAGATGGGACAGTCCAATGCTGCGCCGCTTGACACTTAATATAATGCAAACGCTAACGTTAATATGTATGGTTACTAACATATATTATGGACATTTGTCTCAAAATAAATGATGTTTTGAATTTGGCGTCTGAATAAAGAATGTCACCCGTAATCTAAACTCATCGAGCCCATACTACAGAAAAATATTGTCTGAATAATGATAATAATAGAAAAATAATGAAATAACAACTAAATAACAGATATTGAATGAAACCCTGGCCCCTACACTAGGATAACCTATATCGTGGAATAATGTACATTATTAAATAAAAATAATATACAAGTACTAATGTTTTAGCTAGTTAATATGTATGAAATATTGTATTATAATTATTAAAGGTATAATATGTGAAGATATTATAGTGATCTCTTCTTATATCTTCAAGAAAACACCGGACAATAATGGTCTTTTCACTTGTGAAATTGAAACCTACATTCGCACAGGCAACCATATAAATATTACCTTTACCTTAGTGTTCGGGCCCTTAGGGATTTTATGAGGATAAACGTCTGCATTGAACATAGATTCAAGTTCTTATCTGCGATAAATCTCATATCGATAGATTACTTTCACTTAAGATACTAGAGTAAAATAACTACTTCTACTAGTATTGATTCAACTTTCAACCAAGTCCAATGTCGCAAATATTTACTGTATTTAATGAGAGAAAAGGTTTATTTATTTTCTTATCTACATTTATTTAGTTTGAGATAGAATCCGTCATCAAAGAAAGAAGCCTTTCCTAAAAAAAACAACCTAAAATTACATAACTCTAGGTACTATGCAAAACTTATATCATTTCAGTTAAATTTGTTTAACAGTTATTTAATTTAATTAATTTTCCTAGCATATCCAATCATTTTATAATACCTCGGTCTAGGTACTGGATCGTTTTTTTCCATAATCGAATCGGTTAATAGCTCTATTCTCCAACAATAATTGTCAGTAATTACAGCGACCGGTAAGCCTGGATCATTCTAGAAAGCGTTGGAACTACCTATGTTTGCTATTAAAAGTGTGTTCGCGTCACTTTTAATATTTTTCTACTCGGTGTACTGGATGGCCCTTGAGATATAATTATGAATTCTATTAGCTGTACAAAAAACCTACCGTCATCAAGGATATTAAGACATAAAGTTCAGCGTATAAATGAATTTAGAACGCCGAAACAACTTTTGTATAGCAAAGGCGAAGACCTAAGGTCAGAAGTCAGATGGTTAGATGGCATAAATCCAGATGCGATAGCTATTTGTATAGGCAATTGGAAAGACGACCTACAGGTCCGAATGGAAGAGAATATTGGGCTAGAAGGCATAAATAGATAGATTATTTTTCTATCGCACGTTACATTTCCTATTATTTACCTGTGAATGAAGTGTACAACCGCTAGTCTATGATTGAACTTTGTCGCCGCTGAAATTGTTCCGGTACAACCCAGGGGATCGTATGCCTTTTCTGCGATAGAATCCTTACTACATCGAATCCTTACTTACTACAATCCTTAAGGAAGGATGTAGTATCCTTACTACATCCTTCCTTACTACTTACTACATCCTACTTACATCGAAGAATCATATAAAATGTGAAACTGAAGCTTGAGCCTGCTTGCCCAGTGTACCCTGGCCAAGAAGAAGAGCTACCAGGCCTCATAACTCAAGCGTCCAGGTCCCTCACATTGTTTTCCGCTTTATCCTACCGTGATAATCATACGATCTTGGCATCAACCAGATATTATTGTCATCTGTGTTACCAGTGTGCATAAAAATGGAAAAAAACATCTACTTAATGGAGGAGAAGCGGTTTGTAATAGATACATGTTCATTTATTTGTGAGGAACTTTTATAATAAATACTAACTCGTTTTGTAGTGCGAATGAGGTTTCTGAACTCTCTCTAGTTAGGTATATTTGAATTTCTGCTATATGTCAATGTACATAACATACGCCGTTGCAGAAAATATAGAAAACAGTAACAATGTACGTCAACCTGAAATTATACGTAGCATGGTCCAAAGAACTTATCCAAAGGTTCATGTTTCAAGAGTACGCAGAGTCCGAAACCGTATTGCAATTACTCTGTTAATCAGTAGTTTGGTAACAATAACATAAAAACAGATAATGATCAGTATAACATATAGTATAGGTGACAGTCGTAGCATAGTCAAAGGTTTACTAAATTGATTACTAAACAACAACGACCCTTTTAATTTAGCCACACTTACTTTATCTGTGAAAAAGAAAGTGTTTGATACAAATTTTGTATGAACTGCATTATAGAATAACTCCTCTGCGTTCTAAAACTTGGGTTCAAATTCATAATAATTGGCATTTCCGAGTACACTGACCTCGCGGCCAAATTTTTCTCCTGTCTAGGTTTGTGTACACAGCTATTTGTCGGTACAGTTAAATGACTAATGGTCTAGGCTTGAACTTATTTCTACTGGTTGTTTTATAAATACTGCAATTTTCACCTTTGTTTTAGTTGATGAGAGATGTTTGATACCAGCTAATCGAAATGAGTATCTCATTAAAATTTATATTCATCGAACAAGTCTCGTACCTAACATTTTTAGTTTCATTTATATTATTTAAATCAACATTATTATCGTCAGACGTAGTCAGTGCAATCATTGCCTCTTTTTCTGTCATTTTCTTCTTCATAGTTAAGATAGAATTGGGACAAACAAAAGTATTTTATACAGAGAAGATGGCAGATGAGTAAACAGTATAGGTAAGTGGATACTGTCGCCCTCGAGTATTCGCGATATAACCCAACATCAGTCAAGAATGCCAACAAACGTTGGATCGCCTCTTTAAACGGATGGCCATTTAGAGATTTATCAGTAGATTTAGAAAAAGACTAACTATGACTAGCGGAGAATATCCCGTTGCTGAGAAGTATTATTCATGTCATTGCATTCCCCATACTGCTTTCGGTGAGATTATAATAGAAAAAAATGTAACTCCTTTTTATCTCATTATAACCTGTACTTGATGTGACGAGATGGGATAGGGAGTAGAAAGTAAAATGGAATCACATTATACTTCCCACTTGGACGGGATGGGAAAAAGTTTCTGCCATATTCCACTCATTGACAAAACACTGTAGTACATTTCATGGAAGTCACGTATGAGAGAAGTGTATGTCGGGGCCACTCAACCGAATATGGATACAGAATACGCCCTCGCAATTCTTCTTTTAAATCACAACTTTTTTATCAGTAACATTTTCATTGGGATTATTTATTCTGTTATACTTTGAGATCATTGCATTTCTTCATTAATGAAACCTACTTGGTCTTGAATACATAATTAGACGCATTAAAAATTGTTTATTTTTCTGATATTCCTTGTACTGCAAATTTTATTTCAGGATGCGCCCAAGGATCTAAACCGGCAGCATCGCATGTGCCGGTCTTCCTGCGCAGACAGCGAGACGGAACACTTGGAATTGTGTCCTAGATGCAAGGTCACGTGGGACTGTTAACAATAACAATGCGAAGATTGGCGTTGAAATGCGGGTGACAGAAGGAGCGACGGCAAGCTACGGACTTGCTTCAAACTTTTTGTTCTTTATTGAAGTAGATGCATTACTGGCAAATTCAGGAATAATTATATTATTCCATCTACCTGATAGAAAGGCGCCCTGGGGCTGGATGAATGAAAGAGAAAAATCCAAAATCGTATTGTGATATCTCTACTGCTTGAGCAGTGGAGAGTATCAGGATGATGGTAAGGTATGGTAATTGTGTACTGAATACAAGCTCACGTTAACAACGGTAATGCGAATATTGTCTGTGAAGTTAACAGACGAATCAACATCAAGTTTACGGATTTAATTATAAGATATTGTTTTCCTAGAATTGGCCGAAAAAAGGAAAAATGGCCCGTCTGATGGCAATTGTGGTCTTAAATGCAACACCAAAGGGCTGCAGTAATAGTCATCTCAGATATCAGTCTATCCAAAATTATAAATAAACCTCCTGGCCTAGAAATCAGACGTCTAGCAATTCGGTGAAACAGTTAAGATTATGGTAATCAACTAGTCGGTGTAGATGTTTATATACTTACCGTCTGACAGTGACGTTACTTTTCTTAGGAGACTCTTCAGCAGACGGTGCCACGATGCCGAAACCCTTTGCCATTTTCTTCTTTACCACTCTTGATATTCTTTTACCACTCATAATTGTAAGGAACAGGTTAAACATGTTAGTTCTTATTCTGTTGTCGGTACTAACAGAGATGGAGGCCCGTTTCATTTGGGTATGTTACGTACGTATGAAGATTGATGGCGGCCACCCTCGGATTATTTTGTCAACAATAAATAGACGGGTGACGTCACGATGCACCGGCCGGTCAGGACGTCCTTATTTTGTTGACCATTTCCAAGCAGTCTCGAGTTACATTTAGAATATATAGGACTATTTGGTTAAGGATCTTTCATCATGGATAAAACTGTGATCTGTACCGCTAAAGGCCACCTAAAAATACGTTTCATACCTGCACGGTATCAAACGTAGTTTTGAGAATGACGTCATATCTCGTATAACGAGAAGAAAGAGGGGAGACTCGTCTACGGGTTTTAAATAAGGAACTATTTTCTAAAATCATATATAAATGTTTTTATCTCAGACTAAACGGATTTTTCTACATTCATAATATGAATGTAGAAATTCATGATTCATAATATGAATGTAGTTATATTCCCTGGTTTTTATAGTACGAATTTTATTTGACGTTTGATTTATCGGAAGCTCGTTTCCGAGAAATTTGTAATGTGTAAACAAACTTAGTAGTTCTTTGAACAGATTTTACAAATATGGAGAGGGCGAGAAAACAAATTGTAGAAATTTTTGAGAGAATTAGTATGATCGAGAATTCGAATATTTGAATGTATATATAGATGAACCAAAAACTTAAAGAAGTTCGCCAGTGCCGTTGGATGCGAAGAACCGTGGTGGCGAGCCTTGAGAGAGGCTTATATCCAGCAGTGGTGAGATATAATCTGATGGTATGGTATACACAGAATTACCTAATGTACACAATTGGCTATATAGTGGATTATAGTTGAAGTAGTCTATATTATAAGGGTCACTTTATATGAACCATTACTGACCTGTGCCTTTCCACTATGGTATGGTATATAGACTGGCACTTCCTATGTTTTTCTACAAAAATATTTATTTATAGGTATGAATGCAAACTTGTTAAGAGTAGATAATGATTTTAACTTTACCACTTTTAGCACGTTCATATCACTTAAAAGATTTTTTTTAAGGCCCATTAATGGACTCCATTGTTAAATTAAATTTAAATTAAATGTAATTTGTGAAAGTTTCCGTAATTAATGGGCGTATCACGTGGACAGTAGCCACAGGTACAAGGTTTTAGTGCTTTCTGTTATGTCTCTACTTTCAGTTTAGCCACAGGCTCGTGTAAAATGTTTTAAGTGCAACAGGACAAGCCACTTGATACATCGTTACATGTATCGTACTTTACAGGGTTAGCAATTGTCTTAAAGAGGAGGGAATTTGCTATTTCATTTTGTAGCGACGTGAATTGTAGCTGCGTTCTTTGTGGTAGTGGATTAGTAGCCCTCGCAGGACCGAGAACTGATGGAGTAAATGCTGTCTCATGTGGACGTCACATACCCTCATGAGGATGCTGGGCACATTCGGCTGGCCACCATACCCCTCACTCACAGAAGACTACCTGGAAATGCACTGCATTTCTAACTTCATCCTATTTCCCCTGGTGTTGCAGGTGTCCATGGGCGGCGGAGACCACTTACCATCATGTGGCCCGCCCGTTTGTCTGCCATCTATTCTATAAAAAAAACTACATTATGTTCCTCAAATCAACTATTCGATTTTGGCGATTTACGACGACATTTTCAAAGAAACTTGAAGAATTTATGAAACATCCGGAAACATAATGCATAATGACTGATGCGCCTTTACTACCTTGTAACATTCCTCTCGAAATTTTCTTGAAGCGAACTCTTCTTTTGGATGGGAGCCTCGTTTTGTAATGTCCGATTTACATTCACTGCTGGACACATGTATATAATTTGCCTTTGCCATCTATTACTTTCATACGAGGACAGACTAATACTGGAGCGATTGAGTGAAGTGGATGGTCGTGACATGTAGTATGAGCTTAAAAAGTCTTAGATTTGCCAGTAGCCCTGGACAAAATCGTAAACAGAACCATTCCTACGTAGATATAACGCAAATTGATTCCAGTACTTGTTCTACTTCGCCCACGGCAGCCTCGATTGTTATTTATTCGCCACACCAGGCCTACACTCTGTTATAGAAATGTAGATACGTCGCTCGGGAACGTCAGGTTCGCCCGTGGCCCAAGGCCTACGCCTACGACTCTACGCGCAATATTATAAGAGGGCACAGTAAATAAGCTAGATGTTATTTTTAAAAATAAAAAGACACATAATAAGCGCATTATCTTCTAGTAGGACAAAGGAGTCGATATTCTTATGGTTACCACTACAGATAAGTATGAAAACGTTTTTTTAGATAAAGTGTTGTTTACAATAGAAAAGAAAGAATAAAGAAAGGAAGGAACAGGACTATTCAGACTACTTATATTCAGGACAATACACTACACATGAAACTTAAAAGAAGAAACACGAGAACAATGAAAACCATACAGTGAATTGCGGTATCGCACCATATGGTTCTCAGGTGTACTAGCAGTTGAAGAAACAGCTTCATATTTTCTAAAAATATTGCCGATCTTTGCCAGTCTGACGCTTGGCTGCACCAGACTGCAACATCACCGGTTAGTGGACTGCATAGTAACAACCAATAGAAATAGGCGTCACTACGCGGACATAATATTGTTTATGGCGGCTCCGTATCCTCTCACTGCACAGAGAGATTGAAACCAAAATTCTTGCATCTGGCAACCAGAATTTTAGGAAAATCAGACTTGTAATTGAAATTAGAAGTTGTTTTTTTCGATTAAGTCGATTTGTATTATCAAAATTGCATTTATTTGCAGTATAAATACTTTTAATTTAAACGGAACAACTGTTCGGCCAGCCCAGCTTGTTACAGGCGCCAGGTTGTTTCTTGCAATGTACGGTGTAGTGTAACCCCACGAATAGAGCATCGATAATAGAGGTACCACTCATATGAATAACGTATCTGTATGCGTAAAGTGCATTTCAGGTGAGTACAAAGAGATATTATACTGTCCCTTGTGTACATAGTGTCTCTTGGGGACTAGTTTACGAGTACGATTGTAGGTAGGTACAGCATTTGTTGTCGCCGACATCCGTTGATTTACGGGTATAGTCGCTCGTATCCCAAACAATTTCCCGTTAAAGGTGCGGCGTGAATTATAATTTCAGTGTCACTCCGGGGCTGTTAATCGGGTAAACTATCATGATTATACAAACAAGTATGAATGTCCGTATGCATGTTTAAATTCTTATTGCATTTCTTTACAAAGGAGAAGCAGACGATGTTAAAATGCAGCCTCAATTAATTGCATTAAATATAAGTATAATCAAATTATCTAGTGCCTTGTCTCTTCCCAAGTTATTTAGTGTCAAAGGATAGAATTTGAAAACCACTGTGTAAGATATTCCTCCGTTTGGTTTTTAGGAAAGTTTAGGATGTATCGTTCCTTAATTTTGAATTTTGCACCACTGTGCGTCATCATCTCATGAATGTAACGATTAATCTTGATAATTTTATTGAATGTTACTAATATTACATGTACAACTTATACCTACTAAATTATTTTTAGGAGGGGCTTACATGTATCCATCTAGAACATAATTAAGGTACTTTGTTTTAATGTTCCTATTAATTTAATCTGTGTTCCAAAGCAAATTTGGATAATAACTAATAGTTGTGATGTAGGTACAAAAAAAACTACTACAAAAAACAAAAAAACTACAAAAAAATAATCTTTTTTTTGTAGTGTTTTTAAATTGAATTCGCTAGTCAGGGAAATTTAATATTTTGTAAATCTTTGTAAATGATGGATCAGTTCTTCAATAAAATAAAACAAAATAAAATGGAAGTTAATAAAATTAGTAGCGCATTTAATCCCCTCTCTGAGGACTGGTACAATAGATGGCGAGTAATTAATATACATAATGAATTACGCACCTTCAAATTGAACCTCTCTGATCAACCTAAAGGTTGACTGATAGAGAATGCCTAAGGCATTAAGCTCGCCTTTTGTACAATAATGTGCAATAGAGTGTATATATTAATAAATAATAATTATAAACTAATGAATGAGGAATTACAACACAATAAATAATATAATAAATATTTTCAAACTGACCCTCAGTTATTTGTACGTAAAACGAATCGTTATAACTATATAATGAGTTTCTAAGTACATAAAATTATATTATCGCGGGAAATCTAGTTGCATATACTGTTTTATGATTTCTAAACGATTCCAACGGGTCATTTATTTAGCCCGCTTTGGTAATGTCGTGGTGTTCACAGTTTCCCTTATAATAAGGATTGGAAAGTGGCCAATGATGTGTGAAGTTAGTTTAATTGGATACTATTGGGACGGGGTTTCACTTAAAACGCTGAGTTAAATAGGTTGTTTGAGTAGTGGGCCCTTTTTTTCAAAGTTTCCTTTCGTTTGCAAAATGTGGTATAATATACATGTTTTGCTACAATCCTCTAGAGTACAAATATACAAAAACAAATAACTAACCAACTTACCTACCAAACAACAAAACAAACAAACAAACAAACAACTACTACTACTACAAACAACTTACCTACTACAAAAATAAATTAAAAATGAAATATCCCTACTGCATTAAAAGGGACAATTATTACAAAATTCACACACACACACGCACATGCACGCACACAAATACGAGTAGAAAAGATGTCTGTAACTTATGAAGAATGTTATTATATATATTTATTGAGGGTGAAAAGTGGATAAAAACGCTTTGTGAAGGTAAGAGATGATATAATCGCGATCTAAAGCACAAATTCGGGATGACAGGCTTCTTATAAGATGACAACAGATATATTTTATAAAAACAAAAATCTAATAAAAAGACTACAAAAAAGGTGGCGGCAAGGAGTCCGCAACAATATTATATTCATTATTCATTAAATCAACTACCAGCATTTGGTCTTCATATTCCGGAAAACTCACAATATCAGAAGTAGCGCCAGACGAAAAATTGCGAGGTTTAATTTTATTAAATTTATTAATCACTGGTTTTTATGTAGAGGACAATTTGTATCCATCTTCTCGATTTCTATGTTTAATTTCAATTACTTCACGCACAATCTTGGAGAAATAGTGGCAATCAGTGTAGAGGATTTTTGGACTATGGAGTTTCATCCAGTGATTGATCCCGGCATTGAGTACATGGTCCACTATCGCCGCTTTATTGGTCTGGCGATTCTTCACAGCTGCGATATGTTCTTTGACCCTTTCTGCTACGGTGCGCTTTGTAAGGCCTATATAGGAACTACCACAGCTGGAGTGAAAGTGAAATCTTATGTGTGAAAGATGCGAAAATCTTCTAACAAAATTATAATGTAACAAACAAATATCAATGTTTTCTTTGTAACATTATTTATGGCTAGACTAGGTATAATAATATAATTAAATAGTTAATTATCTGCTAATAATCACTAACCTAACTGAAAGTAGCGTGAGAAAAATTACTGGAATCAGAAAGGTAATAAGTACGAATGCGTTATTAAAATCGATGTTTTCACTCACATCAACATTAATCGAATGTTATCGTTAACGCACTAATAACAATTAAGAAGCTCGTACCGGTTATACGGTAACCGTTACTTTCACGGTAAGACCCTTGGTAAAGTTAACTAGTTCAGTATTTATGAGCCTTATTTAATCGAGGATATCTCTGAACTTTTAGAAAACAGTAAAATTTGTCTGCAGGGTAGTTGGAAAGGATGGAGGAAGGAAGAAAAAGGGTACACGCTGGATGAGGTAATAATTCTCCTTTCCTTATTCCTTTACACCTATTCCTTATTCCGCAACATTAGCAAACCTTTTTAAACGGTTTTATTTAGCTCGACCCGTACGGAATTTATTTGTTTATTTATTTGGGTCAAAATTAGAAATTGAAATTTAAGCACCTTCCCGTTGTCAGATTGATCTGAAATTTGGTACACACATTTAATTTAGATGACAATACAATATAATAAAATCAATAACATTATAAATCTAAGATGGCCGCCGATACAAAATGGCGGATTACATATTTTTCCTTAACCCCCTCAATATGGGTATCAAATGAAAGGGCTACACGTAGTTTTCAGTGCACATAAAATATAAAACCGTTTAACTTAAAAGTTTTTTAAGATTGTTATTTCATATTATCCAAGAAATTCCCTTGCTGTACGATTTTGTAAAAAAAACTATAATTTTTCCGATATTGATATTTTACACATACCTACCTAATAACGCTTTTGTTAAAAATACTTTAAAATATCAGTTAATATTTTAAACACATTTTATTTTTACCCAATCCCCATCTAATGTCTTAGTAATTAGTAGCTGCTGAACTGGCGTACAAATGAATATTTTTAAGTTTTAATGTATATCCTACTAAAGTACTGTTCTTGCCAAAATGAAATAAAAAAAATCCGTGTCATAACACTCTCTGCAAAGCACCTGTGGACATGCTAACATCGGTTACTTGGACGACAGCTAGCATGTATCTTACCATCAGCCAGCGTTTGCTCATCCTTCACCTACATACTTTGTATAAAGTTATTTTAGTAAATAGAATAAGAGTTCTGCAAGTTGAAATACTATTTCGTTTATAATTGGATAAAATCGGAACGAAGAAATTCGCCAACGAACGAAAGTAAGATAGAGCATTTTGACGCACCTTAGGAGAGGACATATCCAGCAGTGGACAGACACAGGCTGACAAAGAAGAAGTAAGAGAAGTTGATATACCAGGGTATATTTTCAAAGTGCATTGTCATGACATCTGGCTAATAGATTATTGTTATCGACGCGTTTCAAACACTTTTAGTTTATTTAATTAGCATTTTTACGACTGACTGAGTACGAGTTAAGGGGAGACGATTTATTGCTATATGGAGTGTCCACTTCACTAATTTGAAAATTACACACTAGGGAGGAAACTAAATTGGTCTAATGGTAGGGGAACCGTGACTTTGATGTATACTCATGTGTACAAAATATAAATACCTCTTAATAAATGTGTGACAAACATGCTTGTGAAGCTGTTAACCATGTAAGTATCTCAGCTCGTTTTATTTCTAACTGCAGGAGATCTGCTACTTTACAATTTATAAACTAGGAGAATTAGAGAATAATTACTATTTTGCTATGTTTCATCTTGATGTCGACACTGATGTTCCACTGCAAGGCACAGGCCCTCCTTCGTAAATACGAGCTGGTTTGCGGCCATAATCTATCATAAGAATCCAATACCGATTAGTGGATACACGTGCTTAAATTTTGTTTATTTCTCGAGGTTTCTCACGCTTCGTGCAGGTGTCCTCGCGATGTTACCTGCACTCGTTCTTAAGAAGAAACTCAGAGGTACAGTTTTCGAACTAGACGGCTTATTTATTATTCATACAATTATACAGTTATTGTGATTAGGATTATGTTAGCGTTGGGCTAATTTATAAGCCCTATAATAGCCAAAGATTTGCACCTGTTTTTTCTTTTAATTCAATGCCATTCATTCATTTGACATTCTCTTTACTTATAATGATAAGTAGAAGTACTTATAATGATAGGTAGAAGATAACAGACTAGACGTTAAAGACATTGAGACCAAGCTTGACATTTAAATAAATGTCAAGCTGGTATCCCTAAAAAGTAAGTCGTAATTTTAGGACATGCGTTTGCGCGGCTGTCGTTTAGTGGCAAGTATGTCACTGTAATTTTCTTTGTCGCGCTAAAAGGATTACGCACTTCCAACCACTTTTGTTATCTTACGAACGTGGCAACTGCCGCTTATCGTGCGATGACACGTTGTTAAAATGTTGTTAGGTACTGTTTTTCAATTAACCGTGGGTGAGTGAACATGCAAATAATAATCAAATTTTCTAGTGCAGCTCCAAACGGTGTCCAGGCGGTCGGAAACATTGCCGTACCTACATCTGTGTAGCAAAACCAACTTTACTTTTACCCCCTTCGGTTTGGAAAAACTATGGCTGAAAGTGAAAAGAGACACTTCGTCGGTATGGGAATTTCTATAATTAGGTTATACGATACGACCTTTTAATGTACTTATGCTTCATTTTTGGGGATCTATAATACAACTCTTGTTAGAGTAATGTCTTGAGATAGGTAATTATTACTAGACCTGTATAATAAATAGTAATCATTTAAATACAAAATCCTATTTTATAAAAATATTTTACAAGTTATATAAGACAATTTTAAAAACATGTTATCTGTTTTTTTCACTCCGGCTAGAGTAATTTATCAATATTTGCGCTTTCTTATCTTAGTAAGTGTTACTTACTATAATGCTGTTATAATCATAAAAAGTAGTGTCAAAGGTGTTAGATAATGTACAAAAATTATTTTTCTCATTAATACTTTCAATTGAATATCGAAAAGGCAATTCATGAATAAACCGAAACAAAAATCGAGTATGTCAATATAAGATACATTTACACACACATATATATATATATCTATATATATATATATGTGTGTATATATATATACATATACACTATACATATACAATACAAATAAGTTAATTTTAATACAGTTACTTTATTCATGGAAAGAAGGCGGCCAAAGAGTTGACAGTCCACATGATGATAAGTGGATACTGTCGCCCATGAACATCCGCGATACATGCCAACATCTGTCCCGACTGACAACCGTCGACACACTCCGGATGCGCTGCCTACTTTTGGAGATTTAGAAGAAGGGTTGGGAAAATAGGGTGGGATAGGATAGGATCGAATAGGATGGGGACGAGAATGTGCTCTGGCTTGTCTCACTCGCTACCGAAACACGTACTTACATTGGAAAATTTGTATAAAGTGGTAACAGTAGTACATTTCTCTGTGAGAGAGAGGTAACGTGACCAGTCGAGTGCGCCCAGCGGCACTACTGGAGTATTTTTAAAAAAAAAACCTTTATGATGTTAATAAAGAACTTTATGCACTGTTAGAAATAACCCCAGCGCTGTGGTTGCTAATTCTGCTCCACAGCATCATCCTGGGACAGTTGACCTTTTTGTCGCCGTGACACACAGTCCAGCGTTGACTAGGTTAGGTATTATTGCACATATGAACTAATTCTTTTGCTTGTTGTTAACTTTATGATTGCGCGTTGTGTTGCGTCAAATAAAACATTTTAAATCTTCCTTTCTCTAGATTTACCATTTCTTCTGCTCTTCTCATACATCCACAATCAGCAGCTATCTATAGTTAATAATCACTGGCTCACCTGGCCGTCTGGTAAAAAGTGACTTCTATTGAATCTTTTAAACTTTAAACTCTATATGTATAGCTAAAATAACTGAAATAATTCTAAATTATAGTAACAAACTCATTAAACTATCATCAGCAAATAGCCGCCAAGCAAGTCTACTCATTTGCAAATATTTGGATCTTGGAGTCATTCTTAAACACTGATTAGGCGTGAACAATGTTTTGTATGCATACACTACTTCCTCGAATAGTTATTCAACATATTTTCCTTGTATAGTTTTCAAACTAAGAGCTTTGAAGTAGGTAATAAACAAAGATTATTTAGAATGTGTACACTAATGTATGCCAGGACTGTCACAATCACATCATGGATCAGAGCATGTGACTAAGTTCTATCACTACGCAAATCTCGTGACAAAGACATTCTTCTAATGTTGTAAGCTACATCTATGATAAACCAGATTTTATAATAAAATGTTTTATATATTTATTTAAACTTTACCGCACAGAAATTGAATAAAGGGCAAACTTAATGCCTAATGTCATTCTCTGCCAGTCAACCTTTGGTTTAACAGATATGCGTGCGTAAAAAAAAGTAATAAATTAAACTATGAACAACTTACTTATAAATAACTATTGAGTTACATCTAAATGTAAAAAGAAATTATTTTTTCTTACATCAAACTTTCCTACACACGGTTCTGCATTCATATCTAATTACAAGAAGGATTTGGGCCATAATTAGGGATTGGGAAGTCTCGACACTTTCAAAGTCCCGGGACACGAGACGGCTCATGCTCGAAATCCCGGGACGTCCTGGGACTTCGAGACTTCGAAATAAGATTAATGTAGAAATACATTTTCGGTGAGACGTATCAATAAAATATTCATTTTAATAAAATCAACATTTTAATAAAATAAATTCACATAAATAAAACCTTCTAAATTATAATGTAATAAAATTCTAACATTTCTAATTTTAATGTTAGTTTAACTAATTCTTCTTTAATTGTCGTATTCGCAGAATTATTTCTGTCAAGAAATTATCCGTTAAGCTAACAGATGGCGTTGATGTCAGTGACAGAGCGAAGGAGCGGCACTAATAAAACGTATTATGATGACCTTTCTTAACGAAAATTATTATAACATTTATGAACACTGTTCATATATGTCTCGACTCGACTCTCGACTTAAAAGTTCCGGGACACGAGACGTAAATTTGGCTAAAGTTCCGGAACTTCGATACACGAACGTCCCGGGACCCAATCCCTAGCCATAATCCAACACGCTGACCATTTAAAATTGTTCCGCTAAATATGGTATGTTACTTAGGTAAATAGATTCATAAGATGTGTGTTTGTGGAATCACGATGACGTCTGAAAATCGCAAAAAAAAATCAAGAACATTTGAACCTTGATATTGTACAAATCATCGTGAAATTAATTAAAGATCCGGAAGTACCGGAGTAATCATGTATAATATATAATAAGAATATATTTATAACTACATAGGTACCTAACTATTTGTATAAGAGTGAATTTATTTGCTAGTCAAACTAAAGTTTTGATTTTTGCGTTTTGTGACTAGCTATTTAATATTTATTATAGGTATTATAGGAATATATTGCTCGAGTGGTGGTGCTTATGGGTAACTGCAAGTAAATTAATTAATACTAATCTCGAGGACGAGGCACGAAGTATAATTAAAAAATAAACTATATGGTCGCGTGATGATAACAATACCTAACCGTTCCAAAAGGTGATTTGTTTTATAAGGTAGACGGAGAACTAAAGCGATGTCGCTCACCGTCGTTTGTGTCATTGGAAATCCTCTGGAGTACGTAATACCTAGAGGTTTGGGAATAAGAATTTTCAGGTGACTTTAGAATCACAAATTATATTTAAATCTAAGGAAAATAAATTATCATAATAATTGTCTCAAATGGTAGTGTATACATAAAATATAAGGTACCTAAATATATACATATAACCTACATATATTTAACATTACACTCATAGGTAGGTCATGTTAAATATATAACCATCTATATATTTCATTAATATACATCTTGCAGATTTACTTCCATTAAATGGATCTTTTCCATTACTTTTTTATTTTATTTTTTTATAGAAAAGATATATTTATTTCCATTTTCCTTTATTCTTCCTTTATTTCTTTTTGTTTATTTTGATTTTGATTTTGCTTTCCTTATTCCTTGATTGCACCACCTATCGTTATATCTTTCCTCTGCTGAAGTTTGGCTGGAAGACAATGCTCGTCTATTTGTACTTTGTGCAATAAAGTGTTAAAAAAAATACAGATTAAAGGCTGTTGCAATAAACGCCTGTGTACAGAAATCTCAATATACTAATAAGTTAGTGATGCAACCTTCTTATCCTGAATGAACATTACACTAACGACCCACGTGACCGAGTTGATGTATAAAAGTCATTACAACTTTTGATAAATTTACCGTTAGCGTTCTTAAAAGCCTTTTTACTACTAAAGATATAACGTCCTTTACTTGTTTCGTAACGGTAATGCGTCTGTTTAGTTAAATTCTGAGTTTACTAATTATACTTACATGTTTTAATTAAGAAGACATTTAACCTGGCATATATTTCAGTAGTGCAATCCAACAGCCGCTGGGCGCACTCGACTGGCCTCGTTACTCTTCTCTAAGAAAAGACTACCTTGAAATGTACTGCATTTCCCACTTTATCCTGTACCCCAATGTACATACGTGGTTTGGTAGTCCGTGAGATATGGCGGAGCCCATTTCCATCCCTTATTCATAAACGCTACTTAAAAATCGCTTAGAAATGTACCTATGTCATTTTCTAAGCGGTTTGAACATTATAATTCCTAAAAAAGGACAAAATGAGAATTATAATTATCTATTGCAAACAAATACTAATCTCCTTATTCATATACAATACTTAAAGATCACTATTGTTAGGATCTAACTGTTAGGAATGGATTCCAGATTTTAAGCGACTGTTAAATTATTTAAATGGCTTTTATAAGTTAGCGATAAGAGTTAAAATTGTTGCACGAGTAGGTACCCCTGAGCGATCCATAACATTGTTTTGAATACATATCGTGGGACATTTGTTCCCTAGTCAATATTTACTAGACTAATATTAATTTGAGATATTGTTGGGAATTGGTGACTTTTAAAACATTTCAACGATATTTATCGAAGACATGAATACACGTTATTATAACAGATTTAATCTAAAATTGTTGAATATTTTTTATCTTAAAAAGTAGTTAATAAACCGAAGTTTTACATTTGGGTAATCTGTATTTCAAAATTATAATAATAACTAAATGAAATGGTTCTTGTGTTAAGTTGATAATAATGACAACAAAATAATAACAATTTTATTTGTTTTTAAACAAAAATACTTCTAAATTGATTTGGTAGCCGTTGTACGTTTACATTTGTATGTAATGTTAACGCATAATTTTTTTAATCGCGATAGTATTAAAACATGTTTGTATATACAAAATCTTTTGTCTTTTCGTTTCTGTGAGAATAAAGTCTAGTTTTGTTCCACGCGTGCCACGTGTTAGGCATAAAGAGGATGACGTTAAACGAGGATGAAGCATTTGACCGAAATGATTGCACGGATTATAAATACGTACGAGTATACTGTAATGCCGGCTGTACACACTCGGCGAGAGCCTCTCGCCGAGAGTCTCGGGCGAGAGCACACCATACACACTCGTTGTATCAGTTGAACTGTATCAGACCTTTTGACTCAGGCACGAAAAACCGACACGCGACCTAGAGGTGGCGAGGTGAGACAAGAGAGGGGAGACGAGACGAGAGCACCATGTATACACCCGCTCTCGGCCTGTCTCGGGGTGCCTCGCCGAGTGTGTACAGCCGGCATAAGATAGGGTAGATACAGAGAAATATCACGTTCTGTTGTACGTTTTGCAGGACGAATGAACATTATCAGAGTAGGTATTTCACGGATAAAATATTTTAAGTTATTTTATAAACATATATTTCGTGTGTATCGATAGGCCCGATTTACAAGTTCAAATTCACTTACGAACCGGAATGAGCTATACTCGGTCGGAGTCTCTTTACGCAGCAAAATCCGAAATGAAGAAATTCGTCTAAGAACTAAAGTTGGCGACATAGCTCAAAGAACCAGCAAGCTGAAGTGGCAGTGGGCAATCTATATATACATACCGTAAGACCAAAACCGATGGGAGAAACGAGTCTTGAATGGAAATTATGCATCGGCAAACGTGGGATGGTAGATCCTCCAGCCAAATAGACTGACAATTTGAAGCAAGTCGTCGGTAATGGCTGGATGAGAAGAGCAGAAGACTGTGTGTGGTGACGGTCTTTGGGAGAGGCCTATATCCAACAGCGGGCAGGGAGACATACTAGGCTGATGGTATGTTTCGTTATCTCAACAAAGGAACCGTAGATATGAACTTGTTGACTTTGGTTACCTTAAAATTTCTTTGTTTCAAAATTCTGATTAAATAGAAACATATTCTAACATCTGATTTTTAAGATTAAGTAATTTTATTTTTGTAGTTTTATAAAAAAAATCCCAAGTCTTCTACTTGTATCAGCTTATAATGTCCCACTGCAGGGCTCAGACCTCCCCTAGTATATTAGTAGGGTTCGGGCTATAATCCGAAAAGCGGCCCCAGTGCCCAGATTTGTGGATACACATTCTCCAGTTTTTTTATTTATCGCGCATGCGGTTTTCTACACGATGTTTCCCTAGTCTCTGAATATCTGAAATTAGAACCGTCTAAGGTCCATTTTAATAGAATAGAATTTAATAGAATTTTAATAGAACAATAAGGTCCATTTTTCTCGGAAAATATCACATACATATTAATTTATTAATTCCCAGTGCAAGTCAGCAATGGGTTAAAAATTGAATAAAAAATGTTGAGGCACATACTAAAAATATACTGTTTCATGTCGCTAATATTGCCATTGCTTTTTCTGTCAATTTGAAGCGTTGTGAATGTTTTTTTTTGTGAGAATGACAATTGATTTGTTTTAGATAATTTGCTGTGTTTTACGATGTAGAAAATGTAAGTACATAGTTAATTTTCCTTTTACTTTAAATCCACTAAAAAATATACTTGTATCTCTTTTCTACATATGTATTTTTTAAAAATAAATAACTACCAATGTTTGCTCACTCGTGCTAATCTACGAACCTATTTGCCCTTTGATTTTATTCCTGAACGGTTTTAGTATTTTCTAATAGTTTGGGATTGGGATATACACTATATAATTCTCTTTTATATGTAGCTGGTGAATATTGGCTTTTGTTTTATTAATGATCAACAGCCGCTATCATGTTTATGTAGTGAAATTCGAGATGGCAATTAATTTACGAAACTTGAGTTGCTTTGCGCACGAAACAATTATTGCATTTTCGTCAGCAAAAATGTTGCGACAAAGCTCTTGATTTTTTGTGTTATAAACATTCAAATGTCGATGTAAAAATTATACATAATGTTGCTATGCCATGTCATCAGCATATGTCTCTCCACTGCTGGATATAGGCCTGTCCCAAAGCTCGCCTTCACACACGATCCGTAGCTCTTCTCATCCAACCACCACCGGCGAACCTCTTCAAATCATCCGAATATGTAGTATGTTTATAGTAGATAACAAACACAAAATTAACACAAACACAAACACAAAGCCTCTCAACAAGATGAAAAAAGAACAAAAAATTGTAGAAGTTAACAGAGGTGGTTGGTGTGCGACTGTCATACGATATTTGACTATCACTGAAGTTTCGTTTTCCAGTTACTAACACGGTGTTGATTTGTGTTTATTAGTTTAACAATAATCTGCGTGTCTTTTTTGAAAGTTAATTATAAAGTTATTTCTTTATGAAACGCAATTATTAAAAAAATCAATTTTTTTAGGTGGAAACTGAGTGAATACGTAATTACCTGAAGAAATAGGTTATTTAAATGGCGACAGATTTTTTTAAAAGTAATGAGATTCTTTATAAATGCGTAAAGGTACCTACATAAGTAAGTTATTTATTAAATTTAATTTTCCAAATATAAAAGTCTATAAAAAGGTCATTGTAAATGTGTTTATTAGTTTAACAATAATCTGCGTGTCTTTTTTGAAAGTTAATTATAAAGTTATTTTTTTATGAAACGCAATTATTAAATAAATCCGTTTTTTGAATTGAAAACTGAGTGAATACGTAATTACCTGAAGAAATGGGTTATTTAAATGGCGACAGATTTTTTAAAAAAGTATTGAGATTCTTAATAAATGCGTATAGGTACCTACATAAGTAAGTATTAAACTTAATTTTCCAAATATAAAAGTCTATAAAAAGGACGTTGCAAAGGAGTTTGCAGGTATATTATACACAAAGTAATCACTAAAAATGCAGGTATATTATACCTCTTATAGCTAGCTATACATATACTTAATAGTATGTAGAAGATAAAAGCAAAACAAATTAGTCTTTTAATTACAAAAAGAACATTACCTAATAACCTTTATTATAAGATAAGTAAAGAATTTCTTACAATATCTTTCGGATTAAATTTGCTTACATCAATAATGAAATTTTGATCACCTTAGTATCTGACTTTTTTTTTAAGAAATTTAATAGGTGGAGTTTTTGCATTATTTAGTCACATAGGTATATAGGCGAGAAAAGAAAAAAGGTAAATTTGGAACCACTTTTCTATTTAAATTTAATTTTATTCTGATATAGGTACATATTATTCTGAAGAATATGTGTCGTAAAATTCTCTATCCAATTATATGTAATTTAGTAGGAAATGACAGCAAAAAATATCTGTAATTAGATTAGTGGTTAGTGTAATTAGTAAAAACATTATGGGTCAAAATATCAAACCTATTGAAAAAGGAGTTGAAAACCGGCGGGCGGCGATAAATAATCTCTGTGTGCCCAGTTCTGTGTCTGTCTACTAGATCTTGGGGTTCGATGCGACTCGACCGACAACCGTCCGAGTGCCAGTCCGCTCCGAACCATCGACAGAGTTACTTGTCATCACATACCTATCGATGCACAAACCGTGGCGTGTATTTTAGGGAAAAAAAAAAGCCGATGCAATTAACCGTGCAAAAATTTAAAAAATACACAGTGACAGTGTGAGTGAGCCGATACAAAGTGAGAAATATTTTCCTGGACTATTCTCACGTTACGACAGCGATCCGAAGATACGACGAACGATTTTTTGTTGTTGTAAAGATTGCACAAATTCTGGGTAAGTACCTACATTTTTTCAATTAAAGACTATATTTTGATGGTTAGTTTTTGTCATAACTCAGATTATATTTATTATTTAGTGATGATAAATAGAAAATTAGCAGTTTTATCAGCTGCGTGGGCACTATTTGTTTTATTTGCATTCGATACAATTTCGAAATATGAGACGTTGATTTTCAAATTAACTTTTTTAAAAAAGGCTACCTACAGTTTTAGTGATCCAGCGGTTAAAATGTAATACCATATAATAAGTAATATTGTACAATGTCATTGATAATGATTCTATAAACAGGTTTCCAAGGTGTTTATCTTTAGACACATCATTTTTATTTCTTTGGTCATTTACGACCACTGTTAGGTAATTTTTCATTGCTCTTCTGTAGGTACAATACAAGAGGGTAATAAAGAAGTATAAACAACAATTTAATAAAGATTTAGAATACAAAGTTTAAAAAATATTTTATACTTGTGTTAAATATTTTATACTTGTGCATTCCTATCTAAAATTTTATAATACAATATTTGTAATTTCATAAGTTATAATTTACAAGTAGGTAAGTATTTCTATTCTTGACACATTTACTCTATTCAGATATCATATCAGTTGCTTTATCGCAGTTCAATAACACTGCTTGTTTTTTTTTTTAAATATTTTTTTATTGAACATTTATATTATGAACTTATGACAAATTAGGGATTAAAACGCGTCGAATGATAATATATAATTCAGGTATTTTACCGACTTCAAAAATAATAATTTTCACTTATAAATTAAATTTCTTTAAAAATAAATAAAAAAAAACAAATTTATTTGCAAAACTCAAGTATCAATCTGTTTTACAGAAAGCCATTTAAAACTTATTAAGCCAGTGGTAGACGTATTAAGTTGATCAGTACTTAAGTAAATTTTAAGTTATAAATGTATGTATTAACCAAAGGCTAAGTAGCAATTTGCTACTTAACATTTGATTTACACATATTTTTATAACTTTAAATTTAGTTAAACACTTATCTACTTAATATATGTCTAAACCGGCCTTTAGGTACAGTAAAGATAAATAATTTATGAGAAATAACGTAACCCATATCAACTGACATGGACATTATTCTCTTTTTTCAGTAGCAAATGCCTAGCTTTTATCCTGTCTGCTTTTTGTGTGTGCCCTTTTTTGTTTTATTTTTTTACAGAATTTGATCAGGATAATGTTTCGTTCATTTTCTATGTCTAATTTGCTTAAAATGAATACTAATAAATATCAGACGATTCATCAATGTTTTTATCTTTATTATTGTCTATATAAATCAAGATAACGGTATCTAGATGGTAAATGTCTACGAAGAACTGTTCCTTAGAATTGGTACGTCCATACCTAGTCTAGCCATAAATATTGTTACAAAGAAAACATTGATTATTGTTTTATTAGAAGAATATGTAATATTTTAGAAAATATTAGGTAAGCATTTAAAAACCAACGTTTATTCGAAATGGTCATCATTTAATGGTCATGCAATCTTTTAAACGCTAGAGCCAGTTTTAGATTGAAACACGTACCCTTTTGATGGGAAAATTGACAACTGCCACCCTTATGGAATGTTTTAGGGATTCAATATTATCGTGGCGTTTAGAGCATGCCATACTCTAAAATAGACCATAAATAATAATCGAGCGGATTAAGATCGGGACTAGATGACGGCCAATATTCAGCTTTAATCAAGTAAAGAATATAGGAATATTCCCAGAAAGCTCCGTGGCTTTAGACACTAGAAAGTGGCTAGAAAGGATTGTGCTGTCTTGCTGAAACTACCATTCTTGGTTATATATGGAACAGGGTGTTGTTAAGAGGCTTTATGACCTTCTCAAGAATCGTACATTTCAGCCGACGTTTTAATAGTCTTTTCACAAAAATGTGGTTTAGTCATTCCTTGATAGCTAACACCCTACCAAACTATCACTGAAGCCGGATAATGGCCACGTTGCACCCTATTGACCAATTGAGCAGCTTCTCTAGAGTTATGAGCATAAGCTCGATTATTCTGCTTCTTAAAATGTTCCTCAATGGTATTCATTTTCTCGTCCGTAAATAAGATTAATGTGTGAGCTCCCTTTGCGTACCTCCGAAGAAGTTGTTTTGATTTGTCAACCCTATTTTTTTAAAATTATCTGTTAAGAAATGAACAGTACGTCTTTTGACGCAGCAAGTCCTAAGTCATATTTTAAAATACGTTCCGAGCGGGATTTCTTCGGATTCTCTCCTTCACAGCTTTAATCGTATGTTTAGTACAAATAGTGCGTGGACGGCCAGACCTTTTTCTGACACATACAGATGACGTTTCAATGTACCTACCTACTAACAGCCCGAGCCCGGTACACAAACATTCGGCTAATACCAAGCGGATGGAGAGTTTTTAAAATTGCATTTGGCTCCGTTCCTACTTTGTGTAAATGCAATTACAGCAATACAGTTTATACAGCAATCGTTATCACCCCATTCCATTATAATATTTAATAATGATTGGCGCCAAAATGAGAATAAAACATTTATTTTTCACGTGAGAATGACAGATTCGTAATTCAAAAGTAATTTATTTATTTTCCTTGTTGTAACAGTACTTTTGGCCAGACTAAGTATTTATCAATGCAATACAATCCAACCAGCCATTTCAGTACTCACTGTGGGGCGTGGGCCTCATCATGCACATTCTCTTGTGCGTGAGAGATGTAAAACGCCACGCTGACCAAGCGGATTGGTGAGTCCATTCTTTCAGAGGTTGTGTAGTTCCGCAGGGCTTGTGGTAGCCGCTTTGCTATCCCCTAGTCGCCTCTTACGACATCCACGGGAAGAGACAATCAAGTGCAGCTTGACCCAATAAGGCCACTATTACAAAAGAAAACAATCGAAGGTAGGTCAATAGGTAGCTTGATAGGTTAAATATTAATTCCATGGATTATAACCATGGATTTCCTTATTAAGAGAGGGCGTGGACTATGCACGCCTCTTACGGCATAGGACGCGGGGTTCTCGGAGGCTGAACGTGCGCCTCAAAGTTGCACTGGCATTACCGTAATAGCGTGCGATTAGTGGACTTCTATTAACCCCGCGGCAACTGAGGTTACCTGTTCTATTTCCTTATTCACGCTGAAGCGTTTAGAGTCATTTTCATTTATTCTGGCTAATTGAAATCACTTTTTCCTTATCACAAGAAAGGCTTGCCGTTACTTATAATTATTAAACGGATCATAAACGCATATGTTTACCATTTTATTTTATTCGATGTTTCGGCTTGGTTATACCAGCCGTGATCACGAGCTGTTTGCATATATTTACCTATTTTATCGGCTGGTTTATACCAACCACGGTCACGAGCTAGCTGCGTATGTTTACTATTTTATTTTACTCGGCGTTTTGCCTAGCCTATACCAACCGTGGTCACGAGCTGACTGTGTATGTTTAACGTGTTATTTTAGTTGTCGTTTCGGGTAGGTTATATCAACCAGGGCAATGAGCTGACTGCGTATGTTTACCTATTTTATTTTACTCGACTTATTTTATTTTACCAACCATACGATTAGTTCGTTTGAATGAGCCCACAGCAACCGATGTTACCTGTTTCATTTACTCGTTCAAGCTGTGCAGCGTTTATTTTCATTGAAGTCATTCTGCTTTGTTACTCCAGGAACATGATTTATTCCATTTTAATATCCAATTTTATTTTAGTAAATTCAGACTTTTGTACTATCTACATTTATTATTTATAGCGTCTATCTTGTGTTACGTGAAACGTGCGATTAGTGGACACTATGTATTAAACCTGCGGTACCGAGGTTTGCCATTTCCATTTCCTTGTTTAAGTTGAAACGTTTTACTTCATTTAAGTAATTTTCACCGTTAACTTGGGATATGTATGTTTTAGTTATTGGAATACTTACATCGTTTTTCTCCCTTTTGCATAGGAATAGATACTGGAGGCATATAACTTTATTTAAATGAATTTACTACATTTCAGAGGATATAAACTTAAGTGTTATCAAAGTTTCCTCGTGCTACATAAGTGCGTGCGATTAATGGTGTCCGATTAGTTTCGAGGCGACCAAAGTTCATTGGTTCATTTTCGTATTCTAGCTGTTTAAGTGTTTCGACTTCATTTAGGTTATTTTGGTCTTTATTGAACAGGATTGGTACCGTTACTAAAATAGTGTTGTGATTGTATATAATTGCTGCACTCTAGCACATCTTCGTTCATGTAAAACAGGCATATAATTGTTTAGCGTATATAGATCGTTGCGATCCTTGTTAGGTATCCGACGTTTTCGGCATCACATGGAGGTCATCGGTTTAGAGGGTATGGTTTTAGTCGTGAACAATTTGCATAGAGAATATTTGTGGATTCTTATTATCAGAGAAAGTTACTTAAATAAACTGCTATCGGCCTCCATTGTGATTATATTGATTGCTCACATACATCAATTAAGTAAAAGCACACGTTTCAGTTGGACGGGCGTGCACGATTGAAGGATAGGTAAAGAACCAGACAGTGACGATTGACCATAAATTGATGACATTGTTGACGTTCTGTTTAGACTGTGTCGTCACTGTACCTCTACAATTGCAATCAACGGGAATGCCTTCTGTTGTTCAAATTCGCTCAATCATTCCTGAAACTCGCGCTCAAGACAACCTACATGATACTTTCTTCATTGTCTTCTCATGATACTTCATACGTTCACCGATGCCCGACATCGGTCATATGCCGGTCGGACATACTGTGTTTGTTCTCTGGTCGCGCGTTTTCGTACAACTCTTTACGAGCTATTAGTCGCCTGGGAGTGGGTCATGGCTGCTCAACATCTTTAGCTGCTGTATTGTTATTTTCTACTTCGGCCAGCGTCAGTGCCGCCGTCCCTAAAAATTGCATGATGTAGTTGGAAGGAGTCTACCAGCATCATTAAAAATGCATGTGATACTCTAGATGACGTCAAGTTCAAAGCAAATACTTTTGCGAAAGTTCCCCAATTCCATGATCATTGATCACCGACAACAATATAAAATAACTAAAGAGAGTGAATTAGCATTTTTCGTCTAGAAACATCTAATTTTTTTGACATAATAACTTTATATATCTTTCAGTTTTATAAAATGTTTTGAACTATTTTATAAATACATATTTAAGTTCAATTTACGTCATTTTACTCTTACATTGATATAGATATAATTGATAGTTACGGTATTTTTCCCGTTCATCTGTTTTTGTAGACGGATGTCAATAAAAAATTCGAATACGTCTGTAGTACGTGTGTTGTTGTTTAACTTCTTGGAGGTAAGTTTTTTTTTGTGTCTAAATGGCCACTGGTAGTAGAGACATATGACTTCCTTTATCTATATCATTTTTTAGTCACTGAAGATGTTGCGCTAGTTTTGTATGTACGCAATTAACGTATCTGAAATGTACGTAATTTAAGATTTCGTTTAGATATCTGTTTAGGACGATTGCGTTTATAATTATTTATGTTATTAGATTTTTTATTTTATTTTTTTATTCATAAAAGGATCTCCAATGAGAGATACACATAGGGTTGCCCTACTATGTATATCGTATGGTATCCTACTATAAATGGAGCACTACTACTATATTTCTAAAAAAAACTATAGTAGGCAGAACTACATATTTGTATGACAAGCAAATTAATATACATCGGGAATGCAAATATCGCTGAACATTTTCAACAAATGTGTTGGTTGACACGTGAGGGAAATAGAGTTTAACAACTGTAGATATTTTTAAAATTATGCAGAACTTAAAACAACAAATAATACAAAGAGAAAATGATATATTTTTTGGATATGAGATAAATAAAGACTGAAACGGTTACAGCAACAATTTCCTGATGTGTTGCAAGTCACTAAGAGGCATTTGTTGCTATTTTCAACAATAAGTCAGAATTAAACTAAACAATTGGATCGATTCTTCGGAATTAAATTCGCTGAGTCTTCTAAATGACTTCAATCTAACAACAAAACTGAATATCAATTTTGACAATTTGTTCTCTGAGACTATTTAGTTAAAATTCTGTACCATGTACTCCCCTTCAGTGCTTCAGATTTCTCTACTATTCTAAAAATTACATAATTTCTTCGATCGATTCTGGCAACGTCAGCAATTTCAGAGCATTTTCTAATTCAATTTAACATCCAAATCAGGAATAGATATAGTTCTAAAAATTAAAAGAAAAAAGAATAATATTTTCGTAGAATTAGGTAGGTACTTATAAGAAAAATTTAAAATAAAAGTAGATTTAAAAATAAATAAAAAAAATATTAAATACTAAATACATAGATGAGCGCAAGAAAGCCAGCATTAATCTTATTAAAGCCGAGTTATTGGTTTATTGTTATTTAAGTTTAAAGTGCAATAATAGCAATGAAGCTGTCCTTAAAAATACAAAAAAACATTGAGGAATGCTCAAGGTAACAAAAATATTTTTTGAATAATACTCATTCAAAAATAAAATATAAATGAATACTTATTACCTTAAAAATAAAACATAATTTTGTAACATACTATATTTTTTTACTTGTTCCCAATCTACTATATTTTTATGGGTTGGCAACTAAAAAAAAGTAAACTAAAAAAAATTTATCCAAAAAAACTTTGGCAACCCTAGATACATACGACATGAAAATCACTTAAAACTAAGTAATACCCAAAATCAATACATTGGTATTTGAATACCCAATTCAAACACCCTTTCGATTGATTCGAATAATCTAGTAAAATAATTAAAATTCATATTAGGTTATTCAAATTTGAAGCTAAAATTTCTTAGTGGTCAACAAAATTTCTCAATGGGTTGTCTGACGTTCAGTTGGTCAGGTTAGTTCTTTTCGAAGACATATGTGGTGCACAAATTTAAGCAAACCATACAAAGTGTTATGCTCCAGCTACAAGAATTATTACGTAATAATAAATTCCATAATAACAAAATGTCGCCATTTTTCGTCTCTGACAACAGTTATCTTATATTTACATCTCTGACAAATCTGGTTTACAAAAAACTGGTCGGTTTATTTGACGTCAAGCAGTTGACTGATGAGGCCACCAGTTAAGACTTTCCTTGGAAGTAACATTATTATAGTTAGTCGTTTTAGTATTCAAGATTTATCAGTTTTGCCTTCTGGCAGAATGTCATTACTTATACACTTTCTTGAACTTTGCATTAGTCTTTTATCACACGTCCATCGACAGAATTAAAAAAATATTATTATTTTCAATTTATTTTCTACCTATTCAATAGGAGCTTGTAACGTCCCACTCTTGTAAATCACTATGGGTTTCATGACGCAGCCACAATGCGGATTGTGCCCAGATACACATACACATGCGTCAGATTTTTTTTTACACATGCTCCAGATCTTTTTCATTTCTCGAGCATGATGCATGTTTTGTTCACAATGTTTTCCTTCATCGCATATCTAGTGATTTTTTAATCTATTTTTATATCTATTTCTATCCATTATTTCTGTATACCTTTCTGTCTTTCATAGCATTAACATTGTTGTCTTAATCCTGCGACGACAATAAGGGTTTTCCACTTACTAGATTAGTACGCGTATTTGTGTTATATATTACCCAATAAAATGTGACGTTTTCTAAGCAGTCATTTGGTTAAGATTTTCTAACTTAACATTTTGTTGTTTCAAGATTTTGTTCAAATACACATCTATACACACGGTAAAACTTGTAACATTCGCGAGTATGACCTACTGTGCCCTCCAGAATTTTAAATGCTAGTCGTATCTACGTAGGATATCGTGTAAATAGCGACGTAAAGGTGTTTATTATTTATATTTGAGCATTATTCCTAATGTGTGAACATATTGCTGGAAATTTTGTTATCACGATGTTTTTGTTAATTGGCATTTTAACAAAAACGTCTACGAAACACTTCACTAATTTAAATTACACCGACTGTCTCTATTTATAATTCTATGATAGAAACCGAGGGGAGTTAAAGATGAAAAAAAACCATCGTAGGAGAAGGTGCCTCCTATGTAAGTCACGATCTCCAGCACTGGGGCATATGACAAAAGAGAGATTTTAACTAAACATTGACTTTCTCGACGCATCCTTAGCTTTATCGCAGATAAAAAGATACAGAAATTATAACTGTTTAAAATTTAAATTTATTTCTTATCTACGTACTTGACTTTAATAAATAACTCTAATTTTTTATCCAGTTTCGTTCGCCTTAATGTCCGTTTCAGGTTTATCTCAGGTTGCTGTGCAATTTTTTTTACCATTTATTCACTGTAGTGAAAGTACGCCTACTTTCAGCCCCACTTCTTTATAATTGGCTCGAGTATCTGTATCAAAACTTGCGCATGAGTCGTGCAAAAAATTGGTGTCATTAGGTTCTCCTTCGGTGAATAGTATCGTACGATATTGTCTGCAATTTGTTACTAGCACGGTTTCGAAATACACATTTGTCTTGTTAATCTGATTTGCATAATGTATTATAGTACTTACGTTTGCTAATGTTTCTAGGTCGTTGTACTTATTGGAATAACTATAATAAATCGTTACATAGAAAGTTGCATTTAATCCTTGGTATATTTTCTTTTAAATAATTCTCATTGTTTTAAAGATTTTTTCTTTTTAAATTCTTATCAAGAGACGTCTTGATTTCATGCTTGATTTTGTATTTGCTTCTTTGCAATTAAAATTATTATATATTTGAAAACCAATTTTATCTATAAATATAGTTATGTAATTTTTCTATCAAATTGTAATACATAGTGAATTAGGTAATTATATTTGTGGTCATTGTTTTCTGTATAGAAGACAGTGTACTGCTGTTTAGCTAACCACATTGCAAGGTGGACTTTGCCTGTTTAACAAATATTGCATAAATTTGTAAGTCATCTTCCTAGTGTTTGTCACGAAAGGTCGAGTGATGTCAGTTCCGCTTTCCTGCGTGTTCTTTCATTTCGTGATGTAGCGTTCTTGTGTTTAATAAATCAAATATATTATTTCTTATTAGCATACATATATGCAAATATACATGTACTCATTACAATTTCTCATAGGGATGAACAGATAAGACCTACACATTGTCTTTATACAAATTTATATTGATCAAAATATCAAATGTTAACCAAATCATACGATTATTTTATGACATATTGTTAGGAGTGACATTCTGTCATCATTTAATCTGTTCCAATCTTATTCGCGCAATGAACCGCTAGCCTTCTATCATTGATCCTTTCTACCCGATGAAATGGTAATAATATAAATAATTAATCTGTAAGTTAATTGTTCGATATATTGATACAGATGTGTAGATGTATCGATAGATATATCGATCGATAGCAACTGATTGATATGTAATGCGTGACTGCGTATAATTGATGTGCGTAAATAGGGCATCAGAAGGTGTGTCTCCGATAGTATATGGGTCAGAGGCTATTGTGTCGATGTCACAGAAGCTATTGTAAATGGCAGCCCATTGTATGGGCGCAATATACAATATTACCATACGCTAAATGAAGTGGACTACACTGCGCTAGCGCATCTCTCCAGGTGGAACAAGCACCGCAGCTATTGTTTGTTAATAATGCTGGGAAATGTGAATATTTTGTTGTGAGTTCGTTGCCGTATGTCGTATTACGAGTAGTTGTTTAAGAATGTCTCCTTTTCTCTTCTTCCTATGTCTGATGTCAATTATTGACGAGCATTTTCTTCATTCTTAAAATAATTTAAATTCAAAAGATATTTAATTTTACATGTAACATATGTTTTCAATATATATGTGCTGTCAGGTCAATGATCGTTCAACTCTAAAGTCTAATGCATTAAGGTATGAATATTTGGATTGGATATAAAATATGTTTAACAATGATTAAAACTTTCATTTAGTTTTAATCATTGTATGGTCATCGAAGTATGGTCATTGCCAAAGGGCGGTTAATTGAATTTATATTTATATTGTGGTCTTGAGAATGGTAAACTAATTAATAAAATAGTTAATGAGACAAATACGATATGAGTTTAGATAAGAGAAGTGTTGACATTTTATAGATAAACTGTGAACTAAAGGGCACTTCCTCGTTAGGAAATGATGAGAATCTTCTCGCGGTTTACGAGTATAAACAACTGTTGTGGGAGTTGTTATAATTATATTGTAATATTTGTAACATAGGTACGTGATTATTATTATCGAAGTGGCGGTTCTTATGTCACGTATACTTACCTATTTTTGTCCATGTAAGGTTTTTCGTTTTATAAACTAAACTTCATGCTCAAAACAAATTAGGGCCCACTCTGTTTTCTACTGTAAATGAAAATAAAACAAATAGGTATATTAAGTTTTTGTGGACAGAGATTATTATGAAAAGGATTTGCTAATTTTTTAAACATGACATGACAAATGGTAAAAAAAAAACGTGTGCGGTTAGGGGACCCCCCGTCAGGAACGCAGATCCTCACACATTTTTTTAAACTCCGAATGAATTTTTTTTTTGTTTAATTCTGAATTCTGATTGATAATAAAGGTTTTGAACTTAACGCATCCGTATACTTTCATTTTCAGGCATGTTATAACTATAATCTTAGTAAATTCTAAAAACAATCGATGTATTGCAAATATCGATGTATTTTTCAATATATCATTCTAACATCGATGTTACTATGTGATATATTACATCGAAAAACAACGATACGATTCAGCGAATCAGCGATGGCGATGTAATCGAATCGGATATTTTCGTTTCAAATCGAACGAGGCATGAGAGAGAGAACTAGCGATCGGCCCGCTACCGAAATTTATCGAATACCGACAAACTGACACGATCGCGAGAATCGCGATCATACCGTGTCCGAGCGAGAGAAAGGCGAGAAAGAGAAAGGCGTATGAAGGGGGTAAAAATCTTACGTGACGTTACATTTTCTCTCGAATCACACCTACCGCAAGCCGCGTAAAGGAACTTCGTTCCAAAAAATCTTCATTTTGCTTAAATTACAAAAAGAAACTGTTTACAAGAACATTATCCCTTAAAAATAGCAAAACAAATTTTGTTTATGATTACTTCCCCGTAAAATTGTGATGACTGGTGTTTAATAATGAATAGCGCCTCCTCGGCTACACATGCACTCGCTGAACACTTTTGGTACCCTTTCAATCAGATCGGTAACGTTTTCTTTAGGGATTCGTTTCCAACAAATTTTTAAGGCGTTTATGGCTGTTGGCTGTTAAGGGCACTGTCGTTTTCCTTAAGGCTTCTATTTAATTAGTCCCATAAATGTTCAATTGGGTTGAGGTCTGGCCATGGCAAAGTTGCAATATTGACATTACCGAATGCTCGTAGTGGTCCGGGCTGTGTGCGGGCGAGCATTGTCATACATCAGATCGGTAACGTTTTCTTTAGGGATTCGTTTCCAACAGATTTTTAAGGCGTTTATGAATTCCTGTTGGCTGTTAACGGCACTGTCGTTTTCCTTAAGGCTTCTATTTAATTAGTCCCATAAATGTTCAATTGGGTTGAGGTCTGGCCATGGCAAAACTGCAATATTGGCATTACCGAATGCTCGTAGAGTGGTCCGGGCTGTGTGAGGGCGAGCATTGTCATACATCAAAATGGAAACATTACCCACTTGCTGTGAGAATGGGGTGACATGAAGTCGGATTACTTGATTAACATAACTGTTTGCAGTTACGGTACCCTCGTCCCTAAATTACCAGCTGTGTTTTGCCCATCAAATTTATTTCTCCCCATACTTTCACATTTGGCCCTCCAAAACGCTCTTTTCCGTGGATGCACGGTTCCGTGAAACGCTCGTCTTGTCTTCGAAACACACGTGCACGTCATCACTATAAAACTTGACCTTACACTCGTCTGTAAAGAGTACGTTCTTCCAGTTATCCGTGGTCAAGTCCAAATGCTCACGTGGGAACCTTAAACGCGTTTCACGATGAGCCCCGGTCAGTGTCAGTCGAACAACACGCCTTCTGTGTCGTTGTGCATCTTCATGGAGTCTGTTACGGATGGTTTGACCATTTAATCCTGTACCAGTGGCTTGCCGTAGTTGGTTTTGTAAGGTACGGTTACGGTTACGGTACGCTTCTGTCGTGCAGATAACTGTCGTGCAGATAATCGCATGTACCGGTCTTCTTGGGCAGTTGTAACTCGGGTTCTTCCCAATCCACGTCTCATAGCCACACTACCAGTATCCTGGTAGCATTACCAAACGTTCCAGATGGCCAGTCGTGAACCACCGTGGCCTATTGCTACCGATCTCTCTGACTGACCTTCCTGCAGCAGAACAAGCGCTCTTGTAGCGGTTTCCACCTTCCGTATGGCGATGAGATCCAGGCATTGTAATCGGGACTAATGACTAATGTGACTACCAACAACGAACGCTTGCAACGAGACTCGTAACACACAAATGTGGATAAGAAATTGTACACACGGAATTTTTAACGCTTTAATTTTTTTTATCTACTCACTTGAGAATACCATAAATTTCTGGTTCAAAACATTGAGAACATGTCAACTTTATGTTTAAACACTTCAGTCAGCTGATGATTATCATATAAACACATTTTGACAAAAACTTGTGGTGGTATTTGTTTTGAGTGGTTTATTTATTAATGATTATGTGATCAACATTTTAATGTTCATGATATTTTGTAGACATCTATGCAATACTTGATTTTGCCAAAATCTGGTATCAAAAGATTTTCTTTAATAAGAAAATTACTCCTATGATACCAAATTTTAGATGTTCCGTAAGGAAAACATAAATTATATACAATGTCTGAAAGGAATTTCTATAAAACAATAAAGCCGTATTCACCTCTTAGAACATTTTCTCTTAATTTTGTTTAATGTAATATTTATACAATAAAGTGTTTTATCTATCATCTAAAAAATATCAGAAACATGTTTACATGTCTTAAGACACTATTGAAGCCAATATATCTTTTTATTCAATGTCGAGGAGCTCTCTTCAAATACTGAAAGACGTGTTTGTTCTCTGGAACAGTTTTTATTAAACGTTTACCAAACTCCAAACTTTCCCAGGGCAGTAACAATGTGCTCTTTGACAGTTCAATAGCGATAGTTCACAGCACTTAAATTAGTCAAGACATAAACATTATTCATTTGTGGTTCCGTTGTGTATCTCTCAAGTTTTCGTTTAAATATCATTTGTGTTATAAAATCGTTTGTTTTAAGAGTTTTTTGTGTTTATTCTTAGGATGAGATTTCTTCATATTCAAATAAATATTTTTTTTATATTCCATTTTATGTTTTATGTAGGAGTCAAATTATCTATAATAATAATGTCAAGTTTTAGGCAATGGTGTTAGGTTTCACACTGCGGTTAATTCCATCTGCAGTACAATACAATCATTACTCTGGTTAACTTTATTTACGAACTCTGGTTTATGGAACTCTAAAATTTATTTACACACTGTGGTACAGCCAGACGCTTCCACTTTCAAAAGCAATAACATAAATTTCACTATTGCCGCAACATAGGAAACTAAATAGAATTTGATGTGTAACTAATTGTCAATGGTCCATAGTTTGTTCAAACCACACTAGCTTGTTTCATTATGTTTCAAGAAAAGGATTCAAATTTTTCACTAAATATCAATAACGTATCGTTAGACTTCAGTGTAGTCTTTATAGAAATTATAAATACTACGTATACCAATCAATCATGATTTAATAATCGTAATAGAAAAAAAAATCGATTAGTGCACATTTCGGAACATAATATATATTTTTTTTTATTATTTGAAAATGTTTGCAGTTGTAATTTCAAATTCGAAAGTCAAAGGTAGCTTATTTAAAATTTCCTAAATTAAAAGCCGCTACTTTAAAATCTCCCCAAAAGTCACGACTTGCGCTGTATTCTGGAAATAGAGGGCGTAAGGCTTTATATATACTGATGTAGAAGCTTTTACACTAAAGTGGTGAACTTGTAATTTCTAATTAATTAGTTTGTAGGTTATTGCCCGCGGCTAGATCCCATAGGCTATTATTATTTTTCCTTTATTGTTTCGTTGCAGACTTATTTTATTAGATAACAGACAAACCAACTTTTACATATTTAATATTAGTTAGATTAAAAAATGTATTGAATAATAATTATCCACTATAATAGACAGTTACGTAACGAGTTTTTTTTTAAGATCTGTGTGCTTTCAAACTTTTTTTCTTATTTTTCCTTATGCTTTTGCTCCTAATTAATTAATCCTATGTACTCGTATGTGCAATGTTCAATTATAGAAGTAGATATTATTTACAACGATAAGTGTTAACCTTAACCTTATTCTATTTACGTCAACATAAAGCATGTTATCTCCATGATACATATGACCATTGAACATTGGATCAAAGTCGCCAATACACGTGAATAGGCGATTTATTTTATTATAATATTCATAGTTTTTCATCGGACGGTCACCGGATATTACTGTGTCAATTAACACTAATTCTACATTTAGTAACTCACTTGACTATCTAGTATGTCTTAGTAAGTAAATATATGTTGTAATAAAGTAATTAATATGTCACTAAGCGTAATTTCGTTGCTAATCGATCATTTTAAATTGTGAGTTGCAACATAAAATATGCTATTTATGTTACTAAGTTGAAGTTGATCGTACATTAGACCGCGTAAAATTAAAACTAAAAAGTAATCTATTTATGTTATTTAAAAAAAGAATCGTTTCACGTGGATTACTCCACCTGTGTATGATGTGATGATGTGCCCGTGTGAACGACGACATGCGTAATCTATGGTTACTGATACCTATTGTAGTTCCTACATGTTTGAGTCTCGCTAAACTTTTCTCGAGTTCTTTCCCTTCCTTTTTTATTTATTGTGTAGGTCTAAAATCGCTGTGTAGCTGTGTACAGTCGTGCAAAATGTAAACAATTTTTGGCTTGAGGTATTAATTTAGGCTTCGCTTCGTGGCTTCGCATGGGTGAGATACGATTTTTAAATGTTTTTATATATTTGCTTGGTACCTGGTTAAAATTTTAGTCAGCGTTGGCTTAGAAAGTCAAGTTTACTGTTAACGGCTGTTATGAATTAAAAGTATATTGGACTCAGTGAGCTTCTAAATACTAGAGTGGCAACGTCTTACAAACTGTTCTCAGAAATATGTAACCACTTGCGACTTCAAAAGACGTAGCTTTGAAACCGATAAATATTCCAAAGTAAACTATGTTTGTCTCGTTTCTTCTACACAACTTCTTCGTTTAAACTAATCACGTCGAAATGAAACAAGACATTGTTATCGGAAAAAATGGCGAGAGTTGCCAGTGGTCAGAAATAATTTCCCCAGAATTAATGAATTACTTGGGTATAAAGGCTCTTATTAACAGGTATTATTAACAGATTGTAATGAAACTTTCAATAGATCATATAGATCTAATGAAATTGACAAGGATTACAGGTAGGAAGAAAAAATATTTATATGCGTTAACGAAAATATTATATTTTAAGACTATTTACATTGTGTAAAATTATTATTGTTTAAAATGGAATAATATTTTTTTTGTTTATGACAATCATTTTAAAAAAATATATTTCAATTGTAAATTAATTAAATTGTAAATATATTATTTTAAACCTCAAAAGTTATTATATTGATCAAACACCACTGTGTAACATGAGTTTGTTATATAATTGCCTTTTACTCTCTTTTTTGTTATTTAAAGTAAACATTTTACTTTCGTGGTATAATCTTATTTTGATATATTTGTGAATAATCGCGTTGATCAACAAAAGAGAATGATCCATTTGTAATGACGACACATGTTCCGCTGAATGAATTGCAAATTCTCTGATCGATAAATTGGTTTGAATTTTTTCAAGTGTTTTCGTAGCTAAATACATAGGATTATGATAGCTAGATTATGATAAAAAACATAAATTACTATTAATACTTTTGACTTACAGTCATTCATCATTTACAAACCTCCCAACGGTGTGGGAAAATCAAAATAGTTTTTACTGGCAACATTGATGGCAAACACAATGCGTGATAAATTTACTTCGTTTTGTAATGTTATTTTGGAAAATCTGAACAAAATTGTGCAAACTTACTTGTGAAAAGTAACACCACTTGCTTTATCATCCTTTTCGGACCGTGACATACAAATTTTAACGCCACATTTCACCATTTTGGTAACTTTATCGTTAGGCCGCAGATACGTTCACGCTCACCGACGTCAAGCTAGCAACTGAAGTCAGATATGCCTGCAGGCATCTACGAAGTGGTAACGTTAACTAATGAATACTGCTAATCTAGTCATATGTACATCAATGATTGGACTTGACGTTATTCAGACGCGCAACGCAAACAATTCGTGAAAACTACGAGTATGTTTTAGAAAAAAACCCACAAAAGCCACTGCCTTCTTCTTTTGAATATAATATATTACAGAATTCTTTACAGAATATATTTTTCACTTGTTTTGCTTTGCTTTTGCTCGTTAGGAAAAAAGTTGCCTCTATACCATTCTCTACGCCTGTATTAACTATATTTTAATTTATTAAAACGGAAAATTAGGAACATTTTTTTTAAATATAAATGTGATTGGATTTAGTTTTGAATTTTGCTAATATTCATGGAATATTTCTTTTAACCATTCAAATAATTAGGACGTCGTGTTCTAAGTTTTTATTCTTTTATTACTGACTAACTCTTTACTGACTTGCTTATGAATATACCTACCAGTTGCCATCCTATAATTTTCGCATGCGCAACCAGACATTGGCTATGAACATAACATGGCATCTGTATATAGGCTGCGACCGCACGACATCGTCGTATACCGTATCGCCTTGGGTACCACTTTTATCTTTCCAAGAGACCAGTTTACTAGGTACTGCATGTGTACTCCATATACGGCTTAAACAACCTCTTCCTTATTGATTAAGATTCAGTCTTGTAGAGTAACCGCTGGCAAAAAGGTCTAGCTTAAGGTTGACTGAATGCTAAATATGCCGTAATTGGTATGCAGACACCTATATCTTGAGATAGAGGTTGCGTATGACAGATATATTCATATCTGCCCTTTTAAGAAGGAAATTTATCTATAGAAGCATAATTCCTATATATCAAACTACTTATAGAAAACGAGGATTTAAAAACATGATCTAAATTAAGAAATTGTCTTAATGCGGAAACATTTAAGTTAAATTATTTTATGATAAAGGACGATAGTAGCTTGAGAAAAATGAATGTCTTTAATAGGCACTTAGAAAATAAACATTAAACTAAAATGGTCCTTGACTGAAATCTATATTTTATTGACAAGAGCCTGAAATTCAGCGAAAGACTTAAAAACTTTAGGGACGCGGAAGACGGAATATAAAAATTTAAGATCGATAATTTCTTTCCTTTTTTATTGACGTTTAATCCCGACTGATGAGGCAAGCCTTAGCTTGTTTTTTATTTTGTCACCAGCATCCGCTTCTACGTTTTAGTTAAATATTTACCCAGAACCCGCATTACGGATTAACTGTGGGGTGGCTCGCCCGATATGGTCGTGGTATTAGGCCGGTCTCGGAATACAGGCTCGGCGTAGGAACGCAACGGTCACGGTGGCTTTTTTTTACAACGGTTAGAGCAATGATTGTAAGTGATCACGTAGTCAGAAGCATAACTTTCTTAGATCACGTTAAGGCGGCTTGCGATCTTTGTGTACTGACAGTCTCTTTATCATCTTTTATGATAAATTATATAGATGTTACTCTAACGATACACTTGATTGATCCACTGATCCCTGATCTCATAAAGGTATTTTAAAGGTACATATTTGTTTATTTATATTTTTATGTACTCGCAGTTAACCTGTTTTGTATGCCCTTAGTAACTACATAGACCTTTTACATACAATATATCGTTAAAGTGTAGTTTTATGTTTCCTGAAATTCTAAAATTTATGTCTAAATAAATCCATCACGAATTAAATATATAAATTAAAGGTCACATTACAGCCCTGGAATTTTATTGGCTTGTATGTGCCGTGTGTTTTGGACCGGCTATAGAATAAAACACTAGCGTATCTCTTCCCGCGGCTGTCGTAAAAAGCAATTAAGGAATAAAAAAGCGGCTACCCCAAGCCCTGAGGTCTAAAACACCAGCTCTAAAAGAGTGGACTCATCAACCCGCTTTTGCCAGCTTGTCATTTCATACATCCCTCATCGTGAAAACATCGTGAGGAAACTCGCATTCTCAAGAAATAAAAAAAAAAATTAGAGTATGTGATCCACCAATCCGCGTGATAGATTATAGCGTAGCGCGAAACCTCCCAGTGATTTACTAGAGGAGGCCTGTGCCCTGCAGTGGGACGTTATAGGCCGATACAAGTACAAATATTGTACATCCCTCATGCACGAGTCAATGTGCAGCAGTGGATACTGAAAGGGCTGGTTGCATTGCAATGTATTCCGATCCTTATTCACACAAGAATCTCTTGATTTTAAGTAGACTAAATTTAGTGCAACGTTTTAGCGATAAATTTCTTTTCATTTACGCTTATTCTGTTGTAATACGCTAGTGAGTAATAAATACGAACAATTTGGCAAATTGAACCAATAAAGTTGAAGTGTAAATGTCAACGTAAATGCGGGAATAATCCATTACTTGGTAAGTTGTATTACGAGTTGACATTTCTTATAGATACGTAAATTATTGAAACGGATAAACATTTACCAGATGTACTCAACATGTTTTTTTTTGTTATTTAAAAATTAAAGCAATTCAATGAGCCCCTTGAGTATCCACTCCTGGACAGGACACATCGTCTTGTGCAAGAGGAATGTATGCTCTTACAACGCCACGCATTAAGGTGTTTAAGATTGCCGAGTCCAGTCTTGTATTTCCTTAGTTGCCTTTTACAACGTCTGCGGGAAGAGATTAGAATTTAAAGATCAAATTAAAGATTAGTAATAATAAAAATAAATAGTTTTAGAAAATTATATTAACTGTTGCCCTTACATCTACACGATATGATGAAAAAATAAATACTGTTACTTATATAAATATTTATGTTAAAAAAATGGCATTGCAATCCAACCAGCCGCTGTGCGTGCTTGACAGGCCTCGTTACCCCTTTTTCACAGAAGACTACTGCATTTACCACTTTATCCTGTTCCCCAATGTATGTACGTGTTTCGGCTGTGAGTGAGATATGCCAGAGCCCATTGCCATCCCATCCTGTTATATTCCTCCCCATTTTCGTAACCTTTTCTCCAAATCCATTCCCATATCCTGCCGAGACACACATTGGGCGTACCAACGTATCTCTTTCTGGACTGAAGTTGGCATGTATCACGGATGTCCACGGGCAACAGTGTCCATTTACCACCGGGTGGACTGTATGCTCGTCTGCCGCCTACTTTCAACAAAATAGAAAATAAAATATTTATGTACGTATTTGTAATTTGCAATTTATTTTAAATCACATTAATTATACTATTTTTTGTAATTTAACTGACTATTTTTATTTGTTTATATCACATTCTCCAGTTTCATTGAATGCATGACATATAGGGAATTCTGCTTTGTGTTCCCGAATGTACTGCTATAAAATGAAATTGGATATTTTATTCCAGTTTTAAATTGAGGATGGAGTTTTTTATCAATATTTTTCATGATAAAAGACGAAAAGCCTGTGGGTAAACACAATGTTTAATCACAAAAACCTTTAACCATTCATCACACATATGAAAATGATTGATTACCACACAGATAAATTATCTTTATACTGGATCAACTTGATAAGATCAATACATCATATCGTGTACACTGTACAATTTATAATTCACTAGCTTTTTCCCGCGACATTGTTCGCGTGGTCTACATGAATTATATGAATCAATGGTAATCCAAATTACAATCCACCCATTTGCCAAGTTTCAACGAAATCGGTTCGACTGTTTCGACGTGATTGAGTGACAAATATACAAACTTTCGCGTTTACATTATTTGGCGATTTTCAATAATGAAATCCATGTAAACGTTCGATAAACAATTATGCAAAATAAGCCACTTCCTTTACCTTGAGTGAATGAAACAATTTGAGATTCTGAGTTTATGAATTTCAAGG
Source organism: Sesia bembeciformis (assembly GCA_943735995.1). Classification (NCBI taxonomy): domain Eukaryota; kingdom Metazoa; phylum Arthropoda; class Insecta; order Lepidoptera; family Sesiidae; genus Sesia; species Sesia bembeciformis. The sequence goes on along the minus strand of OX031026.1, from coordinate 6,174,422 downwards.
ACTGTTTACATCCACAAATTGCTCATGTATTTTGTATAAGTAAACAATAGAATCAGTTTATACAAACTAGCTTCCCAGTATTGGTTAACCATTTATTAATCTTGGTGTTTATTATAGAGGGAACCATGTTTCCGTTGAATAACATTAGGCGTATGTAAAAACAATAAGTACTTACCACTGCGAATATTGGCGTCTTAAAATTTATTTTGGGTTTACTAAAGATTTTCATATTCGCCTGTATGTTTTTGTATTACATATTAAATTTACATGCTTCTCTGTTTAAAATTTCATCGCATAGTTTTAATAATTTGTTTTTAAAAGAAGGAAGACTATGAATGAAATTAGATTCTGTTCACAATTTATCGTGATGTGTGACTACACATTCGATGTACGTTCGATTCGATGTGACGTTGCTATCCAATTTGCTGAAAACAAAACCAAAACCAATGAAATATCTCAACATTTAACTTTAAATCTAAGGCTAACTTGCATTCTCGATGAATCAAATTATGGATAAGTAAATAGTAAAGTACCTAACAGATAAATTAAAAAGCAGTGGGACAGTACATAGCCTATAAAAAAAACAATTATCACCTCACTATTAAATTTAAGGGCGTGTCAGTTACGCTTGGGTCACCGTGTTTGTTGGATTGGAACAGAATACAGATTGTTTGAAATTTTTTAGAAGAAAAACAAAAGAACAAGAAAAAACACATCATAATATCAGTTGTAATGTTTCTCTACTGTTGGATACGAATCTCTCCGTAGCGCGTAGGATTGCTTCCCAATACGGCGATACCACACACGATTTTTTGCGTAGGAGGAATGCCCTTCGGTCATGTGGACCGTATTGAAATTGATGAACCAATGATGAACCAACCAATGACAATTGATCATAGTAACCCATGATTTGAAGAAAATTGCAGATGGGTAGGAGAATAACAAAAAAGCCCTAAAAGATCCTAAGAGAAAATTAAGTGGAAGGGAAACAGTGTTGTGAGTAAAACACAAAGTATTTAGTATCAACTCTCGTCACAAAATACCTAAGACAGTGTAACCGATGATTTTATTCAACGGAATGTACTCTTAATAAATAAGTAAGTAATTTAAATAAAATACACTAGCAATTATTTGCATTGTCGTTCATTGGTGAATGAGAAACGGTTTCCGTTAGGTTTTCGTGCTTAGGCCTAGTGTGCTTGGAGGCAATAATGACGCCTACTTAGCGTGGGTGAGCTAACCAGATTTAATAAATCTAGACCTGGCTGCAGTTCTTACGCCTTAATTGCTGGACCTGCCATGTAGCTAGCTACGCACGCACGTGTCTGTCACTTTATAAAACATCTGATAAATAAAAATTCCTAACTTAATATTCACAGAAGTTAGAGGGCACCCTCATACACAAGACAATGTGCATGTTCAGCAGGGGGACATAAAAGGGCTGCAATAAGGATAGGGCAAGAAGATAGCGGCATTTAAAACCCTAACTGGTGTTAAATTTTGGCCTATCCCCAAGTGAGGTGGGGGGAACAGAGCTGGAAAAAGAAGTCATCCAGCATCCAGGTGGCTCGATGAGATAAAGAGAGTAGCAAATAAGACCTGTTTGCAATTAGCTCATGACATAGACAAATATCGTGAAAGAAAGGAGGCTTATACCCCGCAGTGGACTAAATAATAAAAAAGTAGACAATGATGAGAATGAATAGTTCTTGCAACTCACGAACGCACGTTTGTCTTGCTTGTAGTGGTGAGTGTCCGTATGTGTAAAAAGAGAACTTACATCCTTCAATATATACCTTTAAATACATTGACGTGGAAGTGACTTTACGCGTGTGCAGACATTTATTTACAAACACGGTTGACGCGCGTTCGTGAGTTGCGAAAAAATCTAAAACTGATCACTCGATACTTTATTAGTTCGGGTATTATTACATTTGGTTACCTGTCGGATTTTGGAGTGACAGAACTTGTCAGTGTTTCTGCGCGCATTATCTGTAACTGCGGATTCTCATTATTGCTATTATTATATTGTAATAATAAAGTAATAGTGCAGGCGATATAAAATCCAAGTTTCTCCCTGTTTCACTAAAACAATTGAGATACCTATATGAATATCGGGAAATGTCTACCATAAAAAGGAAGACGTATCAAAAGCTTATAAGCGCCACAAAACTATATTGGCTAACCATGTTAATTGGCTTTCCGTAGCTCCAACTGACATCTTAAATAATGTCCGAAGATTTAACGTCATGGTAGGTATTGAAGACCTACCATGAAGTGAGGTACTGAGTCAAAGGTACATAATAACATTGACAGATACAAAAAGAGTCTTCCAATGGGAGGTCGTCATCTCACGCACCTTAAATCACCTAAAGAATCTTATAATGAACGCACTGTTACGGATGATCTTAACAAGCAGTTTACTTAGATTTTATCTTTAACTACTTATAATTGCGTATTTTATCTCTTATTAATTATAATTTGTAGGAAAATTCACATTGATTCAAAGATCATCGACCTTTCTGGATCTAGCATTTCTCTATACTCAAGTACAGTTTAAGCCCTAGTCCTTACTTCTAACAATACAGGTATTGCGCCCACGCTGCGTCCGTACCAATCATTCTCTATTCCTGCTTTCTATACCAGGAATAGCAAATGCTATGAACACGATCCGTATTTAATAGGTTTTCGATTAGATACCACGACAGTTTACTACGACATTTATGGTCAAGTGTTTATTCCAAACACTAAAAGAGTATAATTAACAGATAGAAAGTCGGTACAAAACGGAGAAACTTAGTATTCCTGTTGATTTTAGTATCGAAAGCTTTACCGGATCTTTGAACGATTCCTACATAAATACTTTCGACCAACAGACAGGACTAATAAAATGCATTGAAAAGCCAGTAACTCCATAGTTTGAAATCAAACAAAAACACTTATTTAATTGTAGTGAATGCAGAAAATAAAGCAGCTATGCACTCATACGTGTTTTTGAACGTAAAAGTAAGCGTGATAAAGATAAAGATATCGAGTTTCATTCATATTACGTGGAAAGTAGCCCAAATGCTACCATTTCACTCGACATACTCCATATCAGCAACTAAGTGTATAAAGAAACACTATATTTTTATTGTCTTTTAAAAGGTCAAAAATTAATGCCAACTTCGACTGGATTAGGTATGATATGATCAAAGGAAATTATACATTGCTATTATTGGCTTTCCTGATGGATGACGATCGTTTCTGGAAATTATCTTTTTCGTTGCATATCTTACAACTTTAATCCTCTCTATTTATTATTAATTACTAATTTTTCTTTGTGAAAATATCAGAATCCGACTGCCTTACGGTAAAGGTCTCCTCCAACCTCTTTCACTTTTCTCAGACCACCGCTAGTATTTATAATCCAGGCAATTAATTACGCGTATATGAAGTTAATTAAAGATTTTTGACTCGAGTCTCGGGAATATCATTATACTCATATACTGTACATGTACGTGGCAATATAAGTAGAAATTTATGTACTGTAATTATGAGAAACTAGTCGTGCCCAGAAGCCCTGGAGGCAGGAGCTTTAGCTCCGCGATGACTTTTAGATGATAATCGTGGATGTTATGTTTATACGATGTTTTATGGATCAGGAAGTAGACTAACACACAGTCCGTTTACTCTTATCTATTCATAATTTCTGACCCTAGATTACATAAGGAGTGTCACTATATAATTAACATTCATCTGAAGGTAAGATTTCTTTATAGTATTTTTTTTTCTAGAAGTATCTAGAAATTAGGAAAAATAAAAGCGTATTTAACCTATTAAAGTTAAAACTCATATTATTATAGCTTGATAGGTACGTATAAAACGTCTAGAACAGATAATACAAATAATGATGAAGTAATAAGTACTACTATGTAGATATAGCAACTTCGAATAGTATTTTAGACACATAGATTAGTACTTGTACGGAACCTGAAAGTCTGGTTTGAAGTGTAACGTTGCACACGACTGGCGGTTACCCAACAAACGTATAAAAACAAAAATGCATGAACGTTTGCGAGTTTAAAGCTAAAATTAAAAAGCGGTTGAATTAGCAGAAAGGACATTTAAAATTGTCACCGAATAATCGGGTACTTTCGCTAATTAGGAAGTCAAAGGCGCCGCGTGACTGCGACTGATGTCGGCCATAATTCTGAATCCATACACGGCTCGTTAAATCCCTCTGACTACCAGAACCATGAAATCCCTATTACCTCACGCTAGATTATCTGTCTCCGCAAATGGGAAAGAATAAGTTTTATGAATGGTGGTGCCGGCGGCTGTTCTGAAGGCCCAGGAAGGGTGTAATGAATTGTTTGTGTAGTTTAGCTTTAGTTTGGGTCATCATAAGAATGATATGGTGATTTAAATGTAGTATGAGGTAAGCACTGACTTTCTTCTCTTTCTTGGTGATAAAGGAGTTCATGTGTCTCGGCAAATTGGCAGATTGACTTTCTCAAGGTAAATAATTTCACTTCTAGATAAGTACTTGAAGGTTCTACACACGCCTTTAATCCAATTAATTCATTTTATCCGTAATACCAGGAACCTCTAGGTCCATCTTTAATTTAATCGCGAATGAAAGGAATACCATACCTCCTTTGGAAATCTCATCCGAATGGCTTTCTAACCATAAAAACAAAGCATATCGGTGCAATCTGGAGTAGAAGTGAACTGATGCAAAATGCAAATATTGTATGCGATAAGATTAAGAATTTGTGTTTGTGTCAACTTAGTATACATAGATGATTTTATCCTCGGAACGCAGAACTGTGAATCATTACGATAGTTGCCTCATCAAATTATTTGTAATCAGATTGTATTGCTGGTATTGTAAATAACAGTTGTATTGTTTTGCATTGCATTCAATCTATACGTGATTGACATAAATGTACAGACCCCAGGACGGTCAACTTGATTGTTCGAATGTAGTTTCATCTAATTGTTTAGTTTCATGCACATACTGATGTGCTTTAATGTTTTGATTACAGTAAGTACATATGTTATAGTACACCGGAATAAAGGTTGATTTAGATATTTGTCATTATGTATGTAAATTATGTGACAAAATCAAATATTTAATAAAAAAAAACAAAATGGAGATGTTTGTATCTATTGGTCAATCAGATTGAGACGTAGTAAGTACAGAAAAATAAATAAAATGATATTCCGTCTACGATTTTATCTCTAATATTAATGTTTACAACAGAACTGAAAAAAGTGTAAAAGCATCGTTGCGTCTGCGTTCAGTCATAAATATTTAAAAGCAACATGTATGAATACAGTTGACCCGTCTGGTCCTAAACGTATTCAAGGTCTAAACACGCAGTGTACGTCGCATTAATATTGTACAAGACCAGTGACTGTGCGTGCAGGCACCTTTTATTTAAGGACTCAGACTCGTAAAAATAAAAGTTGTGTTTTGGTCGGCAAGGACAACCCACTAAACAATACAGAAACGATGTCAACTCACGAAACGACGGCGCTTCGTCATTCGCATGCACTAACTAACAAGTATGAACGACAACTATGATCAGGTGACTGTATGGCGTCGTGCAAAAGAATGTTCCGTTCAAACAAATATTGATAAAGGTAGACTGAAATAGATTCATGTAAAACCCTATATACACACATTCATAGAACACGTAAAACAGTCACGTATGCTAGCGGTAAGGTCATCCTTATTTGTGCAAACAGTCGGCTCCAAGATAGCAATGTTTGTAGCCGTAAGTAACCGAGATAGTATCGGATAGGAGCGAGTTCTCAGCCCAGAGAAATTCCTACCTGGGTCCGTCACGCCGACGCCCTCGAAATCAACAAAAAACTGTTTCCTTTACATTTTGTTTACAAGACCTCCGACACTGTGGTCCCTTTGACTCCACCTATCGTCCCTGTGGGCTTCCAAACGACTTTTTTTGTCCGCATGTTTCTCAATAACCCCATAAGTTTGCAAGCTTACAACCCATTAGGGATGTCAGTGACACATTACCTCGAAATGAGTTCAACGATTTAGTACGATTTGTAATACGATATCGAACGCTACGCTTGAGTTTTTATTGGTTAATTTTGGTATGTTAATGATAGTGAATCACGTGTTACACAATCGAAAGTTATCCGTGTCGAGTTGATTTGCATGGCTGAAACAGGATGACATCATTCTTACCTGTCGACAGGAAGATGTTAAATATTTTGTCAACTTTGCGTGTAATAATTTACGTAATAACAGGCTGGCAAGATATCGATACATACTGTAATACTTTAAAGTTGTTTCCTATCGCCAACGATGTGAGAGAGTAGTAGGCAGCGCGACACGATTCACACTCAGAATACGGTCAATACTACATTGAATCAAAAATCCCACAAGCGAACCTTTCAGATAATGACGCAAAGGTGTTTACGAAAGTGACGATTAAAATGGTTTCTATTCATAATGATACATCAAGGTCGTATGCAGATTTCTATAAGGTAATTTTGTGATAACGTTAATAAACTAATTCGTGAGAAGGTTTAATGATAAATTATGTCATTTTCTGGACATAACATTAAATGTGTAAATACCTATAATTTACTTACACAGTATGTGACTACTTCGGCAGTTTTGTTACTTATCACTACATAATTTCATTTGCATTAAAACAATTTCATATCAAGAACCGCATCCGGCAAAACAATAAAGTACTTTTTTGCTTTTCCAACCTTTCTGATAACATTTTTATCAATAATCGTTTGTTTGTAAAAACGTATGGGACACTTACCTATATGTATAATGGAAGTAGTTGAATTCCAATAAATTTATATCAAACTGTTTAATCTATTTCACACTCACATTAGACAAGAAAATGTTATAGGATTAAGCAGTTACGGAATGTTGTGTGTATTAATAGTAATCAGGGGAGGACAGGTCTACAGAAGTTAAAAGCAAACGCTGAGCCTTTTCGAACTGTTGCGTGACGGTTTTAAATATCTTTAACCAAATTGAGATCGTCAAGACCGCGTGACAGTTTTAACGTGATCCCTAACAAAAAGTTAATGCCTTTTTGACTTTCATAGAATTGATACAGAATATGGTCCACATGACGTTACTGCTTATAGCATTGGTGCATTCGTTAGTTCCCACGACAGGCTGTCGACTTGCGTGCTACCTAATAAGTGTTAGCCAGATGAGATTACACGTACTCGCTAGCAATTTACGCACTAATGCATAACTACAGACCACAAACATTGCTAATTTTCCACAGATTGCATGCCTCAAGGAATTTAAAAGAAGCTATGAACATGAAATGGTTTTACGGTCTTCTTGCGATACTACTGAAACAGAGGCGATAAGCAATACTTAATTTACAATACTAATAGCAAAAACATTAACGCTGGAATGCTCTCTATATAATAGATAGGCTCTCACATTTTTTTAATCGTGCATTATGAGGCCTCAATAAATCTTAATCACTCTTCATCTCTTCCGATGACAGGGCATTAAAAGCAAAAGGCAAATGACGTAAAACTATTTTATTATCCTTAAAACATTAAAGGCGGTTTACAGTTTTTATTAAGGCTGTTTGCTGTCTAACTTCTTGTTGGGCCTGTAAATTAGACTATAAAATTTTAATTAGTAACATGTTAATGGTTTGTTCATCGGACGTTTGCCTATTGTTTGTCGTTGCATCTAACTGGTACATCCGCGTTCCTCGATTTGGTTGTCAAGTGATTTATATAGATGACCTTATCAGCTTTAAGTTTTGTCTATGAGAAGATGCGTTACACATATTTGCATTCTTAATGTGTGGTCTTAAATTGTCTAGCTCGCCTTAAAATGTCATATCAATAGCGACCATTGAATGCGAATTATTGTCATTATTCGCCTCGTCTATATTGTTACATCTCGGACTTATTTTAATTCGCATTGAATTTGCCATATGCATCATTTATATCACTGTACAATGGCTAGTGAAATCTAGTTTTATTAATATCTTTCGACATTACATTCATTAGCCCAAGACTGACATTTGCATGATCTCTTTGGCAGAAAGTTTTGCAAATGCCACCCACACTCTTGTTATTTGCTAAGTCGTCTACTTTCTCCTTTACTCGTGCTTCCAGGTCTGTCATTGACCACCAGACTATAGTCAATTGACCGCTTGGCCTAACTATGTCAGACGTGAGCGTATTTTCTTGTACCATTCATAGTTAATTTATACTTTTTATCATCTTAATCGTCTTTTATGCGGAACTAAATGTTATCATCAGTATTTGCCAATACCGTTTTAATATCTTATTTAGCGCACTACACCCGGTATATCTTACAGACTTTCATACGATCAACGTTTGTCTATTTTCAAAACGAACTTGCTTTGTCTATATCTATATAACAAATATATAACAAAATCGTAACAAATCTAGTGTGAACACACTTCATTGCACAACGTGCTTAATGCCACGCTTACGTACAAAAGGCGAGCTTAATGCTTTAAGGAATTCTCTACCAGCTGTATCACTACATTTTTTTTTTTAAATCATTGCAGTTTACACTATAGACTGAATTTTTTTGCTGTCTGTCTGTCGTAACGCGCATCACCGAAATACCACTGCATGAATTTTAATGAAACTTGCCACAGTTGTAACTTATATTCCGGGTTAATATTTAAGATCCTCTTTATCTAATTCCATTACAGAGTTGTGCACTAATGTCCACGCACACGAAGTCGCGGGCATTTCTAGTATTAAATAAATAACGCCCACATGGCCCACACTAGGATTCCCTGTGTCGAGGGTCTAGAGACACACAAAGACAAATACACATCCAAACCCGAACAAACATTTGTCTTTAAATAAATAATAGATAATGAAGGACAATTGATCTCCAAATTATAAAGTCCAAATTATAAAAAAACTGCAGGGAGATTCTGTTTTGGATTGCAATGTACAGTGTACATGTGTAGCTGTGTAGTGTCGTATGTGTAGTGTACATACGACTGCTCAATAAGATAGTTCATGCTATGACACATTCAATGGCGAGTGTTGACAAAGATTAGTTCTACACTTGGAGTGGATTAACTTTAAACATTTCAAATGCATAATATATGTGGTAACAGATGATATTTCTAAAATAAAATAAAAAATATCTCTTCGCTATTTTATCTTACATTGTGCGTCAGAAACTTGTTTCGGTCCTTTATAGTAAGGGCCAGATGTGAGCTCTTATGTTTGTATAATGAACAAGTTATCCTTGAGTCTGGTCAGTACTTTCAATTTCTTTTACCCATTTCTGTGCAGGACTAATTTAATAAACATGCACTACCTGTTTGTTCTTCAGGTAATCCGAAGACCTATTGCGCTAATTTTCAATGGTAATGTAAAACGGGAAACGTTTGTGCTCACGTAAAGGATGATTTCATCGGACAAAGGAAATTGTCGTTTTGTTCTTAAAAACGAAACCTTTTGTCAAGGCTACAAATTTCGAAGTAATGTTATCATCATCGTGTAGAGAAGAAGCAGCTTGTCTACATGATATGTCTAATGAGGTCACACATTTTACTTGAAATAATTTAAATGTTTGCATTATTGTGAAGCGAAATGTCTTTAGTAATGCGGCATCCGAATTTGGCAATAAAAGACTGGTGCAAGTCCAAAGCCACTTTTGGCTTATATCCCGTACGGTATTTGCAGCGGTAGGTATTACCGTTATTTTAACTACCAACAGATCACGTTGCATACTTTTAATACCTTTTAGAATACAAGCAAATGATTTGCACGGCAAAGGATATTAAAGGTCACGTAGTAGTTATTAGTATATATTAAAGCATCGCAAAGGATACAAAGATGTCAAATAACTAAAATGAAAAAAATTAACGGAAAAGAAACCTGTTTCTCCATCGGTTACCTATTTTTATAAGCGTAAATGTGTTACGTTAAAGGCGTTGCCGTAGTTTGCTTTGCCAATAAACAACATGGGTGAAGTCAGCGCTTCTAATACTAAGAAGATAAAATAGTTAGTCATCTACTTTACGTAGGAGTACATAATTATCATGTAAGTAAATATTATCAGTTAAGAAACTCTATTTCAAATTTTGAAATGTTATTTTATACAAAATAAAACTATGGTTCCATATTTCTTTGTTTTTTACAGTAAACAAAAAATAATGATAGCGTGTTTTGCCAAGTACATTATAAATTGATAGTGTCTCTTCAAGTTACATAGACTTGCAAAGAGAGTTTAAATAAAGCAGAATTGGTTTGATAATTATTATCTTTCATGAACGGCAATATTACAAGAATTTTATGTACTTAACAGGAAACTTTGTTTTAATAAAACAGGGTCAAAATAAAGTCGTGTCGCGTTGTCACAACGATGTCTATCTGTAACCTTGTCAAAGTAAATATGTGACGGACATTATGACGTGAAGTTTGCTCAATTCATTTACGTCATACTAAAATATATTCTGTTGAACTGACTTGCATTTAACATTTACTTAAATGTGAATTTTGGGAAGACAGGAAAACCAGTATCGATAAGGCCTTAATAAGAAATTGTACTGTCTGACCTTAAGGTTTCTTGGCCTATTTTATCATCGTGAATTTACTCACTGCCATTGTGTAAAGACAGCGGTAGTTGTTTTACCGATTCCGACAAAAAGTCTTGTTCGACCCTACTTTTTTTTCCGATGGAAGTATATGCCCTTATCTTTAAGGAAGCCGGGACATTTGCTTGTTTAAAGGACAATGAGGATCTTTATTCCCTTTCCGTGAAATGTTGCTATAATTTACGTAGGTCCATGTGCCCTCCTTGTGATACGCCGCTGGCAGATGGCTGCAGGCAAGTAATAAAGTTCGTGCAATCTCCTCGATAACCTATGATCCGGTATTGTGGACTGAATGGCAAACTGCGATTGTAAATTGTATATTTTATTAATGCTATGATGATCGTTACCGACTACATGAACTGTGTCATTGGGGTTCTCAGATACTGATGTCATGTATGCTGTTTTCAACAAATAATGATCTTTAATTCTGAGCATACCCTGGTAACTTTGAAGAAAATGTATTTAAAAAGTAATGTTTTTTTTATTAGTTTATTTAGCGTATTTGTTTTAGGACAGTTATTACTCTTATTACCGTTTTAAAAAATATAGATATAGCCTGTATGTATCTGTCTCGATTCGGTTAAGCTCTAGTTAATTCGAATACTAGACCGTAGCAATAATTTTTAATTATCATTAGCTGGACGGTGAAGTAAAATATTGTGGAGAAATCAATATTGTGGTTCGCGCCATCCACTATAGCGCAAAAACCCTTTGTGATTGTAAGGTGAGGCTTGTGCAGTACAGTGGGACGTCACAGATTGAAATCAATTTTTTTTTGGCAAACAAAAAATTCACCTGGCCAATCTAGGGTTCTTTGATCCACGCGACCGTTATCCCTGAATTGGAATGCGATCGTACGATATTTTTTACCTGTTACCTAATAATAGATCGCGAACAGCTGTTTAGGGGCCGGTCATTGTATTTCATATACGTATTATTCGGCGTCTGTGAGATCTCAAAGCGAATAATTTTCTCTCTCCATGTACATATCTATAATAATCCATGTGCAGCTGTAATGTGCACGTGTGTCATCATCGAATTACTGTATGGATTGTAATATTTGTGTAGTTTCTGGTATCAAACACTGCACCCTTTTTTGTTCCTTTTGTTTTTATCAAACACTTTAATTTGTTTTATTTGTTACAGAAGTGCAAGTGGTGGGATGTCTCAACTGCTGACGTCTATTCTTTGAAGGTGAGTTTGAAATAATATTCTTTCAATAAAACGGTGGGTAAATATAATTTCATTTTAAGCTGACAATAACAAGCGAATACTCCAATGAGATGGATGGAGAACGAATATTTAAAGATCATATCAGTTCCGTGAAATGAGATTGCATTTACTTTTGGTGTTTTCGATTTATAACGTGCTATAAAACGTATGCAAATGTTGAAAGTTAACTGTTCAATTATGATAATAATCTTTCTTTTTGTTTTAATTTGGGCTCGACTTTAATTGGTCACTTTTAATTGTAGAATTTTAAAATATGTACGTTTAAATATTACTCTGGCTGTATCGTGGTCGTCTGCAGGTCAAGAACTTTAGTCATTTTCATGTGTCATGTCGTGAATGAAGGTCGATTGGTTTTATGCAATAATGTGAATCATATATCAGTATTTTCTACATATTAAGGATGTTCTTGGTACAAATTGCATGTATTTGTAGAAGGTAGTTTGTATGTGGTCGATTATAGATTAATTACAACTCAACAATAAAAGTTACATTAAAAACATTCAAAAATTAAATTATTACTTTATTCCATATTTAAAATTTATTTAATTTTTATTTATAAAATGATTTTGACACAACGTGGTCAACATCTCTTTACTGCTGTTAGTATCTACAGACTAGACTCTCTGTTTCGTACTTATTCTCTCCTAACATTGTAACTTTATTCATTTAATAGAATCGTAAAGATATTCTCTGATGGTAATGCTATCTAATTTATTGATCCTTTAACAGAAATGTTATTATTATATCTACGTCATTTATTATTATTTGCGCCTGTAGTTCATAGTACAGTTTGGTTTAAAGTTTAAAGTTTAAAGTTGGCTGCATCACGAGTATTGTTCGCGTATTACGTTTTGTTTCGACATAACAAAGGACTTCGTGTAAGGATGTAACAATTGATTTTAATTAAACTGTACCACAATAATCGAAGCGCAATTGTAAGCTATTACCCTGAATTGGAGGTTGTTAACGTATTTTTAGGAATCAAAGGACCGTTTTCTAATTTAGGTTCATTTATCTTTCTTTTAGCAAAAACTGAACATCTTATAAAATTTTACCTTTCTGAAGATATTGAAAAACGAGGATTATTTAAAATGATATACCTATATCTATTCGATTATAATTTATTAATTATTATAAATGAACTGTTGGTTTATAAATATTGGAATATTAGTTAAAAGGACCACTTGGTGTCATACATAATATTTTAATCTTAATGTCGGAATGATTATAATGCAAATAATACGAATATATTTTACGATGGTGGTATAATTTTACATAAGCGTTGCTAATACTGTATCTGTAATATGATAATAAAGCGTGACATTATTATATTCGAATACCTAATTCATATTATATATACTAGGGAAATAGCATGAATTTTATAGTTTTTTATCACTCAAGTTTGTTGTATTCTCTTCTAAATTTAGATTATGTTTAGATACTACTTCAAAAGTTTGACTTCAACTGTTATTCTCGTATTTTCTTGATTTTAAGCCGATCAACATTTCGAATTATAACTAATTAGGTATATTAACAAATATTTTTGTATTTGTGTAAAACATAATGTGAGCCCGTGATAAATGATTTCGCGCTCTGCTGGAACTGCTTTTCGTACACGCGATTCTTCAGTTTTTCTCTGTCCTATCTCTTCATATGCCAATGTATCAGTAGCTGGTGTTGAGTGTCGACAATTCTGAATCTAAATTACCTCAATTTATATTTTGTTAATTTATACCAGGGGGTATGGGGGGGGGGGGGGGTGTATGTGCGCCGCCGACCTTGCAAAACTCTATTTCACTTAGTTTGTGGGACATTATCAAATTTACTTATATAAATTCTTATTTATTACATTTATCTACTTGTAGATCTACCGTTAGTCTTACAGTACCATCAATATGGACAAATATATTGCAATAAGGATATCTATCTAAAGCTCCATTACCTCTGACAGTTATCTGCTGTGATATATTATTTTCATAGCATCTACTTAAGATACCTAGTCGCTTAGACTCAAATATACGATACAACTAGAAAGAGCACCTACTAGTTGTTCGGGCTGTTTGGAGACTAGCATTGCTATCATTTTTTAAATTAAGGCAAACAAATACATAAAGTTTTGTTGTACATCAGTTATAATGTATCAGTTATAATATTGCATTATTTATAATGTACATCCGTGTTTATAAGCGTACGTTAATGTACATTATTTACTTCGAAATCATTTGATTCAAAACGCTTAAAATGAAGGATTTTGTCACTATCGTTCTAACCTGGGTAATGTTTTACCTATTATTAGAATTATTAGAACCTTATAAACACATTTCTCGTTTAGTGCGTCGCAGATTAACAGATTTTGTATTAGGAGACCCATCTGGACAATAGGTATATTTATAACGTATATTAAGTTTAATTATTGTATGAACTTTAATTTGTGTTAAATATTAATTATTATTAGTTTATTGAAGTGGATAATTATAGGGCTTATTTGATTATAACAAGCCACTATTTGTATAACCTATTTGTATTAATAAGTCTGTCATATGAGAATGCCTACTTAAATATCTAGAAAAAAAATCCACGTATTTGAGTTTTCGAAATATTTTACGGCTTATAAAGAATAAGATAGATGAGTCGGATTACCGAAGTATAGTCAAGATTAGTTTAAGGAACATTTACACGGGTGATAGTAGTGACACCAACGGTGCCGGCTTTACCTATGGTGCAGGGTGTGCGGCGCACACGGGCGCAGGGTGTTAGGGGGCGCCGAGCGCCGCTCGCGACGCCTCCAAAAAGCCTACTAGAGGGCGCCAGGGTATTGATTGCACCCGGGCGCTACATGGGCTAGAGCCAGCGCTGGACACCAAATAGCATATCGGTTTAATTCTGATAACTTTATTAGTACAGCCGCAGCTACTTGTACTATTGGTGCCAACTGTAGTATGTAATTCTTTCAAGTTCCTAGCACCTGGTGAGAAAATACTCTTTAGAGGTGCGAAAGGCATAAATTTGTACGTCTACTAAACATGTATTATATTAGATTATAGTTTCTTGTTTTCATCTTAAAAGAAGTCTTATTGTGTTTCATTTAGAAAAATATCAAATAAATCTTCTTTTAATTAAGTAATATTCAAATTAGGCTCTTCGATACGGACTCTTATAATATTGTGTGTTTACATCTTCTTGACGACTTGAAGAAAGTCGTCGATAGTGGCTGGATGAGAAGAGCTGAAGACCGTGTGTGGTGGCGGTCCTTGGGAGAGGCCTTTAACCAGCAGTGGAGAGACACAGACTGATGGTATGGTATGGTACATCTTATTGCTAATCTTATCGCCTGCTCGTCCGCCCACTAGTCTATAAAAAAAAAAAAAAATGTTAATACCATAATTAACCTCTCGGTGGTTTTTCGTTTTAGGAAAAAATGCGAAGACTTTAGTCAGTATAATTACTTTATTACTTGCATTACCATCTCTTAAAAAATTATCACAATATTACAATCTTTGACCAATTTATCGTTTACCAATTATCTCGCTAGCCTTTGCTCTGGCTTTACTTGCCCTCTGTGTACAGCTATTCACATTTAACAGGATGTCCACAATACAAGCATGGCGTCAGAGAGATTAACAAATCTTATCTATCACAGATAACACTAGTAACAAATTCCAATAGGTACTTTCAGAGCCACTCACGCAAAAAATCGAATGTTTCTCGATCAAATATTTGTCCTCTTCGTATATTTCGTGACATTCAAATATATCGTTTACGATAAATATGATTTGTTGTACCAACTTGATCTATTTTTTGTGTTAGTATGTCCGAGATATGGTTTTGGAATTGATACACTATTTTTAGATATTTAAGTGTTCTTTTTAGTAAACTATCGAGATTCTTTAACCCTGTTTATCAGATAAACCGTGGTAATTGTAAGTATTTATTGTAATATCATTTGACTAGGTTACTCGAGTTCACGAAAATAAAGATAGCTGGTATAAAATTTACATAATACCAGTGTAACGGGCATCAAATTGTAGCTATGTATATAATTTCAATGTCATTCGCGTAGCAACGTGATAATATACTTTGGAAAATCACATTATTTTACATTTAATTCATGACATCAGCTTCATTGACATTGAAAATAGAAAAATCCCTTTTCCAGAAAAAAAATCCGTTGCAACCCTTTTCCAGCCTTTTGGTTGGGTTTTAACTAAGAGTTAATACCTGGATTTACGTCACACTAGTAACTTTTTGTAGATCTGAAATCACGTCACTATTTAACCGCAACATTTAAAACTACAAAATTAGTGATGCGACGATTCGACTTTTTTAACAATCGAATCAACTCGAATACTAAAAGAATCCGGTCTCTTGTTCCCGAAATAGGAGTAGAAACAGACCAATTTTATAAGCGATAGTAACAGAGTGTTTATTTTAATGTATGTATTGGTTATTTAAAAAGCCTAATCATATAATGTTTTCATATTTGTCAAATTTTCTTGAATCCGATTTTAAAGTATTTCAGTGTATATTCATATGTTTATGCTTAGTATTTAATAAATCCTTTACTTATATTACCCATCATTCGATTTCATTGCAATAACTAATAGAACGAGTACCGATCAATATCGAGTAAGATAGTGAGACTACCCGACTCATCGCATCGCTAATTATTTTAATTATAATTCGTAATTTTGCGTACCTAGGTAAAATACCACTACTTCGTCACACTCTCGTCAAATCAATTGTTTTACTAAGAATAGTAAAACAATTGATGAATGATGTTTACTCACAAGTTTTTAACAAACGGAATATATAGCGGCGAACATTAGTTGCAATGCCAGTCTCCTTTTTGTGCTTGCGAAAAAAGTGTCAGTGTATAGAAATAAAGTTGATGCTCGGCGCCAATCGCAAAGAAACTTGTTTGGATACCTGTACGACCCGTAGGTAGGTAGTTAACATTAACTTGATCTGACACAATAGAATCAGACAACACACAACACACGTTAGGGGGAGAGTGCACGCTGCATTCCCACACCCTCTGGGAGCATTCGAATGGCAACGTTACCCCTCTCTCACAGAAGACTACCTTGAAATGTACTGCATTTTCCACTTCATCGTATTTCCCCAATGTACGTACGTGTTTCGGTACGTGAGTGAGATATGACGGAGCCCATTCCCATCCCACACTAACCCTCCCCCTTAGTGAGTGAGATATGCCAGAGCCCATTCCCATCCCTCCCCATTTTCCCGAACCCTTTCTCCAAATCCATTCCTTAATCTGCAAAGGTGGGCAGCGCATCCGGTGCCGTACCAACGTTTGTCATTCTGGACTGATGTTGGCATATATCGCGGATGTCTATGGACGACAGTATGCACTTACCATCAGGTGGACAGTATGCTCGTATGCCGACTTTTTTCTATAATTTAAAAAAAAATACGACAATCTGTCATTTTAATTGATATTTATTTTATATTTTATTTTTATTTCATAGGAAAACTTACAGCTAGATCAAATTTTGTTTCATTACATGAATACTGAGGGCGTTACAAGTTATATAGTGAAGGCATTATTGTCAGAAAGTTGCCTGAAACCAGCAAATATTGTCAATTAATACAAGAATTATAACAATCATATAGCTTCTTTTTCCACTGCTATAGCCATATAACAGTGGAAAGCACGATTATAGACGGAAAAGTTTAAAACAAAGTTAATCAAAATAGTATACACCAGTACAGTTTATTTGAATAAATTTAGTAATTTTAACATTTGACTAACGATTAGCAAAAATGTATGCCAGAAAATACGATGCAGTTAGTTGTTATTATAGTTACATTATTATAGTCAAAAACTTTTAATGTAAATTTGATTAGATTTTGAATTCTAATTAAATGTGATTATTGTAATAAACTAATAACACAATTATGGTACACTGAGTGCCGAAAGTGTACATACTTTTTACTCTGTAATTATTTTACTACTATGTAATTAGGAAATTAGTAACTTTTCGTGTGACTTTTTGATGACACGACACGAAACAGTATCTTATTTAGAACAAAATCACTTGCAACAGGACCTAGACTAAAACAACTGCATCTTGTTATAAGTTAATTTGTTTTTTAAACTCAAATTTGATTGCCTGATTTTTTATTATATTTAAAAAAAAACACACTTATGTTTGTAATTATAATTTTTATAGCGTAATTCGAGATTACAAAAAGTCATAAAGGATTTCGTAATATACCTACGCTAGATGCATAGTAAAAAAAGGTTTAGTACATTATCTTCACAGAGGCACAAATCACGACTTATTCTCGACGTATTCTACGCACAACTATACCGAATCTCTGTTTTACACTGTAAACCCACACAGAGTTGAATCGTTGATTTCTATGAAGATAACTTACTTGTCTTTTTTACTATGCTTGAAAATACCCATGTCATACTTTTCAGTACGATTATATAAGTAACTATATAAGATAATCCATAACTTTATCTATCGCTTAGACACTAAATTCCATTTGTTTAATAACGTATTATTATTTTATTTACATTAACATACTAGTAAGAATTTTAAAATTATGAATATGTAATTTCTATAATATAATTGTTTAAAATGTTGAAAATTCGGCCTAAAGGAACAATTTTAAATAGACACTTATACAAACAAGATACAGATGTTTTAAGGCAAAAAATTCATTTACATGACGGTTTCAAAATGCACACATGCAGTTGAAAGACACTTGCGAGATCCGACAACTATTCATCCTAAAAATGGACACGTTAATAATTCCAGAACTGGGCTGAGCCTGCATTGAGTCATACATAGTTCATACAAAGTTTCGTAATATGAAATAATTCTACGTATATATATATGAACGTCTGTCTACTCCAGTTTCTTTTTTTATTTCTGGAGAATGCAGGATTCCTCACAATGTTCTCACACTCTCACTCACCGTCGAGCAAGTGACAATTTTTAACATTCCGCACTTTTAAATAGAAACTCAACGATACTGGCCGAGGATGTGAACTCACGATCACACGAATGTGAATCGAGTATAGAGATACCCCTAGGCTATCACCGCTCATAAAAAAATATAACACTAATTAGTAGAAATTGAATACTAATTCAAATACTAGGACACGTCTGCTAAAACCGGAGTGTAATACTAGGCGAGCATGAAACACAGGCGTTAATTACGAGAAAAGCAGAATGAGGAATAGGGCCAGGTGCATTTTCGGTAGGAGTCCCTCCGTCTCGCGGTGCTCACTCTGGCACGTTGCCAGATCAGATGAGCAGGATTATTACTCTTGCAGTGATATAGGTACAGTGACACAACGCGTGCTCGTGAATAGCTGGTTTATTTAGACATTTTACTACATAATGGTGTCCAAAATAAACTTTATTCTTTTTTCTGCTATTAACTTTTGAATCTGCTATCTGCTAACAAAAACTTCTGCTATTAACCTTTAACATTGAAATTAACGGAATTGTTGTAAGCTACCGTGCCAATAACATTATTCAACACTATTATCCAACAATTATTCAATTATAATTGAAACAATGTAATAAAAAGTCAATTTCATGTTACAAGTATTTAATTATGAAGAAGCTAAAACGAAGTACCATCATAAATATTTATGATAAAATCGATGAATCGATATAAATCAATATCTCTTTCTAACTAAATTCATTTATTATGTTAATCATCCATGCTCAATGTCACACACACAAAGATGCATATTTAAAATTTAATTTAACTTTATTTTTTTTTAATATATATAAATGCGACATACGAGCATACAGTCGTAAGTGGTAAGTGGATATTGTCGTTCATAGACTTCCGCAATACATGCCAACATCAGTCCAGAATGACAAACGTTGGCATGCCCCCACATGCGCTGTCCACCTTTGCAGATTGCACTGCGAGAAAGGGTTGGGAAATGGGGAAAGATAGGATGAGATGGGAATCGGCTCTGGCATATCTCACTCAGTACAGAAAAATGTACGTACATTGGGGAAATACGATGAAGTAGGTAATGCTGTACATTCTCTTCTGTGAGAGAAAGGTAACGTGGCCAGTCGACTGCGCCCAGCTGCTGTGAGAATGCAGCGTGCATTCTCCCCCCTCCTATGTCTATACTATTTAGTGTGTTTGTGTGGTTGTGTTTATGTTTGTGTGTTAGTGTGTGTGTGCATCGGATTATCGAAAATAGATACATTTTATATACCTACATTATTATAAGGCTTATAGTTCGTAGTGAGAATATCAAGAAAACTGAAATAGGTTTAGAAAAAGAACATTTGTTACAGTAAACTCAGTTACATAGCGGAATAAGTTTAGGTAATCAGAATAAACTTAGAATATGATTCCCGAAAAAGGGAATGTCCATATTAATCGTTCTTACCGCAAGTACCAAAATCACACTACCTAACCCCAACCTCTGATAATTTAATTAGTAGCATCCCTTCATAAGCTTAGACCCAGTTTTTTACAGGTAGTTTAATAAAAGTGTAGTATAATATAAGCAAATTGCTTAAATCAATTACTTATCATTTGTTGAAATATTAATAGGCATGTGTTTAGAGATTTTTATTTGTAACGTAATTTATATACTGTGTTTACGTTATAAATTACGTGTTGTTATAATTAAGTGTTTTTACGTTATTTGTAACGTAAAAAACACTTAATTGCCTACATCTTGGTAAGATGTATCTTAGCAGCTTGGTATCTAGTAAAAATAATTTAATTAATAATAATGTGTAACCAACCACGTGTTCACAATCTTCTTGAGAGTTATCTTTGTCTAACTAAATCATGATGACTTTGAATATTCTTCATGGATGCATGCAACGCGGTTTCATCAAAACATTATTATTGTAATTGCAGGTTATGTTGTAATAATACTTAACAGCTTTAATAACAGACCAATTTTATAACAGTGGTTTACATTACATGGTATTACACTTTTGTAAAGTATTAAAGTATTTATAATTATCACATTATTTCGTACACTTTAAAAGGTTAAATGTTTTCAATTGCTTATTTTACACTGCAACAGTGTCCCCTTTTAATAGAAAAGAGAGAATTTTTCTGATGTATTTACCTTGTCCGTTTTTTTTCCCTATACTCTTATACCATCCAAAATTTCGCATGTACTTTGATCGTGGCGTCTTTACGTTGTCATCTATGACAGAATTTTGGCACTGGAATGGTAACCATCACCCACGCCTGAATGCATGTGGCAAGATTGAAACGTTCAAACTAGCCACCGTTGTTTTTCTCTCGTTACCTTTTAGAGCAATGAAATCAGATGTTTATTCATCGGTGCAAGCTTTGCTTTGCAAAAATCTCTGTTTGACGCACGTGGTGACGACATGAAAACGATTTAGTGAATGAATAATATATTTAAATTTTTCGTAGGTGTTGAGATTCAAAATGTAGGTTTAATTTTTTGCTGGAAATACAGTACTGGCTCTGAAGTCCAACTGAAAAATCCCAGAAACAAACTGCACGTGCCAATATTTCACGCTTTTAGTTTGGGGTTAACGCTAAACAGTATCATCTATTGTAGCTAATGACTATTCTAAGAAATTACTAAGCTATATTTGGGTGAGTAGGTCACTATTTCACTAGTGCATCGCGCTTCAATCGTCGGCTATCCACGTGTAACGAACAATTAATAATTACATCTAGATTATGTCTAGTTTTTCAAAATTGTTTTACTTGGACATCGTCCAGCGTGGACAGACAATAATGTCGACCTCACCTTGAGTGAGTAGAAACCGCAAATAAAATGCTACATTTCACTTGCAGTGTTCTCTGAATTCTCGATTTTCATGCACGTAGTGAAACCCGAGTGACTGTTTGCAATAACTGTCTATGTTTAAAGAAGTATATTTGTGAAGTGTTATGTGTGTATTGTCTTTTCATTACGATACTGCTAACGATGAGGTGAGTGACGTATTGTGTGGCTTTGTGGAAATTTTAACGAAAAATTATTGTTAGCGTCTTAATTACACCACTAAACAACAATAAACTAAACAATGTCTTAGTGTGGTCGAGTGGCTTGATCTCATATATACAGATAAGCAAAACTTACCATATATTCATTACTTAACTACGCTAAAGTTGGCGAAGTTTAAATTGTTAAAATAAATTTTTTGAGGCTCTTGCATTCTGCCAGTATATTTTATTTTATTTCAAAACCAATGCACGCTACTGGTGTGGTCGAACAAGTTATTTATTCACCTGACGTTGTGATTACATTAATAAGCTAATATACATCTTTAAAACATTCGTAAGATCAAGGATCAGAGGTCGAAGGTGGAATATGCCCGTGTAAACCCCTTAATCATACGCACTCAGGATATCTACGAAATATGAAAACTGTTACCTAATTCGTTTACTAACATTTTCCAAGTGATCGCGCATTCACACAGTCAATATTTAATTAAGTAAATGAGACGCGCCCAAGCGCTAATGGGCAGGCCGGTACAAGTTTACATCGCGGTTGGTATATTTACGTGGTACACATTAATTAATTATGAAGTTTGCACGCTAGCCATTCGACAACTTCCGTCTAACGTGTCCTTTTACTCGTTTACTTTTTAAAGGGTTAAAGTACATTCAGGAAGAGTGTGGGTCTCTGTTCTAATAAAACATATTGTCGTATTTTTTGACAAGGACGACCGATTAGCCACGTTGATAACGTCCCTGCCCGCTGTATGAAAGGGGTTCGATTGTTCGTGTTCATTCTTCGGATTCGATTCTCAGTCGGATATTCATTTGTTTAATGACAAGTCTTGGAGCTTACAATACAGAGATTCAAAGTGTGGGCCATTGAATGTGGCGTTATTTTAAATATACCTACTTATATCAAAATATATGATTTTAAACAAAAATAATTCAGTGCTCTTTACTTAAATCTGTAATATAATAATCATCGATTTAAATGAAACAGAAATTAAACGTTTGTTTATCTTTTCACTTTTAATGGCCAGTTAAACAAATAATTAATGCAAAGTAAAGCCGCATCGGCCGTTTCAGCTGCAACCGACACGGAAGTCTATCTTAAGAGTCAATTTTACGGCTCGATAACACAAGGATGACCATAACAAACTTCTACATTTTCCCGTTGTTTTCGTCTACGATGCTTTCTACTTCAAAAATCTCATACAGCTATTTACTATGTAATTTAAAAATATACTTTATTAACTTTAAACCAGGGGTATTGTCGAAGAACCATAATAAGTTGGCATTTCGTATGGGATAATCGTTGTCCACTTAGTATACTTATTCGTAGTTACTTACATATAATTTATGAGTATGAGTGACTATGTAGGTACTTCTAGTTATTAAAATAAGGTATCGGACACACGAAAGACGAAGTGGCTGATTTTCAGTGATCGCGACAAACGTCCCGAGACAGCTCGGCGCTCTCGGTCGCGCAGTGTGTATAGTGTGTATACATTCTTTCGATCCGATATAATTCCTTATTGGTCGCCGAATCGCTGGTCGTCGCGACACTCCGTGTACTCTGCGCTGAATGTCCATCTGGACTGTCAATCACTTTTTACTACACTATACACTATCAGCATACTATACACTATACACTATCTACACTATCAGCTTATACCTATTTTTCGACTGCTGGTTCGAAAGTATCCAACCTTCTTTTCATAAAAAAAAATTGCTTAATTTCTGTTAGAAACTATAATGTTCTTGACGGGTGTATTTTGAATGATATTCGCCTAAACAACAACAAGTAATAAATTGTCTGTTTACCAAAGTACCTCTCTGTAATTCCAATAGATAATACAAAGTACCTCTCTGTAATTCCAATAGATAATACAAAGTACCTCTCTGTAATTCCAATAGATAATACAAAGTACCTCTCTGTAATTCCAATAGATAATACAAAAGTTCTTAAGTAAAAATTCTGTGTTACGGGCTGAGGTTTTGAAACCGGGACTCACGAATGAGAGTCGAACATTTTCCTAAGCTATTATCGCTCTTAAAAATTAAAATGTTGAATGGCTCGGCGGTGAAGGAAAACATCGTGCGGAAATCCATACGGGCTTGAGAAATAGAAAAGAAATCTGAAGCATTGGTATACATCATTCCACACTGGATCCCAAAACCCCTAGAGGCCCGTCCCCTGCAGTGTGATATTATAGCCTGATATCGAATACAAATGTAAATAAATATTCAAATTGACAGTATTGTCGCGTTCAGTGCTCGATGTTCGATAAATTGTTTACAATATTTAAAATAACATTAATTAATAATAATTGATGTCATTATTACATCAGAAATATGACATGTATTAGAGAAATTAACTTTCAAAATGACGGACTTCAGCAGTAGAATATGTTGAAACATTAATAATCATCTACTTCTCTAGAATATATCGTATTCTAGGCAACTATTGTAAGGGATTATTGATAACATTACAGAATACTCAACGCTCGGATACAAATGTATGCTGAGGTTTGTACGCACCTATAAACTAGGTCCATTTAGAGATGCCGGCTTACCAACGCGGACATTTTACGAGGCAATGCGTCTGCGCATAAAACGGGCGGAATTAACACAAGAAAGTGGCCGGCGATTGGGTGTTTTATAGCTTCAAAGAAACAGAGATTATTGCACTCAGAATCGTCGGCATTTGTTAGTGCTGTTATTGAGTACAAATAGGAATAGTATGGAAACTTGAAGCATCGATCACCGAGATATTGGGGAAGTGGTATGCTACTTTTGCAATATTTGCATTTGTTTTTAAAAAAAAAACATTTATTTCCCTACGTACTAGCTTAGCCTCTTTATCAATGAGTTTATAATCATAGTATGGTTTTAAGAAGAAAAAATATTAAACGGACATGGAAGAAAGAATTATTTATTTTTGTAACCTACAGCCGTATAAGTAAATTATTTAACAAATAATAATATATTGCTCGTTTTAATGGCCAAATACAGATTACGCTGACATTTAAAAACAGAATAATGATCAGTAATGTCAGTAATAGGAGGGGGAGAGTGCACGCTGCAATCCAACAGCCGCTGGGCGCGTTCGACTGGCCACGTTACCCCTCTCTCACAGAAGACTACCTTGAAATGTACTGCATTTCCCACTTTATCGTATTTCCCCAATGTACGTACGTGTTTCGGTAGTGAGTGAGATGTGCCAGAGCCCATTCCCATCCCATCCTATCCCTGCCCATTTTCACAACCCTTTCTCCAAATCCATTCCTATATCTCCAAAGGTAGGCAGCGCATCCGGGGGCGTGCCAACATTTGTCATTTTGGACTAATGTTGGCATGTATCGCGGATGTTTATGGGCGACAGTATCCACTTACCATCAGGTGGACTGTACGCTCGTCTGCCGCCTTAGTACATTAAAAAAAAAAAAAAAAAGTAATGGATAAAATATATGTGTTAAGTGTGAGTTATTATATGTTTGTGGGTACGTGTACGTGCGTACTTGTATACTTATTTAAGATTTACTTTAAAATATTTGTGGGGAAGCCGGGTTTGGGGGATAATGGTGCTTTTCTATAATTTCTGTATTTAATTTGATCGTAGAAAGTGTAGTATATACTATAATTATTGAAGAATGCAAGGAAATAAAAATACACGTTTACGAAAACCCGTTTCCATACAATAATGTTCCCCGGAACCCCTGTATCGGTATTGTTTTTGTGTACAAGTGGTATTTTAAACGTTCATACTTAGATTTCAAACTGTTTACTTACTTATACTATGAGTGTAAGCACTGACACGACACACTGACTGACACGATTGTAAAAGTCACTTTTACTTATTACCGAGAGAGAACTATTAACTGAAGTTACAGCTACAAGGGAAAGAAGTTACATTCCTAGTTTAAATGCTTTTGTTTCCAAAAGCCCCAGTGAGTACTAAAATGTTATTGGCTATTACAAAATTCCTTAATTACAGAATTGCAATTGCTTTGGTAAGACTAGATTGTCTTAACGGCATTGCGATCTGCATTATTTCAAACGTGATACGATTAATGGTGACAAATTAATTATTATACAAAATTAATTAAATATAAAAGTAATGTTGTAATAGTAATTCTAAGGTTTTTTAAATTAAGGCAATAATTTAATTATATTGTTATTTTATTCGGGTCTCATGACAGTGAAAGACAGTGAAAGACTTTTTGACAGTGAAATGATTAGGTAATTAGAACGCCAATATAACGTTTCATCCCTAGTAATCGAGGGGATATTAAACTATAATCCATCGCGCGTAAGGTTTGATACACATGCCCCAAATTTTCATAATTTCCGGAAATGCATGTTCCTCACAAAGGAAAGGTCTTTTACCGAGCGGTGACAACTTATGGGTATGATGCTTATACCTGCGTTACTTATACTATTTATCTTATAATACTTAAGAAACTTATTTATTCTCGACTCTTATTCGGACCTATCCCTTACCACTGAGCTTCTACTTAAGTACAGATTTCTTCAAATATGAATTGGATTAAAATAACACTCCGTTATTAACAGTATAATGTATAAGTCTAACTTTGTCATAAATTAGTAAGCAATTCTTCATAAAAATAATTCACCTTATTATAATAATATTTTTAAATATTAATGTTCATAATTATTATCTTAAATCTATTAAACCAACATAATTAATCTAATTACTGTGCTCGTATTAACCGTATTATGTTCACAGTAACCGAAGTCAGTGAATGCATGTTATGTATGCATTATGATTTGAAAGGAAAATATTTTTCTAGTAAAATCGTACGTACGACATCAACACGTACCTATTGTTTCAAAGGTTATTTACAAACTGTCAGATGAAAAAGGCGCGACTGAAAAAGTTCCGTTGCCTATTGTGTTATTAGTGCGAAAACATACGATGACCCACTTGGGAATGACGATACGACGTATTTTTTAATCATCACCTTATTTAAAAATGATATATTTAACTAAAATTAAGTTGAATAAGCATTTTTTTTGTATTTATGATTTTTTTTTATTTTTGTTTATGTAATATCTAGATAGCTCACAAAAAAGTAAAAAAGATAATGATGGGTGCAGAAAAGTACAAAAAAGTTCACACTTATATCACGGGGTGGCGTGGCATATCTGTCGACCATCTTTGAATTTTAGTTTACATATGATAAAGGAAGACAATACATTGTGCCTTTAGCCTAAGGTAGCTTTTAAACAAATGTGCTAAATGGGTTCTGCAGACAACAGTCAATACGTCATCGATTGTCAACTAATATTACATCTCTTATAAATTAGACCTGATTTAAACAACCTACACCTAATGTGGTGTGTGTTGCACAGAAAATAACACCTTAATTGCATTTTTATTGGTTTTAAATAACCAAGGTTATTTAAATATACTAAGTTGGAATACCTACGACATGCAATGTCGTAACACGTGTAAAATTTTGTACGAAATTATTAATGATGTACATACCTTGTTTTGAAACACGATAACCTTTAAACAATTGTTTGAAATTGAAAACTTCAATTGAGGAAGTTCAATTAAAAACACATGCACATTCTAATGTATTAAAAGTATTCAATAACCCAGTCTATATCATTCTTATACCCGTAACACTAGAGAAAACGGTTTCGCACTCTATCTGTTCCACATTTATCTTACGATTTATTAGTCACTCGGCCCACGCTCGTGGTAAATGGATTGTGTAACAAATGTAAATATGTCTTCAGGTTCAAGAGCATAAATATTCAAAGTATTAATGGGTTGAGGTTGGAAAACGATGAAGAAAACTTCGAGACGAACTATACGTTCTCGTCAAATTGATTTTTAACTGGAACAATGGTTTGTCAGTGAATGGACATGCGGGTTTTACCCGCTCGCGGATATCCGGATCTACTTCTTTATGGTTTGTGTCTAATTTAGTGCATTCTGAGTCTGTCGTGAATCGGAAAGTACATTATCTACGTCAAAACAAAGCAATTTCGTTCTAATCCATGACATTTTTACGGGCATTTACACGAAAAGGATAAACCTGTAGCTTACTGTATACTGAAACTACCTGTAATCTTTTTGGAATAGTGTATTCTTTGCGATGTCTTTGTTCCGATTATTTAAAATTGCTAATTAAAGTAAGTACTTTTTGTTGCCTTTCATTGATTTGCACTAATGTGTAAATAAGATTTTAATAAAGACATGAGTACTGAGAAATCTCTGTTATAATATAAGGAAATACTTCTGGTTTTATATATTTGCTCACAGTTCAATCAGTTCGCGTTCCAAAATCCTCATTACTAGTTCAAACCTGTACTGTGAACATCGATATCAGAGAAGTATTCGCTCATGTCGATGACTGTGAGAAAGTAAGTTACAAAATAGCCAATTGTTTAATTTTACTCTCCGTTTCCCGCCTTCTAAATCGAAGTATAACTAATAGTTATAATCCACTTCTACACATATATAACCGTGGATGCTTAATAAAAAGTAGTGATACTGAAATACTTACAAAAACAAGAAAATAGTGTGTTGTGCTACTCCTAAGTTTGCCGTCGAGTGAGTCCGCGTATTGGGTTCTGTACCACGGTATTGAAACACCTCCACTTTTCGCAGGTTTGTGTCATAGTAAATTGTTCTTTGTATTTATATGTAGTAGAAAGTTTTATAAACGATTAAATTATTATAACATTTTGATATTATATAGAAATTATAAAAGACGACAATAAATGTTCCTTGCGAGAAATAATAAGGCAATTAAAGAATTTTTATTGATAAAGAAACGAGTTTGAGTTTAATACGTTTCTGTTGTTATTTAATAATAACAATTCATTAAATTTTCAGACAAAATGTCCATAATATATAAACACATTAGTAACCATAAATCTTAGCCTAATATTAGTAATGGGGAACAAATTGAACTTAAAATTAAGGTGTTCAGTCGTGTCCATCGGTGCAGCATTGGACTGCCCCATCTGGCTGCAATGGCGCTCAGGATGCTGTTGGAATCCTGAGGAGCACAACGTTTGCGTATTAGGACATGATAATCAACAGAAAGAAGTAATCAACAGTCGCTTCAGCAAACATCGCTGAGGCGCTGCAGTGACTTGGCAGCCTCATCAGCACCCTGAACCCATTGTTATACTGGATCCGAAGAGCGTTGTATGTCCCCCGCGTCCCGGTATAGTTGTACCACTGACCGCACGTGTAAAATGTTTGGCAATACGCTCTAAAGAGCGTCTCCATAACGTCTTTAGTACATTCGTGCAAATCTGCGGGCCCAGACGCCCAGTATTGCAGCGAACAGACAACGCCCTTTGCTCCCTCTCTATATTATCATTATCATTTTAATACCTACATTTTAAAATTCTTGTACTTTTTTGCGATTTAAAAGTCTGTAAAAATATACACTCAACCTAACCTAGGTTAACATTTTGATGTCATAATATCTGACATTATCTGCCCTGATATGCCATTCAGGTATTTATAATATAATGCTCTTGATCTTGACTTTTTGACTCTGAGTTTAACTTTAACTTTCAAATTATTTTAATATCCTTTTATATTGTTACGGACTGTGACATTCAGCCCACGGTCGACCGGTCCAATGCAATGTCCACAGTCTACAGAGTTGCATCAACCTCGGTGACTCATATGCAGAAACCCTCTCGTTAAGTGACGTGACATGCACTATCTGTGTCTTACATCTAGTTTACACCGTCTACAAGACCATATAATGTCTTGAGAAATCTATAGATATTTACTTGATAAATCTACAGATATTTACTTGATAAATCTACAGATATTTACTTGATAAATCTACAGATATTTACTTGATAAATCTACAGATATTTACTTGAGAAATCTACAGATATTTACTTGAGAAATCTACAGATATTTACTTAATAAATCTACAGATATTTACTTGAGAAATCTACAGATATTTACTTGAGAAATCTACAGATATTTACTTGAGAAATCTACAGATATTTACTTGAGAAATCTACAGATATTTCGAAAACCCAGTGTTTACATTGACACGAAGAATTAAAAATCCTTAATTTTTTTCTAAATCACGTGCTTTTTGATGACATTCGAAACAAATGCAAATTGTTCTTGTAAAATTTTCAATAATTTAAAATCGAAATAGAAACGGGAGTTTTGGATGAAACTAAAATAATAACCATTGTTTATTCTGTTTATTTATTATTAATTTCCGAATACAATGTGTTACGATTTCGTTAAAAATAAATTATTCTACTGCGGCTAACCACAGGCCCGTAACTAATGCAGGCAGGCTATTGTTATTGTACAAACTAATAAATTGGTAACTTTAGGTTTCGTAGAAACAAATGTCGCAACTAAACCAAGTAGATACGCGATAGGTAACTAACTCAGTAGGGACTAAGTTAACTTGGTATATTTTGAAAGATTGTTTATATTATACAAGTTCCATTGCTTTATTTTCTCGATGACAGCTGACACACAGTGGTCGATATAACTTTGTTCTAGCGTCAACGCCTAAAACTCCGAACAAAAATTAGGCACCAAGACGTCATATTTCATTAACAAGGTCACGTCAGCCAGAAAGCAATTTTAGGGATGTAGTTATCGATAAACGTAACACGATAACAGATCCGGTATTTTTTTACAAAATGTAAGAAACTAAACTACTGCCGGATACTTTTGTACAAATTTATTAACTAATATTATATTTCATTACAAGATGTTACACGTGTTAATTCTTGATTGATAATGCCAACTTCTTTAAAATTTTCGAAGCTGTTGTAAAATAAGTAGGTATAGGTAGGTACTCGACAATGAAACGAAATAATTATAATGACAGGTAATCTTTATTTATTTATTTTAATCAAAATCTGATGAATCGTCACTGTCACTCGATGAGCTCTCCCCAACATTTATTATAAGTTCCTGTACTTCTATATTATCGAATGCCACATGAATTTCCCAATCCGACGCTATAATGTTTTGGGTTCTTCTCACAATTTTTTCCCAGTTTTCGGCAGTTACTTCCGCACATGCATTTTTTAATAAATCTAACATCTTGTTTGCCGTAAAAGGGGGATGGGTATTGTTTCGAGCGGCGTGTCCTTTGATTTGTGCCCATATTAGTTCTATATGGTAGCAATGTACTGGCAATGATACGGCGGAAGTCGAAGAACCCAATGACCACATTCGGCAGCTATTTCGTCGATAACATATCTTTTAGGGTGGCTTTTATTCGATTTTAAAATATTCACTAATTGTACTTTTAATAAAGTATTATCCACATTTTCGCCATGACGTTGGAGCCAGTCAATTATCTCTTGTTTTTTATTGGCCTGCGTCGGCATTTTATCAATTTGTCTGGAGTGATATGTAGCTTTGTCCATAATAATTATCGACGGTTCTTCCAGAGATTGCACCATTTCTTTAAACCATCCTTCGTAAATCTCCGCGTTCATTTCTTCGTGGTAGTCCACTGTTTTCTTGGATTTAAAGGCCAGTAAAGCATCTGACATGAATCCTTTCGTAGACCCTGCATGGCATATGACCTTTTCCACCTTTTCCCTTTTCCTCACCTTTTCCCATTGGCACTGAACTAGTGGAAGCGACGGTGTCGTCAGTCCAGTTCTTAGATACTGTGTGGTTTGCATTTAACCAAGTCTCGTCAGTGAAAATAACATTTGACCAATCTGATATCTTTTTGGCTTCGCTCAAAAATTCACAGCGAGCCATAGCAACGTCGTGACGCTCCATCAATATTTTACGTTTGTCCGATTTTTTATAACAAAATCCAATTTCTTTCAAAACCAAGCTTAATGACGATTTTTGGCCATGGAACAAACCACATTCACGTAAAGAAACAACAAGTTTTTTAAGTGTTGGAATTGTAACTGGAATTGGAATTGTGTTAAGTGTAACGTATGGATAATGTGAAAGAACTCAGCGAACAGAAATGTAGTGACTAGCACGACCGTCTTGTTGCGAGTGACAGATTAAAACAAACACAAAATGGCGGTGGGCCATTGAGTGTTCCCACCTTGAAAAAATATATTTGAATGTTTTTGTTGTATTTGTCTTTGTTCAAAATATAATAAATATATGCGATCGATATCATTACTTATTTGGTCACACAACACTACAACTATCAAATTAGAACTGTCATCGAGAAAAAAAAAATGGAAATATGTACTATAATTTGGAACATCAGTAAAACCTCAGTGGAATCAGTCCTCCGTGTTATGATGTAACAACACATTTCGGTTGCATTATATCAATCTATGACGCAAAAATTATTGGAAAATATTTTATATTTAATATTTGTGCTCTATTCATTAACCTACATCTTCTACTCGTATATCGACTGACACCGACAGCTGGGATCGACAAAAATATTGTTAAGAGTTAACTTTGAGCAACTGCTGCTTTTATACACCGATATAAGTGAGAAGTGAAGAGTTTTTACAGATATACATGAAGCTCAGTTAAAACAAACGGCCTCTTACTCTTACTTCATAAAAAACTATTGTATAAAAATATAATAACGTTGTGTCCAGCATTGAATACTGTTGTAAGGGTGCTTTTATTTTTTTGGTAAAGGGGATAATTGGAGGGGGGGGGGGGGGGGTAACTAAATAGAACTACTTTAAAAGTCTGTAATGTCACTGACAGTCTTAATAGATTTTAATTAATCAAAAATTGTTCAGATTTTTGTCGTTAAAGTTCATAACCATATCCGTATTATAAATGGCGTCAATTGCAATTAAGTTTCCAGTCTCGAAAATTGTTCATTTAAATTACAGTTTCGAAACTGTTACTGTTATTTATTATGTTAATAAAATTTTATTTAATTTCAGTGCACAAAACTATCTACCTCCGGAATATTAAAGTTAATTAATTAAAGTTAATAAAGTGAATTAATTATAAATTGCAATGAGCAATGTATGTATAGGTACTTATCTTGCAAAATTACATCAGTGTTATTTTATATGATCGCCATATTTCAAAATCTTTTTACTCATCGACATTTTGTTTCAGTATACACAATAAAATTCCAATATATTCAGCATATTATTATTTTAAAATGGAACAGAAAGTACGTGGACTTATTTAGTGAACAATTATAGACAGCAGTTTTTTTTTTATAACGATTGGAACAATTTTATTCTTTCCTTATTCAACTATGAAAGCATATACTGGTACATTGTTTTTTTTCAAATTAATGTTTACAATGTCAATAAAATTTAAAACATTATAAGGTTCATAACAATAGCACATGTTAGTGATGGTATTGATTTACTTTTTTGGTTAAATATCTTGAACACTTTGTCTGAAAGGCAGCCATTATATCTAAAGAAATATAATTCATCCTTTTAAAAAATGTCACTAATATAAAAATCAATTTCCTTCTTGTGATTTCAGTAAATATATGTATTACAATTAAAAAAAAATATATCTTCCTCTGTTCTCATTTTAACTGCTTTCAATTACTTGCTTACTAACAACTTTATTACTTGATCAAGTAGCCAGTAACTTGGCTAATTTATAACTTAAAATAAATGAACTTATATTTCATATTTTATTAACTGTTGTACGATTTTACTACATTTATTTATCTTATATACAATTTTACTCTACATCGTATACTGACCGTATATATCGTATCGCATACTTATTGACGTACTAAATGAAACATATGGAACGACCTTCTACCTACGAGTCAAGTTCATTCATAACATAGCTGAAGATAAAAATAGTAGCAATTTTCTTGTTGTTGTTGCGTTGCAATTTGTAACGTCGAGTGGGGACCGCGGGGGGACAGGAAAGCCGAATAATGTCGGCAATCTTGTCAGTAGCAGTACGAAGGTCGACGGTTGTAATACGGTTGAATTTATAATCGTGAAGCGACTGCACCAGAAGGGAGGAGTTATGTAGGGAGACCTCGAAGAAAATTATTTATTGCGGATATCGCAACTTTCTAATTTCTGATAAAATCCCTTTGATGTTCAAATATATAATAATGTATAAATAAGTTTAAATATATAATAATGTATGTATAATGTCGTTATTTTCCTCCGATATATATCTACATATCCGACAAAAATGACGATATTAGAGATTTAGCGTTTTACCGGCGTTTTTAGTCTCCATACATCTAAAAATTACATGGCTTCTAAAAGACACGAATGACATTTTAGTTGCTGTTACTTTGTAAACTTGTAGCGTCGAATGAGGATATAAAGGCCTTTTTTATATTTGTAACCCAACAGCGATACATAGTATTTACAAAAAAAAATCAAAGTTAAAAACCGAGGCCAATACTAAATAGTTATTAAACATATTGAGGTGACAGCAAGCTGCAGTCGCTCGTACCTGCTCAGCACAAAACTAATATGGTCAAAGTCATAATCGTGAAGCGGTAATAGCTAAGAGTTATTTTCAACTATCTATTTTCAACTTTCATTCGTGAGATCGTAAGTTGAAACTCCGGTTCTTACCATTGAGTTTTTTCATCGTGAAGAAACTCGCAAACCCGAGAATTAAAAAAAATTCGGTGCATGTGAATCAACCAATCACCATTGGGCCCGCGTGGTGGATTACGGCCCGAAACCCCCTCGTTTACTAGGAGAGGCCTGTGCCCTGCAGTGGGACATTAAAGACTGATTATTTATCATAATCGTGGAGCGAGTATAATCAGGCCATTTTAATGCATTATTATTTGTAAGTAAAGAGAACTTACTAAAGTTCTCTTTACTTACAAATAATGGATTAGTACCATACTACCCGTACTTAGTTACTTCGTAATTTTAATAATTATTGCTTGTAAATACTAACGCCAAAGAGTTTTTTTTTTGGTTTTTTACAATGCTAGTTTTCGGTATTTTTTCTATAAAAACCGAAACATTAGGATCGTACAAGTACCTACTTAATCAGTAAATACTGCTTTACTACCATAGACGTAAAAATTAACTGTTTTAATGGTGTACAAAACTGTTTCTTTCTTCGCAAAATTCTTTACCAACAGAATTGTACAACCTAGATTAAAAGCAAAGTTGACAAATAATAATATTATAATTACTGTATATGTATACGTTTTGAAGGCAGACAGTGCGTTTGTTAAACTTGTCACATGTCGATTGCACTATTTGAACATAAACGACATCACTGTACACTTGGCAGTTATTATGTACATTTTTAAGCACTAATTTATGAGAAATTTGAACAGACCCATAACTTAACACAAAATTAACTGTGTACGAGATTAAAATTTTTTTCGTCATTCGCTTTACCTCTCTTACTTGAAACGGACCTCATTTTATACCCACTTGATGTCAATATAATCACACACGCAAGGTTTTGACGCAGCCGCTGTTTTGCCCAAAATTATCTATTAAACCTACCAATTACGGTCGCTACAAAGTTAACTACACATTTAGAAGTATCTAATGACGCATATTACAACCTTGTCACCTTTGTTAATTTTAAGGTGTTTTCCTTATTGTTGTTGTAATGTTAAGATGATTTATGAATATGTGCACGAAAAAACGAAAAAAATACTAGTTTTTTCTGTTCTTCTCACAGTCTCTAGATCACTTAAAAAACGAAAAAAATTTAGAAATTAAAATTTGAAACACAACTGCCGTTAATAACTAATGATGATATAAGTTCACATGTGAAATTGCTTAGTCATTCCTATCCCATCCCATCTACCCGTTTCCCCAACCCTTTTTCTAAATCTATTCCTAATCTCCAAGGTAGGCAGCGCATCCTAGGGCATACCAACGTTTGTCATTCTGGACTGATGCTGGCATGAATTGCTGATGTCCATTGGCGACAGTATCCACGTACTATCAGGTGGACTGTCTGCTTATCTGCCGCTTTCTTTCTATAATCCAGAAAATGATGTTTGACAAGTGAGATATTGCAAATTTTATTAAAATTTAAGCAATATTTTATGGCTATAAAAATTAGTTACTGCGTAGTACCAATTAAGACCAAGATTACCTCCCGCGACGATTTTCCGTCGCTACACATCGCCTAGGCGTCAAATTTGCACAAACGGTTAACAGTCGGCTTCCTGTAAACTAACATTGAACCACTTCTACCGTCTGCCGGCCAAGTGCACCGAGGATGTTATTACGTGGACGCAAATAGAACGCACCAGTTTTGAATGGTACTTGATAAATGCTAGATCTAATTTATATGAGTAAATTACGAAGATTTATTGCGACTGTGGGTTTATTCTTCACATGTAGAAATAAAAAATAATCTTGCTGCAAAAAAATGTTTTAAGCAGTCATAGGTACGTGTATTTGTAAGGTTAACAGAATTTACCAGTTTTGCTCGCTTCTTGTACGCTCACGGCACTGTTACCCACCATCCCAGCGATTACACATTCTTGAGCTGTCGTCCTACTAGTTCTCTTAGTCAGTACTCAAACGAGTATAGTGAAATCATTGATTAAGAGCCACGTGAACACATGAACGTGGACGTCAGATAAAATAGTTCTTTGAAATTACCATAAAACATTATACCTACATATATAATATATTAAATAAACATTTTATATAGGAACGATCGATATGTATGTCTTTCAATCTGCCTAGATTGAAAGATTAATCCAAAGCGCGCTTACAAATGGAAGGAAGCATGTAGATACAAATTGCCGGCTAACAACTACACTTGCAATAATTGGAGATGTGGAGTTGATAACGATCACCGCGGGGGACCGCTTGCCTGTATATTATTCTGCCCTATATTTAGCCGACAGCTTCAGGGATGTTCCCATTCAGTTTATTGCTGGGAATCACCAAGTGACCGTGTTCCGCCTGCGCGCTGACGATTCCCTCAATAGCGCCAATCTCCACAATGTAGCGTGTTTTAAATTCACACCAACATACGTATGTAGAACACGTACATATCATTTGCGGTTGTAATGTGATATGAATGCTAGATAACCGATTAGCGTGTAACGCACATGGACATGATTTACCTCGAATCACACGTCATTATAAATACGACGCGCATACATGGACTTTTACCATGAGTCAGATATCAGATGTTAATGATTGGTTTTTCTCTGTTTCAGGTGCTGAAAACAAGTCAACATGATGTGGCTTCAATCTTCCACCTGCCTCCTGGCGGTGTCTCTACTTCTATCGCCAACTCTGGCAGCAGTCTGTCCTGATAGCTGCGTCTGCGCAACCACACGCGACGGTCTCCATCGTGCCACCTGCAGCAATCTTAATGAACTCTATAAATTCACTCTCCGCCAGAAACATCACAACATAAACATCTTAGACCTCTCACACAACAACGTTACAAAGCTCACCCACGAACTGGATCGACTGACCGAAGTCGTCACTTTAGATCTCTCCACAAATGGCATTACAGACCTCAATAAGTTTTTACATAACGCAAAGAAATTGGTGCACCTGAATCTGGCCAACAACAGAATACAAAAACTCTCATTGACGCATCTGCCAACAAGTGTCAGTTCATTAGATTTAACTAACAATCTGTTACATGATGTGCCTTCTGATCTCCGACATTTAATAAGTTTGGAGCATTTAGAACTAGAAGGTAATCCTCTCGACTGTTCGTGTGATAACATTTTGGCCCGCGATCACTTACTTGCTGCCAATGTTTTCATAGATATCGTAAAATGTGCCACTCCCTTAAGAGTCAAAGGTAATTCATGGTTAGAGTTGAAAACAAAAGATATTTGCAAAATTTCCAAGACTGAAACTAATTATTTGGATATGATGATGGGTGATCAACCGATGGACGCTATTCGGATTGGCAAGGAAACCACTGCTTTAAAATCCATGTCATTAATGACAAACAGTGATTTAGAAGATGGTAGTATTATACAAGGAGGAAACCCTGCTGAAGATGATGACAGCGTGCAGTTTATGAAAGTAGGTAGAATAACTTCGCCCTCACCAGATGTTGAGGGTTCTGGGGATGCTGAAAGCACTACATATTCAGAATTTATGGAAACGGAAAACGATGCTAAAGTTTTCGCAAATATATTGGCCAATGATGAAATTCTACCAGCTGATGACGCTCACACCACAGAAGATCCTATAGAAGGATCTGGTGAAGGATCTGGTTTTGGAATTATAGAAGAACCAATAGAAAAGACTAACATAATAGTTGATGAATTTACCCCGACTCTTGTAACTAGGATCTTTGAGAATGAGGATAATGATAGCAGCATAACAGAATATCCAATTCATCCACCTATGACAGTATACGAAGGTGGACCTGACTGGCACAGTAAAATTGATACTCGTAGCTCGACAGAGAAAAGTGCAACTCCCCAAATAATTCGAGACACTACAATTTCAGAACCAATAAGAATTCCAGAACAATCGACAACTCCAAATGATAAACCAGTACAACATAAAACTGGAACTTATGTTTGCATTGCAATAATAGTCATTCTGTTAGTAGGATTAATCGGATTTGCTATCATAAAAGGACAAATGAGAAAAAGAAGGGATAGGAGGCTAATGAGACAGCAGAAGAGAGATGTGGAGAAGGCGTCCAAAGAAATGGTGGATATGAACAAGTCTCTATTGGGTAAACCTGCCGTTTTGGAAACACCTGTGGAAAAAAAAGTTAATGGAAAATACGAACTGGTACCTACACATGAGGCGCATCAAAAGAAAGGCGAAAACGGCGATGTCAGTAATGGACTTAAACACACTGATAATAAGGGCGTTAGAACTGACAGTCCTAGAGACACGAATCAAAATAAGAACAGCTCTAAAGATAATAATATAGTAGAACAAAATCAAATACCACAAGTTCTGGAAAGTTCCTTTGACTCTGTTCCAGACTTGGCTGATTCCCGTAAAGATACACATTCTCTTTCAAGTGAAGATATTTTTGTACCTAACGATGATGACACTCCTCGATTGAACGGTAATGCCGATTTGGATGTATCTCAACCTCTAATCAATGGCGACCAGAACACTGATTCGGACTTCTTGTCACCTTCGCGTGAGTACGTTCCAGTGTACTCATCGCCCGATATGGGTAGAGTTCGAATTAAGATGACGGAAACTGCGAAGCCGAAGACCCCAGTACTCGTTACCAGGAGTAGATCAAATGCTGGTGACATAATAATCACTCCGTCAGTGGACGGAAACGTGCTCAAGTCAACCACTTGAAACTCGTTCCCAGTTAAAAGGATTAGAACACTGTGTTAATCGGTGTCAATCAGCAAACACTTCACTATTGGCAAAATTATGTGATTAAGTATATTGTGTGCGTATTGGAAAAGATTATTGCGATGGATGGACTGATTATAGGTGCGAATGCGTGTTAAGTCTAGAAACGTTGCTGCCAAAGTGTGTTTGTAGTCGATAGTGCCTTTATTTTTAACATTATTAGTGGTTTAAATATTTATGAGAATATATTGCGCAATAAGTAAATCATATTTTTATACGTGTAAAGAAATGTTGCCATGTTCATGATAGCTATAAATATCGTTTAGTGCCTAATTTGAAGATCACTAGAGCATATATTATTGTCGAGTATAACTAGCATGTCTGTACAATAGTGATTTATATCTAGTTTCGGATGACTGGTGTGGGTGCAAAAAAAGCTGTTAATTTCGATTTTCAATGGTTGTGTACTTATTTGCTTATTCTGAAGATGGGTTCATATTGTACCCATCCTACACAAACAACGAATGATTCGAATCATCTTATTAAATCGTATAATCATTGTCCTCTCATTATTTCTTTAAGAGAGATTTATTCCTTGAATGTCCAGGCTAAGCATATGTTCCTTATAAGTTATATTTCAGCTTAGTATTTAAGAATGTGATACCATTATAATAGAAGCAGTCAGTGCTATTTTATAATACATACGTGAAATTAATTCAATTTTGAAATTTGTGTATATTTGTCATGTCCTAATTTACTGGAAATAATTTGTTAAGTAGAATCTGTAGTTTTTATTTATGCTGTGTCATTTGCTTTTATATACTTTGTATAAATAACATACATATGTCAGTTAATAGTTTATTAATAATTAATTAAAATAATGTAAAAAGTAAAGTGGAACAAATCAG
This sequence comes from Sesia bembeciformis, assembly GCA_943735995.1. Classification (NCBI taxonomy): domain Eukaryota; kingdom Metazoa; phylum Arthropoda; class Insecta; order Lepidoptera; family Sesiidae; genus Sesia; species Sesia bembeciformis. The sequence continues at coordinate 6,134,491 of OX031026.1, read as the reverse complement.
AAAACGATCAATAATAGTCCAATAAGCAGAATTATTAAAAATGATCTTATGTGTATTGTTTATATTAATACAATCTACGCGATATAAATCGTTAAATCAAATGTTTGCCTTTTATTCTCAAACCCGTTAATTTTCATCTAAACTATTATAAATAAAATAGATTGTTGAATAGATTGACGCAGGACTTGAATTTATGAAATAATTAATTAATCTATTCGTTATTAATAAAATCGATCCATCGATATCGGTCTTTAACGTCCCACTGGGGAGCACGGTCCTCCCACAATAAATCAGTAGGGGGTTTTGGGCCAGAAAGTGCCACATATGTCCGTGATTTTTTTAAATTCCCGGGCATGCGGGGTTTCCCCACGTTGTTTTCCTTCTTCGTCCAGTTAGTAAAAGATTTAATAAAGTGTATTTATCTAGAAACTAGGTGGTACGGACCAGGGTTTCACTATCTTATGAATGAGAGTCAAATATAGATATTGCTAAGGCCATCACTGTTCTAATTAATAATAATATAGTTGTGTCTGTACAATCTACTTAATAAAAATCTAACATTGACAGAAAATCGGTAGGTCTAGATTCTAGACTCTAGAAGCATGAAATTTTGCACAGGATTTTCATTATATAACGTAGATGAACACTAAGAAAGGATTTTTGAAAATTCATCCCCTAAGGGTGTAAAAGTTCCTGAGATGTTGCCGATGAGATTTGTCATAGAGTACACAGCTAGTAATTCAATAACTTTATTGAATAAGGACACTCACTGTCTTGTATGAAAATATGTGAAATATCTAAATTATTTTTTCTAAATTTTCTATGGTTAAAATTCTCTAAATTAAAATTTCTTCGTTTCATGATTATATTTAACTGAAACATGCTCTAGTTCTAACGTCTCATTTTTAAGATAAAACATTAAAGATTGGTATTTTCTTTTTCATATTTCTTATTTCTATAAGTCTCTAAAACTGGTAAATTATAATCGACAATAAGGTCTCTTTTCTTAGTTAATATAAAATCGAGTAACTATTTGATAATGTAATGCCACCACGGTAGATTCAAAATAATTCAAATACCTATATTTCTTTTTTTAACCATGATCAAATAATAAAAAAAATTTTTTTTTATTAAAATATAGATATTACAAAATAGCTGGTATTTAAATAATCATTAAAGAATAACTATAACAGCAGTAAATCAATCAACAGCCTATTTTTGAATAACTACAACCTAGGAATAATTATAAATTAGGCTTTAGTGGCGCCATCTATGATCACTAATGATCAATTATACAATAAGAATGGTTTCGTCTGAAGATGATAGGATTATATAAGCTATGATGACAGCTATAGAAAACTATAGATGCTCGTAACCGTCAAAAGATGACGCTGTTATTAACTATTTCAACTACCATCTATCGACTAATTTTTATAGTTAATTTATCAAGAAACTGCTTGGGGAAACCATATTTGCGACGACGACGGTGAATTCAACTGCCTACTGCGAAGATGCTAAATAGGTATATTAATTAAATAAAATATTTACAATGAAGTTTTTAATATGATATACTCGTGTATAATAACAACTTACAAATATTGTTGTTATATCCTTACATAATTATGAAACATACATACTTAGAACAAGCACACATTTGATTCTGTCCAAATATTTTAAATCACTTATTTAAATTGAATAAATAAAACTTAATTAAATTAAAATTACTACCAAGGAGTTTTACTTGTTATTAATCTCAATTAAAAATCACTTTCCCTTGGTTCGTTATCGTCACTGGAATACCTTCGATTTCTTGGACGAAGTGGTCTTTCTAAATCTGCCTCGACTTCAACCGTTACACTGTTGGTGGCATTTGTATCTATCTCTGACATGCGCCTACGCCGAACACCAGGCGATTGATCTAACTCTTCAATTTCATTACTGCCATACCTATCCATTCTCCTACGACGGCGTCTTTGTCCTCGATTATTGTCAAATGTTTCTGCAAGTTCCATGTCATCAACAACACGAATATCTCCATTTCTTTCTGTTTCCTCTAATAAGTCTCCACTTGATTTAGTTTTTCTTCGGCCTCTCTTCCTTCTAGTTTTTCCTGTTCCCGGTTCACATAGAGAATGACATGAGGTATTTAGTTTTGGCATAGAGAGAGCTTCGTCATAAGAAGGTGGTGCAATTAAGTCGCGGGGATCTGGTGTGTTACATAACGCTTCTTGTTCATGACGCAGCCTTAACTGTCTCAATCTATCTCTTGCTTCTTCAACTTGCCTCATCCTTTCAGCTTGTATCGCCTCTAACCGGCGTTTCATCGATCTCCTTATGATGTTTACTAGTATAAAGCACAGTGCTAAACCTACAATCATTACTATAATGAACCAGATTATGCTGTCAGAATTAGGAGGCTTTTGACTGGGGTTCCATGTAAAATAGCATGCCTCTAACCAAGTCTGACCAACAAGATTATTCGGGCTGTTACATACGAGGTTGTATGACTCTTCTTTTTTACTAGGTTCTAGTGTTACGAATTCATAGAAATCAAACATATTTCCATCAGCACAATCGCATCGCCACATGTTATCACTAAGGTCTAATACTTCTAAAAACGGATTAGATTGAAAGTAAGATCTGCTCCATATAGCAGTGAATCTATTACCAACTACGTTTAATTCAGTCAAGCGAGGCAACATAAAGAATGTAAAGTTATTTACAGAACTGATTCTATTATAATTCACATTTATATATTTAAGCGTATTCGACGAAATGCTATCAGGAATATAAGACAAAAGGTTATGAGACAAATTCAAATCTACAAGTGACTGTAATCCTTCCAAGGAATCTTTACCAATAGTGTCTATTTCACAAGAATTCATGTCAATAGTTTTAACAGACAAGGATTTCAGATGACCAACTTTCATAAGGTAATTTCGTGAAAGAATAATTTGTGTAAGCGAGGGCATTTCAAGCAAACTGTCTTCTGGTACTTTAGCAATTTCATTCCATGATAAATCTAAGTATTCCAAAACGGTGAGCCCTCTAAAAGTATCACTTTTTATTGATCCAATACTATTGTAAGACAAATCTAAATACTCCAGTTTTGCATTGCTTATAAATTCATTGCTTTCCAGAAACCTAATCAAATTGTGATTCATCACCGCTTTCCGAAGATTAGGAAAACCTTGAAGATTGGGCTGTATTATGTTGCAATAAGATATATCTAAATATCTTAACGAATCTGAAATTGTTACATTACCAAAGCCAGTTAAGGACTGGAGGCGATTATTATACGACATTTTTAGATAAACCAAAGAAGGTAAAATCGACAAATCATTCCGATTTAAACGACTAAGTAGACAATTACTCACATGCAGACTTTTCAATGTCGCTGACATTAGATTTTGAATTCTTTGCAATGGATTGTGGTTTAACTTCAAAACTTTTATATTTTTAAGTCCACTTAAAGGTGATCTTCCATAGATTGAACTTATTTCGCAATTATCTAATATCAAGGTTTCTAATGACGAACTGACCAGTATTTCTTGGTTTGCCAAATTTACCATGTATTTGAATTTATTATAGGACAAATCTAATACTTTTAAATTTGTTGCGGGTATTAATACTTCGTTTGGATTTAAAAGCAGCCACGTTTCAAAATTATTTCTTGATAGATTAAGGAATTCAAGTGCAGTAAGATTGTTCAATGCATCTTGTTGCAGGCTATTCAATTGATTTCCACTGATATCTAGGGAGGCCAAATTGTGGAATCTACTCAAGTCTTTGGGAAATGTTGAAATTTCATTGTTAGATATATTTAGCTTCAGCACCTGAAAAGTAAAAATAAAAAGGAATTATAATTATTTAGTTAGATGAGTAGTTTCCATAACGGAATTACGTCATATAAAAAGAATTTAACTTTATTTACCTCGTCACCCAATCCATCTGGTGCATCAGTTAGACCTCTACGAGAACAATCCACGATGGTTCTGTCGACGCTGCAGGAGCAAATGAAGCAGAGATCACTGACATGTTTCTCGTCAAAATCTAAGATTTCAGCGTTAATTAAGAAAGCCAAAGCCAGTATAAGGCTCGTTGTTCTTAGAGTAATCATTGCTCCTTCTTTTCATCACATTCTGAAAACAGTTAACGTGATTGATAAATATGAGTGAATTTAGGCAGTGTTTTATTAATTCAGCGATTTATACTTAATTTGATACTAAATTATTTATAAAAAGCTGATTAAATTCAAGAAAGCATAAGTTAATCAAATACGCTGCTCAAAAATTAAATTAATAGTTGCTGACAGTATTTTTATTGTGAATAATGATTTATACCATTTTTTTGTATCTGTCAACATCGTTAAATATCTTTTACTTCAACAATATCATTCAGTTATTGATGAAAACCTGCACGATCTGTTTGGTACCAATAACTAATATTTCCGGTCACGTATTGCATCAACAATTAAACAGGATAATGAATTCTTTGTAACCATTATTGTATTTATAGAAACTGTATCTATTGACACAAAAACTAAACAAATATCAACATTGAACAGGTCCAGCAATTTTATCTTCGTTATCATTTTTTTGATAAAACGTAGGCAATTTTATGCGTGCTATCTCCGTATTTGTTATTATAAGGGAATATGGTTTGGATTAACCTAAAGCACCACCTTTTTTATTATTCAATATATCTTAAAATGTAGGTTGCGAGCTTGCGAGTAAGTACATGGCGAAATACCAACCTGTTAACTTTGCAAAGTTTGAAAGTGCTAACACATTTAGCACACGCGATAGACCAATTGTTCTCTGAAATTAGAAATAAAAATACATTAAGTTTTAATTGCATAGCTTACCTTCTTATACAGTAAAATCGTGTTTATACATGAAATATTTTTTGAAAAAGTCGTTGCTGACGTGAATTCTACGAACGATACAGAACCCAAAACAATTTAGAATTTTTGTCTGTCTGTCTGTCTAAATATAAAACAATAAAAAATAAGATATAAAAATATAACGACGAGGGTAGTGCTTTTATCCTAAATAACATTTCTACCCTACCGATATACGTGTACGTGTGTATCATCGCTGTCACTGTTCTGATAGTCTGGCATGAATCTTATAAGAGTTAGATACAAAACTATGGCTACGGGCTGGATTTTAGAATATTGTCATATCATCTGTGATTGCTTAAGAATCCAAGGACTGTGGACATCCGTCTATCAGATGTGAGTAGGTACCGTATTTCCTACCATCACCCGATTTTTTTTCCTATTCCTAGTATTGATATAATAATAATAAACTAGTCACACATTAAAGTGGAAAAGTCCAAGCGAACGAAGTCGAGGACACAGCTAGTAGATAAATAATCGATTGCATGGTTTTATTGTGAAAAAATTGGTTACAATATTCGTTTATAAATTACGATTCTTCTGAAAACTCCCAACCGATTTTGAGAAAAATCGTAAAATTTAACATACCAAATAAACAAATTATGCGAATTGTGTAAACCGAAATACACAACGCCGACACACAGTTCTCGATTATATATTATACAGTCGAATATAACCTAATATGATGCGTCTTTAATGGAACTAATGGTCAAGTTATTATGACAAGAAAAAGGCAATGAATTCATCCGCTTTCTTTTACCATTTATTCCACCTACTCGACATATGTCGAGTAGGTGGATATTTATCATTAAATATCTAAAGATATTTAATGATGTTATAACGTTAATTATTTTTAATGACACTATAAATATTTTTTTTATAAATCAGTACTGGCTATTCCAGAAGTTTACGGAACTGTAAGTTGCTCAAATGGCGACCGTGGACCGGGCGGAGTGTCGGCAGGGCTTTGTGCCCGTTGGCGCGGTAAAATCATGAGGGCGGTATGAACGAAGTGGATACAGAAAGCAACTAACAAAGAGCACTAGAAGAGACCCTAGTTTAGCGGTGGACTGCTGTGGACTGATGACAATGTCTCTGTACGTACCTCTCTCTGTTTAACCGAATGCGAAGGTTAGCTTGTCGAGAATGATATTAGGAACTAAACTCGTCTTTTGTACCATAATGTGCATGCAATAAATTATTTAAAAAAAAATCGTATAAGGCGACATGTGTCGCCGGGCGACAGCTGCTCGTTTGTCTTATTTTTTCAATAAAATATGTTGACGGTGATGGTAGTATTGGTATACAAAATATGAAATAAATAGATGGTATGATTGATAAGTAGCTAAGTGGAAGGACTTCTTTTCATTGCGATTTGTAACGTATGTACCTATTCGTATGTAAAAAGTACGTCATCCTTTGATGACTAACATCATAGGAAGTTTATTTTGGGATATCACAAATAATATTGGTGTTTGAATGACATTGCTATTCATTTACTTATTTATACAAATAAAATAAATGAATGACATTGCTATATGCTATTATATTGGCCTAAGTAGGTAGGTACTACTGAATTGCATAAAAATATTCATAATCTTTTGATTTCGAAAAACCTCAGTTAGTATGAGTACTTGCTTATTGTTATTCGGAAGAAATTCTACGAGTCGTTAATTAACAGTACATACAATTACTTGTACACGTTTCGTTACTCTATTGACATTTGTACAATTCAGATAGATTAGGTACTTATATAACTTTATACCTTTTCACTCAGTATAGATCTCTCATTTATTATAAGTTTAATTTGAAACGGCAACTTACCATGGTATTAACAGTATAATAATCCATTCATTTTTATTGTCGTCTTATCATAAAGCAAAACACTTATTGAACACTTTCTAATAATGAATCAATGGTATCTATTTTTCACTTGACACTTATCAGATTACTTCATACCAATATCAATTATTATAACCCATATAAATAGTACTATTGTCAATTATCAATTTGTTACTGAAGATTGAAGTGTAACTAATTAATATTTTATAAGAGACGTGTGTACCAGAACAGGTGATTACAATGTATGAACCAAATTCAAAGAGATAACAATAAACTAATCTGATAATGATAAGGTGTGGCAAAAGTGTAGGCATAGTGAGATAGAAACTGTGGGTTTTTCATAGAAATCCACTTCAATGATTTTAATCTTACTCATTAGAATTAATTAGAATCATCTTGTAAATTTATTTTCAAATGTTAGTAATTTTTGTTATTTACATATAAACCGCGCGCCACGAGCAGGGAGAATTTTTGGTCATTGACATGAGATCAGCCAAGACGGGGCGGATGAGACATTTGAATGAAATCGTCAATTACCGACCACTTTACTAGACCCCTCATATTATAGGGTATCACCCATCCTCATTGTAGGGGGAGAGTGCACGCTGAATTAACACAGTCGCTGGGCGCACTAGGGGTAGACACGTTATCCCTCTTTCACAGAAGACTACCTTGAAATGTACTGTATTTCCCACTTTATCGTATTTCCCCAATGTTAGTACGTACTTATTTCGGTAGTGAGTGAGATATGCCAGAGCCCATTTTCCCAATCTGCAAAGGTAGGCAGCGCATCGGGGGCGTGCCAACGTTTGTAATTCTGGATTGATGTTGGCATGTATCGCGGATGTCTGTGGACGATAGTATCCACTTACCATCAGGTGGACTGTATGCTCGTCTGCCGCCTTTTTTCTATAAAAAAAAATCAGCAAAGGTGGGCAGTGCATCTGGGGCGTGCCAACGTTTGTCATTCTGGACTGATGTTAGCATGTATTGCGGATATCTATAGACGACAGACAGTATCCATTTATCATACCATCGGCTGGACTGTATGCTCGACTGCCGCCTTCGTCCATAAATAAAAATAAAAAAAATAGTTACGTAAGTACGTGAAGTTCTTTTAGGTATTAAATATATAAAATAGGTATATAAAAATATAAAATAAATGCATAGGTATACCAATATAAACAATTCCACAATGATAAGTGAAAAATTGTGATTCCTCATTTATTATTAAATAAAAACTATAACTTAGGAGGCAGGTAAAATATGCAATTGCATATTATGTAATTACAATTCAAATGCAATATTTTATAGATGTAATAATTATGTGTGTAATATTGTGTCCAGGCAGTAGTAGCCTCCAGTGACATCGTATACTAATACAATGTCATCTGTAAATAGGTAATTTACCTATACAATGATATGCAGGTAATATTTGCTAAAATCTATACATATAATAAAATTGTAACAGGCCGATGTCTGTACCTACATTATAGATATTGAAAAAAACTTATATGGGCGGGTCTTTATTAGAGCAACAGAAGCCAAAACAACAGTTTTTAGAAATTTTGTCTGTCTGTATGTTTGTACACGCATCATGCAAAAACTACTGCATGGAATTGAATGCAGTTTTCACCGATGTATTGCTAGAGGTCTAACTTAAAATATAGGCTCCATTTTACCGCAGGAAAATATCTTATTCCGATTGTTTTAAATTTAATAATCCGAAGCGAAGTGAGGGCGGGTCGCTAGTTTTCAATAAAATTGCTTTTCTATGAATTTGATTTGAACAAATTGATGATCGCGCCATCTAACATAATTGGTTAGAACTACGAACACTTGAATACTTGTGGTAATACAATCTTATTAGTTATCTATAAAGCGTATAGATGGCGCCACTATTACCATTAAGAAAGTAACTAAAGTTTAGGAATAAAAATAAAAAGTGTCTATTATAAATTCATTTCGTTTTAATGAACTTACTAGCTTTAAGGCATCTAAACAAAAACAAATAACATTTAAAAATATATTTAAAATAAATATACTTAAATTAAAGACAAATTCACTTCAATCAATAACACTCATACAAGATTACTTATCACACACTTTATCTATCATTTTTATCATAGTTACGTTGATTTATTACAAAAACTTTACGTGAATATTTTTTCACTTCAGTCTATTCGTATTTGAACGGTGCGTCTCACAGACCGCCTACAGCCAACTTGAGGTCTAGCTTCAGTCAGATCACCTATCGACCTTGATCTACGATACCGACGTGACGGCTCTTCCTCATCATCCACAAAATCTGGTAATGAGTGAAAGGAGGAATTTAAACGAGGCATCAGCAAAGCTTCGTCGTACGTTGGAGGAAGATCTTCGGTAAGAGGAATTCTCATCACGACTGATTCGACACGAGGCTGGGGCATCATACCATTGAGATTCAGGACTGCTGTCTCCGTAGTTCGCGGCAGAGGATCGTCTGGCTTGTTTATAGCCATCAGTGTCCGACAAACTATTGAAGTAATCAAAATCCCAATAATCACACCGATCACCACTGGCAGCAACATTGTGTACTGTGTGTCATTCGGATGCCACGTGCGAATATAAGCCTGCTGCCAAGTCATTTGTGTCACATTGGAAGGAGAATAGCAAATCAACGAAGCCGTATCCGAAACTTTTGGAGGATTCTCCGTCAAAAATTCATACGTGAGAAGTAAATTTACACTAAATCCTTCGCAACTCCATCGATTCCCCTTCACATGAACTTCCCTCAAAAAGGGGTTTGAGGCGAAATGTGAGGTCGACCATACTTCTCTGAACTCGTTCCCTCTCAAATCCAATACAGCTAAGTGCGGTAGTGCCGAGAAGGTGCGGTCTGTGAGCGAGGTAATTTCGTTGTAACTCAAATCCAATTCTTGTAAAGTATTCGACGCAAAATTGTCTGGAATACTTTCAATCTGGTTTATAGAGAGATTGATTTCCAATAATGAATTCATTCCGGCGAGCGAGTCGTCATTTAAGTTTACTATTTGACAGTTGCTCAAATGTAGACTTCTCAAACCAGAAGATTGGATGCTGGGCACATAGGAAAAGTAATTTCTGGATAAAATGACGCTGTCCAACTTGTTCGCATTAGCAAATGCTTTCGACGGCAAATTGTAGAGTCTGTTTTCAGACAAATCTAAAAAGAATAAATGTGGCATTTCAGTGAATGCGGCTTCGTCGATGTTATTGATTTTGTTCTTGGACAAATCCAGTCTTTCGATACTGTAAGTGTATCCGGTCTGCGTCCACGAGTCATAGTTGTTGTTTGACAAATTAAGCGTCACCAAGTTCCAGTCTTGCAGGTAGCTAGGTAGCGATACACTTATTCTATTTCCAGATAAATCCAAAGTCTTTAGTTGAGAGAAGTTCTCTAGATGTATTGGAAACGATTCGAAGTTATTATTTGATAATATCAGCACTTGGCCCTGGAAAAAATAATAATAAATTATTCGGGTTCTCGAAGCAGTTTCATAGTTTTTCATATAGAATATAGGTAGAGTCCCATCAAGCAAGGAAGGAACTAAAGCGTACGAGTATATATATTAGCATCTGTGCTCTGGGTCCGGGGCATAACTTTATTTAAAAACCTATGCCTGGAGTTGTCATTGTCGTATGAACTGTCTAGGCTCATATATCACACACACTTGTACTCATTCCCGTATGTGTGTCGTTCAACACCCTTAACCGCCCGCATTACGCGATTGAATGTTAATTGTAACTTCTTCTATCGTGGGACAAGTGAGACAATAATATTGCTAATGACCAAGAAGTCCCAAATAACTCACCATATAATTTAAACCCTCTGGCAGATCGCTGAGTCCACGCTCGGAACAATCAACATGTAGTAGGCCATCAAGGATATACTCTGTACAGGACTGGTCATCCTGATTCTCCAGATCTCTAATAACGCCGGCTACCACCATCGCTGGCAGCAGCCATATGAACAGGGCTGTTATAACTACACCTGTAATTTTCATCGGAATATTGTACTTGATATATATTTTTTTAACGAATTTTATGAAGACATTAAATGGGATTTCGTGTCATCTTTGCGCAGGGTTAGAGATTTATAGAATTATAGATCTTTTTTTTTATGTACGAAGGTGGCAGACGAGCATACAGTCCACCTGATGGTAAGTGGATACTGTCGCCCATAGACATCCGCGATACATGCCCACATTAGTCCAAAATGACAAATGTTGGCACGCCCCCGGATGCGCTGCCTACCTTTGGAGATATAGGAATGAATTTGGAGAAAAGGTTGGGAAAATGGGCAGGGATAGGAAGGGATGGGAATGGGCTCTGGCACATCTCACTCACTACCGAAACACGTATGTACATTGGGGAAATACGATAAAGTGGGAAATGCAGTACATTTCAAGGTAGTCTTCTGTGACTTGGTTTACAGACAAACAAGAGACCCTTATTACAAACATAAATACCGTTTTAAAACAATGTTACATAAGTTTAACAGGCTCTAGTCCAGATTCTAGATACTTCTTGAGCACTTTGTCAACTGTGTGGTAAGGGAATGCCATTTTTCTAAATTCTAATAGCAAAGAGATTTTCTAAATGCGTATTTTTTTGTTAATTTTGAGACAGTTATTTTAGAATAATCATCAGATTAGTAATGTCTTTCTATGAAGTACTGAACTTACTACGAAGCTACTTCTTTTAAGTTCTAAGCCATAGATACAACAATGTTAAGATTCAAAAAGAATTAAAAAATAGATATAGAAAATTAGATATTCGACTCTTCCTTAATGTAGGTTTAAAAGAAGATAGAAGAAGAAGAACAGAACAGTAGTTATCATTATGGAAAACAGTTTACTTTTAAGTAGGTAAAATTTAAGTAGTTCACTAACTAATGTTTCACGCTTGGCCGTGTTGGCCGTTTAGAATAGAACCATCCCATCTCTTCCCGTGAGTGTCTAAGCCACTACCACTATCGTAAAAGGCGATTAAGGGAACTACACTTAATATTAAGGGAACTTAAGCCCTGAAGAACTACACCACCTCTAAAAGAGTTTACTCACCAACCCGTTTAGTCAGTGTGGTGTGTTAAAGCCATAGATTACTCACGCACAAGACAATGTGGATAATGAAGCCCATGTCCAGCAGTGGATAATAAAAAGTTGGCACTCTTATTTTTGTACATTTCGAATTTTGACTTTTACAGAAAAGATCGGTGTACCGCTCGGGAAAGGTAAATTTTTATCGTGTTTCGTGTTAAAACACAATATGACATAACTGTCGTGCATGACACGAGGTCTTGGGACAGCACCAATGAACCTCTTTTCAACTCTTTCAACATGGGTACTTATAAATATACTTATATGTAGTTAGTTCACAGTAAATTTGATTAACTAATTATAATACATTAAAACATCTCACCCGATCCCATTGGCAAATCTTGTATTTCACATGTTACACAAATCCTTGTAACAACTAAACTTATAACAGGTTTCCAAGAACTGTTACTTAAACCACATCATAAAGGACTCCCGAAGTTTTAAAATTGATCCGCATTTGGCCCTTGTAGACTGCAGGAAATCCCTTGTAATGATGAGTACAGTACGACACAATACAGTATACAGTAGAACACTGTACAGTAAAACAGTCGATAAAGTACCCAAATCTAGGTATATGAGCTCTGTATTTGTTGACGCTCAATTTGGCAATGGCGTTGACAGCAATCGTCGAACGAAACGCGGTGTATTTCATAACTCATCGTGAGGCTGGTCTCGATACAGGCTGATTTTATTTTTTATGTGTTAACAGATGTTTGATTTTCTATGGACACATTCGTGATGTAGTAATTTCGTACTAATGAGTTTCTACATGTCCAGTGGCTTAGCACGATAGGGATAACAATAAAAAGAGAACAATTGAAGGTCTAAGGTCATATAACTCGATAGGTTAAATACATTTATTCGATTATCAGTGGCTCGATGGTGAAGGAAAACATCGTAAGGAAAGTGGGAACCCACATGCCAGAGTATTTAAAAATCTAAAACATGAATATCTACTAATCCGCGCTGGATCTGCATGGTGGATTATGGTCTCAAAAATCCCCTGAAGATTGCAAGGGGATGCCGATGCGGGTCTTGATCACTCCGCACTTTAGATGCGTAAATATACCCATCCGACTATGCCTAAATCATAGAAATCAGTCGGTTACCGACTGAGCTGGATAACCGACTGGAGGTTGAAGCCGGCTGCGTATTTGACGTATCTACCCACTAACATTTTATCCGAACATAGTGTAAGATACGTTTAGAAAAAATTAAAACATACGCTCTTCGTTAATCTTTAGAATCAATTCAGCTTGTGCGTAACGTTGATACGTTTTGAAGCCATATTTTTGTAGATATTTGTATGTAGCTTTAGCTAGCGAGTAAACTTTCTGTACGTCGTAATAATTATATTATTCTGTGGTGTTACATTATATTGTATCGACTTGTGTGATATATTCGCCCTTCACCTTATCGTTTTTAGATACGATAATAATATTAATCAGTGATGCAATTGGGAATTTGCCTATACCATATGACACTTATACAATTTATAAAAAAAACATCAGAATATTAGATATACCTACGTACTGCGCAGACTTACTAATTATCAACAAGACACAGAGAGAATACTTAAATTGTCAGAAATTAATAATAAAATAATATAATTCTATTACAATTATTATTTAGGTTAGTGCTCAATTGCGTCAAAGACCTTAACAATCTGGGTAAACGCAATAAGGTGAACCTTTTTTTTATAGAAGAGATGGCAGACTAGCGGGCGGACCACATGATGGTAAGTGGTCACCGTCGCCCAAAGACACTTGCAACACCAGGTATACTTGGTATACGGGTGCTCTGCCGACCTTGCAAAATCCTGTTCACAGTTCTCTTAAAAAACCCCATATCGTAGCATAGCGGAGAAACCTCAGCTGGGAGTTTATTCCACAACTTTCGAGTTCGCGGTATAAAGTGTTTTGATGACCGCACTTTATTTGAGTTCAGGGGCACAAGAGTTTTAAAGGCAATGAAAAGGTAAATTAATTGGTAAGAAAGGGATCAGAGACCAAATTCTTTGGACTAGAATCCTTTGTAGGTCTCGCATAAGGCATAAATAAATAAGGCATTTAGAGAACAAGCCTAATAAAAGGCCAGATACTGCTCAAGGCGAATCAAGAACAACAATGGGGCCGGATTTGAACTACCGTTGTTTCTACTATGTTTCTTTTAATATAAATAATATATGAGTATACTTTTATTATTCACGTAGTGACACGTAGTATTATTATACGTTATATTTGTATAACTGCTCATATTTTAGACTTAGTCATGTAATTGATCGACCTGATAAGGTATACTTTTTTATAGGAATATAGGCGGGCGAGCATGCGGCCCACGTAATGGTAAGTGGCTACCGCCACCCATGTACATCTGCAACACTAGGACTCAGGAGGTATGCGGGTACGCCGCCGACCTTGCAAAATCATTTTCACGGCTTTCTTGAAGAATCCCATATCGAAGCTTGATGCTACAGCATGCACACGGTTTTCATACACACAGAACATGCTATAAACGAAATCCCCTTCAAATTAGTAACTCTTTCGAAACTACATTTTTATTTCTTTCTGTTAATTACAATTATCTTCTTTACATAGTATAAAACAAAGTCGCTTCCCGCCGTCTGTCCCTCTGTATGTACGCTTAGATCTTTTAAACTACGCAACGGATTTTAATGCGGTTTACATCAATAGATAGAGTGGTTCAAGAGGAAGGTTTATACGTATAGTTTAATATTGTTTTGTGTTAATTTGTTGAAATATGACGATGTGACGGGCATGCAACGCTGCCGGGCACAGCTAGTTATAAAATAATTATAATAAATTCTAATCTTAAAATTACCTACTTTTTTCATGTTTCATCTATATTACGTTGTGTGTGTACTTCGCCAAATATGTATATTTGTTTGTACATCTACTATTTAAATCTACTAGTATAGTAGATATATAAAAAAACGACTCCTTTCTGTTTATCGTCGGTCTGTTTGTTCGCGCTGATTTCGAGATTGACTGTGTCGATTTTGTTGCGTATACACTGTGTTTTGTATACTATATAGCGTCTAACCGCTAGATAGCAAATAATTTCTTGGTATAGGTAAATATACCAGAATGTACACATTTCATTCGGTCCAGTAGTTTCCAAAGCGAGCAATGTTTTCGTTTAAAATGTGAATTTAATTTAGAGCTGCCTATATATCTCCAGTAATGTTATCGGTATTTCTTATCATTGATTAGGTATTGACTTATCGTCCCACCCAAAGAAAACTTTTACCTAGAAAATAAGTGAATATTGTATTGCTTTGTTCTATATTGAAACGAAATGATAAATTGTTACAACCAATCAGTAATACTTTTATCAAATTTGCTAATTTTAAAACAGAATGAAATAAGTATACCTACATTTTGTAAATTTATAGATACTAATAATATGAAGAGCGATACTGTGATTTTATTTTTGTCGCTTTCTATGTAAGAGGGAAACTAAAACTATTGAACAGGTTTTGATAATCCTTTGAGGTAACTAAACTAATGCTAATTGACGCGTGTTATGTTAGCGTTCCCTAAGGCGTACAGTATACGGTGTCGCTTGTCGTGGCGATATGCGATCAGGCGACTAGTAGCTCGACAGTTGCATGGGGCGCTTGAAAGTGTTCACACAGCGGCGTTGCGATGTCGCGGAACAGAGCGACCAGTCGCGTGACCTAGGGGCCAGTCACATGACTTGAGTGGTCAGTCGCTCGCTGCCGCAGTCTCGTCTAAACACACGGGGGCATCTTTAAATATTGCCATATGACGTAGGGTAGTACGATTGACTCCTCTATGGTTCTATCAATCGATTGCAGCAGTTCGTGTTGTGGCTTGTTTTAGCGAGACCACGCGATCTGCCACGCGTTCGGTACCGTGAATTCGACGCCTGAGAAATCGTTATGCTACTTTACCGAAGCCCGGACGGGTGGTTAGTTGTATAATAATTATTTATTTTTATTGGAAAGACACTTTCTATTGACGATATCATTCTCATTATTTGATGATGATTATTGGTGATAGATAAGAGTATTAATAGCATAGTATCTACGTGATTACGATTCACGTTCAGCCCATATTAAGTACGGATTTTCAAACCATAGAAGTGTTTTATTCAAATTATTTTTGTGTAGCCTTTCAATCATTTCCGCTTTTTGTGTATCCGCTTGTGGAAAGTCTAGAGAGCGACCAGTGTATCCGCTTGTGGAAAGCCTAGAAAGTGACCAGCGCAGGCGGCGACTTAGGACGCCCTTATATTTAAATGAAAGTTGAGAATAGATATCACTAGACTATAACCATTATTTTCCTCTTACAACAGTTTAATTTTTTTCTTTTTTTTTATATGGGTTTATTTTTCATCCGTGATATTTTATACACTTAGTGCCCTTCAACCCAGGAGGTTTGTCGTGACACTCCACATTCGTAATAAACTAATTAAAAAATAGTAATATTGTATATAAACTGGGTTCAATCAAAACGTCCCAATTAATTTTTTAAAGTTTTAATTTCAATAGTAGTATCTATCTAGTAGTATTTATCTAGTTGGTGGATTGGATAAATAAGGTTTGTCACTTGCATGTTGTCAAAAATCTCATAATATATCTACTTATCTGCAGGAATGCGAGATGTGAAACGACACAGATAATCATATTGTTAGAATTAAATGAAGTAGTGAATATAGTTTAATGTAATGTTTTCATATGGGTTAATAACAGAAAATAATTAAAGAGAGAAAGAAAGGCACCACTCAGCCTCGTATTGAATTCGAATAATAAAGTATCGACCAATCGAGCGCTCCAACAAATACAAATTTCTTTGCGGGTCCTAATCAATTTATTCAATAAGCGGTTAGGTAGCGCCGATAGCAAATATAACGTTGTAGAACAGAGCTATTCACACAGAACAACGAAAATGAATTTAAAATTTTTTTTCTTTGTGGAAAAGAGGTGGCAGACGAGCAACCAGTCCACCTGATGGTAAGTGGATACTGTCTTCTATGGTCATCCGCAATACATGCCAACATCAGTCCAGAATAACAGAATGATGCGCTGCCTTTGAAGATATACTGGAAAGAATGGATTTGGAAAATACAGTAATACAGTACAAACATTACAGTAACAACAGTTTACAGTAGTAAATTACATTAGTAGCAGATTAATGTACATTAATGTACAATTTACATTAGTAGTAAATTACAGTAGTTTCCGAAACCAAAAAAATCTGTAATCGTGCGAATTGATTGGCAAATGTTTATGTTTAATTTAAACGTTGATATACATACATATATAGCACATGAGAAAGACATCGGCTATTACACTCATATAACTCTTATTCGTATAAAATAATTGGCCTCAAGTGACAACAAATGACGGAAAAGCTATTCTACAAACATTAAAACAGGTGATAGATAGTCTTTCTCATTGTGACGTTTCTGTTGCTAAAATGTAGGCAGGTACTGTACATTTTAGCAATAATACTCTATTTATTATTATTTCCGATCTGTCTCTTCGTGTCTCAAATCCTAAGTGCCAAAGGATTAAAGGCAGGTGTCGAGGACTGCCAAAACGCGACGCCTTCGACTCGTCACGCTTGTCTGAACTCGTTACCGCGTTGCGACCTGTTGACGCCCCCTGAGGGGAAGGGGATAAACACCGCTTAAACCTAGATTAGAGTTCGTCGTGTTTTGTTTAATGGTTCTTTAGTTAAAACATATATGGTTATTTATAGTAACTTAACTTGGTTGGTTCACTGCTTTGAGTACCTACCACTGTGAGACACAGGTGTCCGTTTCGCAATCATGAAGGAGTTTGAGACCACAATCACGAGGATCCACTTCGAATTGTTGGATTTTAAAAAAAGACTGTCGTAGACGAGTTCACGATCCACCTGGTACACCGCCAAATCTACCTTTGGAGATTTAAAGTACAACTAAATTTAAACTGTCACCTTCTCAATTGCTGTGTCCAACCGGGGTTATATATGTATGTCTTAACTATACCTTATGTTAAGATCTTCATACTCTACTCGTACATATGTGCCCAATAAATGTTTTGAGTTTGAGTTTGAACTACTTACCTTTATGAGTTAAAAGTTGAGCTACCTATGTTTGTAAAAAAAAATCAAATAATATCTTTCTAAAATGTCTTTAGTCCTTTTTATGTAAGTACGTCCTTGAAATGAGGTAGATCGTTGATGAGTTGCTAAATGAGAACTATTTTTCATCTTTTTTTTTGTTTCCTGCATTTACAACCTTCTCCCAAGATCTTGCCTAAAGTGCAACCACTATCTACATGTTTTATTAAACTGGAAATCTTTAAATTCGCATAGCGCGTAGATGGTTTGGACGGCGAACTCAATAAATAAGGATAAAGCCCATTAGAGACGGTCCAGCAAATCTTCGGCCGCCGAACGCCACTTACTTAGACTTAAAATGTTCCGGGGAGCTATTTTGTTAAAGATTTGGGATTGTAACGTCCATTTTCCAGATATATTTCGCTACAACCATCCGATCCATTATTGGTATATACTTCACACAGTATATTTTCTTAGTAGAGGATATTCCTGACGAATACAGTACCTATAAAAGAAGAGTATAGAATATTAAATGGCTGGGTATCTATTTATTTACATTGATAAGAAGTATTAGAATATAAATGTTATCTATTCTATTGATATCAATCACATATTGTTTATTCTTCACTATATTTAATTATAATCATAATAATACTTAGTACTTAGTTAAACTTATTAAACTTAGTACTTGGTCTCGTTTGTGAACAGTGAGATATGTAAAAACTGAGAAAAATACAATTTTCCAATTGTTACTATTGTTACTATTATTAGTATTTTCGATCCTAGACATGACTCTGCACCGACTGAAAGGAAATTTTCCGGAACCATTGCCATTATATACAGAACCATATAAAAAAGAGTCATAAATACGCGTTTCTAGGAATTTTTTAACCTACATTACTGAAGATGTCGTGTCGTACCTATATTTTGTTTCATTTCAGCAGTAAATTTTTATTATTGGGTAATTGTGCTGGTTAATTTTTGGTTTTACTTTACTGGTAAAATAAAATTATGGTAGAAAAGAGAAACAGAATATAATTTTGAAAGGAACTTTCCAGATAAATATTGAGAGGGATAATGCACGCTGCAATCCAACAGCTGCTGGGTGCGCTCGACTGGCCACGTTACCCCTCTCTCACAGAAGACTACCTTGAAATGTACAACATTTTCCACTTTAACTTATTTCCCTAATGTACGTGTTTCGGTAGTGAGTGAGTTGTACCAGAGCCCATTCCCATCCTATCCCTCTCCATTTTCCCAACCCTTTCTCCAAATCCATTCCTATATCTCCAAAGGTAGGCAGCGCGTCCGGGGGCGTGCCAACGTTTGTCATTTTGGACCAATGTTGGCATGTATCGCGGATGTCTATGGGCGACAGTATCCACTTATCATCAGGTGGACTGTATGCTCGTCTGCCGCCTCCGTCCATAAAAAAAAATATCCTGTGCTCTTTTTAAGTTCCATCTAAATCTAACCAGCCGTTCTTCAACAAGATTAACAAATTTTAAATGTACAAGTAAAAAATTCAAAAATTCAGTAAGTTGACCAAAATAAAAATTAAATCTAAATTAATTTTAATTTAATTCTGATTTTTAATCAAAGTCAAAATTAAATATTAAAATAAAATAAAGTCAACATTTAACATTAAAAATAAGACTTGTATAGGTAATTAAAGGGTTTATAAACAATCTAACATCATTTCAAACCAGCTACATTCTAACAATAAAACTATCATCTTACATCGATTGAGTACAAGAATTACGTGGTCCAGCCAAGTGACCCTCCCCTAATACCCGAGGATCAGCGAAATATGATACGTAAGGAGCACCGTATTTATTTGTGCTCACTTAGGATTTGGCCCTTCATACGTAATTGTTGATATGTTAAGCCTTTTGACCTTTTGGAGATACAAGCAATTTGGTGTATTGACTTCTTTATCCTGTGTCCCAATTTTGTCAGTTTCTTTGTTCTGTATCTTTAGACTGGTTTACTCAGTTGTTACATACAATTATGCACCTATATGTTTTTTACAATACAATTTCTTTTAATAATCGGGAATCTTTCACTGCACTTCTTGACAAGAATCACAATTCATCTCTATTTTACTTCCTCTAAATAACAAAGTCAAAACTACAAAGCGCCAACTTTTTAGAACAGCGCTTAGAATCTGTTTTAAATGGACACAGGGCGAAACTTATATTATTATACTAGGCAACATTGAGTTCAACGTTGAAATTACCATATAAATATTTTTATTCTATTATTATAGTTGAAGTAAAAGAACTGCAAAAAATATGTCGCTTGAAACGATAATATTATCTTGGTGTTATCTAGGAACTTTTGATTGTACTGAAGAAATTTGGTGAAACTTCTAAATGCGAAATGGTCACGAATCAACATTATCTCAGGATAGCGTGGTGCTAAATGTGTCGATCTCTTGAACCCTCTCCTAAGGCTCGCTGCCAGCTCATATATTATCTTGAGTAGAAGATTATCATAAGTCATATATAATGTATAAGTCACTACCTATCTCTATTCTGAAGAAAACCAAAGAGGCAATCAGAAAGATAAGAGGGAACCAAGAAGGAAAGATCTTCAGCAGAAGGAAAAGAGAGCGATTCGCCGAGCAGAGTGGCGCAAACATAGTCATTTTTTTGAAGTAATCAACTGATCGAAGGACAGCCCAAACTGCGTTTGCATGCACGAGGTCTCCACTTGAGAATTAATAGTAGGTGCAATTCTCGTCTACTAATTTCACATGACGAACATTCACACATTTATAACATAAAGCATCAATTAATATAAATAGAATGGTAACAAATAATAATGACAATACAAGAAATAATGCCAGACAGATTTATTAAAATAATAGCATTTCTAATACTCCAGTTGAGCCTTCAGCCCAGAGAATTGGGCATTCAGAGTAATAGCAAATACTCTAATAAGAAATAAAACTGGATATTTGAATATCTGCTGAATATTTGTCATTATCAAAGTATTCGGGCCCGACTTTGTCTCCGTCTGAATCTGCTACTTCGCTACTCGGCCTCGAATGTCAAATCCTTTTATATTAGGCATGGGGCACTGTCGGTAAATACGTACTATCGACAAACTGTAGACTTTGACAACGAGCCTATCTGAGAAGCAATATGAAGATCGTCGTCTACTTGTCTATTTACGTTGTAGTGTTTATTCATACGTTTTATTTTAACATTCTCCACAAACCAACTGTTACGCCATTATCTTTAAAAAAAATCAAAACAAATTTGTACAGTTTCAGTATGTAGGAGTTTTTGACCTACATACTGTATATAGGGCATTAGCATAATTTTATTTATAATTTTAATATTTAAGTATTATATTATTATTATTAGATGAATAAATAAAGAATCGAACAGCTCAAAAACATACTCTAATTTAATAAAATGTCTAACCAAAATTAATTGCACTTAGGTACTAATTTTCTATTTAACAGGAATAAAAATAATTTTCAATGTTTCTGTGCTAAAAATAATTTATTTCATTACAAAATTTAAAATCGATATCGACATTAGTTCAACACTAAACCGTTCACAAGCAGTTTAACTATTGATGGTATGAGAATAAAACAGCATTCGATGTAGCAACCCTAAACCGTAGTCGGGAAACAGGCTTATTCCTCCGATGAGTGCTATCGGTGGTGGCCTTTTACCCATCCTCCCTGGAGGGTTAAATCTTTCACTGTACTCGACTTTCAATATGAATTTCAGATGGGTTAGACTGACTTTGTATTGTATTGATGACGATCGGCTTACTTAAACAGTAAATATTGAATATGTCAATATCTATTTGTTGGATAATTTACAGTCAATTGGACTATTGAAGGGAATAAATATGACCTACTAATAGATCTTTTCACATATAAGAAAACATTTGTCTGTCTGTTACTCAATTTATATGCATAAACATCCGACAACTTCGGGTCATATTTTTATGCAGTTAGCACACTACTTTGTGTGTTAGAATATTTCTTGTCTATTCTTGTTTTGTCGGACAAGTTGCCATCTAACCCATCAAGAGGCGCCGTAGGTATTTACAAATTGTTTAATTATTAATTATTGATCCAAATTAATAATTATTTGATTATAATACTTTCACTAATAGAGGTTAAGTAGAGCTTAAACCAAGTAAATGCACAGGAAACAAAAGTCTAAATGCCCTTTCACGTGCTTGTTTTAAGAAAAAAGTTTAGAGAACATTTATTGAAAGCGGAAAATATTGACTTGGCACAAATCGACTAAAATAGGTATTGTATGTAGGTATGTATATATAAATTATAGTATGGTATTAAAATAATGTTTTATGTCATTTAGTATATAATTTTAACTGATCTTATACCTACATCACCAACTTTGCGTAGCCCAAAGGTATGGTATGCTTTAAGTTTAAAGCATAAAGTCTGCCCTTTATCGGTATGTGAAATAAAGAATAAATAAATATATAAGTAAAATAAACTCTGATATCTTCTTATGTTTCGTAACAATCTTCGCAATACATCTGCGCCCGAGTCCGTAGTCAAAGCTAAGAAAGAAGTCGTACCCAACAAAAATTAAATACACTTTGATAAATTTTCGCTAGAGGCCACGTCTTACTTCAGAGCTACGGTAAGTTTTCATAAAGTTATAGTTTCTCAAAGCCCGTCGCGAAACTGTGCAACATTCCAGAAAATGAAGAAGCAACGCATTCGAGTGAAAAGAAGACGCGGGCTGAGGCGGAATAAAGTTGACATTTTTGCAAAGCTACGTTAGAATTTCAGCAAAATTAAATGTGGCACTACACGAAATGAAAATAGTGTGAGTCTTGGAGTGTGCCCCCCCCCCCCCCCGCACCCCGCTCGTGTCGCGCCTCCTGCCCGCCCATCTTATTTTTACTGCGAGTTTCCCAGAAGCGCTCCACTCGACTTATATCTAGCTTTACTATGTTCAGTACACAGAGAGGATTCAGTGTTAAACCTCCATAATAATAAATATTTTTAATTTGTTTCATGCAGTTAATCACAACGCTAGTTGGTCAACAACTGAATAGCATAAGTCAATAAAATAACCAATACCCCTTTATTTGTTATTTTTATTGCATTTAAGGTGATGATTATGTAATACGCGTACGAATATTATGTTCAGTATGTACGAGTACGAGTCTCGTATATACTCGTGTTATACTTACTGACATTTGTATGTTACGCCACCTGCCACGTCAAAGGATCGAACTAAATTAATAAAGGTATAGATCAGAATTTTGCTCCATCTCTCCTGGTGTCACAGGTAGCAGGTCGCAGGTCACCTTCGATAAAAAAATTGATACTGCTACCAAAATAAAATTTCAAAGATATGTTCGAACTTTTCCCCAAGCCTGAAACCATGGATTCTTCTTATTATTCCGAGGTAATGAACTAAATTAATAATTAACTTAATAATAATTAAATTAATAATAAGTTAATATTAAATGAATTAACGAGTTAATGAAATTATTCGCAATAATAATTTTACAGATCAAAACAAAGAAAAGATTACATATTATGGAGTAAATCATAGCTCATGAAAATACACACACAGAAACTAAAATACTCCGACGTATTAAGCGAAAACCGAAGAAAATTCCACACTCGCTATTTATAATAATTTTTGGCATTACCCGCAAGACTTCCAACCCCTACCTAGAAACTTTACATTAGTAAACACTACATAACCAACATCTAGTGGTGTAGTCCCCAATGCGCCATGCAAACGAGCTGCAGCCCACATTAGCGCAACGAATAACCTCTGTCGCGGTGACTATCGCGGCACACATAAACTACCGAGCACATTACCGCTGGCTCCTACACACGGCCGACCTAAGCCACGTACCAAGGGAAAAACATAGCATCAACGTCTATTAGACGATTGATCTTTATCTATTAGAAGAATCATCGAGTGCAGTACGTAATTGTCTGCATATCAGATCCAGTCCATAAATGAGCAGAGACGCAGTCTCGTTAGCAAATTAATGCTGGTTCCGTTTATACATCGATCTCAGAATACATACTAAATATGTTACACAAGCACTCTAGTGCAGGCACGTTACAGTCTAATAGTGTTTTATGTTCAGTAGCTCTCGTATTCTTTAATTCATATGTGTTTTGAAAATGGAACATTCTTATTACGTAGAACTTATTGCTTTTTAAAAAACCTCTCATCTGCTTCATCCACCTTAGTAGTTGCCAACCAGATTTCTTTGATGTGTCATTCTAGTTGCCATTTCTAGTATGTGTAGTAATTTCTACATAGAATCAACCATTCGTCGACCAAATTACTGGTTCATACAGACGGGTGAGACGGGTGACGAACCAATTGAAAGAAAACTAGTAGCGAAAACATTATTTATGTATTGGAAAAAGTTTATAAAGATTTATACACAGGATCCGCTCCTTACGACTACAGAGAGTAACTTCAGTAGCGGTGACTATGCGGCAAACGTACGAGTATGTGACACGAACGAAAAAGCGAAAAACCAAATGAGAAGATAATATAGCAACATTATTATTTATTAATTAAAAGTGTCGCTCAATGGAGTCCGTAAAGAGATTCATTCATAAAGAGATGTATATGAGATTCAATTCAGATGAGTGCAAAGAATAACCTCTGTCGTGGGTACAGGTATGGCAGATAAAAAAACTACTGAATACTCATTGGCTCCTAAGACTTGTGTAACCAGAAAAAATATTAACTTGATAATAATTAGATTCCATAACCAGAAAAAATAACAATATTTTTCATTTTGGTGGTCTACAAAACCACGCATCTTTTTATTAAATCTATCCTTAATATAATAAAGAGGTAAAATTGTGTGTTTGTATGTTGGGGGTAATCTCTGGAACTACTGAACCGATTTCAAAAATTCTTTCACAAATAGGAAGCTACATTATCCGTGTCTAATATGGGTACATTTTATTTTGAAATTTTGAAAAAAAAAGAAGAATTCTTATAAACCGAAGTGAAGCGCGGGCGGGTCGCTAGTTATAAATAAAGCTGTTGCCCACAATTATGTCCTTGTGGAATCGGAATAAAAAACAATCAAATCTTATGTTAATAACTATGTCAGACAATTGAACTTCACCTTTTATTGTTTCTATTTGTTTAAAATTTCATAGGTTTGCTACAAAACGTTGAATGGATTAATCCGCTCCACCAATTTTATACGCATGCCTATCGTAGAGATTCATTGATTACTTCTGGAACAAATTGTTTTTTTTGTTGCCTAATTAACTCTACAGTTATTAATTATCAAACAAATTAACCAACTTTTACATTCATAATATTAGTAAAGATTATTGCAATTTTAAGCACAAGTTATCTAAAAACCCAACCAAACCAATGTTTATATGATTTTACAATAAATACCTATGGTATGCGGATATATAATGTATAAGAATTTAATATTGATCTAGAGCAGGGAGGGGCTCCCAAAATTTTTTTGGTCGCTGACCCCTTTGCCAAAAACTATTAAAACCACCGAGCCCCAGTAATTTACTTTACTTACTTATTTACTTTAATAAATAAGTAAGTACTCGATATTAAATATTTCACTAGGTATGTCACATCAAACGAACCAATTTATAGAGTTTTATGAAAGTATGACCGTACAAACGTGATATGTAGACCCTTCTGATATCGAATATCGTAATATTGTCTCACCGCGAACAGCAACGGTTTTTCATGCCCGCACTTGCTTTGCTATGTTCTATGAGACAATGCACAGACATGTAACATAATGTATGTTATTTCATACATTCTTACGTGTGATTCTTTTTACAGTGTACATAGAGATAAAAAATATTTATCTGTTTAATTAGGGACCTATTGGAATCATAGATATTTTGAACTAACAAACGAATAGCAGTAAGGGGGTATATATATTTTTAGCCGTCGTCGACTCCCATTTTTTTTATTAAAACTATCGACCGTTAGAAAGTTCAAATAGACTTCATAATTTCTATATCGATCACTTTGGGAATGACTGATCTAGTGTCTAGAGTTTGAAGTAGAGAGAGGTAGGTATGAAGGTACTTAGTACTATTAGGAAACGTAAAATTATAGATAGCAATGCAGTGAAAAATCCTTAAGAAATGCACGTTCATTCTCTATGCACCATCATTTAAGAACTTCTTAAAAATTACGAGTAAGTCAGTAAAAAATACATCTACATTATCTACAGTACTCAGTGGTAAATATTGCCTAAATAGCAGCGACTTGGCGTCGGTCCATCTGCAGGCAATTAGGACAGGCGTTTAAGAGATCCATATTTATTCGGCGAACTACGTATAGTCTGGGACAACTCGATATAGAAAGCAAAATATTTTATTATAGCCTCAAAATTTATAACGATACGATCCCCTTGAGTTAATATATTAAAGTGACACGAAATATATACCTCCCGCTATAAATGATCACCGGATTGCGAAATAAGTCAGGCTATTCGAATTTGGATCGATTATTTTTTTGGCCTTGTTGCTTCTACCGTCGTGATACATTTCAAAGTAGTCAAAGTATAAACCCCTATAAAATCATTTCTATATACGTTTACATATTGTATTGTATTTTTATTATTATGATATTGAACGGCCAACAACTTTATTTTTAAAAGGTTAAGTTTAATACTTTTCGATTTACACTGTCTGAATTTTATTCACATATTTATCTCAAATCGCTTGTTTGCGATATGACTAAAAAAATCAAACGAATAAAAGGCAACGTACCAAATGAGAAACAATGGCAATAATATGTCTATTAGGAGAATCTTCTATATAACACTTTCTGAATGGACAATGATGTTAGCACTGTGAAGGAGTGCCACACCAATGTAAGACTACATCTGTACCATTACCCCATAATGAATTAATAAAGCCTCAAACGTTCCAAATTCAAAAGCCTCCTTGGTGCATTTTGGATGATAATAACCTCTTGCATGTGGCCAGTTACTCAAGCAAACTTATTTATGGAATCGACAAAATAATCACCCAACAATTTATCAAACGTTTCTCTTCTACTGTTATCGAAATAAGGCTCAAATTGGTTGTTAGTTTCGTGTATACGACCGTATATACAGGTTTGTGGGTTTGTATGGGCCGTCAGAGGCACAATACACTAATTATATCAGTATGTCTTAGAAAGCCCCTAACCAGCCCCTTAACAGTTTTCCACGGTGTAGAAGGGGCATTAGTGCATTTCCCGGTAATGCTTCTAAAGACGGTTGGCACACGATGACCAAAGAGATGGGGCCGGTGACACATTTATCGGTTTAAACCTACGTTTGAACAATTAATAGAATACTTTATCACAAAATAGTATATAAATAAAATTGGTGATTGGATTAGTAGATAGTTGTTAATTGGATAATATATGTATGTTTCCAACTTGCAGGCACATAATGTATAATTATTTATACTTATATTAGTAAGTTAGGCTGTTTATTTTTTATTTTTTGTTATAGCAGCAAGGAAATGCATCGGCACTGCAGCAAAGCGGTGCTTTTAATTGTTTATTTTATTCCTACTTACTAAAATAGTTATGTAATAGTTAATAATACTACTTAAGATCTTACTAACAAAATTGGAGTTTGGTCTGAAATTTAAAAAAAAACAT
Organism: Sesia bembeciformis; assembly: GCA_943735995.1. NCBI lineage: Eukaryota > Metazoa > Arthropoda > Insecta > Lepidoptera > Sesiidae > Sesia > Sesia bembeciformis. Next base: position 6,106,875 of record OX031026.1, on the reverse strand, counting down.
TTCATAAGAGGTAAATTCAGAATCTACTGAAACTTTCACATTGAGAATTCTTTCACTTTTAGGAGGATAAACTAATGGCACATGAAGCTATGTTTTGATTCGTTTCGGAAATTTTGAGCATAGCTCTTTATGGCTCGCTGAGTGACTTTCAAAGTCATTTATATACCACTTTATATTTTTTCAAACATAAAAGATAAGATAACCTGCAAATATAAAAGGTGCTACGCTCGTTAATAAAGTTAAACTACGTTTAAATTTTCGCTGCACCGGCCCTATACAGCTAATTTAGAACTATCGGCCAGCAAAGTGCCCCCGTAGCATCTTGTGCCCAGAGTTCGAGCGAACTTGTATCGAGTTCGGGTCACCACTCCAACCGAAACTTAATTTTACTATATGATCTTTGTGAGTTAATGATGGTAAGTTGTTTCCATCATATCATGGCGTACATAAGTGGCTTTAATGGTCTTTTGAAAATGACTGACTGTGTAAGTTTTTACCACTAACGAATCCTTTTTCTGGGCATAACAAAACAAAGAGATTTTTTAAAATATATATATTTATTACTAACTAAAATTATTTGTTACTTCCACGCAAATAGTTTGCTACTGGCAACATGAAGTTATGTAGTCGTTAAGTTAAATCAAATTAAGTTGTAGAGAAAAATTGATTACAACTTAAAAAAATATTCTTTTCTGAATTTATTACACGTATACGAGTATTTTGTAGTATATTGTTTAATAGAGAATATCTTTTATAGAAAGAAAGTGGAAGGCGAGCAGATAGTCCATGTGGTGACAAATGAATACTGTCGTCAGATACTTTTATGAAAAAAATATTTCTTTGTTTTTGGAAAAGATGTCAATATTAAATTATAAAATATAAATGTGATATTATCTGAGATAATGAACCTTATTGTCGATTATAAATGCCAGATATTGAGATTAGTTAAAGCTTAAATAATTAACATTTTTTTTATAGTTATTTTCTTACAAACCAAATTTTAGGTATTATCGTGTAAACAAAATCTTGAAACAACGGAATTTAAAATTGAAAAAATTACACACAGCAATGGACACACATTCTCAGATAGTTTAATTAATTAATTTACAGGTCGATGAACAAGACTTTTAATTAATCTAATTTTATCGATAACTACCCCTATCCAATGACGGGCACCCTTCAACTCGTCACAAAGGGCCGGAATGGACGATACACCGTCTTACCTCTAAGACGGAGTCGGACGACAACTAAACTACTAATTGGCACCGAATCGAATTACACAACGGGGAATCGTACCCCGATCCTGCACTTAGCAGCATAAACGGATCCTTTTAACGGTTTAGTGAAGACGGATCCCTTTTGCGAGACGATATTTGGCAATTAAGGGATATTGGCGCCTTAGTTAAGTGTGACAAGACGTTGGGTTTCAGAGATTTGCAAGAACAATTCCTTTAGTATGAATTTTGTTTAATTAGAACTGCATAAAATAAAAGAGTTGTTCTTTAATTTATCACGTACATTTATATGTGAAATGATACACAGACATCGGATCTCATTACATTTTTATTGCAGAACTCTGTGGGATCCCAGTGCATATTTTTTAAGCACATCTTAAAGTGCCTGTTCGATAGTATTAGCGAACCTAGAGCTGGCCATTATCTTACATAACGCATCAGTCTCCCTATCCGGGCGGTGGTGACCACATAGTAAGTGGTCACCGCCGCTCATGGACACCTGCAGCACCAGGGGAATGCAGGTGTACTGCAGACCTTTCAGAATGCTTTTGAAGAGCTCCATGTCATAATTAAGTGGAAGACATCACAGCTTTTCAGAACATTCCTCATTATTTATTTATTTAAACAGAAGGTGGCAGTTTATTCCTCTCTTTATACCCATTTCTCTAGGAATTGTACAACAATCCTGCTCAAAACCCGCTTTTTGAAAATAAAGGCGATAGTAAACGCAGAGAAATGCTAAGTCTCTTCCGTATGCTGAGCGATTCTAAACCGCCTGTGAAAGTTGAATCGTCGACAATTCGGATTGCACGTCGTTGGACGGAGTCAAGTGGGACAAAGCAGCGAAAGTAATGATTGGAGATACCAAATTATAACTACACAATCATAATTATTTAAAAAACTCATTTCATTTAAAAAAATCAATAACTGTTTTTCATTACTAACGAAAAACGTTAAAAAAATCCATCAACTGTTACCAAATAGTTAGAGAAATGTTTATTGATTTACATTAAAAAAATATACTTCTCAGTGTTTAAGAAGAAATAAACCGGTCAAAGCGTAACTGTAGCTCTTTTGTAACTGTGTTAGACTCAAAAGCGTGTAACCCTAGTAACCCTAGGGACAGTGGACTTGTTTTGTGCACAGGAACCGAGTTATTTTTAACAACCTTATTTATTTGGGTAATTAAACTAAGTTTTCGAGTCTTTAATCGAAAAAAATAATGCTTTGACATACGCACAGATAGATTGACAGAAAGACTTGAAATTATAAGTGTTACTTTTTTACCCGACTGCGGAACGCAAGGAGGGATATGTTTTTCACTGTTATGTATGTATGTCCGTTTCTTTATTCTCCCGTAGTGCTTAAACGGTTTAACCGATATTAATTAACAACGTTAATTAATATCGTCTTGATGTCGCGAGTGCTACTGGCGTATTGGATTCTTGAAAATGTACAGGCTGCATAGCCTGTTATTATCTCAAGTGACGCTTAATCTATCACAGTTAACAGTGTAACAATACCTGTGGATCGAAGAGGAAAAAAAAATTCCACGGAATCACCTGTGAAGCGAAGAGGAAAATAATTATCCACGAATAAACCAGTCGATTGAAGAGGAGGAAAAAATATCCGTGGATTCACTGGTGGAGTCTGATTGTGGATCTATGTGAACTGAGGGTAAAATACTATCACGAATAGAACCAGGTCGTTTGAACACGAAAAGAATTACCAAAAAAGCAAGAGTAAGTATTTTGAGGACTAAGCGAGGAAGACATTTATTTTATAAATATTGTTCTACAATAAATTAGAACAATACAAAAATATTTATTTACAATAACGTTATCTATTTGCAAGTAACATTAGCGTAAACAAGAACATCCCTCAGAACCAACCTACTTACTAAACGACAGTAAATAAAGTGAAGATACCAACGCACAATTTATACAAATCTAAGCATACAATTCTTCAGTTACAGCTGGGCGGCGGGCGTGGCGCGGATATACCCGTATCCGTATAGCCTATATCCGCCTCATATCCGGACGGGGGCGGATCAGCCGGATAACCAACAGGTGGGGGATGAGCCGCGCGGAGATCCGCCCACCGACCACGTGGCCATTCTGTAAACTTATAACATCCGATGTACTTTTTTCTGTTTCGTGAGTATTTGTAGATATTTTTCAAATGGAACTCCCATAAACTATTTTATTACCCGAGTGTGGCACGCGAGGATGGAAATTTCCTTACGTAGGTAATATATATGTAGTCTTACATAATACGTATGTTTATCATTTTTAAATTTTTATAAACATAAAATTTCGTTAATTCAGAACATATTTGAATAAAAACATGCTCTATCATCTGATATTAAGACAATAAAATATATGTATATTTTTAACTTGAAATCATAAAGTCGTGAGTTCAAATCCTCAGCCCGTGTGTCTCTAAATTTCAACTCATGATCGTTTTTTTTTTAAATAACAATAGCTCGGCGGTAGTGGAAAACATCGTGAGGTAACCGCCATGTTCAATAATTAAATAAGGTCTGGGCCCATGTGGAGAATTATGGACCAAAACTCCAGTGATTTACAATGAAAGACCAATGTCTTGCAGTGAGAGGTTAGAAAGCATGACTTCAATATACTCGCACATTATTTTATTAGTGTATAATTATATTTTCTATATTTGTTTAAATATAAATCCCATAAAATTAATATTCACAATAAATAAAACAGGATCTTCCATCGCGTAAAATAAACTCCAAACAGTTATAACTTTATAACATTGCTAAATTGTGATCCAAAATAATCGCTATACGAAATTTATTGTTCCAAAAGTGCAAAATTCTGCCAAATTAGTCGTTTTACGTTCTAAAACTTTGTTCAGGTGTTATTAATGTCGTATCAATCAGTAGTTACAATACGCGGGGGATGGGAGATAGTTGAACAACACTTATTTATGGTAATCACACAGGTAAAGTTAAATGTTTATTATTAGTAAAACTTACCATCGTCGCAGTTCTATAGAAGCTTTGGATCTACTTATTAGAATTTAAAAAATGGTGTTTTAATGGCATCAAAGAAAAGAAAAATAGTAATCTTTCCGTGTTTAATAAGTAAATAAATAGTCGGGATTTAAGGCCAGGATACAAGACTTTTTTTTAAATTATCACATGCTGGACAATGAAGGAAACCATAGTGAGGAAACTCGCATGTTTCAGAATGAAAAAAAAAACAACGAAGTTTTTTATGATTCAACAACTGTCATCGGGCCCGCCTGGTGGATTATGACCCGAAATCCCCTAGTGATTTACTAGAGGAGACCTGTACCTTGCGGTGGGACGTTACAAAAAACGCTGACATTATCATCAAATCGTTCAACCACCTTGAGTATTGGTTTTGACCTGATGTGAGAAATGTCTGTCAGCAACATACGAGTTGTTCGTTTTCTAAGTAGGTAAGGTTAATTTTTATTTATTTATTAAAGACATTTACATATATTCTATAAGGTAATTGTCACTTTGTAGTTTGCAAAACATCAAATTTACAAGGAGGTATTCATAAGGACCTATGTGTGCTTACATCTGTACTAGAATAATCTGTTTTAATAGCTCCTTCCCTTAGATCTATTCTCAATACCTATACTAGGTAAGTTACAGCAATTTAAGAAATAAGTTTTACCAGTTTTTATGTAAGTAGGTATGGTTGAATGTGAATGAGTGTGGTTTTATATATACGATTTTTGAAAATTTAACATTTTAATAATTAAATAAATAATAATTAGTGAATATTTGTTTAATTTACAAATTACCATCTAAAAAAATATATTAATAAAGTAAAACAAATGAGTAAAAAAGTAGCAAATAAGCAATATGAAGCAAATGAGTAGAGATAATAATTTCATTAAACAATCTTTTCATTCATTCAGACAGACATCGCCAATATAGTGATCAATTATGTAGGTACATGATTAAATGTATTGCACTTTTCTCAAGAATGATAAAATGCTGTATGGGACCTGTAAGTTATGTTTTGAAACTCGTTGACATTTATAGAGAAGGGAAGCGACGAAAAGACTTTTTACTTTGACTTTTTACATCAGAAAATTACTTCTTTATCATAATTCCCTAACTCACACCTAACACCATCCCACATTCACATCCCACACACACCTTCACACACACGCGAGGTTATTTGTCTGCGCTCCTCGTTTAAGACTCAAATTAATAGTCTGAACTTGGCTGGATACGCTCCTTACTCGCAACTTTAGTCTCCAATTAATTTATTGCGTTAACTTTACTTTCCATTCTTTACCTTACCACTTATACAGCTGCGGTAGGGTTGCTAGCTCTGGGTAACGTTTTTCCCGTATGTCTCTTATATAACACATAATTACATTGATATCAACCTACATAGATATCCCATTTTAGGGCCTTCCCTAGTACATCAGTGGTTTCGGGTCATAATCCACCACAGGGGCCCAGTGTACACTGATGGATACACATTTTTTTTAATTATCGAGAATGTAGTTTCCTCTCGATGTTTTCCTTCCCTACGGAGAGAGTGATAATTAAAAAAATCCGTACTCATGTAGAAACTCAATGATGCTACATGATGCGAGCCGATTTGAACTCAAGATTTCATGAATGATAGTTGAGATAGATACACTATCCTCCTCTAGATACATTAGGCTATCCTCCTCACACGTAATTATATATTTGGAAGTACTCACACGTAATTATACCTATAGCATTGGCCTTGGAATTTGGCTTTGGAATAGCATCACCCCATCTCTTCCCGTGTTTGTCGTAAGGGATAACAAAGCCACTATCATCAGCGCAGAACTCGCCTACGCGCTTGGCCAGTGTGCAAAGTGGCATTTTAAGGCAAATCATCCCTCATGCACAACACAATATGCAAGGAGGCCCGCGCTCAACAGTGGACTATGAAAGGGGTGGTTACGGTTTAATTACAGTCATATACGCAAACCCAATCAAACGTACCTGTATACAAACGAAACTACTCATTTCTAATTTCTTGTTTCTTAGTACCACGCGGTAGATTCAGTATCAACACAACTGTTTTATAAAAAGAGTTTAATTTTATACAAAATTAAAATAACCTAATACAAAATAACGATTATTTAGAAATATTTTTTGCATGTCCCATCTAGTAGTACTAACTATCGGAAAATGCATTCTTTTGCAGAGCAACGTCAGAATACAATGCGCTTTGTAAGCTATCTCCAGACGTTAATTTGTTTCATACTAAGCCTACTGTGGTGTGATTTTTGAGTTTCAACTCGGTTCTCCACCTCGCTAGCATTATTTTGTTTTCAAAAATCACGCATATTTTTTTGTCTGATTATATTTTCCTTACTGTCTGCAACTTTAGATAACCATGTATGGAAACTTAATGGCTTTGTTTCTCTATCTCAACTCTTTATTTGCATATTGTTTTGCTGATGCTTGGTTTTCCATGTCATCATAAAAATAAAAAAATCTTCTAAACATAGCATTATGAATATTTTCCCCAGAAATACTGACTATGTTGTAACGGCAACACCGGCCGTCCAAGCCCGCGCCTACGCGCCGCGATAACCGCGCGCGAAGGAGATTTATTTGGGGAACTTGTTAAAACTTCATAATTTGCCCGTATTATCGAAGTGTGTGTGGAGCCTTTATCAGATGCCGCTTTGTTTCTACTTCGATACAATACAATATAGGATACAGGAGTGTGTATGAGGTACAAATATGTATAAATACAAATAAGTAAAAATATATTGGGTATAAGCTTACCTTTTATTTAGCTGCTAAATAATTTAGATAGGTTAGATAGAGAAATTTCGATTATTTTCATATTCTGTTTCAACGAATTTTACGTCCCACGCTCACCTCTAGGCGAGCCTATGAAATATGTTATTTATTACATTAACTATTAATATAAAAAGAAAGAAAGATTTTCCGAGTTTTCGATCACTCAATTATGACATTACGATGTTTTTCTTCGCGATAAACTGAATTAAAGTCCCTTCACCAAATACGATTCTTTGCTTTTCTCATTTAACCACTATCAACGATTTTCTCTAAGAGGTCGTAATTTTAAAGTTTCTACAATCTGGATAAACGTTTTATTCTTTATGCATTGTATTTCTGTATTGTATTTATATTATTGTATTCTTTGTGCAACCGCAAATGACAACAGGTTAGGTTATAGCCTCCTTTAGCATCATATGAAGTTGCAGACGGTTTCATCGAAAAGAAAGACCGCCTTTCTCACCACCTCCTGATACTTTATTTTTTATCAGAAAGTCAATATCAGCTAGATTTAATTGGCAGATAATTTATCTATCAGATTGTTAACAGTTACTTTAACAGATGGTGAGAAGGCTCTTTGTAACACATATTTGTAACACACCTCTGAGTTCAGTCTTTATAATTTTAGAAGACCACTGTTAAACCTTAAGAACGAATATTAAAAAGAATAAAATAAGCTTCCATTTTGAATGGAAGACTCATACTTTATACCTATAGACGTATTGGAGCCTGTACTATAATAATTCGTCTTCAAATCGCACTTCATCTATTCGAGCTTAGATCTATATCAAACAGTGTTCCACCAATTCTAATTAGCCCCACCTTATTTATGATTCATAAGCCGATGTACAATAAATTCTCGTAGAATCTTTGCGTCCCACATGTGTTAGTAAGCCGAGGCATTAGCGAATGTTGAATGTAGGTTCCCGCCTAATAAGAGGCGGGATGTAAGGAATCGCACTGATTACTATATTATTTATTACGCGACGTGCCTCCCGTGTAAACGCTTCCTAATACTACAATCTACGCTCGCGTCTTGGAACTTTGTCGAAACGAACAGGACCTCCCATCCGCTTATAAAGCAAAAGAGAATTCTGCGCGGTGTGAGTTCGAAAAGGTTGTATAAAGGGAATAGGTATAAGGCCATCTATCAAACGGGGTAACGATTAAGTGAGTTGCAAGCGAGCGGCACCTATGAGATTTTTAATTATTGCCTGTATTAACTGGTGATGAATGCGAGCCGTGCCTTACAGTAGCGAGTTCTTATGCTTTATATAATTTATGGAATTAGGTCTTACTTTGCAAAAGTTCATTATGCATTGTAATAATAAAAGATACGTTCCTTTTTTAATAACGTTATCTGAACGTAGGACATTATTGCCGATATGAACTTAGTAACTTTGGTTCCGTCACCAGCCGTTTTATCATCCACAGCCGGACACGGGACGATACTTAACGGTTAAGTAGCTATCTATAAATTGAAATTCAGTCTTATATGACTATTAAATGTTATTTTGTGAATGTAAAACTTATTTTTTTTCTGTTATTTAAATTTTATCTGTGCCGAGTGGTGTCGGCTATAGAATAGCACCATCCCATCTCTTCCCGAGGGTGTCGTAAAAGGCGACTAAGGTACCAGTGGCTACCACAAGCCCTGAGGAACTACACCACTTCTTAAAGAGTGGACACGCCAATCCGTGTTTTAGTTTTAGGGTTCCGCCAATGCTGTTTTAGGGTCAAGCCGATTGGCGAGTTTGTCCTGTGCATGAGGAATGTCTGGCCCTAAAACAGCATGCTAGCCAAGCGGATTGGCGAGTCCACTCTCTTAGAGGTGTAGTTTTTTAGGGCATTGGGTAGTAGCGAATTTGTTATCCTTTAGTCGCCTTACACCCACCCACCCAATGATGGCTAACAATAATAGCCGAGCTCGACAAAGTGCAAAAATCTGCCACTTGAAGATGAAGATGATGCCAAAGGTCACTCGGACCTCTGCGACTTGACAAAGCAGTTGAGAGCTCTACTTACCGGGCTAATGGGTTGGAAAGCTCATCTGATACGATTTTTCATCCACTTTTTCATGGCTTCTGAATCAACATATTATTATACATATCGTACCATTAGCCAATGTCTCTCTGCTGTCTGACGTAGGTAAGTCTTTCTTAAGACACCATACACGATCTTCCATTTTTCTTATACAGACACCAGGATTCTTTAAGTAGTAGAATGCTGCATTTCATTATTGATATACATACTTCATTATCAGCCTGTATTTGCTAACTGATGTGTATATGTGTCCTATATAAAGAACACAAATTAACCTACCTTCAATAAGTTTCCGACCAATGATAAGAATTCAATCAATTAAAAAGAAAATTAATATATAATCAGCCTTTTAAATTCATCTCTTTAAACGTGTCACAAAATAATCGTGTGTATAGCCCTGCTAATTTAAATACATCAAGCGAATGTTGACAAAGCGTCATGAATAATGACTATCATATTTCGTCGTATCTTCATTCTTATTGCCGTAGGTGATAAGTCATAGTGAACGCGTTGCTAGTGTTGCCACCTTTGAGCTCACGCCGTCTTCGAGGACCGCCCTATGCGCCCATGCACCGGTTTTAATGAATATTTATATTATTCGCGTACTTACTTTAACTTTGAAATGATAAACTGTATTAAAGACATGCATGGGAAACTTTAAATTGGATATGGTAATTGTTAACCTCTCTAAGATGTGTACAAACTAGAACAATTTTCCATGTTTTTCCAGCGCTGTACTTGTTGTTGCTGTGGCTGTCGTGACACACAGTCAAGGGTCGACTAGGTTAGGTATTTATAGACTAATTCTTTTGTTTGTTGTTTACTTTATGTGTTGTGTTGCGTCAATTACAATATTTTCTTTCTTGCTTTTTTATAGAAAGGAGGCGGCAGATGAGCATATGCTCTATCTACCTGGTGGTAAGTGGATACTGTCGTCCATAGACATCCGCTATACATGCCAACATTAGTCCAAAATAACAAACATTGAATCTTGAATCTTGAATAATCTTGAAATTGAATTGGAGAGAAGTTTGGGAAAATGCAGAGGGATAGGATTGGATGGAAATGGGCTCCGCCATATATCATTCATTCACTGCCGAAATGCGAACGTACATTGGAGAAATAGGATTAAGTAGGAAATGTAGTACATTTTAGCTTTTCGTTTACTAGACCACGTTTAATAAATACTCATATCTACAGTAAATAAAAATGTAGACTTTCACCTAGAATTTTGATTCTTTAAAGCAAAGAGTAAGCAAATATTCAGCAGTGGAGAGATATCCAGTGTGCCATCCGTTATGTTGCGCAGTTGCATTGTCCGCGCCCGCGCCCGCGCCGTACTCCGTCAAAACATTGTCGGATCAGTCGCGCCACAGTATGGTAGGACAGCACAGAGCGGCGTTCGCAGGTGAATCTTTTTGTACAAATTAGCTATTAAATTTTATCTGTTCAATTCAATACAATCCTATATTGCACTCGTGTTGTTAACAAACACATCTTGAACATATTTCGTTCAACATGAACCCCGAGGGCAGCGCAACTTTAAGGCTAATGGAAATTTTAGGTAGGTATATTAATTAATGAAATAACATTGATAACAATAATGTATTTTAGCAATTTAAAACAATTAAATAATGTCAATAATTAAATAAAATAAAACTTAAAATAAACTATTTTGCTTATCGTAGGTACTCCTTACATATAATTATCATTAAAAATATCCCGCAGCGAATAGTAATCTATTTTACTGTATACAAGTATGTAAGTGTATACTTCTGTAGTTACAATACACATTTTCCCATTTAAAGAATTACAGGTCACTACACATTGCAACACATAACTAGGATACACCTGGCTCCATTTACTGAAGAGCGCGATGCCGTGAATCATCCGTAACCGTAATCTACGACGCGCTGAATTATTATTTATAAGGTAATTACAAAAACACTCTCACGCACGCTATCGCTCCCACAGGCTAATGTTATTTATGCGGGGATAAATGGCACAACATACACCACAAACAGTATGAAATCTCTATGGAAAAATCTGAAAAGCTAGGAGAGGAAGCAAACAGCCGTTTTTAGATTTTTCGTGTCTGTCGGTCTGTCTGTCTATCTGTTTGTCTGTCCTCTGAACACACATCACGCAAAATGGACTAGATGGATGGAGCAAAATGGAGTTTAATAAAATTTGGTATAGTTATAGCTTATGTTATCATTTAAGGTAGGTACACTTCATCTCGATCTAAAGTTCCCACGAGAACCACTCTAAAGTTCACGCGAACAAAGCTCTGGTACCACTTGTACTGAATATGAACTAAAAATGTATCTTTAGAGTGTGATCGGTTTCTATTTCTAATTCATTATGCCTAAATTAAAAATATAAATGCAAGACAATCTTAAAAACTTTTAGTAATAAACGGGACTTCTCAATTTAGAAATATTGGAGCAGGGTTCGTGATAAGGTCCCTGTCAGGTGACTTTACTTACTCTGTACTTACTAACACAGCTAAAGGTTTTTTACTAACACTTTTATGGATTTTTATGGTCTAGGTTAAATAAATAGATAAGTTTTTTCAAATCATTCAAAACGATTTGGCTTCCTCTGACCGCAGGTCTCCAAAAATAACCCGATGCAACGCCGTGTAAGCATTGAAAACTACAAAGGTTTGTTGGAAGATTCGTTACTGTATTTTTCTGTGGTATACAGAACAGCGACGGGTAATTTTTGCATATCACCCTCTATATCAGCGGAATTGAATGATAAGGAGGGAGGCGCTCATATTCTTGAGTGATAACACCAGGATTTCTTTTGATGCCGTCGCTTGATCTTAGCCAATCTATACAAAGGACACAATGAGAAGTAATATTGATATAGGGTATCAAGAGTTTTTATAATATACCGTAATAGAAGTTGAAAACTAATAAATGATTTATAAGTGACTTACCGAAAAGCGTTTTGTATCGAATTGAATCTTGTCTTGTCTTGGAAAGTTACGAATATGAGGGTCACATTGGATTTATATCCAATAAAAATCGCTGACAAGGTTCTAACAACGAAAGGGGATCATTATTTTATATGAAGACCCCACTCAATCCCACCTGAAAGTATATTGGGATACGGGAAGTTTATCATTCCATTATATTTTTCACTCCCCATATCATCCCGCCTAAGTAACAATGGGGAGTGCAATAGGATGACGAGAACTAGTCGGTCCTCACTCCTTATTCTCAAAACTTCCTAATCTACTCCTTAATCACTTATGATAAAAATCTGTTAATTTTCTTGTTTTGGTTATCGAAGTTATAACCATCAATTTCAGGATCCGTCAAGTACCTTTGGCCGTGTGATGTCAGCTGGCTTGAGAATAGCATCACCCCATCTCTTTCCGTGGGTGTAAAAGGAGACTAAGGGATAACAAAGTCGCTACCGCAGCCCTGAGGAACAAAGCAGCCAAGGATGAACTTGCTAACCCGCTTGGCCAGCGTGGCGTTTTAAAGCCATACATTTTTCACATACAAGATAATATCAATGCAATGCGCATGGAGGCCCATGTCCAGCAGTGGACGAAAAAGTACCCTATTTTGGAAACGAGGTCATTCAAGAAGAAGAAATACTGATTTATTAAAACTTTCTCAAACTTCTTCTTTGCATCACAACAAGTGACAATTTATAATTAAGATTTCCTTAGCTCCCCGTCGAAGTTTATTATCGCTTCGGTAACCGATGTATCCAAAACTTATTTTGCATGTGAGCTGAGATACGCCAAATGTGTGCACTGTGAAAGAAAGTTGGGTGAATTATGGAGTGGGTACGTATTACGTAATATATATTCCGCAGATTGGTAGCTTTTATTTAAAGTAGAGATGGTAGACGGGCGGCGCACACAATGGTATGAGATTACCATCGCCTATGAACACCTGCAACACCAGAAACGATGCCGAGTGCACTGTCGACATTCCATGATCATGTTCACAGCTGCCTCAATGATCATATATCATAGCTCAGTGAATAAATGTAGAGCGAGAGTGCACGATGCATTCCCACAAATACTGGGCACACTCGACTGGCCACGTTACCCCTCTCTCACGGAAGACTACCTTGAAATGTATTGCATTTCCAACTTTATCGTATTTCCCCAATGTACGTACGTGTTTCGGTAGTGAGTGATATATGCCAGAGCCCATTTTCATTCCATACTATCTCTCCCCATTTTCCCAACCCTTTCTCCCAATCCATTCCTTAACTACAAAGGTGGACAGCGCATCCGGGGGCGTGCCAACCTTTTTTTCATTCTGGGCTGATGTTGGCATGTATCGTGGATGTCCATGGACGACAGTATCCACTTACCATCGGGTGGACTGTATGCTCTTCTCCCGCCAGTTTTTTTATAAAAAAAATCTCAGCTGACAGTTCATTCCACAACTTTAGTGTCTTGAAAACCGCACTTTACGCAGTAGCTCCTTGTCAAGGAAGCACGAATGCACCGAATTTCGTGACATGAGGTGAGATGGTAGAAAACTCGAAGTAGGCATTAAATTTAACAGCTCATCAGAACATTTCCCATGGTACAAAACGCTAGAAGACAAAGTCGTAGAGAGAAGCGACATCGTGTTATTATAGCTTGTGACATTTTCGAGTCGGTTAAAAACAATTTTCATGTGTATACCTGCATAATATTGCCGTTGTGTTTACAATGTCTGTTAATGACGATATTGTTCTATTTTGTTTCGGTGTGCAATAAATGGTTTTATCTATCTACTGCTGTTACTGTTTACCTAGTTTCCAAACCAATGCACAGCATACGGTTTCGGCCCTTAGTCCTCTGTGGTACACATAATTCACCCTTGCACTGGTCTCCGGATCCGCTGCAATGAGAATACTTAGTAGAAGATGTAGAGGGAATTCGCAAACCCAGCACCAGTTTTAGTACTAAATTTCAAAATTTACAGTTCACATTTTTCGTCAGATAATATCAGTTTGACACTAAACGCTTAAGGGAACTATATCCACTTAAAGAAAATCATATTCATAGGGGCGATAAATATACGAGAGCGTTGGCACACCTCTTTAACCGTGTCTGCATTATTTTAATATACGTAAACCGGGTATACATACGTCACCCTCACTCACATGATTATGCGGTATAGTTCCTTCTCTGTCTATTTTCGGAGGATATCTTAATAAGATTCATGAAAGGACGCCATATTTTATATCCGCCTCTGTCCTCTATCTCCTTATATTATCCGGGCAAGGAGCGCGTTTGAAATATGTGCCTGCTTTGGAATTTCCGATCTTTCAATTACACTTTTGTTGGAAACTTGGAGATATTTTGAAACTTACTGCGGAGATAAAGGCTGTGAAAAACCGTATTGGAGAATAACCGTAGTATGTTATTGATAAGTTTTAAAATAAGGGTTTGAAAATGTTTATTCTTGTCATTACTCGTTAACTTATAAACTGTGCCGTTGAGCAGAGTCAACCCATGTAACTGTTCTTAGTTTCCTATTCGTCTGTCTGCTTAAATCTTTTAATATTTACAAATGAAACAATTTAATATTTAACAGAACACAAACAATTTTTATAAAAAAGACACATAATATATAATAGAATTTAAAATGCAATTATTAATTTGAGTTTAGACTTAAATAATGGTATAAAAGTGAATAATTTTCAGATAAATTGATTAGGCCTCGATTCACCATTTTAGCAGATGTTGTATTGATCGTAATCCTTTTTACACAGTTATTAATTTTTTATAGTTATTTATCTTATAAGCATATATATACTCTCTGAATGATTAGATTAGATACCACACATGTGCATAAACCAAGCAATAATGAAGTCACTTCTTAAAAGTTTTTAAGCAAGGTGCGCCAAGACTGAACTGATATTAAATAAAGTTGCACCCATAAATATTCCTTCAGTTAACTCCGACGAGGTAAAAAATGGCTTAGGTGGATAGACGTGAATTTCATAGACTAGTAAAGACGACTGCTATAAATAAAATAAATTAAAAAATAAAAATATAGAAGCCTTTTAATTTCTTAATCAATTACGAAAAAAACATAAGAAAAATAAAAAGTGTGGAACAGAAAAATGAATCAAGGACAATTGATACATTTTCAATAGATTTAAGAAATTAATAAAGATTAACTACGTGAACGAGAGCGAGCCAAATAAAGTTTAATTTTATAGAAAGAAGGCGGCAGGCGGGCATACAGTTTATCTGATGGTAAGGGGATACTGTCGCACATGGACATCCGCGATACATGCCAGCATCAATCCAGAATGACAAACGTTCGCACGTCCCCGGATGCGTTGCCTATCTTTGGAGATTTAGGAATTGAATAGGATATTGATTAGGGGAATAGGATAAAGTGGGAAATGTGGGTCATTTCACAGTAGCATTTTGTGTGAGTGGTGTAAAAATAGTACAAACAAGACGCAATTACACTAACATTTTTTTGCCTTAAATGTACGTGTTTCATTTAAGTATATAAAATGTGAACAACTTATCAAAAAGTGTGCTTAACGTAGATGAAAAAACATGAAAATATTATGGAATTAGTGAAACCTTCAAATGATTAATTGCAAATAGTAAATTATTTGCCGAAAATTGAAATAATTAAAAAAAAGTATATATATTTAATGAACTATATTGTTTGCCTTCGTACTTACTTGGACATATAAGAAACAAGACCAATCCGATAGATGTACATAATAATACATAATAATACATGTGACGATAATACATAATAATAATTGCTAAATACGAAGCCTAGAGCTTGATACTTTTACCAAACAGATACGTAACATTTTATAATAATATAAAAATAATAATAAATCTTTACTTGAGTCAAACATGGTGTGTTACAGTTGAAGATTGTGCCACATTCATGTTTGGCCACATTATAGAAATATTTATAAATATCTTAGAAATAATGACATACATAATGAGATTATATAATAATAAAAATATTTTTTACAATTTTAGGTCGAGAAATTATATCTCAATTAACTCAGAAACATGAGCCTAAATTAAGATTTTAGGTTTCGGGACACTCCTTATATAGATGTAAAAAAAAGGGTAAATATTAAAAAGCACAAGCTTGTGTCTAACAAGCGAATTAAAAACCCTAAAGCAAACTATCCCCATGCAAACTTTTTTCATAGACTCCTCTGCCGGCTTATTTCGCGGGGGCAATATAATTCCTCTGCTCGTAAATCTTAACTTTAAGAGAAGCCAGGGGGGGGATTAAAGATCAGTAATCTTACGTACGGATGAGTTATGGCCGCCGCACCGCGATCCTCTTTATTGTGACTTTAAGAAACTAAGAGGAGATTTTGTAAAACGTTCGAAATTAATTTAGATAATGATTAATGGTATCTCCGTAGCTCGGGAGTTGTGGTATTTGCATAATTGGTATAGGGTCTAGGTAACTTTGCAGTTTCCATTGGCTCGTGTTACTGCAGTTCGGTGATAAAGGAAACTTGGAGAAGCATGGAATTGGTGTAGTGTAAAAATATGATCAGTTTTTCGGTATTTACAAGATTGTAAGGTTTAAACACTTTGAATCATAACATGATAAATGTTAGTGATTATACATCGTGCCTCGTCCTCAAGATTAGTATTAATTTATTTACTTGTAGTAATGCACAAGTATCACCACTCGAGCATTATGTTAGGAGTTGTCTTTGCTAGCTTTTTTTTTCCCCTCTTCCCACTATTTTCGCTGTCAGTTGCCTGTCTATGTCATTTGGTTGACAATTTGTTGTTTTATTTTCTTACAATGCATATTATCCGGATGAATTACATCTAACAGTGTACGCAGTCGTCTATTTATCAAAAGTTCAGCTGGACTCTTATTAGTTGATGTACATGATTTCACGCGTAAACCCAGTAACATATTTGGAATTTTAACATCCCATGGCATGTCGTCCATCTTACGTAGCTTATCCTTAACTGTTTGTACCAATTTCTCTGCTAATCCATTTGTGGCCGGATGGTAATCCGGCCCAAATGGTCCAACTGAACTTTTGATAAATAGACGACTGCGTACACAGTTAGATGTTAGACTACAAGTAAATAAATTAATACTAATCTTGAGGACGAGGCTGGAGGTATAATTATTATGACAGAACTTCACTTCAGGTAAGTTCGTTTAATCATCAATTAGTCATGACTTGGGACAAATTGATTGACATTTCTTCTGCTGAATGAATTTAAAGTTGTCAATTCATCTTTATAGATTTTATTTTTACAATTTATTTTATTATTATAATAATATTATGTATTCTATTCTCAAGATAATGTTACAAATATTTATTTATTATTATATATACATTTCATTGCACATTAATGGTTTTGTTGTCATTGCCTTTTGTTCATTGCACATTGTACAAAAGGCGAGCTTAAGGGCTTAAATGATTCTCTACCAGCAATTTCCAGCAATTTCAACCTTTCGGTTGATCGGTCATTCAGGTAATTTATTAAAATACCTATATCTCAAACCTTTCAAAATTATGAACAATAATTCAAAATATAAAGCTAGCTTATTTATATAATTCAGATTATTTGTTAATAAAATTCCCTAAAAGTTTTTTTTCTGAATTATTAAACATTCCTACATTCCAGATTGGGAAATATAACTGAACTGCGAAATGGGTCTTCAAAATTAGCGTCGGCATCCCTTTATCACCACCAATCATCCGCCTAAAGAGAAACGGGGCTATTCATAAATCTTAGAGCGCTTTATTCGCGGGGAAGGTGAAACAACAAACATTACCGACATAAATCTGCAACGTATCTTGGTTGCGGGTAACGGGTATATCATACAGACGGTTAGGACAATGAGCGAAGTTCGATCATTAGTTCGCCAGCAGCGCGTAATAGAAAACGTCTCGCACTAAGTGCTACTACTTAAATACTACTACTTATAATTATTTAAGTAGTACCTATACCTACTATGGAGGTATACGCACTGAGTTACATTTATTACACGACTGAATAAATAAAAAATAATTCGGGTGAAGAAAAGACTTCGTACGAATTTTTTGCAGAAAATGAATTAGGTAATAACAATTTAGATTTATACAATTTTATTTTACCGTTTTCTGTTTGATCTGGTGGATGACGAGTAGAGTACGCCTTCTGTACATACATGTTAAATATCAGCAAAATTCCAATGCATTGCAACTAGCCCTTTCCACTGCTGGGCCATGGGCCGTCTCATGCACATTGTCTTGTGCACGAGGGACTTAAAGCGTTGCTTTAAGTCTTACAGGACTTAAGACTTAAAGGAACTTAAAGTGCATGAGGACTTTTAAAGCGTGGCTTTAAAACGCCACGCTGGCCAAGCGGGTTGGCGAGTCCACTCTTTTAGAGGTGATGTAGTTCCCCAGGGCTTGTGGTAGCCGCTTGTACCCACGACACCCACGGGAAGGTGAATAAAAGAAAAAAATAGTTGTTTACATTCACGAAGTAACATTTAATAGTAATACAAAACTGAATTTGAATTTATAGATAAGTAACCGTGTTAAGTTAGACGCTATAGTTTGAATGATTTCCTAAATTTTTGCAACTGTCATATTTCTTGCAGTCTTTAAACATAGTTGCTGGCCGACCTTCGCATCCGTGGCTCCCTCCCGTTATCTGGCACCGTCGCGCCATAAGACAATAGTAACGCAATAATAAAAATGTTGAATAGCTGCCGTAATGATATTGTTACTGGTAACGCATTGTGCTCTTGATAACGGATAAACTGTACCCCGAAGACTTATATACCGCGTCGGTACTGAATAATGGACGGTTTTATCTCAATTGGTGTTAAGATTTCTTAAGATTGTTGACAATATCACAAAAGTGGCAGATATTTTTTGTAGGCCTTCCAAAATAGAAAATTTCTCTTTATCTCGCTCTCTTGTAGAAAGAGTATCTTACTTCTATGATATATGAGAGTCTAGCCATGTCTGGAGATGAAATGCTTTATAAGTAAGCAAAAATAAATAATTGATGTTCAAGTGGTACAGATTATTTACTTGTGTTTTTGTTTGCTTTTACGAACAATTATTTTCGTAATGTATTAGTAAATCTGTTTATAAACTATGAAGTCTCTTGACGTACTAAATTACACCAAGGACGATTAGTTAAAAAACCTGCTAACACACTTAAGATAAACCTCAAATGAAAGCTTTTCTTTCATAGATCTTTTAATGTTACGCCAGGTAATGCCACATTCATGGGCGAACCACGATGGAAAACACTTTTATGTTCTATTCTATTTTTAAATCTTTTTCATATACCTATTGCAATTGCTAAAGTGTAATTTATGGTAGATTATGACATTTATCCCACCGTTCTTTATAAAAATACATAATATAATGATTTAACTGAATTTTAAAAGAAATCATATTTTAGAGAAACGGTTGTACATAATATATTAATAAATCTAAAGAAATTTTTTAAAACTTAAAATGAAACTTGTAATTGAAAAACAGTATTAAACTTTGGAATAAATATAATTTTTCATCACGCCTGCATAAAACACCAATGCATAAAAAGCCTGCATCAATTCTTTTATACAGAGATTTTTCCAAGATTAGGTAGCGCCCGATACTTTCTTTTCAATTTAGTATAAACGTAAATTTCAACGCCGAAATATTAAAACAGCAAACTCCGAACAAAGTTTCTGTATTTATGACGTACCATCAAGATTTTTCTTTCATAAATTCCCCGAAGTAAACACGTACATTTTCTCCGTTTATTATCCGCACCTTCTTACTTATCGGCGAGTATATTGTTAAAAGAACGTGATGACTTAGGAACTGAAAGTCCCATTAAGTAGGCGTCTCTATTCATGTGGTAACTCGGGCGCGGAAGGGGGTGCTGGCGGGGTCGAGGGGCGGAATAAATACAAATAAAGAAGTGAGTTGTTTAAAAATGGAACAAGCGGGTATTCCGCGAGAGATAAGGCTGCGTTTCCGCTCCTCCCCGGCGCGGCGTCACAGTGGAATTATTTCAGTGGTTCGACGCCCAAACCCGATGTCGTGTCGCAGTCGCATTCAACACTCTATCTTTAAAAATATTTTAGGGTTGTACAATTTGTAATTAGATATATCGATATTTCTACGGCGATGTTATGGCTATGATTTATGAAAATCGTCAGGTGATTCTAAAAGAACGACAAAGAACATTTATTTAATCTTACCGAAGCATTTTAGGACCTTGACACCGTGAGTTCTACGGCTAAAATTTAGCCGTAGAACTCACGGTGTCATAATCGCGGCGATCAGTGGCTCGTTTGGTCGCGTAGTCGTCCTGCTATTCGCTAAGATACGCGACAACACGTTCTGTCGCCAATAATTTATAAAACCATAGAGAAGTCAGCTATGGCCGTTATAGATGTTATGTATCAGCTATTATACCTCAAGCGTCAACGTTCAAACAATGGATTTCGTATATATATATAGGTGTATAAATTTTTATAAGGGCATGACCATCTGCAACTACGGACAACTGGCCACGGCTGGTCGTTCGGTCGCGTGGCCAGATATCACAAGGCGTACGAATGCAACTCTTTCGAGGTATTGGTTGAAAGGACACCTGAATTCAAGTCTTTTTCCAGTTCCAAGGTTTTCCGAAAGTAGACTAGAATTCGCATTAACTCATTAAAACGCGTTTAATCCATTACTTGTAGATAGGATAAAAGATAATTTAAAAATGGGTATTTAGCCATATTTAATATTTATTCACTTTTACTATATTATATAAACACGTAAAAATAATGAAAACAATCATACTTTTATTGCGTTCTTGTTATTACAGTATAAACTATCGATAAAAATATCACACACAGTCGCAGCATTAGCCAGAAATGTCGACAGAGACCGTGTCAGATGCCCGCCGCTGTTTCTTAATTTCCTCTCTCGGAGATAAGATTGGCTTTTAGCTTTTTATTGAATTTTCTATGTTAGACGTGGAGGTTTACTGGCGGACACACAGATGTCGGCGGCGACAGTACGTCATTAAAGTTGATTACTTGATAAATATATTGATGTTTAATACAAATGCAATCTGTTAAATTCTTGGACGAAAAAATTAAAACGGAAATTTATTTAAATTATTTTAATTTTAGTATTACCGAATTACGCCATTATCATTATAACCCACTGAATGACACACTAGGACATTTTATATTATTTTTGTAGCACCTTAAATATTTATTTTCCTCTCCACCGCCTTAAATTGTATAACAATGTCCGTTTTTGTCCATTCTTATTTCTGTTTTGATTTACCATAATCTATGTGCAATCTATCTTTCTGTCTATGAGACTATAGACTCGCTAGTACAATTGACAACAAATTAACTAAGGGATACGTAATCTATCTTACGCACATAAGAAAAAGTTAAAACATGCGACCGCCCGCGAATTAATCAGTTTATCCGTGTTAAAAGTGATATTGACACATTTATCGTCACACTAGAATTGATGCAGGAAGGTGTCGTATTACACGTAATTATTTTAAACAAATTAAAAAATCTACCTAAAATCGATTTTCTTAGTGATGTTATCGTAGCAAAGGGACATTGTGATAGACTTATTGATTTGATTAAGACTTTTTAACTTCAAATTTCGTTGTTTTAAGATTGCATTTAAACATCTGATTTCTAATACAAAGCAGCAATAAAAAATAGTATTATTTTAAAGATTTCACTTAGTTTCTATAACTAAAACCAACAATAAAGTGTCCTAGGTCCCCTTTTCTCAGATATTTTCACATTTTATCAACTTTTCTAAAGACAGTTTCTATTTACTTTGAAAACAAAATCAGATTCATGACTTATCGTTTACATGCCTTAACTGTTCGGTTTACGGTCCCCAGTATAAAGTACTATAAAGATTGTGCATCTGAATACATTATCGTCTGCAAGCCTTATCTGGAGCATAAACCGAAGTTAGCTGCGTCTGCACATTTCCGCTAATGGAGCATATTTCACGTTCGCTGTTTCCTTTTGTAGGTATTTTGATTTGTTTTTTAAGTTGATGAATTGAATACATAGAAATATTCTTTAGATATTTAAAGGTTTCTATGGCCAATTAAGCTAGGCCCTGGCCGCTGTGTGAAAGATCCGGATTCTATTCCTGACCGGACAAATACACTTGTTTACGCATTCTCGCACAAATAAACAAATATTAGTTCAAAATAAGTTTTTTTTGGCAACTAGATCTAGGTGTCTCTAAATCGTTTATCGATGGGATGTCACCAGACATGGGATCGTTTCGGATTGAGTGTTACTTATTTATAAAAAAAATGGAGCTTGTACATAAGCCATCAACAAAAAATACTAAATGACCAGCAAACGCGAACTCGGAATGAATTTTACAGAAAATATAAACTATCTATTTATTTCTACACTAATAATTTGTGCTTGATCGGTGTTTCAAACTGCAGTAATAACTTATTCGCAATGCCATTAGATGTGGTTTCTAATTTGTTGTCAATATAACTTGCCAAGAGATATATAACAGTACAACAGTATAAATATAACAGTATTGGCCAACAGAGCTTTCGAACGAATAATACAAAGTCCTCTGCAGTTCATTATCAACTTTTTTAATAAGTGACTAAGTGGTGATAACTGCAAATACAACGTTATATTATAGAATAAATGCATTCTTTCAATTAAAACAACGAATATGAACATTAAAGTTATCATGATATTAGGGGGTATTAAAAAAATAAATTAATAGAAAGGTAGAAAGTACCTTCTGTATTGAGTGATATAGTTTCAATCGTGATCTATAACACTCTGCCATCTACTAAGAAAATTAAATATACTGATTTTATAAAATGGTTTTATTGTTAGATAGAATGACTTATTAAGTTATTATGGTTTATATTTCTAAGTAACATTTTTTTTCTTAAAAAATGTGACAAAAGTAAATTTCCGAGCTTGGTTGTGATATGAGCTTCTATCATGTCCTCCCTACTCACCAGACATTGCATCCTCCGACTACTCTCTATTTCGTAATTATTTTGTAATCAACATAGAACTATGTATTGTTTTTTTAAATACCTACCATGAAAACGAAATAAACTTCCGGTACCCTCAATATTTCATTTACGAATGTAGGTATTCGTGCGAACGCTTGGTATAGGTATACCTTAATTATCTTAACTTTACCTCTTTTACTTCACTTATTTACCTTTATGAAGACCCTTTAAAAATTATAGCAACAATAAAGCTAAACAAAACAATCGCATTTGAACGCGCGTTGCAACGGAAACGTCGCTCCGTTTCACTCGAACAATGCGATTTTAAATAAAAAAGAAAAGCACAAATTATCTCCACAATTGTTTTAGACGAGTTGAAGAAGAAACTGATGTTCTGTGGCGCGATAATCGCGTCAGGGTTGACACCTTGTAACGGGGGTGATATTTTTAAAGAGCTAATTTCCTGAGGTTGGCACCTTCATTGAGAGGGACATTTTGAGAACTGCGCGCACCGCGCGGTTGAGTCGAGCGTTTGACTAAATTAAATCGTACGAAATATATGGAATATTATTTTACATTGCTTCTACATATATGTAAAAATAGTAACAATATAAAATAAAAATAGTATATATATATATCTTTATCATTTGATCAAGCACCCATGATTGCATTTACATTTCCTTGGTTGATTTCTTAATTTATTTAGTTTCTAAGTCATTATAGAAATACAAAGCTACTATTTACTTACTTGTTCACTTCTCAGGTTCAGTGATAGGTCACCACTTTAGGAAGTGGATCTTGTGTTCTGGTACTAAGACTTAACATCTATCTTATACTAAGTCTTTGCAGGTATTTTATTTCAGCAATAAAAAAGTAAAACGACTTTAAACAAAATATTTAATTAGCCTTTGAATAATTTGTTGAACAAATAGTTGTGAACAGTTGTAGTTGTGAAAAACAAATTAACTTAGTTTACCTGCATCATTTTAACAAATCATGAAGGTTTGTTTTTCACACGTCATCCCACTGTACAGATAACATTAGTAATCGTTTCTTGCTGCGCAGGAATTCACCCGCGAGGTCTGCAGCCGCCCTATCTTTTACTGTCACGAGTTACAGTGTATTTCTAAACGGTTCATTAGATCCCTTCACGCTTAGCTGTCCCTTTGGGATGTAATTAAACAATTTTGATGAGTTCTCGTTAAAAATTAACTTGTTTTGTCTTAAGGGGCAATAAAGACGTGAGCAATAACAGTGAATTTCTCTTTTATTTTGTTTGAAATGGAAATATATCTTCTTAATTTAATTTTTGTACACTGTTATTCATACAATGATGTTTAAAAATGGACAAACGTTCAGCAAAGGCAATCCATATTGGGCTCGCCCGCGTGCAGATTCATGGCCCAGTATCCCTAGTCTACTGGCGGAGGATTATGCCCTGCAGTGGAAAGTTATGGGATGATATCGAATAAAACTTGAGTCAGCTATATAGCGTCCTACTGCAGAAAACAGGCCTCATTTAGCGAATAACAACGCGGCCCTAGTGCACATTCCCTTAGGTGAAACTTTGTCTGTTTACCTGTGTACTCATATTTTTTTCTTGTCATACTTATACATAATTTTCTATCGTGCATCTGCTTATGTCTCTCATATGCTTAGCATACACGTTGGTGGAGACAGTAAACAGTTAAGCCATCAGTGCAGACGGTGGGTGAGCGTGGGATCTTTTCACCTGAGGCCGCGGAAAACACAGCGCTGAGTGAAATTTACGAGTATCCTTATAGAGGTGTTAAAACAATACAGTATTCAAAATAAAAATTTTCTTTAGTAAATCGAAGAAGAGGTATAAAACATTTTTTGAGCGGAATTTTTATCAATAATGAAGCAAATCAAATTTTACTATTTCTTTATTCACTGATTAGCGAACTATTAACTATTTCACCGTGAGCTATTAAAAAAGTAACATTAATATATGTACTACGTTGAGCGTAAACCTGTAAGGTTTCCGAAAAATAGCATAAGACCATACCATCATCCTGTCTTTCCACTGCACTTTTCAAAGCCGTGGGCTCACTTTCGGTGAGAAGAAGGAAATTAACATTATAATGTGTTACTTAAACAAAATAACATAGTATAAACAAATAATAATAAACAATGCCATTTAAGTATAGATTTTTCAATTCTCATCAGCTCAGCAATGAAGGAAAACTTGGTGAGGAAACTTTATTTTAGTTAACTCCATGAGTAAAATAAAAAATCTAGGCCACGCTATAGGCTAATATTTATCTTTAACTGTACTCGATTTTCACTTTTACGAAAGGATGGTAATTAATGTCAACTCTACACAGATACACGTTAGTGGGATGCATAAGAGCGATTTAGCGAGATGTCAGGGCGGGCGGTTACTCATGCGTTAATTTCGCGAGACAAATTAATTCGGGCACAGATTTAGATGCGAATGGAACGCCCGCGTGCATTATATGACAGTTATTATCGTATACTTTGTGCAACAGTTTTACTCATATGTATTAAACTAACGAATAAATTAGGAATATGGAGATATAAAAGTAGTTGTAAAAAATAATAGAGGAAGCTTTCAAAATTGTACTTACAGAGGTACATACTTACAAAATACTATGTTCAGGACAGTTTTGCAGTAATTTCTATTATATTACTGGTCACACAGTTACACAAGTGCATCCGGAGCGTGTCAGCGTTTGTCATTCTGAACTGATATTGACATGGGCGCAGATCCACTTACTACCAAATGGACTATACATTTACTCGTATTCCATCTTCTTTCTAAAAATATACCTTATTATATGAAAATATTCGGCCTCCTTATATAGCTATTTACTTTTATATCCTTACCCATGGTTCAGTGCATTTATATCTATCTAAAACTCATTTAAAATGCAACCACAACAATGATCTTGTCAACTCGATTACACCTCAATCTAGTTCAGCGAGTGAACGGAGATGAATATTCGACCCTTAACAATCAGTAGGCATAAAAATAAGCCAGAGCTCAAAAGCGAGGGAGTAAAAAAATAATATTATCCTGTGGAAATGAATTAAGCAGCTCACAGATACTGTGGTTCAGGATAGGAGGTGGATCTGGGTGCTCGATAGTGTGGAGGTGAGCTCGCTTATTTCTTTATTTTTATAAGGGATAGATGGATAGAACTCTTTATTACACACCAAAAAAAAAGACTAATACATGAAATACCCAAAATGAAGTCTTATCGACAACCTTTGAATAGACAGGAAAGAAATATTTTAATCACAGGTAGATAGTGATATGCAATATATACAGCGCCGGCTCTAGCTCATGTAGCGCCCGGGTGCAGGGCGCCCTCTAGTAGGCGTTTTGAACTCTTTGGAGGTGTCGCGAGCGGCGCTCGGCGCCCCCTAAGACCCTGCGCCCGTGTGCACCGCACCCCCTGCACCCCCTGGTAAAGACGGCCCTGAATATATATTTGTAGTAAAATTAAGTATAAGTAATAAATTAATTAGAATAAGAGGAAATGTAGGAATGCGATGAAAATATTGAAGAAAGATATTAATTTTATAACTAAAGGAGGTACGTAATAAAAGAGAGAACTAAAATTAAATAATAAAAGAGAAATAGGATTAGAACATAATAATATGTCAGTAACTGACATAACATAATATATCAGGAATTCACCAAATATCACCAAAAGTCGTAGGGGAATTGTGCTTAAGATGACATACTTTTTGTTTTGAGGCAAATATTTGAAAATTCAAAGGTTATAAAAAATAAATGTAAGGCTACACATTTAAAACGTTTATTTACGACGCACGAAAATTAATCTTGACGCTATAGAAAACTTAATAATTGAAATAAAATAAAAAAACACCAATCATGTCCATGTGGGTAAGATGACACACGTCAGTCTAAGTTGACATACCTAATTATCGGTGTACATTTCACTTTTGAAAACCTTAGTTCTTGGTGCAACGCCAGCACATAGTGTAACACCATCGCTTACATAATTGGCAGCATACCCAATGCTCTCCTGGCTTTCATTTGCTATATAATTCGTTACAATAAAGGCATGCAGCATCGGAGTCATCAACATCATCAGCGTCCTGATTAAAATCTTCCATAGATCCGGCCATCTGAGTCATCCTGAAGGATAGTACGCTTCACCTGCTTTCGAGCTCTAACGCTCTTGCGATTTTCCTTCTCTTTTTTATTTTGGACTTGGGCTTTAACTTCGTCCATAAAAGGAGTGCCTGTCAAAACCCGAGAGCCAGTGATTTTCCTCTTCGTGCTTCTTGCTTGCCCCGTAGACATTGATTTCGGAAATGGAGAAATTTCTATTTGGTATCTCCTGGGTGGTAGACTATCCAGCAATGACTTGGCAATCACGCTGAACTGGACCGACTGATGTAGGATTTTTAGTGCTCTTTGAGAAAGAAGGTCCACCAACGATTTGGCTAGCACGCTGAACTAGATCGACTGTTGCAGGATCTATCGTATCAATCAAACAATAACAATGTTAACTATCAAATAAATACTATAAGAAAACTTAAATAATAAAATCTACTCAAACAAAGACTTAAAACTATTGTCGCATCGGTCGTCCCGAACAAAAATAAAACAGGATTTTAAAGTATTCATAAACGCAAGAACTTCAGGGTAAGATGACATACTATGTCATCTTAAGCCGACCGTTGCTATGTCATCTTACCCTACGAGGTAAAAAATATTTGCCACCTTTTGCGACCTAAAAAACTTTAAAGTTACTTTAATTATTCTTCAATATTCATAACCCATATTAACCACAGTTCATACCAAAGTAGTCAAACACAACTAAAAACTTACCTGAACATATTTATTGGCACAAACACTTTCAACAAAATAATATTTTCGAGTGTCGAAATCAAAACAATCCACACCACATCCAAACAACGCAAGCGGTCGCTCACAAAAGTTTTGAGTGGTGACGCTATCTGTGAGCCGATGTGTGATCGTCGTTTAGGCGTTTCTGGCGCGTATATTTGAACGGATATAGGCACTATGTCATCTTACCTGAGTATGTCATCTTAAGCACAATTCCCCTATAGGACGAGAAAAGAAAGAAATACTGAAAGACTAGTCAGAATTTTATACTGAACGAAATTTGACTTTTACATTTACATTCTAATATTCTCTTATTTATTATCGCCTGTCGGCGCGTGCGTCTTGCTTTTAGGAAGAATACAGAAAAAAAAACACATCTTTGTGATACCTGTAGGCGACACCTATGTCGCAGTGGTAGTTTCTTCAGTATTAGTCGTTACATTCACGGATCGCGAAGTCGATTTTATTCACGTGTTTCCTTTGTGAACTCCAAGACGGCATCGGTAGTAGTTCCATGGACTCCCAGAAAGCTTACTGCACACGACCATGATGCAAATTGCAGCGTTTCGTCCACCTTCATTTCAAACACTCGTGAAACTTATACTGACAAGGGCTATAAACTAGATTGTGAAATAATTCCACGTTCGCCAACGCAACAGTCCTACACGAAAAATCGCGGTACGTGAGTCCCTAACAAACGTTTTCACCGGGTTCTCGCCATTGATTTTTACAAGGTCTATACAGCTTTTGACAGCTCACCACGTAAGTTTATAAACATCATGCCCTGTTAGATTTGAAAACTCGCACAAACTATAGAAATCAAACATTGTTGGAAAGCCTTTTCCACACAACCTCGCTACGAAATCTCCCGATCCTTGGCAGAGTAAGTAGGGAATAAAATTAACCGGGGATGATCGCTAATGAAAATAAATTGGCGGTGGGAGATTTGAGATTACACCGACCGCGACGAGCGGCGGAGAAAAAATGACAAACGCCGTACGGAGTACGTGCACTTTTGATGTTCTGGGTGTTTCTCTAAACGTAATTAGTCATTTTGAGAAATAATGTAAATGAGAGTTTAGCCTCCCTCGGATTGATTTGATGCAAATTATTCAATACACGCCGGCTATAGGAATACGCATTGTAAGTGTGAATCCTGTACTTTGTTAATGCTGCTCGCTTATATTCAATAATAATAATAATACATTCTTAATTCAAAAATAAAACGGAGATTTAAGACTCCTACAATATGAACATTGATAAAAAAATTAAGTTACAAACGGACTACATCAGTCTGGATGTCTTCTTTGTTGTATGAGGTTCGTATTTAAGATGCGATAATTAGTTTTCGTTAATTAATTAATTGCTAATTATTTACTACTAATGACTACTAATCAAATAAGCCTACTAGCTTTTGCCTGATGATAAAATATCAGGACCTACCCAATGACCTAAATTAAGATGATTTTTGTTATATTTATTCTTTCAACATTTCCGGATCAAAGTGCTGCTAATGCGATGTTTCAATACAACTGTTTACGACATTTTAATACCTACTCGACTGGTTTTAAACCTATTCTCTTTAAATTACTAGTATTTAAGCAATATTCAGTAATTATGTACTGGTATTCACCAATTACACAATAATTTTTACAGATAAACTTACATATATGGACGTGCAGTTATTACAGAGAGAGCTCATAACGAAAATGAAACCTACTTATCCGGAGGTTCATCTTCTTAAGTCAATGTTAAGGACTCAGCTTGGAGTTATGGCCCTTGGATGTGATAGTTATTAGAGAAAGTACGGTTATGGCACCAGTTTAAGAAGATATTCAACTTTATTTCAGCTTAGAGTGAGACTTTTAAGGTCGTAAAAGTAAGAAGTATTTTTTTTAATTGGTTGAGATTCGACTTCAGTAGGTATATTATTAAACTAACTAGAACTTTTATTTGAGAAAATAAAAATATTCATTTTTGTTAGAAACCTAACACATATTAACAACAGAACAAAAATTTTAATTTAATAAATATAGACAAAAGTTTTAAGAAATACGAGTAACAAGTTGAAACTATATGGAATAGTCGATTATTTATTCACGTGACTTTGTTTAAAATAATCAAATTCCTATGTGACGTGTATAGCAACACTTATGTGAATGCATGTAGTTATTACTGATAAATATTAGCAAGAAAGGAAACTTAGTAACAATAATAATTTAGTAGTAACTAGTAACAAATAACTAGAGATATTTGAGGGGCGAGTGCACGCTGCAATCTAACAGCCGCTGTGAGCGCTCGACTGGTCACGTCTCACAGAAGACTACTACTGCATTTCCTAGTTTATCCTGCTTCTCCAACGTACGTACTTTGTTAATGCTGCTCGCTTATATTCAATAATAATAATAATACATTCTTAATTCAAAAATAAAACGTACGTGTATCGGTAGTGAGTGAGATATGCCAGAGCCCATTCCCATCCCATCCTATCCAATCCCTCCCCATTTTCCCAACTCTTACTACAGATACATTCCTATATCGCCAAAGGCAGGCAGCGCGACCGGGGACGTGCCAACGTTTGTCATTTTGGACTATTGTTGGCATGTATCGCGGATGTCCATGGGCTACCATGCGCCCCCTCAACACCTGGGACACACGGAGAAAATCCGCCGTCTCGAAGGCGAGAGAACAATTAATTGGACTCTGCCCCTACCTTTTGCCAGGATATTAGTTAACAGCCAGCAAAATCTCCGTAGCGAAGAAAAGTTGCTGACTGTTTGCCAGGATGCACCGTCTCGGATCTGTCGTTGAGCCATCGTTCCCTGCCGACGTATCCAGAGGGACAATTGGACCAGCGACAGACCGGGCACACGAGGTTTCCCGGCCGAGTTACACCTAACCTAACCTAATCTAATTTAACGTTACCATCAACACAGTGAATATTTTAATTCAAGCTGTATGCGACATTGGTAAAGCCTCAAAGGACGTAAGCTAAAACATTGTTCAATTTTCTTTAACAACAGAGGCAAAAAACGTCATGTCAATTAATAAAATCTTCGTAAGCGCCGGCTTAGCCGGCCTTCTTGTTATATCATAACTAAGGCCCGGCCGGCCTGCCAGATAGACGTTTGCGCCACGGACACGGTACTTTAGCGAGCGGATATCTTGGCGGATATCCAAGAGTACAATTACTGGCAAGACATATGAGCAATCATATAGGTATGTTCAATGAAATGTTGGAAAACACGTTAAATGAGAAAAATAAGAGACGTGATTTTTATTTATGGTTACGTTACTCGATACATATCCTATCGGCAGAGTGACGTACATTAGTTTTGAAAATTGATAAACGGTAGTGGCCGTATGCAAGTGTCTATAGCCTTTCCATTTTATTATTTGCTCGAAGACAGATTGTTAAAGAGATGCCGAAATTATATTATGTCGATTACCGATTCGATGGTCGATTTAATTCTAGTACAATTTTGTATCGATTCTTCGTGATTCGATTCACTTAATAATTACTTTATAATAAAGGATTTAATTAGTTGTTAAGTACCTAATTGCTGTTTTGTTTTATTGTAATTTAATACGAAAACAACCATTTCAACCGGTTAAATCGGAGGACATATAAAAATATTGTACATATTAGTTTTATTACACATAAAAACTATTCCTATGTATTACTTTTTATATTATTTTGATGGTTTTATTTGTAAGACAATTACAGAAAATGACTAACACTCATGCTCACATCTGTATATGTATAATTAGATTTATATACCTACATTTACAGTATTACATATCGATTCATTAAAATTACTTAGGGTGGTTGGTCTGTAAAAATTATACTAGGTCCGATCGATTCATTAAAATAAAATCCACTTTATTTTTCGGAATGGCTAAATTAGCAGCTACGGTATATATGTGTTGCTTGTGAGTGTAGTGTAAGAACCGCATTGGCAGCAGTAATTGGGTAGTCGGGGTCGTTTAGGACATGCCGAGGACGACGACGACGACGGCAACGAGGAGAGTCATTCCTATCGGGGACATAGGTAAGACTGTCAACTACTAGGAGGTTGGGATGGTGAGGGACTCTAAAATAAACTCCGTCCTATCCCTTTTGTCTTAGATCAACAATAGAATGTTCTTGTAATTTATACAAGTTTCTATGTAACGATTATGAATATTTTTTTCGATCATATTCGCAGAAAATGACATAGCTACGTTCTATTGCAACTGGCATCGATCAAATAAGAAAAATGAATAGACTATATATTAATATTCTTTTAGCAGTAGATTTCAAAATATTGGAATTAAAAAAAAAATACTCAAATTATTTTCATGCCAAATTTCATTTGAATCCGTTAATAATATGCTCTGCAGTTGTATCTACAAATTTCTTTAAACACTTCTTTATAAGCCTCGAAACTTATATAAACCTTGAAACGAAACTCGTGTTTTTTGATTCAGTTGAAGATCCTTAGTCCAGGTATAGTAATTTTTACGAAATTTGAAAGTCGTGATCTCCGTAGAGATTCGAAATGTACCAAAAATAATAGAAATCTACCGTAGACTAAGTAACAAATAGTTGCTAGATAATTTTCCAAACATTGTACAACGTTATCCGCCGCTAATAAAACCGTAGCGTCTC
Organism: Sesia bembeciformis; assembly: GCA_943735995.1. Classification (NCBI taxonomy): domain Eukaryota; kingdom Metazoa; phylum Arthropoda; class Insecta; order Lepidoptera; family Sesiidae; genus Sesia; species Sesia bembeciformis. The sequence goes on along the minus strand of OX031026.1, from coordinate 6,074,265 downwards.
CCAAGACGATATTACGGTGTATTAAGTTGGCCAAGTAAATCTTTCTCGCTAGGCAATGGGGCTTAAGAGTTTTATTGTCGTGTACCGGGGTGATTGCCGGGATGTCGAGGTGTCGCCTGCAGTTTTCCTAAACTGTAAATGATGTATAGCAACTGTATAGTTTGATTAGACTTCAGAAACAGTTTGCTTTATTTAGTTGCTATTAATACTATGACAATGTATAGCAACTGTATAGTTTGGTTTTCTGTACTTTTTTCTAATTATTCCTGTTCTCTCCAACTCAACATATATTCGTCAGATCGTGAGTACGAATACAAATACAGGTTCCATTTCGGACAAACGTTATTTTAAAAATAAATGTTTAATTTTTTTTGTATTTGTACATATGTTCTTAGACAGTAGAATTTATATTATCTGGTTTTTATTACACTAACTTATGGTTTTTATTATTACACCGCTTGTTAACGAAGGGAGATTCATCAGCACTTCCTAAACAGGAATCTGCTGCGTACTGTACGGTCTTCAAGACACTACCACAAATTCAAAAATTGTGTTAAGAACCGCCTACTAAGGTTTTTCCACTTAGCTTTGACATTGGGCTTTTCAAAAAGGCTGTGAATAGGATCCAGCAATATTGACAGTTCTTTCACATCCTCCCATGACGTTGTCCATGAGCGGTGGTGAACACTTGTCATCTTGTGGAGGGCCTGCCCGTCTTCCACCTCTTTAAAAAAAGGATTCGTTGTGTCGCGAGATGTACATATTCTTCCGTTATCACAAATAGAAGAAGGTAGGTATGTATGTATGTATGTACTACAAGAAATAGCAAAATTAACTAAAGACGGGCACCTCACCCGCCGTTCTCAGACTGTAATAAATTGCTTTATTACAAGAACGTCATAATCCGCGGTTAACTAACATAAATGCCCGGTTTCGCCCGCTGCGGCACTTTGTTTAGATTAAAACTTAATGCCCTAACTGATATTAACATGACAACAACGATATTTTTCACACGACAACCGTGTTTTAATATTCTTTTTGCTTTGCAGGGTTTTGTCAAGTCAACGGTGTTTTGTCTAACTTAGCTTCTTATAAAATTTAAGACCTAATTGTAGAAGTTCTATGAACAGATGTAATCATTTAATTAAAATCTGTTTCGAATAATACATTTTGACTGTATCTGAGCAAAGGGACATTATTGTCGATATGGACTTAAGATAACTTAACTTATAAAGAGTGTTTTTTTTAGAGGTATAGAACTTTGAAATGGAATAAAACAAGAATGAATTTTTAAAATTGACATGAAATTTACTTTATTCAAAAGATAATCTTTTGGCATTATAATTTAAATATGATTTCTGGCATATGACCGCCACGGCTGGCTCTTACGTAATCCAATCTGGAGGTCCAATTTTCAATAACTTTTTCCAACGTTTGTGGCCGTATATCGGCAATAACGCGACAAATGTTGTTCTCCAAGTGGTCGATCGTTTCGGGCTTATCGGCGTAGACAAGCGACTTTACATATCTCCACAGAAAATAGTCTAGCGGCGTTAAATCGCACGATCTTGGAGGCCAATTCACGGGTCCGGAACGTGAAATTATGCGGTTACCAAACGTTTCCTTCAGTAAATCAATTGTGGCACGAGCTGTGTGACATGTTGCGCCGTCTTGTTGAAACCACAGCTCCTGCACATCATGGTTGTTCAATTGAGGAACGAAAAAGTCAGTAATCATGGCTCTATAGCGGTCACCATTGACTGTAACGTTCTGGCCAGCATCGTTTTTAAAGAAGTACGGTCCAATGATTCCACCAGCCCATAAAGCACATCAAACAGTCAGTTTTTCTGGATGTAACGGTGTCTCAACATACACTTGAGGATTATCTTCACTCCAAATACGGCAGTTTTGTTTATTGACGTAGCCATTCAACCAAAAGTGAGCTTCATCGCTAAACAAAATTCTCTTATGAAAATCGGGATCAACGGCAATCTTGTTTTGGGCCCATTCACCGAATCTACGCCTTGCTAGGTGATCGCGTGGCTTCAATTCTTGCACGAGTTGGATTTTGTAAGCACGCAAACCAAGATCTTTCCGCAAAATCTTCCATAAAGTGGATGGACACATATCCAATTCCTGTGCACGATGGCGGATAGACTGATTCCGGTCTTCCTCTACGCTACGCTCTACAGCAGCAATGGCTTCTTCTGTACGCACTGTACGACGTCTCTGTAGATGCGTATTATCATTTAGAGTAAACGTGGTGCGAAAACGGTCCATAGTTAGTCGAATTAATTGCTCTGATGGACGATTATGTTGACCGTAAAATGGACGTAGTGCGCGATACGTATTTCGAACAGAACCATTATTTTCAAAATAAATTTGCACAATTTGGAAGCGTTGTTCAGGCGTCAGTCTATTCATGTTGAAATGCCAAACCAAACTAAACACAAATCACTTGACAGCTGACAAAATGGCCGCCAGTTAAAACAGTGTTGCCAACTTAAAGTTCTATACCTCTAAAAAAAACACCCTTTATTAAGTTAAGATTTTCTAACTTAAAATTTCGTTATTTTTTATTATAGAAACATGCAATAACATACAACATTTAAGAAATTATAATAACATATATTTAAGATTTTACGAAAGTCAGGAAAGCTATAGCGGATAATACACCACCCACCTATGGACTCTATGATGTCGATCTATGGACGGTAATACTTACCACCGTGTGGACTACATGTCCGTCTTAAAAAAATGTATCACAAACATCAATAAAAGTGAAAAAGATAATGTTTTCACGTAATCATAATAATTGTTACTCACGATTTATTATTTATTTATTATAGCCCATATTTCGGTCCAGATATTTCGGTCCAGATCGTGGTCGCGGCCAGACCGCGGAGGCGGCTGAAGCTGTTGTTGCCATTGACAGACAAATCTATCTACCCTCCGTCGTGTTCGTTTTTGATTCACCTTGATTTTTTATTGATTAAGTTCCTTGCACACTATACTAACAATACAACCACACACACGTGAGTTAGAAAACGCATCTCCTTTTTATAGAAAGGAAAGCATTTTATACAATTATGTATACAAATACAGTTTACTTTGAAGACTCCAAGCCACTAATGGGGCAAGTTATCCTTAAGAGTGCGCTTTTATGTCGTATTTACCTGTTAAAAGTTCAGGCACGATAACAAAGTTTAAAATATCACGTATTGAGTTCGATATTTTAGTTCGTCACATTTAACACAGACCGATGCAGTTTTGCATGGCATCGTGTTAAATCGTGTATATATAAATACTTACTAAAAATCACTAGTCTATGAACCTAAACACACACAAAGCCTACGGATTTTCATTTTTTTTTATTAATTGTACCCGTATTAATTTTACTACTTTTAGATGTAATTCCTAGTGGTTTTTATAAGACCACTAGGAACAATCGCCTGCTAGAGCGTAATAGCAATATTTAATATGTCAACATAATGACGCCGATATATTGAGACGAAATTAAAAATAATATAAGTTAAGAAACATGTTATGTAGATAAATTAAAATTAAAAGATAAATAACATGTTATTGGAATCTGGATTCTTCAATATTCAGATATTTACCACTGCAAATTCAAAGGTTTTATCGAATCCGATACATAATTAAACGATGCCACTCAAAGCTATGGATAAAAATCTAAGAATTGTTCCACAGAGCGAAGTTCAAATCTTCTTCTAATTGGTCTAATCCGAACTTGAATTCCAACGATTCACGACTCCCCTGCATTTGTACTCTGCTATACTCGAAAATAAATCATTCTTGCTTACAATAACTTTCATTAATTTAGGTATTTATTGGCAGTAAAAAATAATGTATAATTACAGAACGCCTGGTTATTATTTCATAGCAATATCTTACACTTTCTCAGTTCTAGGATGCTTTATGAATGCTAGGATTATTTCGCTTTCAATTATTCCAGGATTGTTTCGCGGAATGCTTTATTTACCTTTTATTTTAAACCTAGCTGTATATTATAGCTTTCATGACTATATTTTCATTGATCTGATTTACATTCTATTCGCCTTTGTAAATAAAAGGATTGAAAATTATGGAATTAACTAATTATGACGACAATTTAACAACAAATCATATCAAATCACATTTTAACTCAAATGAATAATGTTATGATCCATAGTATTTACGAACCATAGTAGGCACGTAAATTTTCTTCTAATTTATATTAGAAATTGTACTTAATTGTACTTATGTACAATGTGTCACTGAAATAATGCAAAAGCGGTAAATAGGTTGTTGAGTATCGAGAGTTTAATCGATTCTACCAGTTTTTTCAATAGGTTTTATTTTTCATAATTTATTGTAGATATATTTCTAGTGTGCCGTGTGGACTCGGCTGGCTTTAAAACAGTCCCACCCCATCTCTGCCTGTTGGTGTCGTAAAAGGTGACTAAGGGACAACAGAGCCGCTACCACAAACGCTGATGAACTATACCACCTCTAAAAGAGTGAACTTGCTAATCCGCTATGCCACTGTGGAGTTTTAAGGCCATACATCCCTCATGCGCGAGACAATGAGCATGAGGAGGTCCATGTCCATCAGTGGATACTGAAAGGATCGGTTGCATTGCATTACATTTATAATACATGCTACATACATGCTTTAGACGTTTTAGACAGGACAATAAAACCTTACATATCTTTAACTTTTATTTTATCTATACATATAATAAAATTGTAACAGGCCGATGTCTGTACATTATAGATATTGAAAAAAAACTAACATGGGGGGTCATGGGGGGCAACAGAAGCCAAAACAACAGTTTTTAGAAATTTTGTCTGTCTATCTGTATGTTTGTACACGCATCACGCAAAAACTACTGCATGGAATTGAATGCAGTTTTCACCGATGTATTGCTAGAGGTCTAACTTAAAATATAGGCTCCATTTTACCGCAGGAAAATATCTTATTCCGATTGTTTTAAATTTAATAAACCGAAGCGAAGCGGGGGCGGGTCGCTAGTTCCTAAATATAATTTTATTCCTCACTAGAACGGTTTTATATATTTTAAATTATAATCGTACCGCTCGTCATCGTCGTGCGGATCATCAGCATATTGACATAAGACTTCCTTTACATAGAGTCGCTGCGGTACTATATACCGCGAACCTTCGGGTTCGCGGTATATAGGCTGTGGAATGAACTGCCAGCCAAGGTTTTTCCATTACGCTACGTTATGAGGTATTCAAGAGAGCTGTGAACAGGATTCGCAAAATCGGCAGCGCACCCGTAAGCCCCCTGGTGTTGCAGGTGTACATGGGTGGATGTTATTTAGTTGACATGTTGATTGACGTCATAAAAGTCATAATCAATCATGTGGACTCGTTGCGATTGATCGATATTATAAATTTCATAGATTTTTTAATGAAAATGTGTAGATCTTGTGTGTATGGTGTATTAGGAGTAAGTATGAGGAGCGAAATAAAAGATCGTTGAATCAGTGGTAGAATGAATACTTAATTATCATTTTATTACACAAATCTTATACAGACAAATTGCATTATGTCATGCTTATGCGTGACTAGGTTATAGTCGACGACCGGAATAGAACGAAAGTCGGAGATAAACAGATAGTAATTCTTGAAAAACATTTGAAAATCGGCGGAACGCCCCGAGGATCAAACTCATGAAACCCGAAAGTAGATGCTCTCACCGTTCTATTTATATTGTTATATGCCTAACACATCGTTCAATAAGTCCCGGGACTAGCGTAGAGATGGCGATAATAATGCCATGTATATACCAAGGTTCAGAAGTACCAACCTTTAGATGAGATGTGTCAAAATTTGATGTAATTCGAAACATAACCAAGAAAGCTATAGTGGTTAAAGTGACGCTACCCACACATGAAGAAGAAGAAAGTCATCTTTCATCAAGACAACGCACTGTGCCACAAGTCAATCAAAACGATGACCAAATTCAACGAATTGGGCTTCCAACTGCTTCCCCATCCTCCGTACTCGCCGGATCTGGCCCCCAGCGACTACTGGCTCTTTGCGGATCTCAAAAAGATGCTCCAGGGAAAAAGATTTGGCTCGAATGAGGAGGTGATCGCTGCTACTGAGGCTCATTTTGAGTCAAGACAAATCGTTCTACAAACATGGCATTGAAAAGTTAGAGAAGCGTTGGAATGATTGTATTACACTTGAAGGAGATTATGTTGATGAATAATAAAGAATTTTGCGGATAAAATGTTGTTTTCATAGTTAGTCCCGGGACTTATTGAACGATGTGTTATGTCCAGCCCTTGTATCGTTCACTGCTGGACATGAATCATGCACACTGTGTTGTAAATGAGAGATGTATTGCCTTAAAATATTTCATAAAAATATTCACTTACTAGGTTTTGATATGGGGCAGCCGACCTCATCTATAACTAGCCTATCATAACTGCATTTCCCAAACCGTTCCTCCCCGAAATATAGACATAACAAGGCTAGCCGGTCATTCACCACAGATCGAAGACGCGACAAAGACGTCTGCAGATATCGTCAGATTACAAGACTTGCTAGTTTGACAGTTGATTTGGGTTCTCGAGTCCTCGCGCCCGCCGGCCGCTTCCGCTTCGGCCTATGTTGGGTCCGTGCTGCATTGTTGGAACCGATAACTATTGACACATGTTGTACTGTCGTTCCTTTGTAAAGTTTCGATGGACTGTTTGGTTAATTAATATTTATATTATAGTACTAGCAGCATCCGCGACTTCGTGCTTGTAGACGTTACAAGTATAATAACGCCACACTCCATGGCTCACAATAGGACAACACTTGGAATGGTAACTTGGTAGCTACTCCCGCTACGGATAGTTCGCTTAATTCCTGTGGGAACTTTATAATTGATATGGATAATAAGTATACTAAATGTTAACCGGGCACTTAATCTATAACAAATCTATGACAAATCTCATTAAAATCCGTCCAATAGATTTTTTGCGTGAGCGCGTTCAGACAAACAGATGGACGGACAGACAGACAAGATATATATATATATATATATATATATATATATATATATACTTGATTTAGGCACTCGATAGTGCCTCGAATAGTAGGTACTGGGACAATAATGATCAAATCGAGGTAATTAATCTATTTATCAACGGAGTGTTATCTAAAAATAAAAAATATGTACGTGTACCTATGGCAAAAATCTTCTGTGATTTTTAGGTTTTTATAAATTATTTTAATTTTATTATGTCTCCAAGTGAAAACTAAACTAAAAATTCTTCCGTATTATGTATTATTTGAGAATGTAAGACAGGGAAATTAAAAGACCAGCGGCGCCATTATCGTATCGTATATTCAATAAACTTTTCGTTTATATAATTGAATGGAATAAACATTTAGCCAATATTTTACCTAAGCAGTAAATACTAGATTGTTCGTGAGCCTAGTGACGTATGTTTCACAATAAGATACTTATCAACTTTAATAAAATATTTACAATATTTGGGTATTGCATCACAGCTTCACAAAACAACATTGGAATAACATAACAATTTAAGGCCCAAGAGAAAGTTCTTGGAAACAGTTAATTTATAACTAGTCAGTGTAAAAACTATAAAACAAGTCAAGAATAATGTGAAAAAACAGCCTCAATTAATAAATGCCTAAATACTGCAACGTTGTGTATGATTATGTGTCTAATTATGCTACTGTCTCAACGGTATATGCGATAAAAAAGAAAGCTATACATATAGCAATAAAATACTTTGGAATGCGATAAATTGTGATATTAAATCTCAAAATGCAATTTAATTTATTCTCATAGTCTCACAAAAATATCTCGCCCACAAATAAGTTTAGAAAAATTTGAATTTTTGATATCCTGAGTTATAAATTATGTAGTTAAATTATTATCTAGAAACTAGTTGTCAATTACTCGTAAGTAAGATCTGGATTTTCTTCCAAAACACGTCAAATTAGCCCCGAATTCTTTAGTGAGACAATTGCCTTATGATCATGAGTGGTTTGGTAATATCTAACTTATTCCTTACAATTTAAACCAATCTTTGGATTGAGGAATCATTACAACAAAAGTAAAAAGGAATGTGCGTGTATAATAAACCTGATTTTTTAATCATCTCTTTCGCCTACTTTCTAAGACAGACGCAGAGATCGCGATTGTTACACCTAAGGTAATAATAATGATTATTTTAAATCTGAAATAGATAAAACTCTAATTTCAGTGTATTTTTACGTTGTCTAAGTGCTTTATAATACCTACAACTAATATGACTGAATAATTTTAATGTACAAGTTAGAATAACATTGAATACTATTCTAAGCCTCCTCACCTGTAACTATAGATTAGTGGAACTTTTGGTGAGAATATTTTTATTAATAATTACATAATTCTTTAACAGGTGTCATAAACAACTACTAACGTTAATAAATAAACCGATAATTATATATACAAGTACTTTACAGTACGTTTGAGATTCATTCACAAACAAATTGTGACAGGTCTTTGATAGCATTTTATTTACATTACTAGTTCTGTACATAGTAAACAGTACAGCGTAGACTTGAAATAGATTAATACAATTTCTATAAGAATAATAAAGAGGTTGATTTTTAAATATATAATACCTAAGTGAAACTATCGACTACTTTCGTAGAATATGAACAATAAAATTGTTTAAAATTAAAATGTAGCCGTTATAGTAGGTTGTAAGATGGCACTGCACACCATTAAACGATTCGAATTCAGTCTTTCAAGTTAATTTCTTCAAGCACATCGATTAATTAATAAATGATCACTCGTTTTCCACTTAATTCATTCTGAAGATCTGATTTATCGATGTCACGATCGATTTAGACCATTTTCCGCTCAGCTATGGCGTGTGGATGTCCAGGATGGGAATAGTGACTCGGCGATGAGGGCTCATACAAAGACATTTTAAGTCGTTTGCACTTAGCCCTTCGGTTCTTAAACCAGAACTGTACATTCTTCGACTCGAGTCGCGGAAACTTCTGCCTGTAGGGCATCCTGTTCAGCTCCTCCGTGTATTTCAGTATCAGGTTGTGCGAGGGATGCGTGTTCATCGAAAACCACTGTTCGAGAACAGGAACTTCAGAAACTGGATCGATGAATGTTCGGTTACGTTTGCGGCGTTCATCTGAAGCGCCTGCGAGTGCCAGGTTCAATCCACTAGCGCCCTCACCAGGCACTGCTCCAACGCCTGGGAAACCAGTCATGTACTGGCTCATATACATGATGCCGTGACCAAACATCGGGTGATTCGGCACCATGGGAAAAGGTAAACGGTCGAGATGTGGCGATGAAGGCTGGTAGAGACGATCTTGAACAACGTCGTCGTCGGAGGCATTGTCGTGCTCATCGGCGACGCCGTTCTCCTCCTCATTGTTATTATTGTTGTGCGAGCTGTCACTGTTTTTGGTTGGGGAACGGTGCGGTGAACTCTCCTGTTCTGGCTTGCTCAAATCTCGAGGCTCTTGCTTAATGTCGTGAACCTGTAAGAATATAGAAACATATTAATCACCATAAAAACACGTTACAATAACGAACTGATTAGATAATGTATGAGGTGAGTTACCTTAATGATATCAGGAGGCTTCGGCGATTGTTGTGGCCTAGTATCCACATCATTGTTATTGTTCTTTTTCGTGGTGATCAAGGAGAGTGGTGCTTCTGGACTGTCAGGCCTATCGTCCGGATTTATATCACCTCCATCGTCCTCCAAGTCAGATCCAGCATTCGACAAATTGTCCTCGGACATCACTGACATGGGATATCGGCTAGGACTGCCCGACAACTGCATGGGACTTTTCATTGAATTGTGATCTTGTGAGGTGTAACTGTCGTTACCGGCCATAAGGGAGCCGTTAGTTGGACTATGGCTCCGGCTGTTGAAGCCGTTAACTCCGAGATGGCAGCCCAGACCGCCGATATTACGAAGTTCTGCGCGCTTTTGCGCTGCGCGTGCATTTTTGAACCAATACACGACATTATTGACATCTAGAGGTTTTCGACCTCGTCTCGATTCCAAATTGTTCAGTTCCCGAACATATTGTTGTATCTGCTGTCGGCTCGGGTGCTGGTTTTCAGAGAACCATCGCTGCAGCTTTGGCAGCTCTAACTCTGGATCAAAACTCGTTCGCATTCTAGTTTTTTGTGTGGGGTATTGACTTTGGACTGTTTGTAGGGCCGGGTGTAAATGGTCCGGTATCGTGTTGAGCGTTGGTGAACGGGTCTTTGGTCCTGGAGAAGGATAGCGGCGAGGACTGAATGGTGGCCTTGGCGACACCTGTGCGCTCCACCAAGACTCAAACTTTCTACGCATATCTTCTGAAGGTTCGTGAAAGTTATGAGGCCCCGGTGTTCTATCCTGTCCTCGACATATTTGCGCTAATGTCACCTGTAACAAAACGATTTTAATTTAACATGGAACACATTTACTTTAAGCAGCAAATAAAAGAACACACATTTTTAGACGGTTTTAAGGAGGTCAGTCTAACCAGAAACAAATACGGAGGTAATTGTTTGAGTAAACTTCGAACATTGTTTCACAGAACATCGCCATTAGATTATGAAAATATTAGGTCGGCTGTTAATGTGTGTGTCATGCGTGAGCGGCCGCAGTTCTTAAGCTGACGTGTTTACTCGATGGTTAGTGCGCGCCACTCCAGCGCCGCCGCCGAAACTTCAATCATAGCCTGTTCTAAAACAATGAGCGGTGAAGGGCGTCTTAACAAATTAGTATCCACCCACTTTCCTACTAGCCAACGTACTACTTGAACTAAGTGGTCCTACCAAAACAACCGTGGTAACATGATCGAAAACGCCGCTAAATGCTACTCTGTTTAAGCAACAATTAGAGCGCTCGACTTGGAAATAATTCCATTTCAACGCTCTGGTTGTATTTCACAACTATTTATTTTAAAAGATAGCATATATTTAGACAGGTATTAATCTTAGGGCAAGTAGTCGATCATAAAGAACGTGTCGGATTAATGCTGCCTCGCTGAGTTTACTCGGTTGACAGTTATGCAAGTAGATCTGCTCGTATCGCTAGATTACATAGAACAATGCTGGTGATTACGTCGTCAAGCGGGTTGTCAACTACGGCGTAAGCGCGACTGTTGCAAAATCAAACCTTAAATTACCTGTAAGTATAACACGTCTAGATTGTAAATAATGTCACTCGGGACGGGAGGCATTAACTCCGCGCTCGAGTGATACGTTAATCCACTTCTTTGTTTTATATTTTTAAATAGTGAGGCCATATTTGTTTTGAGATATAGTCTGCTTCAGCTTTGCGGAAGATTTACGAGAGCAGGCGCCTGCGCATGATAACTCTGTCACGTGTAATCCACCTCTACGTAATTCGGTGTGTGATTGCGAACATTTCTTGATGTGCCTAGATGAGAGGACAACTTAGAATACAATAGGCTTACCGTTATCTGATATTGTTTTCGTTGTGTGTACATACGCTACTTACGGAGAGGTGAATAAATTATATAAACTGAAATTCCAACCTTGAATTTATATCTACCTAGGAGAGGTTCGAGAAATTAGTTACGCAAGAGAGCTTAAAGAAGATTTATGGTCTTAAATAGATTCCTTATTGACGCGCGTCTTTAAAAACCCCTTCGGTAAAATTCCTTGAGCGTCCGAAACTTTGTTTTAAGTTGGAATCGAAGTGGCACAAATTGGCGAGCCATAAATTACCATAATATCGGAGAGCTGAGTTCATCTGGCGTTTAGCTACTGAACTAAGTTTGCCATTCGAGGCGTTTGATTATCTGTTAAGGGATTCCTTTGGCTCATTTGCGGCAGCGCTGCGACTTGTAATACGAATTTGTCTAACAAACTTTCGCGAATTTGTATAGCAATTTAGACTTTTTAGGGGCAGCCTTTCAAGTAGCATAGATAATATTTAAAACTTAATAAACCTTAAATAATATCACTAGGAATTGCAAATTCTTAGTGAGTTTAAATTGCTTTCTTGTTTCAGATAAGGAACAGCTATACTGCATCCTGCCTGCTTCGAATTCCATCCCATGTAATTACATCTAATGTACCTATTCCCCACCTTTCCCTAATCTACAAAGGTAACGCTTTGTAGATTAGGAAATGTATGGACGAGACAATGGTTACTGAGATTGGCCAGAACCCATGGGCGAAATTAGGTATTCCATATTCACATCAGCCTATAATGTCACACTACAGGGCACAGGCCTTCCCTAGCAAATCACTAGGAGGTTTCGGGCCGTAATCCACCACGCAGACCCTTTTTTTTAAATTCTAGCGCCCATTTTTTAATAATTTCCGAGCACGCAGGTTTCTTCACGGTGTTTTCCTTCACCAACGAGCTAGTGATATTTGTTCTAAATCCATATTTAAGTATAAAATCTGTGGTACGAACCGAGGATTGTACTCACGACTTTACGAAAAGTGAGTACCAATGAGAGTTGAGGTTAGATACCACCAGGCTTTCTAATATTATCTAATAATATAATACTTAATTAGTATTAATACCTAATCTAATAAGTAATTATTATTTAATAATACCTAAACCTTATAGGCAAGAAGGTTATACAGCGACCCCGAAATATGTGGTATGAACTGCGAGCTGAGGGTTTTTCATGGGACATGGGGCTCTTCAAGAGAGCTGTGAACAGTATTCTGCAAGATCGCATGGGTATGTTGTAGGTGTTCATGGGTGGCGGTGAGCACTTACCATCATGTGGCCCGCCCGCTCGACTGCCATCTATTTTTAAAAAAAAGACAACTAGCAATCCATCTAATGAAAACATAAGATAGCCAGTAGTAGCCCGTCTGCTCATCCGGACAACTTCTTAACTATATGTGACTTCATAAGGGACCTTAAGATTTGTTGAGACTTACTAAATTAAAACTTCGTTGTTGCAAGATAAACAATTAAACATATGCTCTAAAACCTAATTTTTATAATGAAGCAATAATAAAATGTTATTTTAAAGATTTCAACAAAGTATCTAGAACTAGAACCAAGAATAAGGTCCGATTTCTTACATCATCTCACATATGACTTGACTTACTAAAACACAGGATCCAAATCATCATCTTTCTTTGAACGCGTGCTATATAATACATTATGTAAATAAGAGTGCTCCGGCAAGCCTTTTTAGGCCTACCACCATGCGATTCGCATTAAAATAAAAGTGTATAAAAACCAAGGCCAAGATCCGTCCACTTGACTCTGTCACGTCGAAATTGAAATCGCGGACGTCAGCCGGGCGGTTAAGCCTCACGAAGGGCGCGCTCCGAGCTAACCTCGCGTTTAATAAGATTATAAAGCATTATTTTATGGTATTAATAAGATCAAAAGCGTTCGTACATCTAAAACTCCTTTTAACCCTCTTTCGCTCAGCTCAAGTTGTTAGACGAGGCCACCCTCCCCGTAACCCGTTCGCAAGAAGGTGGATATTTAGGGAATATACTTAATAAGGCTGTGTCGAGACGCGGATGAGTCTACGATTCAATTAAATTTATTATGTATGGAGATCCAGCGTGTGAGGCAGGTGCTCATCGCGACAACAAATTGCTCTATCTATATTTTGATATTGAGGCTTAAAATTTATTTATAGGGGAGTATTTTACACAAAACGCTCTTTAATTATCTACGTCTAAGCGGAGTTACAAAATATATCGTCTTTGAAAAGGTAGAAAAGAAAGATAGATTACGATTTATACTGCAAAAGACAATCATAAACGGTATGTCGAGAAATTACCTCTTTATGACCATTCAAACGCACTACTAAGTATAACAATTGAAGATTAACAATTCAAGGTCAAAGGTCAAATGCAGCTTGATCTTATTGACTATTTTAAACCTGGTTTCTATTATATAAAACCGTGTTGTCTATTGACGATATGAGAAGTTATTAAATGAGTACTGAATGAGAAGCAAATTGATGGCAAAGATGGGTGAAGTTTAGATTATCTGGTGACAATGAAAAATTAGGAATATCGTTATTGTTGACAAGTTTAGTAATTTAAAAGTGTTTACTCCAGTTATTAAAGAAATTTATTAGATTAGTTATTTGGCAGGGGAAGAGTGCACGCTGCATTACGATACGTAGTCTTCATTTAACCGACCTGACTCAACTGTCAACGGTATTATGATTTCAGCATCTGCCTGACTAAAACATCCACTGAAATTATCTCAAAACAAGATGAGACGCCTAATGAGAAGAACAGGAACAATGGCATTAATCTCACATTAACATAACATTCTATTTGCCTTTTACACGCGTACCAACATCAAAACAAATGACGTCTAATTCTTCAGTCGAGTGATGATCCTTATTAGCAAGGACTTAGTAACCTCGGAAATTATAACGACCTCCCAAATTGTGGAGCGCTCGCCTACTTAACTGTGAGTTCGGTAATCCGTCTTCATCGCGAGTTCTTCAAATCTCCATGATGAGCCCGCGCTTGTACAGACGTCAATTTAAAAATGTTCAAGGAAAGGTGGAAGTTACTTGTGATAATAAAATTGCGATGTTATCTGAGCAAATAGAACATAATATGGTTGGACTTATTGGTGTTGATTAGGATTTTCCAAATCTCATTATTTCAAGTTTTTCTTTAAATAGAAAGAGACTGCTTGGTCACGTCAGTACCAGGGTGTGACCACCAGTACCACGTCAGTTTGTGATTGGGATGGGTAGACTGACGACTGAATGTAAGAGAATGCTTGAAGCCAGAATGTGAGTAAATAATTTATTATAATAATATTTTAAGTTTGATTGTTTGTAACGCTTTGATTTTTACCGGTTATGTTAGAAATAAATAATAAACAAAATATAATAAATAATTCTGGAATATTTGGTTTTTAAGATGAAGCAATAAAAATATTGTTTTTTTAAAGATCAGGCTAAAGTCTCAATTTCTAGGACTTCCCAACCCGACAATAAGGTGACTTTCTCAGATAATGTCATAATTTACGATTCTATTGTAAATATTCTATGTTCGTCGGCGGTTGTTATTGAGTATTATTATAAGTTTTCATACAATAAAATACAAAGCCACCACAGATAATTACGCTAAACAAACAAAGTTACACGGAACGGGAGCTAATAAAGTATGCAAAGACCAGCAGAATAATACTGCAATTTTGCGTTCAACACCAAAATTATATTTGTCCAATAGAAATTCCTATAATCGCGTACTACATTTTCGAATGAAAGCGTATGGTTTCAACGAGCGAGCTTAAATATGAAAACAATGAGTTGTGCGATAATAAGGGGGGGGGGGGGTTGGCTTAGTCTTCGGTCGGGGCATTGTCGATGTCAGGGGTTACAACAAACAGGCATTAAAATACATTACAGAACATTGTGAATGTTGGTTTAACTCAGTCTACCGAAAGCGCTTTGTCGTCAAAGATTTTGGATTTTCACGCTCCACTCGCTTGACGAAATTCGGTGTGACAGGTGTTTTTGCAATGTTCCGAGTGAAGATTGATTCGTACAAACCATATTGATTGAAGGCAATTGGGCCAATTTAAATTTGGCTAGACGTTACGAAGTGATTTTATAGAAGTCCAGACTTCGGACTTCTGTTGACCTAATCGATAGGAGAGTTAACAAGGAAAGAATATAATCGCAACTAGTGCATTAGAAAAAAATAAAAAGATCTGTCCGGATAGGTGCATACTGAAGAATAAAAGGAGTTGTAAACAAGCAAGATAGAATGAGAAAAGAAGAGAAATGTAAAATGTGACTTCCTGAAAGGGATACCGAAACCCAGGCAAACTTACGTACAAAAATCCTAGATCTGTTCCGAAAACTACAGAAGAAATTGCGAGATTATAGAAACCAGTGTAAACTTTTTTTTCTTTATGGAAAATGGTGGCAAGCGAGCGTACAGTCCACCTGATGGTAAGTGGATGCTGTCGGTCATGGACTTCCACAATATATGCCAACATCAGTCCAGAATGACACACATCCGGGGGCATGCCTACCTTTGGAGATATAGGAATGGATGTGGAGAATGGGTGGGGAAAATGGGAAGGGATAGGATAGAATGGGATGGGAATGGGCTCTGGCATATCTCACTCATTACTGAAACACGTAAGTACATTGGGAAAATAGAATAAAGTGGGAAATGCAGTACATTTCAATGGCCAGTCGAGTGCGCCCAGCGGCTGTGGGAATGCACCGTGCACTCTCCAAGGTTTTAAACTTCTTATGTGTTGTTTAGGAATTAATAAAGAATTTCTTTTTTTTTTACTTCGTAAATATCGTATATGTGTAGGTATACCATTGATACGTAATAAAATAGTATGTCTATGACTAAATCATATTTTTTTTCCTTATAAACTTATGACATCTCCAAAAAGTCACAATTTAACCAACACATCATATTCAACCAATCATAGCTTTCGCCGTGCTTCATATGTCACTCTCGTTTCAGCCAATCACACGTCATTTTTTCACAACTGCTAATGGAATTAATCAAATTAAATTTTCATCTTCTAGTACACAGAAATAGTAGTGACATATGCTACATGACATAATAGTTTAAGGTAACCACCTCCACAATTGCGAACCGTTTGTACACATTGAAATCAAAATCAGAAGAAATTAAGTTAGAATGTTCGAGTTCTCGAGAACTTAATAAGGATCAAAAGTCATTAACCTTTACCTCGTCTAAAGGGCATCCAGAGGAGACCAGCAACGGCCGACTCTGCACTAACAGCAGCCTGAGCAGTTTATCTTTTATGTCTTGCAGCGGTGTCGGCCGCGGTCGTAGCAGCTGGATTCGCAGAGTTGCTACCGTGGTCAGTTCTCCTAGGACCTCGCCGACCGTAGCCAGCGGGCCGTCAGAAATCCTCTCAAAAGATAATGGTTTCCAATTGTTGATTACGACTGAACCTGTTGAAAAGAAATATTTTTACTTATTAAATTGAGAAACAGTACGCACTTCTGTAGGTAAAAAGACTTAAGAAATATCGAAGTATTTTCTGTCTTCTGTTAAGGATATTTGAAGTGATTCTTCAAAAATATTTCATTACCTTCTAAGAAACTTATGTAAAACAAGGTAATCAAAAATCCTTGACGAAATCTTAGAAACTACTCAATCCATTTACTTAAATAAATGTTCTAAGAGTACATAATACTAATTGTATAGGAGTCATTAAAACTATCACTTCCAGATGTTTGTCATAGCGAGTGTCGGTGTTTCTGCATTGTTGGATATAGGCCTCGCCCAAGTCTTGCCAACGGGTAAATCATTTAACAATTATTAGTTTTCCAATCCCTTTAGATAAAATACTATCGAATATGTGATATTACCTCTAGCAGATGCAGCCAATTCATGTGGGTACCCAAGTCTCATCATCGCAGTTGGTACCAGCTCATGAAAAGCAGTGGCAGAAGGGATAATGACGTAGCTGTCCGTCTCGACCACGGATCTCCGCCTCCAAGCACCTTCTTCTAATGAGGATACTGCTTCTACCACACAGTGGACTGGTAGCGTTTTACCTGGGAGCAAAGAGATGGACTTATGTATCTTCCTTACATAGTATAAAACAAAGTCGCTTCCCGCCGTCTGACCCTCTGTATGTACGCTTCGATCTTTTGAACTACGCAACGGATTTTAATGCGGTTTTCATCAATAGATAGAGTGATTCAAGAGGAAGGTTTATACGTATAGTTTAGTGTTAATTTGTTGAAATATGACGATAATAGTTCAAGATGTCGGAAAAAATCAAGCCGACAGAGCTTCATTCATCGAAAATGCTGTCTTATTCTTTTGAAATATAACAAAACGATGTACGAGGAATCACTCCACACTGACACCACATTAGTATCTACATTGCACCCGTGCGAAGCCGGGGCCGGGTCGCTAGTTATACAATAATATGAAAATAGGATAAGAAGTAGTTTGCTGTTGCTAACGCCTTTCTCAACACAAGGTGTACAAATATTTTAAATTTTCATTTAATTAAGAGTCTTTTCCATTAATTGTATATAATGACTTGAGACTTAGACGTCAAGAGGAGTTCTGACAATAAAGAAATTGTATTAGATAAACGGCTAATACAGTTTCTTTATTTATTTACTATCTTACAAGCTATGCTCGCAACATTCTTACATATTTGTAATTGAACAGTACTACAGGGGGTACACAGGTGTACTAGTTCTTGTATCAGCCAATAACGTCCCACTGCAAGGCACAGGCCTCCCCTAGTAAATGACTGGGGGGGTTTCTGTCTCAGTGCGGATTAATGGATCATAAACTCCAGAATTTTTTCTATTTCAGGAACATGCGAGTTTCCTCAGAGCCGAGCAAATATTTTTTTTAAATCTCTATTTATAGAGATAATATTACTATAATATCGAAAATTTACCTAAGTATCGCTTTACACGTGTCGGAAATCGTCATAAACGATTCATAATTGAAAAATGATTGAAGTAGGTACGATTCTCAATCAGTCGTTCTTCATCTTAATAATCTTTGTTAACCGTCCTTGATACTGAATGTTCCCCCTCCCACGCATCTGCGAGATTTACACGTGTTTTGCTTCAAATAACTGTAAAGTTTGCTTTCTAAGTAGCCAAGTACTGCTCTGAGTAGACAGACTATCAATTTTCTATCATATAACCATTTCGGTTAAAAACAAAATCCAATCAGTTTTAGGTGCGACAACGTCGGTCTTCATAAAACAGTCTGCTGGGCATGAAATGTTGGCGAAAAACTTCCTACTAAAGACGTGAAAAATCGGCTACTTAAACGTAGTAGGTACGTCGAAACACTGTCGCTGAGACGCTGTCTTAATTATTTAGCAACTTTTCAAGCGAGAAAGCAATGCCTTTGACTTACTCGCGGCAAAAAACCGAGTGAAATGTTAAAATAATAATTAATCCTTCTGTGCCTGGTGCGGGCGGCGCGGCCCAACGATCACTTTGTGACGCCCGATGCTTTTACCGTCCGTCTTTGGGATGCTTCCTTAGCGAGATATTAAATAGTTTTTGCCTCGATGCGCTTTTTTGCAGCACCGTTCAAGTGAGCGTCTAGAACCTTCATTGAAAGGCTTTCAGCTAAAGCGACGGACACTTTTAAAAAATAAAACCACGAAGCCTTATTTAATTATTACAGTTATTGATAAACGTGAGCTGATTAACAATATCAATCGCGAACAATGGCTGTCTTCGGAACCCACACACCGTTATTGAATTTACATAATACTATCCAGGAATACGTTCAAACAAACGCTGCTGTTAAATTATGAATTTCGAGCCACAATAATCCCTTTATAATACCGTACAGTGGCCGAAGTTGTGTTAGCTGGGGTTACCTTTAAAATAACTGGAATTTCGGTGCGAGGTAATCGCGCAAAGTAACTTTCAATAGTTTTGTTATCAAGTTCTTTAGCGGGCGGGGTGTCAGGGAGGTGGGGGGTTCAGATGGTAGTTTCAGGTTAGCACCTATGGTTTAATATGAAGCTGGGATTAGTTGAGGTTTAGTCGCGGACCGCCCGTCGACCGGAGCGCTCCTTTGGTCAGTTAAGCCGCCATGAACCTGTGCCGGACTATTATATTCAACAATAACTATAAATTCATCACGCATTTCGGTAATTAGAATTAAATTCTCACAACAAATAATATACCTACTTAATTATACAATTACATTTTTGTAATGATCGATATAGTGTTTAGAAACTTTCGTGGAAGTAGTACTCTACCTACTAAACTACAAAAATGACATTTAGAATCGTAAGATAGTAAGTAGATCATTGTAATATATTCTCGTATCAATATCACTGGAGCCTTGTCGTCAATTGTACTTGTTTATTTCAATAAGTACGTAGTTAATACCAATTCGTTAGCTTGCAGAAAATAGACAATAACATGCAAAGCAATATTCGTTAGTTATGGGGAAAATGCTAAGCAAGTTACAGTTGATATTTCTTTTCAATTTTACAGTTAAATAGTTGTAAATAAACACAAAAAATATTAAAATCTTATGGATTTTAAAGTTCTTGTATTTAAAACCGGACATGAAAAAGCACAAAACACGCGCGTATGAAAATACCTTAGAAGCTCTTAAAGGACTCTGGCCCAAGTGTAAAGCGAATTGTTAAACAAGACTAATTATTGTTATTATTTTACGTATTAATTATTTTTATATTACTACGTCCAATAGGTATATGATACAATATATGGAAATGCATGTCAGTACCTAAATACAATACTGACGGAGTCAAAAGTATTTAGATACTACTTAATAATAAAATCTGAGATGAAATCATAACATGATCTTGCGGTGGTCTGTGTGTCTTGACTATTAGACTGATGTCTGTCTGGTTGCGCAAATACAACAACAATCTTGTTGCTTTCAGGAATTAACACTCTCCTTAGCCATGAAAAAATGACTTAAGTACTGAAGTGGCAGTGGGCAGGCCAATATCGCAGCACCGATAGCCAACGGGGCAGACTGCTCCTCGAAATGAAATCACGTATCGGGAAAAGTTGCGAGAGACGCATTCGATCAGGTCGATTGAAGACTTATAAGTATATTGTGACGACAGTTGATAGATGCTATATTCAGCAGTAAAGGGGAACAATGCTGCTAGTATAATATTAATTAAGATCGTAATATTTAAGCATAACAATTAGTATCAGCATAACAATTAGTAACATATTACGATAGTTGGTTTTATTGATATTTGGCTTAACAAGAATACATCATGGCCGTCGCATGTAACCACACCGCTTGGAAGTATGTGAACCCTTAAAATATATCTTTGCTACATATAGATATTAAAGCATTCAAATGAACCATTACTGTTTAATAATTAGAAGAATTTACTATATGATAGGTTGAACTATTTAATTTGTGAATTTGCCGTGTGGTGTCAGCAAACTTTACAAATCCACCACCACATTGGTGGTAAAGCTCTTCATTGGTGGTCCACACCACATTCTCTTCCCGTTGGTGTCGTAAAAGGTAACTAAAAGATAACAAAGCGGCTACCATAAGCCATGAGGAACTGCACCAACTCTAAAGAGTGGATTCGCCAATTCGTTTGACCAGCGTAGCGTTTCACGGCCATACATTTCCAATGCACAAGACAATGTACATGAGGAAGCCCATGGCCAGCAGTGGATACTAAATGGTCTGTGTACGGTTACGATTAATTTGTGAATGTGCAGTGAATTTAACAGCAGACTAGATTGCATGCGAACGCCCAACAGCTAACGACGGCCAAGGAAGGAATTTAATTATGTGTGCGCTAATCGCTCACCGCTCGCAACTTGGACTATGGTATTAGCAAATATGCCGCGGCGCAAATCTCAACACTTTCGTGAATGTTATCGCAAATCCGGCATAAAATTAAATCGCATTAAGTCACGTGTGCGGCGGCCACGTGACGGCGAAAACTCTTGACATTTCGTATGATAAAACGACTATTAGCATTTTTTACTTTTTGTATGCACTGTGATACGCGAAATTCGGGAGATATCCGCCGAGATTAGATATGCCTCTATAGGCAACTTATTTTTTTTTTACAAATACGGTGTGTTTGCTGATTTTGCCTAACATGGATTCATGTGAAATAATATTTTGATTTTTTATTATAGTTTTATTTTATTACTACCTAACAGCACCTGAAAGCACAGTTTTAGTAGAATGTAAAACTAAAACGATCCAATCCCACCGAACTTAATCTAAACTATTAACACTAAATATAAATTGAAATAACAAACCTGTAGAGCAGGTACAAGTCACCAAATTTTTAGGAGTACCAATTGAAAATCACACTAATTGGAAGGCGAACACTAAATCTCCCATGGCTCGCATAAAGAATTATGAATTTATTCTTAAAAGATGAACGAAAATAGTAAATAAGAAAAGTGCTATCATGGACACGTCGACTCCATTTTTCGATATGGTATAATATTTTGAAGTAGCTCTACAAATAAAGGTTTGGTATTTAAAGCACCGAAAAAGTTCACCAGAGAGATATCTGGGCTGAAAAAGACTGATAGCTGTAAGTCGCACTTTAAATAATTGGAAACCATAATCTTACCATCTAGGAGGTTGCGGTATTTGTAAAAAAACAATCCATCACTGTTCACATTAAGCTTACGGTATTAAATATAAAATATGTTACCGCCTAGCAGATTGTGTAAAATGGGTAACCTAGCAAACGAGCTAGTATGTATGTGTAACCTGTAGAATGTGTAAACCTAGCAGAATAGGTAAAATTTAGAATCAATTTTCATAGCCTTTACCTTATGTACCTAAAATTTCCTGTCTGCCGGAGTCAGGGTTGCGTGATGTTTTGAAATAACAGTGCATACTACGTCTATATAAAAAGCAGACTACGGCTATGTAATTTTTAAACTACATGATTGTATTTGTATTACTTGTTATTTGTGTAACTGTTTATGAAAAAGTCTAGACACGTATGGCATAGGCATGGCATAAATAAATAAAAAGATATTTAAGAGATTATTTATTATTACTCTTCTAAGATTCTAGGTCGGTGCTCAAACATCCAACTAAACCAAGGTAATCCCTTAGAAGACTTGGTCTGTAAATTAAGGCTCAGTTAATCGCATCGTTCATTAGTACAACATAAAATGGCAATTAGGTGTCAGATCAGTAGCGTGGAGATGCAGTAAGATAGAGATGTGCCGTAAGAAAGAGTACACAAAGAGAAGCATTGCGGGCGCGCCCGCTGCAGTTCAACAGCTAAGCAAGTAATATCCAGGGGACTTTTTGGCGGAAACTCGAGAAGTGAAGTTGACGTTATGTTTGATTTATTATAATAATTATGTATTGTTTGTTTTGTAGTTTAATATTGATAGTTTAAACTTCATATCACTTTACTGAACGACTCCTGACTCACCTCGGGACTGAACATTGACAGGATACGTTTTAGACTTTGAAATTATTTATTACAAAGAAAACTTGATACCACAGAATGTGCTAATTGTAGGCATATGTGGAAAAAAAATGTCATATCAAGTACACGTTGCAGAAGATCTTTTTGAGAAATTAAAAATCCGCCAACGTGGTGTAAAATCAGTAAGTTTAACATCACATTCTCAAGGAGACCTAACAGTAAGAAACTGCGCATTGCTACAATAGCCAGTTCATTGCTATAGTGTGCAGAAAAGGGTATGATTTTATATTGACAATTGCTTTGTCGTAGCACAGAATAAAGGCCTTTAAAGACTATGGCCGTAGTCATCCTTGTAACTTTGCTAGGAATTAAAAAAATACATAATAAAGATGGACTGTTATTTACGTTCGTAAAAGTATTATTGCGGTGTTACTTTAAGGTTCATCTTCGATGCTCTAATTGAAAGTACAGGTTTGTTTTACATTGTATTTGCGGTTGCCGCCTATTGAATAATTTGATAATAAATTACAAGTTTGTAATTGATCGGCCGCTCGATATTATACGTATGGCTGCCGAGTGCGAATAAAAGCAACATGGCATTGAGTGGTTGCCGCAAAAAATGTTTTTTTTGCAATGCGATATGCCATACCACAATTTTTGCGATGCGACCATGCAATGCAGTATGTGCTCGCCCTAACAAGCGACTACCTCCCCTCAGCTTAGTCGATCCAAGCGCACTCGAAAAGAGTTCAAAGTCGACAACAAAGGGTGCTTGCGATGTCAAGGATCCTCCCCCGTAAGTAGTACGAATTAAAACTTTCTACTAACAAGAATTAAGAACACGCCTTGAACAGTGCGCGATACACTACTGCTTTGTATAGAAATTAGGCGATTAGTACAAATTCGCTATTCTAGAAAGAGGTTTGATAAATAGGTAAATTGTAATCTTTCCTAATATTGTAAATGCGAAAGTTGGTTTGTTTCTTTGTCATCAACGAATCGCAAATTTGACATAGGAAGTATATTTAAGTAAGTAAATTTGACATATGAAGTATATTTAAGTAAGTAAATTTGGCATATAGTTCTTGGGAGGGATTAACACATAGGATAGATTTTATAATGTATGTAATATACAGCCAATTTGTATGTAATTATCGTGTTATGCGGTGACAGCAACAGTTGCGTTTCTTAGGTACCCTAGGACCTATCACTACATGAATGGGATTGGATTCTCTTTGAAATTTAAAATATTGTAACTTAATTCACCCATTAAATGATTTCTCAGAGTTATTTTAAAATTAATTTTAGAATAATTTATTTTCTTATTTTTCTCTTATCTGCGTGACAAAGCCGCTTGTTGAGACTGATTTTTGATGACATCCTCAAATAACAGTGAAATCACTTAATGAACTGCCATCGAAACTTTATATTGAGGGAGAGAGCGCACGCTGCAATCCAACAGCTGCTGGGCGCGCTCGACTGTCCACGTTACCCCTCTCTCAAAAAACTACCTTGAAATGTACTGCATTTCCCACTTCATCTTATTTCCCTAATGTACGTACGTGTCTCGGTAGTGAGTGAGATGTGCCAGAGCCCATTCCCATCCTATGCCTCCCCATTTTACCAACACTTTCTCCAAATCCATTCCTATATCTCCAAAGGTAGGCAGCGCATCCGAGGGCGTGCCAACGTTTAACATTTTGGACTAATGTTGGCATGTATCGCGGATGTCTATGGGCGAGAGTATCCACTTACCATCAGGTGTACTGTATGCTCGTCTGCCGGCTCCGTCCATAAAAAAAATATACATAGTTATACATAGTTGTAAATAAAGTTAAACAAAACCGCGTCAAAAATATCTGCTGAGCAAATATTATCTAACGATTATTTGACAAATAATGTTAATTTAGTGAGAATTAAAAATTTTGTATAAATATATACAAAATATGTCTATACACACAAAATATAACATAACGTATATATGATAGGTATTTATTTATGATCTATAATAATAAACTAATTAAGTAATATTTAGTCATATGTATATTTATAACTAGAAAGCATATTGTCCAAGCAAACCGCTTCACAGTACCAGATTCCTAACAAAACCCTATTCTTTAAACATAATATGACCGATTGGGAGACGGACCTGGAACCTTTTGCACAACAACTAGGCTAAACAGACGTCAATGTGATCAAAATTCTAGCCTTCTAAACTTTTATATCGTGTTTGTCATAATATCGTTGACAATCCTAAATCGATTCAAATTGATCAAAACATCTTCGGCAGCCTTTGACAGAAAGAAAATTGTAATCGGTGGTTATTGCGTCCTGACCAGTAACCAGTATCTTACAAATATATTTAATTTTATTTCAATATGTTCCATATGTTTACAAATGGAGCATATTATTATTATTATTACTATTTATACAGATAAATTAAACTTTACAGTTTTATTTCTTCTGCGCCCGCTTAAATTTTTCACATTTAACCAACGGTCGACTGGTAGAGAATGCCTTAAGGCATTTAGTCCGCCTCTGTGCAATATTGTGCAAAAAGAGTAAATAAATTAAATAGTTAAACATACACAGAATAACATTCGAAATATATATATCAGCCATGCAGCATATACACTATATATGTTCGTTACTAGTAAACATAGTGAGTACTATATTTACAACAAAATAAACAAGTTATGAAATACTTTAGGCAATCGAACATGGCTACTGCCTCTATAATAATTCTACTATTCTTTAAATAACATCGCATGTTCTCTTTCACTCCCACAATATCCCATTAATCAATTCCTAAAAACGCAAATGCAACCAATTTCAAAATCCATCAGCAATCTGACGTGTAAACTCGTAGTCTTTACCGTCGGACTAGATGTCGGGGCTTAGCAGATATGTTCCAAATCAAATTCGGTTCCTTTCGTCAGGGCTTACGTGCTCCCCTCCCTAACTCGACAAAGATATAAGAATGATGGAAGAAACTGAGCGTAGTTTTGTTGTACGAGCATTTATTAGAAAGATAGATAAGACGTTTATTCAGGTTACAGTTAGAGGTCGCTAAACATACATATTTACAAATAAAACAGCAAGAGAAATTTAAAGAAGTGAAAAATGGATGTTAAATTAACATATAGCCTGCTGTCCATGTGTCCTGTTACTGCACTGAATGCAAATTGTGATCAAAGAAGCAACCTATTCTTGAGTAAGTAAAACAATTTTAAATTTTGCAAATAGCATTACCAAGTCGACGGATTCTCCCGATTCTTTAATGTCACCAGAGAATTCAAACCATCGATAGAAAATCCACCTTTAAATTTTCTATCATCGATTTAGGATTTAATTAATTATTTATTCCACTTCCATTTTATCAAAAAGTCGAGTATTTTATAAAATCACAAAAAACAAATACAAGTTTAAATAATATTACGGACGATTAAGCCACGTCATTTAATTTTTTATCTTTGTTTCCCTTTTATTTTTGTGCTTACTAACCTACATATGGGCGTATTCTAAAGTAAATAAATTAAATTAAAACTGTATTTAACATTGATCAAACAGGTTCTCGTAAAACTAATCGCACTCGTTAAATGCGTCGTAAAAGACAGTTTTAAAGACACCGTCTTTAACGATTTTCCGGACGTAATTTTGTTCTAAAGCGAAACCACGAGTCAAAGCTAGTATTAAATTATTTAGTCACTCAACTCTTCCAGCACAGCCTATATCGGAGTTACAGCATTAACAATGAACTGTGAGAGACGTGTGTACTTAACTCGGAGTTAGCATAAGTATTTCGCTAAAAGTCTCATCCGAAGCTCACTTCGCAAGAATAAGCCTGAGCGGAGCTTAATTGGCTTGTACTTATTAGCAACTCCGCGTATTTAATATTATTAAACATTTATATTTACGTATATACTTGAAGCTCCAGTGGGCTGGGACGACACATAAAGACATATGCGCGAAACGAACACCGAGTGGATCTGACCAAATGCTAAAAGGTATCGTTGCTAAGCCATTTATGTTGGCATCCCAGAATCATACATCGTAGTATATGTTGGCGGGACAAACTTTACAAGTATGTTTTGACCGGCAGTAAATCAACCTCAAACCCAATCATCAAACCAGCAGTAAGTCAACCTCTTGATCGGCAGTAAGGTTGAGCTCACAGCCGGTAAAAAGCAAACCGAGTGGAGTGAAGGATGTGAAGAGAGACTTCGCCCAGCAGTGGGTTAAGTGACTACATACGTTAATTATAATAAGAAATATGTATTTTTTATAGACATAAATATACAAAAAAATTAATGTATGCTAAATTAGTCTGCTAATTACATCTAACAGACGTTAACTGATTTTTTTCTATAACATACTTCGGATTATTTTTACTAAAACAAATTTATTTTGTCTTTCATAAATTACTGTGTAGTGGGAATAAAACAACAGATGGATGACAAAAATAACATGTGTTATTTTTAACAAAATTATATTACATTGATGTAAATGGGCAGAAAATACGAGGAAATAATACTCGTATGTTGATATGTTTTTCTTACATAAACTGTAGTTTACAAAAATAGTTTACAAAAAACTACAGGCCTCATATGCTTTGGATATAATTTATTATTTTGGATTCATTTTGCGATAGGGTTGGTTTAAAATTGTCCTTTATTAATGGATTTAAATTGATATTTATCAATGCATACTCGTATAAAACAAACTACGTCTTTTAATACTCGAAAATCGTAATGAAAATATTGTTTATTACACAATACTGAGCAAATTCATATAAAGGTATATTAGGAGATTATTAAATACTATTAGTTTACGAGAAAAAGAATCCTATTCATTAAACATAATATTCTGAGCTAATTTAGGAGGACACAAATTGTACAAAATCATTCTGGTTCACAAAAGACCTTCATGACGCTTTATGACGTTTACAATGTCAATGGCCACAGCTGCGTTGACAATACAATACTATTAACAGTATTAGCTATTTACATAACCATAATCTAACGCATCACGCACTCTCCAGCTAGTCTAGGATTTGCGTGTTGCCCGAAGGCCTATTCGTGAGCGATGATCTAGTTAGATCGGATAAGGCGTAGCGTGACGGATGCTGAAACCTAGCAAATACAATACCGTGATGTTATTCACTAACACGTTAGTGGCAAATGGTGACAGCGGAGTCTACTTATTTAGATTCACTTATTTGATATGTTGGTATACATTTTTATACACCTTTTTAGGTATCCAAGCTATATTTTTATGTGGCGTTTTACATTTTTTTATGTAGAAAAGAGGCAGCAGACGAGCACACAGTCCACCTGCTGGTAAGTGGATACAGTTGCCTATAGACGTCCGCGATACATGCCTACATCAGTTTTAAAGTGACATACATTGGCACGTTTACCTTTGGAGATTTGGAATGGATTTGGAGAAACGGGTGGGAAAATTTAGACGGATAGGATAGGATGAGATGGGAATGGGCCCTGACATATCTCACTCACCACCGGAACATGTACGTACATTCGAAGGATGGGATAAAGGATGGGATAACATTAATTTACGGTAGTATTTTGCAAGATCACTATCGGAGAAACAGTCGAGTGCGCCCAGCGGCTATGGGCACAGAAGTTCGATTTTCTTGTAACACTTATACCATGCCTGTGGAATTGTAGCGTGCGTAGCGTTTTATCGAATTACCCAATAAGTATTTTTTAACAAACTTTAGATTCACATTTCACTGCACGCGAAATCTAATTCAAAAACCAAATAAAGTTAGGGCGAGAGTCGACAGGACGGATGGAGCGGCTAACCTACGGTCCGTCTGGTAATCCCTTTACACCGGACCCCCAAACTTTACCTGACCGGCAGACGGGCTTATGGACTAAACAATACTAATACTGGCACTGTCTTAGTTAGCTTTAATTAAAAATGCTAAATTGTACCTAAAATGGAGTATTTCTATTTGTGGCTTATCTATACTTTGTAATCTATACAAACAACATTTTTTGTAATTTCTGTCTCTCTGTCTGTCTGAACAGACATCACGCAAAATCTACTGGACGGATTTTAATGAAACTTGGTATAACATTTAGGATACTTTTTGTGCCAGCTTAACTTTAAGGGTACATCTAAATCGAGTATAGAGTTCCCAAGGGAATCACAAGTATAGAGTTCCCAAGGGAATCACAAGTTCACGCGAACGAAATCGCAGGCACCGCTAATCACTAAATAAACCAGGAATATGAAGTAATAAGAAGGATGTCAGTTGACATTATGGTTAGTGCTTTAGCGCTAAGGAATGCTACGAGTGTGAATGCTAAATTCAAACAAAAATGGTTCTGTTCTGAAAATATATTGAAATAGGTTACAAATATATAATGTAAACTGGAGCGTGCCCATTGTTCATCAGCATAACCTTACCAGTAATCATCAGCCCTTACATCGTCCACAGCTGGAGATGAGCATATTGTCTTGTGCGTGAGGGATGTATGACTTCAGAACATCACGTTAGCCAAGCGAGTTTGTGAGTCGGAAATGGGGTGCTGCTACTCTGAAGTCGGCAAGTCATATCTGCCGCAGGACCGTCAAACGATGAGGTAGATGAGTCCCTGTGCCGGCTGGACGAGAAGACCCGATATCGTGTGTGGTAGCCAAGTTTGGGAGAAGCCCATATCAAGCGGTGAATAGACATAAGCTGAAGCTGATGCCTCATTATGAAAGATAATAATAAGATAAACATATTAAAAACCCTACTTTATATCAATCGCGCAGCGGTCCAATGCGATTTCATGTTGAAAAAATTATGGCTTATACCAATTAATGTATTGCAAAAAGTCATAAAATTAAGTTATCCGTTCACTTTGACCATTATCGGGATGACCTCTGTCATTATGATAATGGTGTTATATAAATATTTTTTAAATGGTTGAACACAAATTTAATTTTCGGCAAATGGTTATGAATATTTGAAAAAATATAAGTATAATATCAATAATATAAGCTCACATGATATAAGCTACGAATGCGAAAGTTGGTTTGTTTATTACCTAAAAACCCTGCACCCATCATTCTGCACAATCAACATTTACGCCGCTACCCTTGGCACATGTTTAGTTCATGTGACGTTCGTGCTATTACAAACTTTTTTGCGGTTCAAAACAAGTTGCTGTTGTGTTCAAAATCCTTGCTTTAAATGAAAATACAGATTTGTTCTACAACATTATATGTGCAGTTGGCCTCATCGAGCCGCTTATTGAGTAAGTGAATAATAAACTGAAAAAGAGTTTGTGTTTAGATACTCAAACGCGCGATTGGCTAATATGTTGGGTAAAAATCTGCAGAAAATATTTTTTTAACGAATGTCACTGATTAATCCATAGATTAGATTAATTATTAGATTAATGGATTAATAGATTAATCCATAAGTTCAATCCATAGACTTAATTTAATTTTGATATTATAGAACATAAATATAACTTTAAACCTTTAAATACCAAAATTTTCATTTTCTCACAAGTACGAATTAACGTTGCATCCTGCATTCAAAGCCGTGTAAGTGAGTACATGTAGGTTAAGCTAAGGTATCAACTGTCTAGGAAGGTAACCTGAGTCCAGGTCTTAGACGTAGCGCAACGGGGCTTAACTGAACTAAACCCCACCGACTTTATTATTCCCCACTCTAATTCTCAGATTTACACATTACAATAACTTCCCGGAATCTTGAAGTATCACATCACTTTTATAGGCTAAAGGAGTCTTAAGAATTGAACATGTAGGTATTTCATGTATTTCTATTCGTAGAATTTTACAATGAGATACTGGCCATTACTACCATCAAGTGACGTTTCATCATTTTGTTTTTATAACGGAATAAATATCTTTGTCTGAGCAATAAATAGCAGTAATTTTATAAAAAAAAGTGAATAAAAAAAAACTCAAATTAATTTAACAGAGGAAAGTAGTAATAATTTTAAGATTTTAAGACTTTTTCTATAAAAAATTTCTTCTATTAAGAAGGAAGACGACAGATTAACATACAGACCACCCGACGGTAAATGGGTACTGTCGCCCGTGAAAATCCACGGTGCATGCCAACATCGATGCAGAATGACAAACGCTGACATTATAGGTAAAGAGATGTAATTAATTGAGCGGCATAAAATACTAAATGGGTATCAAATTAGGTATTCAATTCATACCTAATATTAGATATTTAGATAAATGATAAATGGGACTCCGTCGACTTGATGATGACATACATACTTAGTAATCTATACTAATATAATAAAGAGGTAAAATTGTATGTTTATTTGTATGTTGGGGGTAATCTCTGTAACTACTGAACCGATTTCAAAAATTCTTTCACAAATAGGTAGCTACATTATCCGTATCTAATATTAGCTATATATTACTTTGAAATCTTGAAAAAATAACTTATAAACCGAAGCGAAGCGAGGGCGGGTCGCGCTAATTTAAGATAATTTGCTTCTATTATTAAAAAAAATACTTGTTGTGTTAATTATGGTTACGCCTCATTTTTTTCCGAATGACTAAATTCTTGTCGCCCTAATGACCTTTCATGAGTCACCGGACATGTATAGTTTAGAGCGAGCGCAGAAAGCACTCAGCAAGGAGCAAAAAGCGTGTAGAGTAGCGAGCCTAGGGGCTCCAACGCCGGTAAACCGGCGGATGGAACGAACCTAGGTTTAGGGCGTTGCTTCGGGAGGGTACCGCGGGATCGCGAGTCGGTGAGAAGCTCCCAGACACGTGCAGACACCTGGTAAAAGTGTTGGCTGAAAATCATTACTTTTTGCTGCTTGTTTAAATACCAGCCCCCTTTTAATGAACATTGCAACAGTCAAAAGATCAACTAACTGTATCGAAACCAAAAAGAACGTAAATTTTTTTATATCACATTTATCTCTATTGAACACACAAGGACCCCCTGAGACAGATTCCCGCCTACACAATATCTCCACATACACATTCATGTTTAAAAGACAAAACGCAGTCGGTAACAAACTACCACCCACTTAATCTGACATAACGACCAACACTCAATAAAGAGCTAAGTTATATCAAATAGACACGAACAATACATTCGAGATAAGACCAACAATTATTGTAAAGGCGTTACAACTGTCAAGGGGCGTGTTGGAGGTTTTAATTAAGAAACTTGGTTCATCCCCTTCGGCCAACATTGATTCAATTGTTTGGCAAACGTCGGCCTATTTATTTAGCCCTTGGTACATGTCCTTGGCCGAAATTCGTGTCTCGTTCATATTTGGTTCAATGAGTGCGAGATAGTAATTAGAATATTTTACTGTTGTTTGTTTTTTCGGTTGAAAGGAATTTGCCTTAGTATTAAATTCCACAAGTAAAGTAATTCAGAGTAGCGTAATAACATGATATACTCGTATAAGTTATACTTCATTGAAACGTGTCCGTTCAAAATTAAAGACACAGGTATGCCTTTATTGATAGCTTTTTTTTTAATATCAATAATTTCTATTTTTACCCACGATGGAACTTAGACGGTATATGCACTTTGGGATACGAGAATGTATGTATGTTTGTGTACATTTTGTCAATTTGCATACTTTAAACAATTTATAAATGTTGTTAGGAATATATAGAATCCAAGGAATATGGTATGAATAGCAAATTTTTTAAAAACTGTTTTCGTAAAGAGGGTGAAGCCAATAAAGTACAATACAATAACATATCTAATAGTATGATATTATAATACTAATTATATATTTTTCTAAATATAAAAACTATTCAAACATGTCGCCGCAAGGAGTCTGCTGCAACAAAATTAGATGTCGTAACTCGTGCATTTTAATGACATAACTCCTGTCAGGTATTTTAAGGTTCTAGGAATGAGTTCGCATTACAAATGTGGACTTATTTTAGTAAGTACAACTATACGGCAGTATTATAATGTCTTATTGTAACAATTCATTATTTAAGTCCAATGAAGAGCAACAACAAGAAAGTCATATCGATCCTAAGAAAACCACATTTACTTTTAGAGATCCCTGTTTTAGTTAAAATCGACAAAGAAACCAACAGACGTCTGACAATACAAACCACAACGCCTACATCCTTATTCTAGCCCAAAGAATCTAAAAGGCTAATTGAAACACGCCGCCCACCTAATTAATATACGCGAGGGGGGGATGGGAGGAAACGTCATCATTATCTTAGCCGTCGCCGCGGCAACGCGACGTGAATGCGCCGTGTGTCGCTTTGTTTACCCCTCGTCAATCGGTAACACATTTACCCACTTACGAGTGAAAACTTGCAAAACGAAGCATTGTCAGGATCTCGGGGGACACAATGCTTCCCGGTACGCTTATCGACTGCGCGTCAAAGAAGTTCAAAGCGTGGTTTAGACGTTCGCTATCGTTTCGTATCGTGTCGTTTGTCAGTTTTCGCCGGGAGCGATGATTGTCTGAACAAATGGTCTTTTTGAGGGGTACCGTTTGTTTCCATTTTAATTGACACCGCGATTCTGAGGGAAATTCTTACAATACAAGAGATGTACCTACGTGTAGGCTCGCGTGTAGGTTATTTCATATGCGATTGCTTCGAAATCAAAGTAATATATTATGTATTATAATTTAACATTAAAGTATGATATCTAAATCAATCTTTGAAGTGAAAATGTTCATAGCACGTGACAGAATCACAGAAGTACTGGTACGGAAAGGTTTTTGCTTTGTTCCTTTTACATAGCCAGTATTAGTATACTGGCTAGTATACTAGTGTATACCATACTACCAACCAGCCCTGTCTTCGTTCAGATGACAAAATGACAAGATGAGAAATGACTATTTTATGGATTGAGTACATTCGACTTACCGAGGTACCCCACTCTCACATAGAACTATTGTGAAATAAACCAATATACTAGTATTTTGGAAGTGAGTGGGGATTGTAAGACCAGTCTTACTTTCCGTTCTCAATTTAATCAGATCGAGAGTATAATGGGATCGAAAATCTCTTTTTTCCAAATTATCTTCTCTAAATTCCCAAAGATAGGCACTACGTCTGCAAACATGCCAATATTTGTTATTATTGACCGATATTAGCATATCGCAGATGTCTATGAGTGTCTATTGTCTGCTTGTCTACCATCTTCAAATAAAAAAGTCGGCTATTTTTGAAACATTGTACATAATTGCAAATGTTTTGTTGTAATTACTTTTTTTAATCACTAAAATATACTTTGTCAACTTTAACATGACAATAACCGGATTTAATGCCTAACCTGTTTACGTAACAGTAAGTACGGGTATGTTTAATATTAATCCCATTTGTGTAATAAAATCTGTGCCTTAGCCGAGCCGGTAATGTGTGATCCGGCCCTGAAATGCTTTCCTCTTTACGATCGCAGTATAAATCATAAACAGTAGGTACTTATACAATATTCACAAAAACATTTTTACGCAACTCGGGCACAGGTATTCGATTTTTAAAATGATGCCTGAGAAAGGATTAAAACAGCATTTGCAACGTTATATTGTGTTTATGAACTTCCACTTGACGGTAAGTGGATACTCTCGCCTATGAATAACTAGTACATGCCATCATCAGTCCAGAATGACGGACGTAAACACATCCCTGAATGCAATGCCAACCAGCAAAAGATTCTGTGGCTGTCAATAACAACATTTTATTCCTCCTGCTCAGATTATAAAAAGCATAAATAGATGATCGTTATAGGTTAGTTTCGAAGACGACATTAAGAGTTATAGTCTCCAAAATTCAAAGTACCGTTGCCGTCACGAGTGTCTATTTCGGAGTGAGTGTCAGCGGGTAACTGTAAGTAACTGTTCGGAGTGTAACTAAGCGGCCCGCGCTTAGTTTAGTCGTAGATGATTATTTCAAGAAAAGCACAGAATTTTCTTACTGCTCCTTTTATTTGTACTGTGTCACGATAATCCTGTTAGGTTAAGAAGGTTTCTACATATTACGTGCTTTGCTACGCCTTAAGGATTAAAACGACGTGTACGCATAACTCGATATGTATTGTTGGGAGAAGGCTGGTATTGATTTCTTTTATACCACATTCAGTATTATTATATTTTTACCTATGAAGTTAGGCATTTTATAAATTATATAAAAAATACAATACGGAATTCATTGTGAAACAAGATATTTCAGATTCCCATCTTAAACGTACATTAGTTAGTGTACATCATCTTTTATATTAAGTAAATACAAGTAATTGAGAAATTCAAAACAGGTTTTTGAACTTGTGATAAAACTAAATTATGGAACATATAGAATATTTATTTCAGTACGTTTAAATGCGTTTAAATGTAATGTACGTTTTAATGTAAATGTAAATGTAAATGTAAATGTATGTTTTAATGTAAATGTACGTTTAAATGCGTATTCTACGTGTAGTTATTGTTTGACTGGATAAACATGCTATGAATTTATAGGTATTCATTTTCGGCCTAAGTAAGCCGAGCTTAAACGATTACGTCCGAAAATGCAGCGTAGATTTACAGCAAAGCTCGCCCATGACAAGGTGGTCATCGCAAACCCCAGATCTTTACCGGACAATGAAGACAAAGGGCCTTTAAATTATTCAGACAACGCAAATGCGACCTTAATACCGTCGCGGTAGACACCATTTGTAAATATTTAAGTTCGCGCCAATTTTGCTTTAAGACAGAGTTTAAAGAGGAATCGGAGAGCGTCTGGGAGCTAAGTCCACCCTCCGGGCAGCAGGGAGCCTTCCATAAATAATTAATCTGAAACTATGTGCGTCGGTTAAGTAAATCCTGCTGTGATTCAGGCATAGGCGAATTGTTTTCTGACAATAGCTGAATTGTAATAAAATCAGGGCAAAGAAACTAGTGTACAGTTATAAAGGTTAATCTCATCATGACTTGACAAAGAAAGCTCTGCGGATGGATACATTTTATGTAGTTTCTATATGAACGAAGGTACTCTTGCGTGTTTTCAGAAGTACAGTTTACATGAGACTGCGGTTACCATAAACAGTACTCTCCCCGTTAATTTAATGAATAATTTTAAATAATTTATTATTAGTGCCATAAAGTTTGAGAAAATTAACAATGTAAAACACAACTAGCTTGCACAGAAAAAATCCCTCCTCATATGTTTCGTTTCACCCCCCTCACCCCTTTAAATTCCTTGCTGCATTCATTGACAAGAATGTAAGATATGTCATCTAGTATATTCCTTTATCAATTATGCTTAGTTAGTATCTGAAGGTGTTTTTATTTTTCATCCTTTATTCTAAAAGTTTATAAGACATGAAGTTACGCTACGGTTCGACATCTACGCGTCTACGCGCTACGAAGAGTCTACGAATTCGTAGATGGCGGAAAATAATTTTCTACATAAAAATATATATCGTATATTATTATTCATTACATATAAACATTATAAATAACATAATAACGTGGCAACCGCTTACTTATGTAGAGAAACCTATTCTTAAATAAGAGTATATGTGTATGTATATGTATAAGAATATTCTTAAATAAGCTTATGTGAAAGAATTTGAAAATAGGATTCAACATTGTCATGAGATAATGAAGCGAGCACTCATTTAAAACATTTGAAGAATGAACTAAGACAATGTAGGAAGGTATGTAGGTATACCAAAATATTTATGAATATCTTTAGATATCGATAAACTTCCTCTGTAATTCCACAGCTTATAAAATGCTGCTACTAATGGTAAGCCGACTAATTTGAAAAACGCGTTACTTTAAAATTTTCGCTTTTTGCACCCAATACACATTGATTCTTTCACACACCTCCCAATTCAACCTCTCTGATAAATGTAAAGGTTGGCTGGTAGAGGTTAAGCTCGCCTTTTGTACGATAATGTGTAATGAAGTGTATATTTTAAGTATTAAACGGATCGAAGCGTATGTCGAATAAAATAAAAATATATAAACATGCATAAATACACGTCTTACCCTCTTAAAAACCTTTCATTGTCTATAGACTCTTGCACTTAGTAAGTTGGTAGTGTAATACCGGCCGGAAGCCCCACGAACGAGCAACAAGCTGCGTCTTGAGGCTCCGCTGCTGGATCTGCGGATTAGGTCAGCTTTACTCCGCATGAGACGCTATTTAAATTAATCTTCTGTTTAAAATTTCCTGTCCTATCCAGCACTTAGAACATTTTAAGGTTCTAAGTATTAAGTATTTAGCTAAATACTCACTTTTTTCTGTTATGACAATTTTTTAGAGGATGTGCGATATAATAATAGTGTGCGGCAATTGTGTAATTGAATTTATATGTACATAATTTATATGTTATGACTAGCTTGGATGTGGTGATGGCAAATGGAGCAAAACCCTAAATGGGGACCTAAATCCAAATCTAACAAACAATTACTAACAGTTAGTTCCTAAAAAATAATTAATTATTAACTGTGAATTAATTAGTTCCTTACTAACAAGTAAGGAATTATCTATCAGTGATATTCAACGTGGGCGGTACCCATCGATATGGGAATAGACGAGATGACACATCATACGTTCTTATCAAAGGATCCTGGGTGACAACTTCTAGGAGGGGTGAAGCAGATGAGGAGGGGTTCATTAAAAAGTTAAATTTGACACTTATGTAGGTACTGCGTAATATGAATGTTCCATTTTGAAAACACATATGAATTGGAGAATTCGAGAGCTACGGAATATAAGAACACTATTCTAATGGGCTGCCGTACTAATACCTACTTGACTACTTTTATTAGGTCCTTACCGATGAAATTGTAGTTTTAATAATTGTACTATTTTTGATGCACATTTTTTCATGCACCTTTCCCTTCATTCACTTAAATAAAGCAGTTTAGGACACTGACTGTCTAAAAGGGGATCGATGGGCCAAACTAGTAATTATTGGGAATTGCTAATTATTAGGAATGTACTAATTTATCATCAGTCTCATCCAAAATCTTTGATGGGACAATTCGTCCTGTCTGAATTTTGTATGAACATGTTTAGGTTAGTAAGTGTAAGAGTATAGGATACCTCTACAGGTTAAATACTAATACGGCTTTCAGAGTTAAACAGATTGCAAGTTGAATTATAAATTCAATTGCGACGCGAGCCTACCCCTACCGAGTATTAGATTAAAGCAATTTAGAGTAGAAACAACTTTGTTATAATGAAATTAGCCTTAAAATACATAGGTCAAAGTGAAATACAAATATAAATTATTAGTATATAACAAATATATGCTAGGTTAACAAATAGGGGGGTACTTTTTATCTAAATAAATTATGAAGTTCCCAGGGCAATCACAAGTTTACGCGAACGAAGTCGCTGGCACCGCTAGTCATCGAATTAACGTTTGCCTGATCTGATAGAGAGAATCGTAAATTTCCCATAAATAATTCTTGAAAACACTTCTTCCATGTAATAAAGAACTGCTCAATTAGATTTTTTTAGATTAGACCATCTGTAAGTTGTCAAATAGTCAATCCATTTTATCCATTGATAAGTGTTGGAGAATAATTAGGTATCCTAATTTTTTAAGCCTAAGAACGCATGCCAAGTCACGGGATAAACGTTAGCTTTTATGTGTTAAGCAGACTATGGACGCATTGAATAACACTGAGTGAAATCATATTATAGTGGAATGAACCAACGTCACCATATAGATAAAGAACAGTATCAAATCTGGACTTAAGTAAACAAATAGCGTAACACACACACAGATACAAATTTAGTAGGGGGAGAGTGTATGCTGCATTCCCACAGCCGCTGGGCGCACTCGACTGGCCCCGTTACACCTCTCTCACAGAAGGCTACGTTGAAATGTACTGCATTTCCTACTTTATCGTATTCACCCAATGTATGTACGTGTTTCGGCAGTGAGTGAGATATGCCAGAGCCCATTATCATCCTTCCTATCCCTTCCCATTTTCTCAATCCATTCCTTAATCTGCAAAAGTAGGCAACGCATCCGGGAGCATGGCAACGTTTGTCATTCTGGACTGATGTTGACATGTATCGCGGATTTATATGGACGACAGTATCCTTTTACCATCAGGTGGACGACTGTATGCTCGTCTGACACCTTTTTTCTATTAAAATAACTGTTTTAAACAAAGAAGAAAATTGAGCTGGAGAAACACATTCACAACATTCGAACTCTCACACGCGTAATGGTTGTTGAGAATTCGTTATATGTCACGAAACACGAATGTATTCGTCGTGTTAATGCTACCATATACTTATAAAAAAAAAATTCGTCAATTTCGTAAGAGTGAGTATAAAACATCAGTTGTGACATTTCCTTTTATAAAGTAGCATATCTCGGCTATATAGTTTTTTCTTTTTTTATAATGGCAATGGTCCATTAGCACAATCTGCCAGTGTCAAGTTCTCTTCGCAATAAACAATTTTAAAGTCTACTGTACTTTACGTATTCTGTCATCAGTCCCGTAAAAGTAAGTCAGGAGTCTTTGAACTTTAATAAACTATTATTATTAAATCACAAAATGCACAATACATAATTATTGTAACAATCAAACAAAAACTCAACTTCACTACTCGAGCTCCCGCCAAAAAGTCAGCTGTATAGTTAAAGGGACCTTATTCTGAGCAAAGGAACCTTGTTCTCAGTATAGACTGGTTAAGATTTAGTAACTAAAATTTCGTTATTTCTATTTAATATTCTGTTTAAATAGAAACATGCTTTATCGCATGATGTTTAAGATAAAGCAACATAAAAGGAACGTTAAGATCCCTTTTATTAGATAATATCACAAATATTATTTTCAGTACATGTTCTTAAATACCGTAAATATTTAGGAGTCACTAGGCTC
Source organism: Sesia bembeciformis (assembly GCA_943735995.1). Lineage (NCBI taxonomy): Eukaryota > Metazoa > Arthropoda > Insecta > Lepidoptera > Sesiidae > Sesia > Sesia bembeciformis. Next base: position 6,034,469 of record OX031026.1, on the reverse strand, counting down.
ACTCGACTGACATTCGTGTGATCGTGAGTTCAAATCCTCGGCCCATTGCGTTACTACGTAGGTATGGATTTTTTTTAAAAATGGCACTAGATTGGCGGTGAGGGAAAACATCGTGACGAAACCTGCATGCTCCAGAAATTAACAGCACTGGGCCCGCGTGGCGGTTACGGCCCGAAACCCCCAGTGATTTACTAGGGGAGGCCTGTGCCCTACAGTGGGACGTTATAGGACAATAACAGGTACAAGTTCTCGGTTCTTATTTTGTTTCTGCACTCCTGAATTACGAATCCCAGAGAAACAAATACAGAACAATATAAAAAATAATGAAATAAACAAATATACGGATTTTTTTCTCAATTGTGTAACAACCAGACCCTCCGATGAATGTGTGAGTTTTTATTTATAGTTCTAAGATGATGCACTGCTTATTCCATATTCACTGTCCTAATACCGCACTATTCTCAATCAATGTACGCAAAATAATCGCAGCGCAGTTAATGAATGCATTTGAAAAGTTAAAAGCCTACCAAGCTCGTGCAGGTACCAACTAATTAACGTGCAACTAATGCCGCTGGTGTGAACGCGGACTTAGCGGCATTATCGCCTAAATTGTACTAATGTTTAGTTGTGGCCTGCGGTCATTTGTGATTTCAGATTCGGATGGCCACATAGCAATTTAAATTAGAGTTTAAACGCATAATTTTAGTAGACACAAATACAATTTTAGTTAGAACACCGCGCGGACGGTGTTTTTCTGGATAGTTAAGGGCCTAATCACTTCACAAAGACTATCCAATAAGCAACAATGTCCATTGTGTAAGATTTATCTTAAAGAATCATAAAATATATTCTTGTATATGTGACCATCGGTTCTGGTTTTGTAGATATTGAAAACATAAAACTAGATATTGAAATTTTAGTGAAAATTATAAAAAAAATACATATATATATATATATAAGTATATATATATTTGCTTTTTCTTAAAATTAGATGTTAGAATATGTTTCTATTTAAACATAATCTTCAAACAAAGAAATGTTAAGTTCGAAAATCTTGACCAGTCATTAAAGTCAATACCGGCAATAAGGTCTATTTGCTCAGATCTCAGAATTTAGTTTCATTAAATTTGTTTTCTGTGAAATCTAAGAAAAGTGATATTGTTGTCAAACAATTAAAACAAATACAAATGATTACAGTCGCTGGTTGAAACAGTACATAATTTTACTTATATCCTATGGATAACTTTTCTTTCTGGTTTATGAGTTATTAATAAATGGATTAACCTAATTTCCTCAAACATAATCGAGGGTCTTCTTCAAACAAATCCTCACTGGCTGTATCACTATGCACTGAGCCAAGTTCTCGCGCTACAACGTCGGTAGTATCGGAACCTTTACATTGTTAAACTTTATAGCTAGGTAGGTACTTAAGTATTTGAAAAATATAAAAAAAATCAAAATTAGTAAAAACTACCCATCTAATTCTGTATTAGATCTATTAATTTTCAATTAAATCTTTATGAAAAGTTGATACAACTGTCAAAATATTTAAGCTGTTCAAATAAAACGCACTGTATTTATACGCGCAGACAGAAACGGTTTAGTAATTAATTTTACCGCGCGAAGTGCTTTAAATGCACTAGAAACTATAATCCTCATTAAAATGGGAAATAGGCGACTATTCACTTTGCCATCAAATATAATTTTGGCTTCTAAACGGGGAACATAATTATGTATTTTGGCAAATCCGGCTGACGGAACATACCACACATTTAATAGCATCATCTTTACATTTGTGTGCATTTACTGTTATTATCTATGCATCTAAATTAATTTTGATCAATTCAAATCGCGATAGTATTTTTAAGCAACGTACCTCAATTAATAAACATTTTAGAATACTGACAGTTTAATACTTACCTTAATACAGTTTAATACAGTTTAGTACCTTCACAAAAAATATATTTTGCAAATGACAATTCGCTGAGTATATTAATACGACGCGATCATTTTCATTTGCTTCCCGACCGCCCAATTTTTCGCATAACGCACCAACCAATGAAAATACAAATTAATCTGCTCATTTTTTGCATACAATTTTATCATCATTGAGCTGAAATATCCGAATGCGATGCATTCCGTACCGTAATCCCACGTCACGTCGATAGTTATGGATTACTTTTGTCACGATTGAATTCCGTCATGATAAAATAATTTATTTCATTTCGTTATGAACTGACGCACGGAGATAATCTTTAAAATTTCACTGCCACTTTGTTTACGTGTTTTACGAGAATACAATGAAGGTGCGCTCAACTACAAGATACAATCCGAAATCAATAGGGGAGTAGACACATGAGTGCGGGCGAGCGCCTGTGTCGACGCGATATCCAACACGGGTTCGGATTAAGCGACGTCAAATCCGGGATTAAGCGGGACCGGGATAAAACGGAGCCCGGGGATCGGTTCGAGCCGGGTCAGCGGGATTTCGCCGGGGCAATAAAAGTGTCTGCAGCCGATTTAGACTGAGCCCGCAGGCAATTCGACTGAGCTACCAATTGCTAGGTAATTTTGGCGTGCGAACGCGATCTGTCCGCCCAAAGCCATTCTAATGCCGCCAATAGGATTAGCCTAGTGTGGCCGGGCCCTTACAATTTATTGGACGGAATCACAAGTCCAAATTAAGACACGTATCGCGGAAAACGGTCCTTTGGGAACAATAACGAAATAATATCCTACAACTTCTTCTATGGCTAGTCCTTGTAGTCCGTGTAGTCCTTGGCCTGATTTACCAAGTTCCTCCAATCTCTTGTAACCGCTCTTAAATCTCTCTCTACTCCATTCAGCCAGCTCTACTGGGGCCTACTACTTATTCGTGCACTGCACGACTCCCAACTCATCGCGCTCAATCAAATACGATTATGACATATGTGCGGTTTGAGCTGCCGTACGCTTGAAATATGTTGATGTTGATGGCAGGAGTAATCGAAGAAAGATCATCGCAGTTAGTTAAAGTATTTTAATGAGTAAGTTAAGTTATAATAAACAAACTGTAGTTTTGGCAAATCTTTCCGGTGCGTCTGGTTCGTTTGTTAGTTGTTTTGCTACTCGATGAAAACTATTGTTATTGTTGTAATCGTGTGCGTTCGCCGCGTCAGCAGAAATGCGTGTACATGTTTTACTATGTCTGTTCTTTATATAGGTATATCCTATAAATTATTTTGTAAAACAAAATTGGTTTGTCTATCTAAGGCAACAACCAATTAAGATTTTTCTAAACTAAATCCCGCTCGTTTGCATTGGACGTCATTGGAGTATTATAGGGGCCCTCGGTAATCCGGATTGGAGATTCATTAGGGCGAGATTATGCTCTATTGAAATCTGGCTTAAGCGGGCGCACGAGCGGAACGGATAGCGGGCAACGGAGCGGAATACTTTATTATTAGAAAGCCATAACAATGAACGGACAAAGCTTTGTACGTTGGCCAATGTTATTGTTGACCACTTCAAAGTTGAGTTTCAATTTGTCATTATTCTAAGACATAAGGCTGATTTTCGCTTGCAAATCTAACTTGTCAATTAATATTTGGAACTAACTGTAAAACTGTTTGTTTTACAAACGCGAATCAAATGCTCAATATTTCGTGAGGCCATCATACATGTAAAAAGTTACATGTATGATGTCACAATTTTGTTAATAGTATGTTAATGTGTTATATAATACATACTATTCCACCTTAATCATAAACTCTTTTTTTGAATGATTGCCTGAAATATATAACACGTCCCACTGAAGTTTGCCGGTGGGTGGCTTCCTCCCCAACTACTTACCGCACAGCTGTGTCGCCCTCTTAGTACAGTCTTCAACGTCATGGTGAACGAATGTATTTTTAACGTCTACTTATTTTTTTATTTGTTAAATTTTTCAGTTTTGTTTTTTAATAGTTTAATTGAGTGACGTCACAACGTCAGCAGCAAGCCTGAGGGAAACCATTTGTACATGTTATTTCAAGCAAGTAATATATAGGTATATAAAATAATAACATATAAAATATAATAAATACAAACATATATAAGTACAAGCAGACTATATAGATATTCATACATATTACTATAGCACCTACTCATAAGTGAACGGAAACTCGATCATTAACTTTGATTCTATAAATAATGATCCCGAAACAATCTTCTAGAGGTGTTGTGTTGTCGGTGGAAAGCGTATTCCAGAGAGTGAACATTTCCAGTAAATATCTCATATTCTTCTATTCCAGACAATAGGTAAATAAGTACAGCCCGTAGTGATGACTATATACGCTGTAAATATCTATCTAATATGTATTTTAATTTTTATTTCTCTGTCTGATTAGTCACTTTATTAGTTAAGATTTTAATTAGAATAAGATTTTATGTTTGCCTTTTGATCCAATACATTTTCTTATTAGAATCTTACTTCATAGCTAGTAGCCTATCAACTACATTAACCTTATTGGATAAGTCACGTCACAAACGTGGAAAACACGTAGTTGTAAACAAAAGTGGAACATTTCCCGGATGAAAAGGTTACCCGTAATTACGGTGATATTTCTTTCAATATATCTTTGAGATAAGAGGGAATCTTAAGGATATTGCAACATACGATGTACTGGGGTGCAGTGTGGAGGGTGGAAATATAGTCATTAATAAGAATATGATACTTTTTATAAATATACCTACCTACTATTGTGACAATACAAACACACTACAGCATTATAACTTTGTATTTTGTTAGGGGGAGAGTGCATGCTGTATTCCCACAGCCGCTGGGCGCCATAGACTGGCCACGTTACCCCTCTCGCACAGAAGACTACCTTGAAATGTACTGCATTACCTACTTTATCGTATTTCCCCAATGTACCGTGTTTCACTTATTGTACAACTTATTTCGCGAACGTAAACGAATTATTGTGCTGACTTAAATGTTAATTCGTTGCTCTAACTGAAAAGTGTAAGTTTGTTTTACAACGCTTTATTTGTTCAAACTTGACTAGCCAATACATTGAAGTTTTATTAAATATACGGTCAAAGGTCATGCCACCCAATAGGTTAAGTTAACACTGTTTCTCATACGAATATTGCTCATGACCTGTAGAGGTTCAAGTTTTTTCTTACTGAAGACAGCAGACGAGCGAGGAGCATCTGCCATCATGGTGGATGCGCTGCCGACCTTGCTGAATCAAGTCGTATAGACTTCAGCTTTCCGTTGGAATATAACTATGTATATACAAAGTACATATTTATACAAAGTTATCAAAACTCCTTATCACAATCCTTTCCAAATTTATTTGTTGATAACCCTTCACCCGCGACCGGGGGTTTTCTTTAATCCGTCACTATGATGGCGCTCACACAACACACTGTGCTTACATCGATAAAAAACATGGACAAAATCCCAGCACTTAATCGTACTAGGGGCTTATCTCTTCTTGTACCCATCTACGCGGGATTATACCAGGCCGGCTTTACGATATAAAATATTTATATTCAAACAAAGACAAAGGTATGGACAAAGAGATCGGATGCTTTACAATGTAGAAAACGGAGAACTTAAAAAAAAAATGAAACACGAAACGAATTTATTGTACACTTCTAGTATATTTAATTAAATTTTAATATACACTATTAAAGTCCTTGTAATTAGTAATGATTAGATATTGATATTAAACGTATTTATTTTATATATTTATTTATATTAAACTGTGACGTATGTATGGCCTAAAACCGCCGCGTTGACCAAGCGGCTTGGCTGGCGTTACCCAGCGATTGTGGTAGCGGTTTTGTTATCCCTTAGTCGCCACGACACAACACCCACGGGACACAACACGACACCACACGGCCAAACCTGTGTGGTGGTCCATGTCCAGCAGTGTATGATATAAGGGCTGCTTACCATTACGGTTAAAAATCTAAAAACATGCGTCATATTTTATCTTACTCGATGTTCCGTTGGGTTACACCAATCATGGTCATGTACTGGCAAGAAACAAATTAGATTCATAAAAATATGTTTGAGACCCGTTTTATGTATTTGTGCAAAAGAACATCTCAAAACTTGTAATTAGATAAGATTAAAAGGATTAACTTTTTAATAAAATATTTTTTCTAAAATAATTTCATAATATAATACGGCAAACTCATTAGTGAAACGACGTCAATTGAAAATAGTTGAAGCTAATGAATTTCTATACACATGTTTATGTCATTAACGCATTTTCATATTTAGTATTAATATACTAACTTCATATTTAGTATTAGTATTCATATTTAGTATAGTATGGGACTGGCTCCTGAAATACATGTTTTCCTAGTTTGGGAGTCCGGGCATCAATGCATTCATATTTATATCCAGTGTTACATCAATAAAGATTTTAATTTGAATGAAATTTAATTAAGTGGCAAACTCAGAATCCAGGTCAATTTGCACGAATTGTAAGTAATTCCTATAAATTTCAAACAAATTAATACCCACTAATGTTTCGATTTGATAGTAATTATATGACATTTAATACTAAATGAAGAACCAAAATATTGCAATTTTGCACTTAAAAGAATTGTCTGTAATAGTTTGTGATGCATACACCCGTGAGTATACCCACAGGCATACTAATTGAGATAATCCCCTGTTTTTTTTAAGTCCGTGGGGTGCTTTGATGTCTGATAATACGTAACACATGTTGTTTGCATAAATAATAGTATCCTTTTCCTGTGGCGTTGCTCAGATTTCAGTCTCTTTTCTTCAAGGTCAAATATTAAACTTTAAACAGAAAAAAAAAATATAACTCAAATTGCTTGACCAAAAAACCGCATTCGTCTTCTCAACGAACCAACCCCTACGGTAGGTCGCGGTTTACCCGAGGTTCATTGACTGTTTAATACAAACCCCTACGCATAGCATAATCTACACACAATTTCAAACTTTAAAATAATACTATTTCGGTTCAAATTCGAATAGAGACGGTAATCTGGTAGCTTTCTACTGCAAACCGAAGATAAGCCGAACGGATTAGTTCGGTGGAACGGAAAAAGAATAAAAAGTGTAAAATACAGTCGTGATTGGTTCGTTGCTTTTTAAATGTAATGTGTGTAACCATCCTAGTGAACTATAAATAATTTCTTATTAAACTCGAAAATACCGTGAAATATAACGTGTTTCGGTAGTAGATAGTGCTAGATCAGAATCCATTTGGTATACAATCACACCCCGTCGCACTATGGGCAATATCACGCAGTTTCTGATTAAAATTCTATAACTCTTTACTTTTGAATTAATTTTGTGATGCACTTTTAATAGTTCAATAGTTTCTGCGTCAAGTTCTTTAACGGTCTATTTGTGGAGTTTTCTTATACTGGTTATATAAGGATCTGACATACAAAGAAGCGTGGGTAACAGATCTTCATTAGTGGATGATCTCGAACATTTTCTGGCGTCGTATAGTCTGAAACGTTTATAATCTTTATTCGAAGACTTCTAAGAGTCTTCAGACAATTGTCCTATTATTAATATTGCGAAATGGCTTATAATTTTCTCTCCGTGGATTGATATTTTATGCACCGAAGATGGCATGTAATACCTACCAGTTGTAATATCTCACGTACAATCTGGCAGTTTCCAGAGCATAATTGTCAAATTTTTGGGTATCTATCATAATTACAGAGGACAATGCTTGCAGAATAATATAAAATCTCTTTAGTAGGTAACGACTCATCAACACCAGTTATTTCTGCGGAACAATTGGCATTAATTCTGCAAGTAATTCAATAGAACCGAACTGATATTTATACTATAATTTTCTTGATGGCCAATGTCCAACGCACTACTTTTAACGTTTAACGTGTGAAAATGGGACCGGGGAAACTGCGGTTCATATTTCCATTTACCTAATCATGCAATGAAAACAGTTACCTACTTGTCATTCATGAAAACCACAATTGCTGTATAAATGAATATAATAGATAAATAGTGTTATCAACGAATAAAATTATCAAGCACAACCGCCATACAGGACGTTTGCTTATAGAACAATTTAAATATTTCTGCCACCACCTCCCTAATGATTATCTTTGCGGTAAGCGGCATGCGCTAACGCCTAAAAGCTTAGTCAAAGTCATTGCTGTGTGTAAAAATAGTAGACGTTAAAAAAAAAAGTTATATTTATGTGCATATAAGTAAGTGACATGAAAAAAATACATTAGAATTCCGAAAAAACACAGATTTCAAAAAGGTATAGGCACTTTTATTTTATGGTATTATAGTTTTATAGCGAGGAAAATATTTTTGAACATGACTTTTATTTTATTCGAATATTGTTCTTTGACTAAATGACCTTCAATGTCCAAAATTCTCCCTGATTGGAGAGGATCACTATTTAAACTGTACAAAAAAAATAGTATTACGTTCCAAATTAAATATTTTTAAACTGTATTGTTAATCAGCCTCTATACGGGTATATTCCATAGTGCGTCGAGTGGAGGAAGGAATTATAAGGGAAAGGAATAAGGGATATTATAGAATAAGTGATGTCTCAAACCCCATTATACACTAATCTCCATAGCATTTATTTCTGTCTGCCCCTCCATTTCTGTAGTCCATTTAGCACCACTTGGGGAATAGTTGTATGCTAGCAAGTGTTATTATTGTCCACGTCTTTGCATATTATCGTACACAAGGTGAACTTTATGCTCGAACTCTACGAATTAAGAATTCTTCTAGCCAGTCCTCGAGTTGTTCACAGAGGTTCAATTAGGAGGTGCAAGACTCGAGACGAGAAGTAACTAGCAAGACGCGAAGATAGCGAGTAACTTCTCTGTCTCTGGACGAGTTACTTGAGAAGTAACTCTTGCGAGTGACTTGGATACAAGCAATATTTATACCCTAACAATTACTGTCTTAAAATAAACCAGAAATAAACCAGAAAATTAGAATTAATATCACACGTTTATATGTCTTAATACAACAATATATTCCTCCAACAAAGCATAAATTACGTTTCAGGTGTAACCAACACGAGTACCTACATTGATAACCTAAAAATAATCGTAAAAGGGACCAGAAGACGAGGGCGACAAAATCCCGAAAAAGGCCGGGATCTGACAATCCGGGATACCGGGATTCCCTCAATCCGAGCCTTAACGTAATCCCGCGTCGGTAAAAATACATATATCCTGTTAAATCCGGCGTGTTTTTACAAATAATACAATTATTTTTAAAAGGAAATTTATAAAAAACTGCTCTGAATTTGTGGTTTTATTTTCCAATGTAGATGTGAAAATAAATATTTTTTATTGTTAAAGATTAACGAATATAATACGAATGTGTTATTATTAATAATTGTTAATTATAAAATATACTCGTAGATAATTATTTCACCTCAGTCTTATAATCAGAAGTGGACATTAATCTTTCATACTAACCTGTTGTGATGTTCGATATATGATATTAGCCTATAATGTACTATTGCAGAGTAAAGGATTTCGGGCCAAAATCTATCAAGTAGGCCCGGTGTGAAGTGATGCATGTTAGACATACCCCATATTTTTTAATTTCCCGGGCGTATATGTTTCCTTACGATGTTTTCCTTTACCGCCGAGCTAAAGATTACTAAAATAAATCGTACTTAATAAATAAAATATATTTATTTGCTAATAAACATAGATTATACTTGCACTTGCATCAGCCTTAAATGTCCCACTGGAGAGGACAGGCCTCCCCTAGTAAATCACTGGGTGGTTTCGGGCCAATATCGACCAATCGAGCGTTCGCACAAATACCAACTCCTTTGAAACTCATTATCAACTTATTTAATAAGCTCTTAAAAAGCTCCAACCGCAAATATAACTTTGTAGAACAAACCTATTTAATCAGGTAGAACAATGAAATATGGACTTTGAAATCACTGTAACAAATCGATTACGAATGTAAAAAAAGTTTGTAATCGGTTCGTCAATGCTTCACATGTAATTTAAATGAAGCCCTGGGATTAAATTGTAGGATTTAAGTATAATATATTAAGTAGTGGGACAATAGTACGAACTCACGACCTCACGAATGTAAGTCAAGCCCCAAGTACGTAAAAATACCCCAAGAAGTAATACCTCTCTGGATAACAGCTAGTAAATATTAAATATGCCATAATGCTTAGGAAAAATTCAAACTTGGGAAGCTTTCATAAAGCCTAGAAATTATTACCTAATCTGTTACAAAGTTATAGCAAACAAACAAAATAGCAATCGTCACCTTGATCTTATCTACTATCTGATATTCACATATTACGGTCAGAAGGAACGAGTGAAAGAACAATAATTACCATTGAAAAGGTCAAAATAAGAACATAAACCAGTCAGCAGTATTACTGACGATCTCTAATAGTTCAATACAACGTACGTATCACCGCCGTCGGAGGTTTTATCAAAAATTTTAATTTGGTCTTTTTATTATCAGCTTTTTAGTTAAGAATATAGAACAATACTTATTCCTTAGAATATAGAACAATACTTATACATCCAATTAATCGGGAAAAACTTTCTTTAAGAGTATACATTACTCTAATACTTCACCCTTTTCTTGTGTAAAAAATCAATAACAAATTAATTAAGGTTTAATTTGATATATTACTCGCGTTTAGAATATAATAAAAAAGGAAATTCTTGTTAATGATATAATTTGCTCTTTGTATTAATTAACATTATCGACGAACAGCATAATTGTACCGCCAAATTTTAAGGAGTTCCCTTACCCACCTTCGGCTTCAGCAACAGATGCTGACGGTATTGTGTATAATGTACATCTCATTAACTATTCACTTCAGAATGACGCATTCGAATAAGTGCATTCGTTTTAACATGGTACAGCAGCGCCCCCTGGTGATTTAGAACCAGAACATCCATCCTCAAATATGCACGATTAAACGTTTCCAAAAAAGCTGCTTTAAAATCGGTAAAGCAGTTTCAGAGAAAAGTAGTAACAAAGGGGTACACAAACATAGATACATACATTCTCTTACCCCAAATGCATATACCATCTCAGTTCCGTCGTGGGTAAAAATATATCTACATGCAAATGTAGCCTGGCAACATTTCTGTACAGAATTCTGTATGTGCCCACATTAGCCTGAAAGCTTAAATCAGATTACCTTAAACCTTAAGAGAATTTAAGCCCAGATCTTGAAATACATTTAAAACAGTATACCCTATACATACGTAGGTATCATATACCAATACACGTTACACGGCCACTTGGCGCGGTCCGTCGAGAGATAATCCCGTCCTCTATCTTGCTCACACACGCAGGTGTTGTACGCAAATCCTCGTCGCGTCCCACTCTAATCCCTTATTTGAATCTTATCAGATCTCAGGAGATACACCGGTAGTGGTCGTAGTCCAATGTACGTATGTAGCGGTGGATTAAGGGTTGCCACAAAAAGTCTAATCATTTTACTCGTAATATAAATCTAGAAAGTATTTCTTTCTAGACTGACTTCTAGATTGACAATGCATGTTTTTGAAATTGAATGTAAACCAAGCGTGTTACCTACGACTGCGTCACGGATGGGAACAGGAGCAACAACAACACTATCAATCGCCTGTGATTCGGTCACGATATTGTAGGTTTGATAAGTAGGTAAGTTCTTTTTGTTCGCCTCTATGAGAGGCACACCACTGCAGCCATATTAGTTCAGTACTAGTGAGACCTATGTCCCATTAGCGCCATTCTGTAAGCCACATTCAATATAACTTGAGCGTTATACATTAAAAAATAAAGTAAAAGTAATCAATTAAAAATCGGGTAATAATGTTAAATTAAAGAAAGAAACCCGTTGTAGGTTAGCGGTGTGATGGTTCTCGTAGCTCTATAGAAACGTTATAATCCAGCTCGCGGGACATTTTTCTGTCTCTGCTGAAACCGTCTACAATCCGGGTTTTGCAGTAAACCTCATTATTTTCAAATTGTAACCGACACCCCTAACACACGACCATATATTAAAGGTGTGTCCACACAGAATCCGCGATTAATGGGCTTCGAATGCGCGATTGAAGCTAAATTTATGTTTGTGCAGCGCGTCAACAGATTACGGCGACATTAGAATGGGGCAAGCAGCTGCTTTGATCTTGTCTCTAAAACGAATCAAAGCTCGTTTATTTACCTAGGTGAAGGGGTCTTAGTTAGAGCACTATTTTCTGAATCTCCTACTTGTATATTGTATGCGTATGCCTTTGGCATTTGGCGTAATAACAAAAGTTATTTTTTTCTGTATTGACCAATCAAGCGCGGTTTATCCCAACAGGGCCATTAATACAAAAGCTAACAATTGAAGGTCATAAAGCCTTGATTGTTTTTTTTTTATAATTGTATGTCTAAGTAATTGTTATTAAATTAACAAATAATTAATTGTTTCATTGATTCATCCGATTGTTTATGGTGGCGTTTTAATCTTTAATCTATTTTTAATTTCAAATGTAATATTTATATGATTCGCAGTAGGTACTTACAATAAAACAAAAAACTTATACTGTGTAGTAATTATAACGGAAGATTAATTTAAGAATTAATTATAATTTCAAAATTAGTCTAGTTGTTATGAAATTAAAATAAAAAATTATTAAAGAACAGACAGTTTGAAAACCAAACCTTTAAAATATTTTTTCAGTTTTTTTTAATACATTTGGTAAAGTTTATACGAAATTTTATAGCTGTACTTATTGCCTATATTCTTTTGAAATTATCAATACCCTTGAGTAAGTCAAGAGTATAGAAATTGTTAAATTCGAAGAGCAAACTGTCAGCTATATTTCATGAAGGAAGCGGCGTGAATTAAAGGGTTATTTCTTGTGCGTGTAATAAGATAATATTCGTAACCCTTTGTAGGGATTTAGATTTTGTTAAGGGCGGCCGTAAGCCCAGCCAGACGGGGTCCCTGGCGATTAGAGGGAAGGGTCTTGGTGTTCACTTCTATGGTTTTTACGGTGTTTGGGACAATTAAATTTTATGCCAATATTTAATAGAAATTTCATTTTAGCAACAAGGGCAAACCACATCAATTTTCATCATATTTAATTTCATCAGGACCGATATCCGACGATGGAGGCGTCTTCGAATGGAGACCACGTACCGGGAAACGTAGCGTAGGACGCCCTCCAGCCAGGTGGCCTGACGACTTGAAGAAAGTCGCCAGTAGTGGCTGCATGAGAAGAGTCCTTGGGAGTCTTTGGGAGAGGCCTATATCTAGTAGTGGGGAGACACAGACTGATGGTATGGTATGTATGGTATGTACGTCATGGCTACGTCATGAACACTGTCTAGAAGCATACCATGCTAGGACACAATTGTTATAGCAAGGACATCTAGTTCAAATTATTAAATTCATTAACCTTAATGGTCACCATCAATTTTTGTATTCATTGTGGGATCTATTCATGTCTTGTGCATAAGGTTGCAGGACCATAAAACGCCACGCTGGCCAAGCGGGTTGGCGAGCCCACTCTTTTAGAGGCGGTATAGTTCCACAAGGCTTGTGGCAACCGCTTTGTTAACATATTAATCCATATTATTAGAATCAAGTATATTCTTAGAATATAAATTTAGTATTTAGTAAATGAGCTGATAAGTAAATGAGATTTAGTAATGAGTAAAGGTGATAAAAATAAGCTCAGTCAATGATATGCTTCCATTGCGCAGTTCCTTACAGTATTGCAATATCGCCCTGCTACATTTTTTAAATTAAAAACCAGTTCGCACTTGACCGATTCCCGAGAGTATCGGACAGAGGCGGAACGAGAATCCGCGTGTGCCTCCCATAAGCCTAATCTTGACAAATGGTGCGGATCATCCGGCACACACCGGCCACGATTATTTGTCCACAGAATCGACCGACTCGATTTTTTATCGATTGATCGGGGCTCAGCTGATTGCCTCTCTGTGTTGTTACCGGCGGATTAAACGCACACATTCAAAGAAATACGTGCGCATACATGCGCCTTAAAGCCAAATTAAAGTCACACACAAAAGAATAATCATAAGGATTTGCATTATGATACACACACATCCATACATAACGTACGTAATCGAGAGCCCAATCTAACTCCTTTCCATATTTCAGTTTCGAAAGCAACAGTCGCACGAACTACAGCTTTATATCTTTGAGATAAACATGTTGGAGTTTCAAGGCGTTGTAGTGGATATGTTTGTGTGCGTTAAGCCGAATGCATGGTTCAAATTGGGCTGAAGTTGAGGAGATTATCTATATGTGATTGATGGAGGCTCGAGTCCGGAGTACAACTACTACTGTCCATCTAATGAATATTTGGACATATTTTGTTTAATCATTGCGTCGGCTCCTATAAAAACGAGTATAAATGTAAAACCTTCCTTTAAAGCAGTGGTTGTTGACCTTTTATAGATGGCCCTTTATATGAAGAAAAAAAAGGTCCCATTTCTTTTCTCATTATGGACTATTGACCATATAGTTTGGTGATGAAGAAATAAAACTTACTCGAGAATAGACAGACCTATGTTTTATAAATATCGACCTTTGTTACAAATTTCAGATCATTACCTTTTTTCTAAATTTATATAAAAACACAATTTTGCTTCAAGCATTAGTTAATTAGATCTATAATATTAGACTGCCTACACATATAGGCATGTATAGGTAATAAATAGACTGATCTGTTGCCGACCACCATAAGAATTACTGATAAGATCTACAATTGAATGACGTGTTCAATCGGTACCTCTAGATATATGAGATACTCTAGAGCTACGGTCATCTCGGCAACTAAGCCGGATTATCCCTTTGGTAGTACCAAAAGGGATGAATTCGAAGACCCAACGGATTATCGTCTGGGCTGATCCGCTTCCCGACACTATTTGCTATATCCTAAAACGTATATTTGTTAAAGAACAGATATCTGTAAGTAATTTTATATTATTGTAAAAAAAGAATTTTACGGACGTTTTTAAGCGGCTGTTGTCATATTATTAAACATCGTAAAAAATACTTATTCATTAAATAAGTGTAAGTAAATACTTTTGATAATGTTGTCCAGAAAGTTTATACTGTAACATTTGTTCCAATAGCTCGTCCTTTATAACCTCTGTATTTTTATATCTGTATTCTGTATTTCACTTGTATTTCAATACTTAATAATATTTTTATATTTTCTTTGTATTAACCGAAATGCATTACTATTCTTCATTAATAAATAGCACTGGCCGAAAACAATAAACACTGGCTGGAGGCAGCTCTACGTGTAAAAAGTCTAAAATAAGAAAAATAAGTCTTAAAAATTCTGACAAGACGTCAAGCAAAATCTAAGGGGCCGCACGGACGAGTTGTTTCGGAGGGTCAGTGGAGGTTTGAAGAAGTCACAGGCCTGTCCCAGGATCCAGCTGTCCTGGGACACATAATCTCGGCCTCCAGCACTTCTGAAAACATAAACGGAGTCACAACAGCAAAACTCTGAAGTTTTATTGGGTCACTACTCTCGCCGGCCGCCACAGCTCTGGTCCATCGCTCTTTGGGCGCTGGTGCTCCTGCTGGGCGCCGCCGGTTGCGCCTGACCTCCATCGCCCCGTCCGACCGCCGCTGTTTCCGGCTGGCGGTAGTGCCCGCTCTTCATTGCTCTGCATCTCCCGCATCTCATACCGACCATCCGTGAGTCCAAACCATCCGTGATTCCAGTCTAGGGATACGAACACTTTTCCGCCACTTACTCCTAATCACGGACTCTTTCTCTACACTTGTATATTTAAATAAACGGCCTATTTTTTAACAATATAAGCTATTGGAACACTATCTGACCTCTTTCCTTCCAAGTAGTTTTGGTTAGCTCCTTGTGGTAACACGACAATACCTACCAGTGTTGTCCAAATCCACTGTTGTAGAATAGCATCACTCCAGCTCCTCCAGTGGATGTCATAAAAGGCTACTAAAGGATAATAAATCCGCTATCACAAAGTTTGAGGAACTATATACACCACTTCTATAAAAGAGGGATCTCTCCAAACCGGTTGGGCAGTGTTGTGTTTGAAGTCATCATCCCTCATGCACAAGACAATATGCAATAAGAGGCCCATGTCCAGTAGTGCATGCCAAAAAGGCTGATTACGGTACAACTACAATAGACCATGATTCAATATCCACACCAGCTTATAACATCCTACTGCGGGGCATAGGCCTACTCTTACAAGTGTTTCTGACCATAATTCATCACGCGGGCTGAATGTGGACTGGTGAATATTATACAATGAATATGCTTCAATATGATGATGCCCTGATTATTGAAGGTTATCTGAGTGAAAATACGATTGTGACAAGCATCTTATGACTCTGGCGTGACTACGACAGACTCGAAGGGACGAGGATACCATCCATTTACTCAGTCTAGTAAGCCACACTAAATATGATGATGATATAAGATTGTAAACTCCCACTGTAAAGCGCATGTCTTTCCCTGCAATGATAAGGGGGTTTATTCAGTATATTTATAAATAATCGGCTATAGTATTCATCAGTTGAAAACGTCGAGGCGAAGCTTCGGCGAAGTACAGCTCGCGTAGAGAATACACGGTAACTTAGGCTTCAGGCACACGAGTAGAAAGAGTAGGTGGCGGCGACATTTTTTATAGGAAGAAGATTGCAAATGAGCAGGCAATCCGCTTGAAGGTAAGCGATGACATGGATATCTTCGAAATATACCAAACATTAATGTGTCATAATTAGGGATGTAACGAATATTCCGCGTTCGGTTTCGTTTTCATTGCAAAATTTTTAGCGTAAATTATGCTATAAGTGTACACAGATATCGGTCGCTCACTGACTCATATGATAAAATTTCGTATTTGTATGATGGACAATTCGTATTATTTTAAAAATGTATTTTCAATAAAGGACAGTAAATTAAATGATTTATTTTATAAGTGACGCAATAGTCATTTAAAAACAAATGATGCTTGCATGTGTGTGTACAGCCTTAAGCACGCCTGATCCGCATGAGGAGGGATTAGGCGGCCGCTGCCCACCGGGATGCGGATTACGCAGATGCGGATTTACTTGAATAATTCGCTCGGTATTACAATATAATCGTTCATGGTAAAGACAATAATTTGTAACTAATTTCTTACGAAAATCGCTCGCAATAAAGCATTTAAAAATTATAACAGTCGTTATATACTCCAAAATATAGCAGACAGCTACACATGTAATATACACCCAGGGAGATTTTCAAAATTTGGTTTGATTTTGATATAACATTCGCACCTTTACCTATCACCAGATGGAGATAAATTGATTGTTTCAATAACAGAAGTCTGGCTCTGGCACATCTCACTCACTACCGAAATACTTACGTACATTAGGGAAATTAGATGAAGTGGGAAATACAGTACATTGCAAGGTAGTCTTCTGTAAGAGAAGGGTAACGTGGCTAGTCGAGCGCGCTCAGCGACTGTTGGATTGCAGCGTGCACTCTCTCCCTGACATGAATGTCCATGGCCCCTGACCATGTGAAAATTGTTCATGTTTTCTGAATTTGTTTAAAAATTTTATTATAATAATATCGATAATGATAATTTTGATACAATATTTGATCATCTATCACCTCTTCTTCAAAATAAAACGTAGAAAGTGAAACATTGAAACCTTATACATATTACTTACTGAAGTTACTGAGTACCTGAATTACTTACTGAATTGATTACTAATCCCTACTTATTTAGGTTCAGTCTGCTTAATTCCCAAACAATTTAAATGTAAATTAAGAAAACACTTTATGGTTACGGTTATGGTCAAAATATTATGGTCCAAAAATTTACTAAAAAAGTTCTGAATTGTGAGAACAGATGACACGATTAGCTTAGTAGACTAAAGTTTAAAGCAAATAAGGCCAAACTGGTTCACGTTTAAATATAAATTGAATAAAACTTATTAATTAAAATCTCTACAGTGCTATAAAACTTAATTTGATGGCCACCCACTATGAGTTTCGATAATTTGATATCTTAAAGAAATATCTTCCACCGTAAATATTTATGAGAAGATTTCCTGACTGCAAAGATTTTTGTAGGCCTTTTCTCGTGGATCAAATGATAAGAATAACATGGCTAATAAAAATATATCAAATAGGT
Organism: Sesia bembeciformis; assembly: GCA_943735995.1. Taxonomy (NCBI): domain Eukaryota; kingdom Metazoa; phylum Arthropoda; class Insecta; order Lepidoptera; family Sesiidae; genus Sesia; species Sesia bembeciformis. Next base: position 6,016,312 of record OX031026.1, on the reverse strand, counting down.
AGGTATGTCGAAAACTAACATAACATAATTGAAAAAGAGAAATAATGAAATGGGCAGCAAATCGATAGCAGCAAATATAAGGGTGGGTTAAGTTTAAGTTATCTGTGACAATAAAGATATATGAGTCCGCGAGGCTCCTTCCACGTTGAGATGACATTCTCAGTAATTTTATTTCTTTTTTTACTCTAAAATAGTTTATTTTGCTGTTCATTATTTGCTGCTTGTTTCAATACAAACTATTATTAATCTTACCAACGAGAAATGTATACTAAATCCAACCATCCGGTAAAAAGATACGCGACATAAGATAGACAAAAATACGGGCCTTGTTTTATATCAGAGGTCAAAAATAATAAAGGCTCAATCATATTAAATAAATATGTAGTTTCAAAATCGTTAAAAATAAAAATCACGAATGACCTGATCACCTCTTACTGATTAATTTTAGGTCCATCCTCCTTTTGCTATTCGTGTATCCATTTCAAAATACCTAATATAAAATAACATCCACATCTTATTCTCCCCACGTACGGCACACCAGGACACAGGATGTACGCACACATACGGATCAGTCCTAAGCCGGATTACGCGACCGGCGGATCAGGATTGTATTCTGGGGAGGTCGGATAATAACCTATACCTACATATTATGGATTACTGTGTATGACTATATTTTTGCTGTTCTATACGTAGCTGGATTTTAACATGTTAACTGAAGGTTGAAGGTCAAATGATTGTCATAATAGAATACGCATGTAACCAGGCTGTGACATATAGTCGGACCAATTCACCTTTCTGCGGTATGCAAACTCGGATACCTGCTAGGTCATATGTAATTTTATCGTCCACGGGCCCATGCACATTGTCTTATGCACGATGGTTTTAAAACGCCACGCTGGCCAAGCGGATTGGCAAGTCCACTCTTTTAGAGGTGGTGTAGTTCTTCAGGGCTTACGGTAGCGGTTTTGTTATCCGTTAGTAGCCTTTTGCAACACCGACGGGAAGAGATAGATAGGATTAGCCCCAGGTCATTATTAAATTAGAGAAGTAGATACAAGAGGACAATGTTCGAATTTTGAAACATGTAACCCCAAAACAGCCACAGTGTAGAAATCTGTATGATACGTTAATCTCAGCTACATATCGCAAATACAATCAGAAATTACGAGCAAGCTTTTAAAACATCCAAAAAAATCAAAGATATTGAAGACAGGGCTCTTAAAACCCAACCTTTGTACGTACAAAATACATTGCTTTTGCAATTACCTACATTTCAATTTACACAAATTTTGAAAGTGAAAATATTGGTATAATTCTAACCAACACGTAGCTCACGTGTAAAGCTATACACACGCGCGGATCGCCCGCTCATCCGGATGATCCGGGGGCGGATCAACCTCGTGTAGCCCGGAGATAAAACGACACCCTCCGCCCGGTGTCGTGTCTCCTACATTAGTATCACAGGATATACTACACCAAGGACATATAAAACACGTTAAATTGAGGTTGATATCTGTGTTGAAACTGGTAACACAGGATAATTTCTCATAAATGTGAGAATTTTACGTCACTTCTATAGAAAACCGTTACGTTACCGGTCAACGCTTCAAACTTGTGGTTATAAATTTTTCGTAACTCTTAGTATGGTTGTAGGTACTATAATTTTCATACTTCTACCTTATTTTTTTATGTTAATTAGTTATCATATATGTATTATGCTCGTAATTTATATATGTATGTAGCTATATGTATTGTATATATGTATGTATGTAGCTATATGTATGTAATTGTAATATCGTATTCCTAAAGTATTTGTGTAATATATTTACTATTTATCATTTAAGTAGGTATATATCTGTACGTTTCATCGCACCTCCCAACGTGCTCTCGTACCTTTCTGTTCAAGCCAAAGGTTGGCTAATAGAAAATACCTCCAGGTATTGAGCTCACCTTTTGTACGACTAGGCGCAATAAAGTTTTTTAAATAAAAAAAATTATAAGAACAGAGATATTACTTACATTTTAATTTCGCGAGATTTCAAATGCATTCTGATTTATGCGACATAGATAACTTATCACATGTGACGTCACGTATCTTAAACGTAACACCTGGCTATTTTTTTCATTCCTCTCAAATTATTATTTTAATACCCCTAACACGGACAGGTTTATTAGTTATTTAGAAGAAGTTATGATCTAGTAACCGTTAAAAATAAGATTTCTAGGATCAAATTAATAAATCTAAATTTCTACTTAAATAAAAAATTTGGAAGAAGACAAAATGCGTATATTCATATTTCTAAATATTGTAATTTAATCGCCACTGTCTGCGATAAACTCACATTATAAGTTAATTTACATTCGAACTCCACAACTACTGTTTATTTTAGCAATAAAGCTAACTTATACACATACATTCGTACCTCTATGTCTTGCACAGAAAATAAATAATAACTATAATACGACACATTAAAAAATATAAATCGGCTTATCTATATAAAACCGGCTTATTCGAATAAAGTAGCGTCAGCCCATGAATCGCAATTTTTTTTACTAGGTAATGGATGTTTCATTGAACAGGAATACATTTGTTTAAATGCTTATTTATACTATTTTTTTATAAGTTAGATACTTTATATATTCGAATACATAAGTTATTCGTAATATGATTCATATTCATTATGAAATTCTATTTGAATCATATGAATAGAACAGCGCATATGATATACACTTATTTAAATAGATGTAATAATAATTACCGTTTCCGAACAAACATCCAATTCCGAACAAACACGAAGATGATTTTTACATTTTTTTATTTTGTTATTAATACATATAAATTTTGAGAATTTTGGAAAGTATTACATTTTTAAATTGCCTAAAAAAATAGGCATTTTTTATAAACGGAATGTTTATAAAAAATAGTAAATGAGTTCATATTTTTAATAATTAACACAATATTATAAGAATATCTTAAATGGACAAAATAGCATCAATTTTAATAAATTTATATATAGGGAAATAATTATTATAAGAATTTTAAATTTTCAGGATTTATTTCTATTATTATAAGCAACAACTGTGCTAAGTTTCAAATCAATTCTTTAATTTCTACCAAAGCTATACAAATAAAGGTACCTGGTTGGAAAAACTAATTGTATTATCCATTTAAAAATTTTAGAACTTAAGGTATGTCAATCATAAAATTAAGAGCTCAAATTTTGCAGGATTTTTTTTCTATATATCTGCAAGGTATCCAGGGGGTGCGTGACATTTATTTCAAAAATAATTAAAATAAGGACCACTTAATGTATCTACCTATAGGGGAGATATACCTAATCTCCCAGATGGAACACGTTCCATCACGATAAGAAATACGATGATGGCTTACCGGCATTATTTAGTTACTAGCACTATAATTAGTAAAAGTAAGAATAAAAATTAATAAAATATTTTTATACTATCACTAATTATTAAACAAACACATTATAAACCAAATATGGTTAATCTTTTAACATTGATCAACAATAAGAAAAGTTAAAAAAGTTTTGACTTTTTCTCTGACCCTATGCAGGTATGAATTGACAAAAAGATATATCTCCGACGTCGGCCGTAATCCGTCGGGCATTGTGCAATCGCTAATCGGCGCGGATCGCCGATGCGAGGCTTGAAATTAATAATGATTAATAACGCCCGATTAGCCGCATTAGGCGTAAGTCGCCACCGCCTTTGACGACCCGCGTCCGACTCGTGTATACATTTTGTTCATGTGTTTATCTAGTACGAGATAGTACACATTTTTATATTGGTACGAATGTTTTACCTATAGGAACTGCCAAAATATGTAGAATACAAATTCTTATATTGCGAATTATTCTATTAGGTACTGATTAATTTGATTAGACATCTATATTAGACGTAAGTCACTAACCCTTTGACTATCCGCGTCCGATTCGTGTGTAGATTTGTACGTGTGTTTATCTGGTACGAGTTAGTACACATTTATTTATTAATATTTAAGAACATTTTAGCTATATAGACTGCTGAAATATGTTGAATGCAAATTATTCTATTGCTACAAATAAGTATACTGATTAAGTTGCACGCATTAATAGAGGTAAGTCGCCAACGCCTTTAACCATACAAGTTATACAGTTTAATTTTTACATAAAAAACGTAATGACACATTTTTATAACTAAACGTTAAACCACATTTATCTTATTTGTTAAGAATAAAATCTCGTTACGGATTTATTTAATCGTAAGGATGTGTGTAGTTTGTATGTGTAGGTACTTTACGAGTATACGTTGGCTTATGCATTGAGCTCGCCTTACAGACCGACGGGATGTCCCGGATTAGATTTAAGGGGTAAAAGAACTAGAAAGAGACAAACTAAAAAGGATTTCCAGTTAACAGACAAGGACAGACTACCGGCGGAGATTTAGAGATTATGATTCATAAAGAGAGGAGAATGAATGGAAAATTATTACGAAGGGAATAAGCGATGGGGAATTAAGACCGGTGTTCTATGGGTCGCTGTGATAGATTCTAATGTGAGATTTGATGAAGGTAAACTGATCGCGAAATTACTCCGTATCGGTACTCGGTTTTTAGGGGTGTATGCATAAGCTACAGCTGTTGCTACGGTAATATATGCAATTATACAGTAATATTACATGCAAGTGAAAAATAACTTGAATACTTATCAATTTTTTGTCTCCAGTTTCTGAGATAGAAAAGTAGCAGTATGAAAAATTAAACCTTTTTAATAACTTTAAAATATTAATAAAGGCGTTTAATGGTTTTCAAATTTTTTTTCGGTGTCTGATTACAATATATAATCCAAATATAAGCAATTAATTATTCCCAACACATAACAGAGTACAAACGTAAAATGTTTCACAATATCGCTAAACAGTCTAAGAACAATAACCGTATAGAGTATTTATATTCGTCGGTACACGCTCTAACAGCCATCAATGTAAAAGATATCGGTAAATCAATTATGGCATTAGATTAACGCGGAGATGAGCTCGGAGACAGCGGACAAAGGGCCGAGGGGAACGCGCGTGACTGTGAATAAATGTATAGTCAAACAGACAATTCAGGAGGACCGTATAGCTTTAAATTTAAAGACTAACATAGATTGATTCACATGTCGAGTTGTCGCAAACGCTCTAAGGTGTTTGTAACCTTTTGAGTAACTAGACCCATATTTGGACTGCATGCCCAATGCCTAAATATTTTTAAACACCAAATTAGTACTAAAATGATCAGTGTTCGATTAATTGTAACACTCTAGACGTACACATGCACTAGTTTAGTTTCAAAAAATGAACTGTGTATTATTTTAAGGGCCAAACAAATATAGTATAGGTATGTATATTATACTTATAAAAAAAAAATGAGCTATAAAGGCAGAACACTAAATTTTAAAGGGAGTAGGTAGTTAGTAGTTACTTTGGAAATAATAATTTGGAGATAATCTAGATAATTATCTCCAAATTTGAATCTATTCTTAACTTAAAGTATTTCCTGCCGCACACGCGTCTAGGGGTCTACTCCCGTTTTATGCTTCCGAAGTTTCGGACCAGACCGAACTTCGAACGAACAAAGTGCTACTCTGACCTTTATCTGATTATTTAAAAGGTGAAATATTGTTATCGTGAAATTGACGTTTGATCCCCAAGCATCTCTTTCCAAAATCTAAACATCGATTGTTGTCTCATGTGATCAGGGTAGTTTCAAATATCAAATGAACTTCGTTTAGCGCGATTTAATGGAGTAAACGTTTTTGGGGTAGAAATCACAAGAAACATCGGCCAAAACTTCATGTTTGTATTTCGGAGTAGACCCCCAGAGTCTACAAAATATTAGACACAATTCATAGGAATTGCATAAGAACGGTCACCGCCATATGATTTAATGATTTAATTTACTAAGGGCTACGGAAATTTAACAGTTCCACATATATATGATTTTTACTTCTATATTCCGCACACAGCTCTTTTAAAGAACTCCATGTCGTAGCTCTCGTGAAAAATCTCAGTTGGCAGTTTATTCCACAACTGTCGAATTCGAGATATAAACTTTCTTTAAGACCGCACTGTACGCAGCAGCCTAGTGCCTTTAAATGACGATAGGTGCGATACCAAAATTGAACAGTTCTTCAGAACATTCCCCATTATACAAGCGGTAGAAACGCAGAAAGAAGCAACATTTTAGATCCGGCCGTCAGTGATTCCAAACAGCTTACTTAATATTGTTCAAATTCAAAGAAATAACTTACCAGAAATACTTTTATTCAAGAAATTGTTAAACGCCTCCTTCTTGGGAGACAAGTGAGGAGTGTGTTGGCTGCGCTCATGGTGTACGGGAGCGGAAGGTGGCCGTGGAACCGCCCGCTCCTCCGGCGAACGACGTGGAGGCGTCTTACTACGGCGGAGATCCGATGATAGGTTCTGTAACAAGAGAAAATAATTCAAACCTTGGAAGGTGTCTGGACCAAGTGACGTAAAATGAGGACGAGTCATATGCGAAAATTCATAAATACATCATTGTCATTCTAGAGCTACTCGAGATACTCGGCACCGAAGTTATGTGATGACCAAAAAGGTATGTGTTCCATGGTTGTATATAAACGCAGCGTAAATATGCAACATATACTGTGTGAAAAAAGCTACAGATTTTCATAATGTACACATTTCTCCAAACTGCCGAGCAATTTGTTGGCGGACATGCTCTGTGACCGGATCACATTATCAAACTCTTGCTTAATTGAAATAGCCGATACAATATGTACTTTACTTGTAAATATGTTTATTTCCTACACTACTGATGAAACATTATCTATCAAATAATCGTCAGATAATGTTTCTCGAGTGGCTTTTCTCAACCCCGCTTTATTTTCAACTGTATTTGGTATTTTATCCAAAAGTTTGTGAGGTGATTCATTAAATAATTCTTGTGTTATATCGCTTTGTGCGCCGTCCGTAATAATTCCGTGTCTTGAACAGAATCTATGTCGGTTTATTGCTTCATAGACGGGCTGGGTTTCAATGTATTATTTTAGAAGTAGACGTGTAATAAATATACCTATGTATTGTTTAAAAATAAACCAAATTATGTGGGTTGTAACAAAACATATAATGATATATGTAACATATTATATAACTTGCGTTTATACGCGCTAAGGTACCTTTATATGGGGAACATTTGTAATAATGATACAGTAAATCAGTTTCTCAAGGAGTACGTCAAGAAAGTGCGTGCTGAGTTAATACATTTCTTCGTTGCATCATATCAACATTTATTGACCCTTTTTGATAATACGCCTTTCATTCACCTTTTCTTCGCTAATGGTCGTTGGTTATACAAAACTTATCTGCTACCTCTTCAAAGATAAAACTATTTTAATTGCACTAGATAGTAGAATATGTTTGCTAATATTTTAACTGTTATGGAAGTAATCCAACGGATTAGAATTTAAAATTAGTCATTGAGCAATTCCCCAGCGATAGATTTCTCGAACTAGCGGCACAGATAAATAATTTCAATTCTATTGCCAGTTAATCCACGTATACTTAGCTATTTTTATAGACTTTTTGTCTCGACGCGGCCTAATGGAAGCCACAAATTCAAAAGTGATGAATAATTCCACAATTTGTGCTGGTATACTTGCATTCATTGGTGCAATATATTGCGTATGCGCAGCGTAGTGCACGGTGAAGGCAAACGTGAGAGAAATGCAAAGAATAATGGTCGAAGTTGGTGATACCGTTGATTTTATTAATTTTTATTGTATACTAACTGTATTTCTAACTGAAATATACAATACAAACCATACTCGATTCCGTCAAAGTTACAGTAGACGTGACAATAATAACAAAGTATTTCCTTCAAAATGTTAATATGGGTGTTGAAATTCATAATATCTTTTACTAGTATCCACAATGTATTTGATTGAGACAATAGATAGTACTTAAAAATGGGAAATGGATTACAAATGTATTCTACTTTTATTATCACTCGAATCTATTTATTTGACCTTAATGGATTACTCTGAAGTCACGACAAGAGGTGACAATTCTGAATATAAAACGTCATAGTTTTAACTACATATCGTTAAATAAGAAAATAAATATTACTATGACGTTAATTTCTTTAAATCTAAATAAGTTTCGTTCGATAAGCATGCGTTCCCTTTTCTAATGTCAATACATGTTCACTCATCAATAGTCATTGTCATTATATTCACTACACCCTATCCCATTCTATCCCCTCCTGTCCCATCGAGTAGAGAATATAACAGAATTAAGGAAACTACTTGTCTCACTGTACTTTTACTAGCCATCCCATCCCCAAGATAGAATGGGTAATGTAATAAGATAAATGAGGTGAAAATACACAACGATGGATTATACTCCCTATCAATATTACAAAAACCTTTCACTAGATTCGCTCCTAAATGTCAAAATGTGGCGGCGCATCCAGAGGCGTGCTAACTTTTATCATTATTGACTGATGTTGGCATTATTGCATTTATCGCTGTATGATCCATCTGCTTGACTGCCACTTCCTATAAAAAATATAATTGGCCAAAGTTGGAGTCTAATATATTAGTAATAGTGAGCTGTGACAAACACTGTTTACTCTGGAGTTCAAATACAACCATTTATAACTATTTTATTTAAAACAGATAGACGGACACATATCATCGTGTGTTCTAATCTAAGAAAAGTCGAACCACTTAAGGCGAGCGGAGATTCAAATTGGACACTTGGCCATTGCGTCAGTCGATACAAAACATTCATGAGCTACACTGATTACGTTTATTAAATATTGTTGCTACATGATTTGACCATACGATGGCGAATCTCGGAGCGAAATTGTGCCTCCTGACAAGGTTAATGAAGTGCAAACATGACTTATGGTCGTGGAGACGCTTAAATTGTTTACGTCATAATACGTATTTGTACTAGTTCTTTGTAAAAAAAGTAAACTAAATTTGAACTGCTTAACATAATCCAACAACATTCGCAACTCCAGTTCCTTCATAATTCAGAAGGGAACGGTTCATAACCAGCCCCTTTTTGTCGTCCACTGCTGGACTGGCGCCTACTCATACACATTGTCTCAAACGTGAGATGTATGGCCTTAAATCGCCACGCTGGCCAAGTGGCTAGGCGAGTCTACTATTTTAGTGGTAGTGTCAGGGCCGTCTTTACCAGGGGGTGCAAGGGGTGCGGTGCACCCCGGGCGCCCCGCGCCCGGGGGCGCCTGTCGAGCGCTGAATTCAGTGCCGGCTTTACCTATGGTGCAGGGGGTGCGGTGCACACGGGCGCAGGGTCTTAGGGGGCGCCGAGCGCCGCTCGCGACACCTCCAAAGAGTTCAAAACGCCTACTAGAGGGCGCCCTGCACCCGGGCGCTACATGAGCTAGAGCCGGCGCTGGGTAGTGTAGTTGTTTCTCAGGGCTTGTGGTAGCCGCTTTGTGATCCCATAGTCGCCGCGTGGTGTCGGCCGGCTTCAGAATAGCACCACTCTTTTTCTTCCCGTGGATGCCGCAAAATACAACGATTACCGAAGACCATTTCTTACAATACTGAATTTGAAACTTAATAGAGGTGCCCATTACTAGACCTCTTCGTAATTTGACTTATATGGACAACGAATCTTCAATTGTGGAAGACAGTGGTCCAGGTTTTATACGTATCAATACGAGTGATCCTTTTTGTCCACCTAAAAACCTTTAACTGTTACTCGCATCTATTTCTGGGTTCCGTTAAACAAAATCAACGAAACATTTCGATTCAAACTCATCCGTATTCTTAACAGTAGCACTTCTATAGAATGCAACAATGTATCCACTACCTTGTACCCACACAAGCTTTCAATCCGTCCAAAGTGCAGTCACAAGGAGGCCAATAAGTGCGCACCGTGTATCGTCGATTCGCGCCACAGATCGTCTAATATCGTATTGGAATTTGTGATGCCGTTTGACCCCTGTTAACCCAGATTACGCTCCTCGGCGCCTGATTCGTCCTCGGCAGCTTGATTGTGTTGTGACACAAACTGTAATGTATTATGTGTTAACTCTTGCTGCAATCACGGCCGGTAGCAATTACAAAGGATATGTACGAAGTTGTTTATTTGTGTTAGTTCCATTGCTAACTTTTGACCAAGGAAAATTAAAGATCTGGCAACGAGTGATCCGGTCTAAATGTTCGACAACACTAAATGTTGCAAAAATGGACATAAAACTGCGAAGATAACACTGATGCAAATCAAGGAACGATGACGTCAGTTTGAGAAGTAATATATTTAACAATCGGTGAATTAGATATTTGACCAGTTAAGCGCAACTTGGCCCAATAGGACCAATAGAAAGTCAAATACATTTGTGTTAGTTCCATTGCTAACTTTTGACCAAGGAAAATTAAAGATCTGGCAACGAGTGATCCGGTCTAAATGTTCGACAACACTAAATGTTGCAAAAATGGACATAAAACTGCGAAGATAACACTGATGCAAATCAAGGAACGATGACTTCAGTTTGAGAAGTAATATATTTAACAATCGGTGAATTAGATATTTGACCAGTTAAGCGCAACTTGGCCCAATAGGACCAATAGAAAGTCATTAGGTGGTGGATGATAGGTGATAGGTGGAAGTTGAAAATAAGGAAAAACATACTAGTGAATAAATAGAGAAGGTCACCCCTACAAAAGTAGACCTCAAAGAAGTTTTGAGCAATGATTAGAATCACGGCTATTCTAATAAAACATAAATTTTTGCGTGTTGTACACTATTTCTATGATGGTTTTATTTATTACACACGATTAGTAGATCATGACTGGCTACATCGATGTTTCAGTGGATGTCACTCGTAAGATTTGTCCGGCGTAAGAATTGATACATACATTGACATTTGTAAGAATTGAACACAGAAGAATTTGTTGGATATCGATATCAGCCTATAAAGTTACTTACAATCACGAGGGAATTCAAAGGCTTTAAAACATTGTGCTGGTCATTGCGAGTCCACTTTTTTTGGTGAGCCTACCCCACGGCTGATGGTAGCAACCCTGACAAACAACGCTTGATCAGTGGGGTTGTTGCCAATCGATATTATACCTTGCATTGTCGTCCATAAGTACCAGCTGGAGGACACGTGTACTTGCTAAGACTTATTTTCTGCGGACGCGCTCAACAGTTGACCCCCTACATAAGTGTAGGGGGACAACAAATATACAAAGTATGTATATTCGGTATTATTTTAATGCGCTGCTAATGTACAGATATCTTCGAAATACGAACAATGTCAATATTCCACTAATATACCATAATCTTGTGAGAAATACATATATATCTAAAAAGTTTATTAGTTATCTCTTCAAGTTCATTAGGAACGATAATGACGGTTTAAAAATTTGTTAACTAATAGTACATATTATCTGTATATGTATTGCGATTAAGGATATTGTGGGAAGACTAAATAAAGGATAGCTTTGTTTTGTAAAAGTGATAAGAATGTTGACGATTGATGAGAACTGGCTGACTTTAAATCGCCTATACAGAAAGTCATTGTATAATGTGTAATCTATTACTGTGTAATAGTATGTAATCCATTTATAATGTAACTAAATGTGCGTATGACTTCGTAATGACTTTGAACTTCAATAGTTGCTATGCAATTGAGCACACAACAAAAATTACACATGTTCAGTCCGAATCAATGGTCTATTTTTTTCGTTGCTTTGGTATTCCCTCATTCAAAATTCCATTAAAAACCAGCTAAACTAACGCTTTTCGAAGCTTATTGCAGTTCATTTCACTCGGGCAGGATCTGGGGATTATACTGGTACAATAACACTTTCAGGGTGCTACTGGGGTTGACTCGATTCTGGATCGCATCTTCGATGTACGCTGAAAACCGTACGGATGGATTTGAGGCGCTCCTGCTTAAGAAGACCGCCTCACTGTTAAGTAGAACGAGGGATAACCCCAACAGCATTCTGAAGATTATTTCAGAGAAATTTAACTGTCCTGTTGTGGTACAATTAATTAAAAAGATTAAATCCACCATAGTTATAGAGTACTCACATAGTTTTTTTTAGTTACTTACTAACATTTGTGTGGATCTGTGTTGTCTAAATAAGTAATTATATTATTATTAAAATCCATTGCTCTCTTGAGACCTGAGTGGGAAATAAATAAACTTTCGGATTAATATCCCACTAATAATATCATAAGAGAGGAAGTTTGGAGATTTGTTACTCAATCACGGCTGAACCGATTTCGTTGTAACTTGGCAAGTTGTTACAATCTATGTAATCCGGATTAACACATGGGCCACTATTCATGTAGACCCCGTAAACTAAGTCGCAGGCAAAAGCTAGTATTAAACACCTGAACACGGAGAGTTCGCCCTAAATACCTGGAAACGGAGAGTCTCCGCCCTAAATACCTGTACACGGAGTCTTCGCCCTGGATACCTGGAGACGGAGAGTCTCCGCCACTATTTAATAGACAAATTACTATGTAGACCAAATATGATTACTGATACCGATTGATTTATAAATGTAGAATGTGGGAATTATTATATTTTCCTATTGTTTATTAACTTAACAACAGGAAATATGTAAACGAATAAACAACTTTATCGTTTAATTTATGAATGAGAGTATTGAAAGGAACTATTTATTTAATTTAAAGATAAATACATATTCCAATATACTTACAATAACATGATACTAAATAAATTACAAGTTTATTTAAATACAAGATAATTAATTTAATTATACGATACGTATTATGTTTTAATTTCAACGCTTTTTTACTACAATCTCTATAACTAAACTCTAACTGGTTTTACTAAAGATTGACTGACTGGTAAAGAAAGCCCTAAGGCCAAACTCTTTTGATTCTCGGTGCACTTGCTTAATCCAGATTTTCCAAGGTGCCCTATATCACATCCTTACAAGTACACTTTGCGAAATAGGCAATATCTTTTATAAGGATTAGGAAAAAACTAATTGAACATAATATAAATCTGGGAATACTTATAGATCGAACCCTATCTTAGGGGCCTCAATTCGATGCAGTGAGCAGGAGGATGTTTGCTACGACATGCTCCTTGAAGAGTTTACGGGAATTCCTCCCGACAGACATTAAAATTGCGCTAGTTCAATCTGTACTTTTCCCTTTACTTGACTATACAGATACCTGTTATCTCGACTTAACGGAAGACCAACTCAACAAACTTGAGCGCCTCCAAAATATTTGCAACCTTTGCACCCGGTTCATATTTGGACGGCGCAAATATGACCATGTTTCCGAGTTTCGTAATAAGCTCAAGTGGCATCCAATTCGACTTCGCAGAAATACGCATATACTTTCACTTCTCTACTCTGTACTATTTAATCCCTTGATCCCACAATATTTGAAGGAGCGTTTTGAATTCTTTGCTTCATAATCCACGTATTTACGTTCTTCTGAAAATTAGTTAATTAATTAGTTAATCTTAAATTTCCTACCCATTTTTCAAATTTCTTTACTAACTCTTTCACTGTGCAGGCTGCTAGGCTTTGGAACTCCTTACCTGTTGTCATTAAACATGCTCAGTCGCTGTCTAGTTTTAAAATTAAAGTTAGAAATCATTATTCTACTAGTTAGTTCCTTTAGATTTCTATTTTCTTTCTCTACCTAATGATTTCCTCTTGCTACGTTTTTGTTTCTAACCTGTTCGTTCTATTTCGTCCCTCGGAGACCTCAACTCCTCCTAATTATGCTTTCCTTGTAAACTTTGAACTTATTTGTGAATTGATATTGGGCCCAGTGTAGATGTAGATATGTATTTATATATTATTAAGCTATTTATTTATTATACTATATGTATCATCGATATTATCGATAAGTATATATTGAACATGATCCATCTGTGAATTTCGGTCTGTTTGCACTACCTATATCCCTTTCATTTTTCTCTATCCTAAGGTTGCCTGTGTATTTGTGCACACGTAATAACCAATTGTATGCAATAAAGAGTATTTATTATTATTATTATAACAAGTGCTTTAAAACAGTTCTGTTAGATGTCGCCTCCTATAACATTGAAGTTGTGCCTTCAGGGTGCCGAGGCGCATACTCTGGGAACCACTGCCTTAAAGTATTTAGTCCGTCTTTGTACAATATATGCGGTGTTAGACTTCTCTTCTTTCCTTATGTAACGTAGTCCATTACGAACCACAAATGACGCGTCACTTCATTCATTTGTGATTTCTACTGAACAACAAGTAAACTTATCTTTACATGACAATACTAGGAAAATCCCAGCAAATAATATGTTAACGTTGAACAGACCTTCATGCGTAGATATAAAGACGTTAATGGCAATGTTACTTTTTTCTAAAAACACAAATAACAAACTTATCCCATCACAGCGATATACGAGGATTTAAATACTAACAAGATTGTTAATATTACTTAAGCGATGGAATTATACAACTCGTACTGAAATAAGTCTGATTACAAGATCAGTAAATAGGTAAACCTTACAACAATTACAGTACAAATAGAGCTCAACAATCGTCTGCTACTAGTCAATGTCACAGTAAAATTGACTAGGTACGTAATGTCTAAACATGTGTACTGATAATTTGTCCGTATGTTTGGCAGTCTTTTACCAAGGAACTGCGAAACTACTATATTCTATCTTATTGGGAATATCGCTAATACTATCTTAAATTACCTGGGTGTATATAACTAGGGGTTTTGGGAGGGGGAGGGTGCACGGTGCAATTCCACAAATGTCGGACTGACTCTACTGAGTTACCCTGACCTCACAAAAGACTACTTACGGTAGTACTACTAGCACTACTACTACTACGTATAGTAAATTTTACTATTACTTACGTATAGTAATATACTATTTACTTTATACTAGCCTTTCGATACATCTGAGTAAGATATAGTGAGAGTGAGATAGAGAGATGTTAGTGAGTGAGATATGCCACAGCCGTTTCTCCCATCCTCCATCCCATCCTATTCCTCCTTATTTTGCCAACCCTATCTCCAAGTGTATTCCTAAACATCCAAAAGTAGGCAGCGCATCCGGGGGCGTATCAACATTTGTCATTTGGGAATGAGAGCCTGTCGCCTGAACCGTTTAAAATTGGTTCTTATTATTAGTGTTTTAAGGTATCTATGGGTATAGGTTGACCTGTTGCTGATTGTACACAGGCATCACGCGTTATCCAGATAGGATAATTTCAGGTCTAAGAGTAAACAAGAATTAAAGTTGAAGATGTGTTTTGTTCTTCACGATATTTTTGAAATTTAAATCACCCTGATTACATTTTTTACTTTTGGAATTGCCTGACCAACCTATATTTTAATCTTTTTGATATTAGATACTCTCTAATGTGACATGTGCGTTCCTTCTTACATTCCTTCATCTGCGTGACATATCTTCCGTTGCCTACCACGTTGCTCGAAGTCGAAAGTTCAATCAATGGGCCTGTCAGTTATTAGGACGTACAGTGTCAAAATGTAGTCTCTAACGATTGGCCCGATCAATAAGTTTAAAGTCGCTCAAAGAGCTATGGAGAGAAAGAACTATGTTTTGGTGTCTCTTTGCGGGATTAGTTCCGAAACGACGAGATTTGCTAAAGAACTAAAGTCACTGACATAATTACAAAAGTAATACTGACAATACTAATTACTGACATAACAAAAGAGTAAAAAACCTTTACTCTTTTGTTATGTTATGTTTGTTATCTTTTGTTATGTTATGTTTGTTATCTTTTGTTATGTTATGTTTGTTATCTTTTGTTATGTTATGTTTGTTATCTTTTGTTTTGTTATGTTATTTTTACTCATAATACTAATCACAGAAGCTGAAGTGGCAATGCTCTTTCCATATCAGATGGACCGATAACTTTAAGAAGTTTGGCGGGTGCGGTGTTGAGCATTGAGAGGCTTATACTCAGCAGTAGATATCCAGGATGGAATGGAATAAAATGTGACATGACTCAATTGCAAACCTTACAATTATTATAATCTACACTCAAAACAGGGGCAGTGCGTAATAAGGTACAAACAAGCACCAAAACCGTGATAGTAACATTTACTATGGCATTACTACATCGCACTAAGATCTGATTAATTTATGCCTCACTTATTTGTTCGAGATAGCGTTTAGACGTTCTACTATTTGTTCATCATATGGGCTTATCTTTTAATTCTTAAACTGTCAACTGCCACGAAACTACGTGAAGATTTCACAGAACGAATTTCTTGGAATTTGACGTAAATGTGACGATTGACGCGACTTTACTATTGACGGTAAGATTGCATGTAAGCACATAATAAAAATATACTTAAATTCTAGAAAAAAATATCACATCATTTTTGCAAGGCTGCATAGGTAATTAATCGCGTTACAATACAGTATAAAAAATATTTAATAAAAAAGAGAGCAAACCCCGTTGAATTTATAATTGACCAGTTAAATGTGGGTTGACCCAATATGGCCACGGATAAAAAAGGGAACAATTGAAGGGCAAATGCAGCTTGATACGAAGGGATTTACTTGTATGAAAACAGTAAGACATTTTAGGCACTTGTTTATTTACTTACAAATATGTTGTGGTAATTATTACCCAGAGAATTATAAAAAGTAAGTATAATGATAAACGGATGACGCAAGCGTCAAAAGTCACTTTTAATCGAATAAGCGTGAATATTTTACAACTTTTTTAGGAATATAAGTAATTTACCTAGGGAAATTTGAATCTCTTTTACAGATTTAAAATGTTCCTGTATCAACTATATATGTATCTGCATCCAATAGGCATCTGATCTACAACATTCTCTATTCTTGCATAAATTTGCCCGCGACATGTAGTTACTCACACAGAATTTGGTTTCAGGTGGATAACGGGAAGTCGAAACATACGAGTTACCTCAAAAAGGCGGAAAGTTCAAATTACAGAAGTCGGAAGGACCGTTTATTTATCATTTTCCCTTATTTCCAACGTCTCTTTTCCCCATCTAGTACATACCTATTTGAACACATTTGAGACTTAATTTATTAATACTTACATGCGTACCCGTATGCGGTGCTGATACGGGGGTAAAGAGTGCGTCCATAACCTTGATACGACTTTAACCAATAACCTATGACCTTTAATTGATTGTTTGCTGGGATACAGGAATCCTAACGCCACCGAAGATGATACAAATGATAACGCGGCTTAAGTTAAAACAGTGAATAGTCTAAGTTGAAGCTGCGAATAGTTTTGTAACTACCTATATTTAGTACGGAAGTTGTAGCCCACAATACCTTTATCAGTAAATTAAGCAGTTGTAAGTCGTAACCCGGCTGGAATATGGGGATGAAGCAGGTAAACATAAGCGTTTGACCGGCCAAGCGCAGTTTGGCCCAATAAGGCTGTGGAAGCAAATAGAACAATTAAAGGTCAATTAATAACGCTACACTCAATGGTCCACACTAAGGAATCCCTGTGTCGTGGGTCCAAAGAAGACGAGACAAATATGAAGATACAACCCAAACCCGAACAAACATTTGTCTTTAAAGAAATGATTATCCGATTAGAAACAGAGTCCAAGACTTTTTGCAGAGCAGTTACCTGCCATTTAGCTCGATAGGTGACCCGTTTAATGTGGGGAAACAGTTGTTTATAAAATAAAATCCAACATCATCATTGTTAACATAAATTATTACTAAGGTAAGCTTATAAATACTTTAAAAGACAAGTTCGAAAATATTAGATACAATTTACACGCGCAGGCAAGATAAGAAGTCCAATAATAACCAATCGAATTACGTATGAGACACACGGTCATAACGTGTAGTGTAACGCACAGTCTAGGTATTACTTGCAAGGCATATTCATTAAACAAAGCAATTAGTTCTATATCAGCAAGTTCACTATTACTTTTACGAAATAAAAATAACAATAAAATATATTTTATTTTGGATAACAAACAAATTGTACAATAAAACTTCATTTAATCTATAATATTAATAACACATAATATGGTAAATAATATAATTGTAAAAATATATTATTTTAAGATAATCAAATGATTTGACGTTTGACCTTCATTACTGATATTTTAATAATCATGGATTGGCGGTTATGGACAATGTTTCGATACGTCATTATGTAACAATAACAATAGAAAAAATCCATTATGTTATTTCTGTGTATCTACTACAATGCTACGAGGAATACATCTAGACTGATTTGCTGATGTTTTAATTATCACTAGCTCGGTGTTGAAGGAAAAAATCGTGAGGTAACTCGAAAAGTTACGGAGAATTATAAAGTATTGAATGTATGTTTTTTCAGCATTTTTAACGTCCCGCTGGAGATCACAGGCCGTGGGACCACGTGAGCCCTGCACAGATTAGTGGATGGACGCACTAACTTCATGTTCCTTTGTGTTTTTTGTGTCATATTCGCCGAACTTTTGTATAATACGAATATTTACTAATTCGCATTATTTAGACCGCATTGTTAGGCCACACTATATTTATAAGGACTCAAAACCTCCTTACAATTGCAAGGAAGCCTGAAAGGAAGGAAGGAACAGTGGGACGTCATTGGTACTTAGTAGCAATATTAGCCAACAGACAGTTCATTCTCCGAAGCGTGCTCGTCAAACGTCCAGGCCGTGTATTTCACGGCCACTGGTTAAACAAATCTGGATTTATTTTTTATCAATGCCGATTTTTTATGCTTTACACGAGTAAGTATTATCTCGGCTATTGGGTCAAGTCCGTCACCGGGCCATGGGCCAATGTCGCGAACCAACGACCCCGCTTTGTTTACAATACATAGCTTAAAATTTTGCTTGTTTGATTAGCGAATTTAAAGCTTTATCAGGCTCATAGCAACAAACTTATCTCACAGAATTGTTTTTATAAGTTTTAAAAACATAAACTTTTTTTTAAGTTTTTATTGTTTTAAAAGTTTTTTTAATTTCTCTAACATCTCAATATCTACGAAACAATCAATAATAAAGTTCCTTTTCTCAAATAATGGCACAATTATATACCTACGAATAAAGAGCCGCCTTCTATAAACTGTTCTATTTAACACCTGTGTGTAACATGCTTCAGTGTTTGTTGACTACCGCGCCGGGAGCTCGGGTTAAACACAGCCTAATCCATGCAAGGAGCGGGAGCGTGCCTTTATCCACCGTTTGCTTAGCCCATCGGTTTAGGGATTTGTCGGCATTCGGGTATACACCTGTGGTATGTTATCAACCTAGTGTAACACCTAGTACACCCAGTGTAAATTCCGGTTGGAGTCGTTATTATCGCATTCATGTCTACTATTTTTAAATTATTTTTTTATTGATTTTGTAATAATATTATATACATATAACAAAATCGTAACATTTAATATTATTCGAAAGAGTCCTTGCAATATAAATTACGATTGATACAGAGCCATTAACAACATTTTTTGGAATATTTGTCTGTCTGAACGCGCATCATGCAAAAACCACTGAACGGATTTTAGTAAAACGTGACATTTATCATTTGAAATTTTCGCGTTTTTCACACATATTTATCTATTTCCTTGTCCTTCCTTTGTCACTATGGGACAAAGATGGTTCCTTGTCCCACACTGTGTAGAGAAAATCAACGCACACCGATAGATACCAACATGCCTCCTCACATCACCACCCTCGACACAATCAGTAGTTGTTTCTTTGAACACTAGAGCACTACACACTAGTGTAAAAACGATCAAATTTTTATGATGTTTTAACTTGGCTGGTTCAATGATTTTGGGTTCTCCGAAAACCAAATTCCTTGTGAGTCAAATATGTCCACCTGATATTTTGGCGCTGAATATATTTCGTTAAGGAATATCTTTCCTCATTGACAATGCAAATTACCAAACCTTACAAATTACCGTTTTATTGCGTATTCAAGTCTTATCAGAAATATTAACCACTAATTACAAATGCCTATTAACCAATCGACTTCCTAATTCCCACATTCTAAATTTTTATACAAATATTTACGACGGAAGTGAGTTATCGCTCATTTGAGTTATCTGTTATTGAATTAAATTTATTAAGTTTCCTAATTTGAAAACATTGGGAATACCCTTAAAAAATCTCATGGGTGGCTGGATAGGAAGAGCCAAAGATCGTGTGGCCAAAGGTGGCGAGCTTTGGGAGAGGTTTTGAGCTGAAACAGTGGTCCTGACCAGATACAGTATATCCAGGTAGTGGATAGACATGGTTATTTGATTGGATTTGTTTTAGTGTTAATGTATTTCTTTGTTTTACTACTGACTAAGAAATTATTTAAGGAATATACAATCAAAACATTTTAACATGACGGTCACATGCATTTTATATGTAAGTATTAACTTAAATATGCCAAGTGATTCGCCGCCCGATTTATATTTATACAAAATATATAATTAAAATAGACATAAACAGTACCCATCTACTTTTTAATTTTATCTAATACCAAATCTAAAAATTGCCAAAGGCTGTCTGGAAGAGCTCGCCTTAGCGATAAGACCTATCTTTTATATACAAATTGTACTAAAACATGCATCTAAAAACAAATATTTTTTTTTATTTATTCTTTATTACACAAAGTGATAAAAGGCGGATTTAATGCTTAAAAAAACTCGTCACTGGCATAATGTGCTAATTGCGCTATTGCCGTAAGTAAGAAAAGAAAAAAAACCTACATTATTACCAAGATCAACTTTATTAACATTCCCGTTATTAAACTTTAAAGAGCACATTTAATATATCCGTCATTATGATTTTATTAATCCATTTATATATCCAGCCAGTAGTTGCAGATAATCTACACATAGGTATAATAAAATAATTAAATATTTCCTAATCGGTTTCTTTGATTATTATCTTGATTATACGCGGTGATTGCTGCATTTTTTTAATTATCTTTTAAGTCAACAACACGTTTGATTGGATTCCTGATTAATTCTATACCTGCAGTGTTTAATTCTATACCTACATGTTTGGTTAGCGCGATTTCCGTGAGAACTCTATTTATTGATCTAGATAAAAAGTACCCAAAATGTTAACCCAGCATAACTATGCCAATTTTCATTAAAATTCAATCAATGGTTTTTGCGTTATGCGCGTCCAGACAGACGGGCAGACATAAATTTAGGGCTTTATATCACTCGTACTTTACACTGCAAATGCTCTGGAATCAAGCTAAGCATATATATCCTAATGTACAGTCAGTTTATAATATTAATATAGATTGTAAGCAAACGAAGTAATAAATAATAGAAATATTACCTAAGATTCAAGAGAAGATTCAACCTAAAAGGTCACACAGGCACAGGCCGCCCCTGGTAAATCACTATTACTTGAAGCCATAACTCACTAAGCGGGCCCAGTGCGGACTGATGAATATACATGCTCCAGATGGTTTTTTGTAATTCTCGAGCTCGACTCTCCTAACGATGTTTTCTTTCACCGCCCAGACCAAGGATTTGAACGACTTCAAGAATGAGAGAACAGTTACCTCTGGAGTCTAGGCTCTAAAAACATCCATTACATTTTAAAATATATTTTTTAGTTCTGTTAACTAACTACCGTTAACGTTTTCATTACATAAACGAATTAAAAAAAGATCAAAATTGCTTTTATTAATATTGCTTGTCTTAAGTAACATACTTATATTCATATTACGTACCTATATATGAATCTGGAAACATCGATTTTGGATCGAGCATATTGATCAATTTGCACTTGAAATACGTTAATTAGCGTTATGATTTACTAAGTGATTTATCTTGGATCTTTCCATTGTTGGGTTTAAGATCAAATAAGTTAGACAAATAAGGACTTCTTAATTCTAGACATTTTCAAGTAGATTTTTATAACTATTTGCTATTTATACATATAAATACATACATATATTTATACATATAGTATTATCTATTTATACATATAAAGAGAAATATCCTGACTGACTGACTCATCAATTCCGAGCTGAAACCGCTGAAGCTAGATATATGAAATTTGGACTGTATCTTCCTTTTATGATGATGCAAAGACTAACACTAAGAAAGGCTTTCTCGAAATTCAATCCTTAAAGAGGTAAAAGTTGTAATGGAAAATATATTTGATGACCCTATTAACTCGAAACTTGGTATAAATATTCTACAATACAAATAAAACATCTGTTTTACTGTTTTCAAACATAGGGGTCTAAAACATAGGGTGTCAAATTTTGCATGAAAACAATTATCCTAAGGCGGCGTCGTATATTTTATTTTTTAATACAAACGTATTTTTTAATTCAAACGCAGTAAATATGCCTTTACTACATAAATAAATAAACATGTCTTTTATCCCCTTTTTAATTGGGTCAAGACTATTAAATGCGAGCGAAGCCGCAAGCACATATATGCCAACATATATACATATATTCATATATTGGATCTATATAAAAGTAAATCGACACCTGACACAGATCCTAATACCAAACTCACTATGACAAGACTAAAAATTGGTTTAGTTAACTTAGAATGGTATGAGCAATCAATTAGCACGGGCCCGCTACAATGTCGTAATTAGTGTACATTTGCACTATTTTTGGACGGGATAAACAGAGGCGGGTATATTGTCGAACGGCCTAAATTGGTAGCAAATGGTTTCAAGTGCTAACTTCATTGCTCAGCTTTCGCTAACGTGTGAGCAATCAGTGGGAGATCTCACAGAGGCTTCTGTTATTGCGTCAAGAAAAGATTTAGTTCACACTAATACCGTTATCGTGGACGCTAGAAAATATTCTGTGAGGTTTGAAAGATTATATATACCTACTGCTTAGAATACACCATAGAAATAGTTAAAGAAATTTATACAATGTGATATGAAAATGGTTCATCAAACTGATATGAATTAAAGTTGAGACTGGAAAGGCCTAGAAAATTTAATTGAAAATAGGTCGTTACTGAAACAGTTGGAAAAATAATTTTGATATTTTAAATCAATAATAAAATTAGCCTAGTATTGAATTCAAGTAACGTTAAAGTGTATGTATATTTAGTTAATAAATCATGAAAGTTGTTATAAGTATAAATACTAAGTTTAGATATATTGCTATTGACAAGGTATAACCTTGATTCAGACTTATAAAGATAGTACCGGTTAGTGCTTACGTAGTAGGTACGTGTACGAAATATTTATCTCTTGTTCATTTTTATTCTTATCCTACAATACTTAGTCAAGTGCTACAATACTTACCAGTCGATGAAAAAAGTATTTATTTAAATAAATTTAGTACATCTACAGATTGTTTCCAACCCCTGTTTATAAGCCTCATTTCGTTTGTGCCAAGCACTGTTCTCAACCACATCCATCGCGCAACTTTCTTAATGTCATTGACCCATCTTGAGATACTAAAAATCAATAAGTGATATCGAAATTAAGTAAAATAATAAAGTCTTGCAAAAATATCTAAGATATTTTATTGTTATAATTTATGTAGATATATATTATATGCATAGAGATTTATATGTATGAATGTTTTATATAGGTGCTGTTATTGTTTTATTAGGTATATATATATTACGTTTGTATATTTTCTAATTAGTATTATGCCAACTTTATAATGCACCTTTTGATTCTGTGTTTGGCCAAAGGTCGACTGGTAGAAAATGCCATGTGGAGTGGAGTAATGTTTAAATAAATAAATAAAAGACTTAGAAATGCGAGTGGTTGTAATAGTACTACTGTGTTAATGACGTCGTTAAGCTCAAAATCCAGTAAATTGTCAATACACATTCATTCATATTTAAATTTTGATTAAAATATGATTAAAATACCTAGTTCTGACTAGGTATTTGAAGTTGATATGTTTTTGTAACTTATTTGTTAATTGGATAAGAAAGAACAACTCAATTAAAGAGAATTTTTCAAAATTTTATAGTTGCGAACTTGCGAATATTTGAGGTAAGGAGCTGCGAATAATGCTCTGTCTGTTATTCACGCGTCATTAGAGCTTATTGGTCTTAGTCCCATAACCCAGTAAATTTTCAAAGTTTAGATTTTGGTTTGAAGGATGGATTACTAATTTTATTTGTCTTTTAATTGTGTGCCTATATAAAATAGTATAATACTTATTACTACACAGATAATATAAAAAAATATAAGAAAAAACGTAAAAAGTATCTATTGTTTACATATCTTCTTAAACAATATTTTCTTAAATAACTCTTGACATAAATCCAAAAAAAGTAAAGCATCATCGTCATTAACGTCATTCGATAAAAACAACACCTCTAATCTCGAATAAAGTAATTAATATCTTACAAAAAAGGAACGATAAATCTGCGCCTAATCACAGTAATCCACGGTTCGTACATAGCGGGTATGTATTTGGTATTATCGCGATTATCTAATCCGTAGATATACATATCTGTTCGTAACTCGGATAATCTTGGACGTGTGCTATCTGCAGATTGTTTTCAACAAACGACACGGAACGCTGCATGTTTTGTAATTAAAATGTGATAACATTTATGAAATGTATGTTCTTTTGCACGTATGAGTTTCGTGTTGATGAAATTTGTGACAGTTGGATTTGTCTTTTTCTGTCATATTCACATTTTTTAAATATCTCGTACTGTAATCAGCCGTTTTTACATTCTATGCTGGATATGGGCCTCCTAATACACGTTGTGTTGTGCACGTGGGGTATTTGGGCATATAACGCCATCCTGATTAGCAGGTTGGCGACTCCACTTTTTTAGAGGTGGTGAAGTACTATGAGCTTGTGGTAGCGACTTGGCGCCTTTTACGACACCCACGGGAAGATATGGGGTAGTGTTATTCTAAAACGGGTGGACATCACAAGACCAGCAAACCATTACTGAATTATACATATTATGTACATTAAAACATAGGTACATTAAAACCTTTCTTACAGAAGACTGTCTTAAAATGTAGTAACGATCAAATTGATTACAATTACAATAATCTTATATTTATATGAAACATATTTGAATATAAAAAATATATACTATGCTATGCACCTAGTGCTAAACCATTGACTATTAAATAATAGTACGCTAAGAATTTCGAGAATAATAAATGTAAAAAAAGTGTCATCACGTTCTCTCGCTTTTTCAAGACCCGTAACATCGTCATTATGCTTTCCTTAAGCTGTTAAATGGTTCTATAGATGCCAGTTTTTGTACATCTATTGTGCGTCTCAAGGAAGAAGTAACAAAATGGAGCAAGTATTTATATTTGTTGCATTTTACAAAACTTACAGGCTTTTAGATTTGCCTGTAATATCACTACTTATTTTTTTAACATATTTTAATATTGTCTGACATATAAAAAAGTATTTGTCAACTGATAGTATTAACATTAACAATATTTGTTACATTATTATTTTAAATATTGTGTGATAATGGTATAATGTAAGATACCGTATCAAAAATATGTAAATGTCTTAATAGACTTTATTATTATAAAAAAGTAAATAAAAAATTTAACTTGTATTAAAATAGGACATTTATTTTGGAAAGGTACTGTCTCCCAAGATACAGATTTTTTCTAGTTCGGGAGTCAGAGCTCATTACAAACTGTGTCATATACATGTATAATACAAATAAAGAATTTGAATTTGAAAACGATAACAGGTTTTTTTATATAAAAATAAAGTGGCAAACGAATCAACAAAACAAAAAAGTCCTGGATGCGATTAATGTCACCCGTGGATACTTTAGATATCTTCATGTCAACTTCAGTTAAAATTGGTAACCGTTGTTACATTTGCAAACGCGTTGTCACCCTTTGGAAATTTTAAAATCACGATTTAGAATGATAAGGTATGATAATAAGATAAAAGTTTATCATAAAACGAAAAAAATTGTATTCCGCTATGGGGGCCCCGTATCATCTTGTCTGTCCGTCGCGTTCTTCCGTCCATCTGTCTATTACAAAAAATATAAAAAAACGGACCCTAAAAAATATATTGATTCTGGTTCAGCCTAACTCGAAGTCTTATACGAATCAATTATTGCATTATGCCCATTCGCAATCTCTGTTTGTTATTTCTCATTGTAATAATAATAAGATAATAATATTTATTAATTATTGTGTTCCAATTAACTGTGCTCTTGTTGTTGCTTGAGCGAATGTCGTAATCGTAATCTAGTGAATGTACACCTCAAACTTTGACGTAAGTCGATTTATCTGTCAATTATTTTGGTCTCCGGTCAGAGATAGAGATTTGTTAGATTTGTAACAAGGAACTACACCAGTTTATTCTTATTATTATTTTAATATTCGTACTCAGTATTCTAATTGTAATCTTTACATTAATACAATTGTAACAAAGCCGTGTCGGTACATGAATATATTTTTTGGAAAAGTGATTGTAATATAAATGTTACAGACGGTCTGCATGTCGGAACGTAGGTACATGACGCAAAAACCACTGGTGACTGGACGCTGACCATTAAGAGTTGGCGAGTCCACTCTTCTTGGGGTAACTCTTCTTCCTCCCCACGGCTTGTAGCAACCGCTCTACAGGTCCGATTATCACTTTATTTCAATTTTTGTTTTTTTATTTAAAAACTATTGGAATTATTATGGTACAAATGGCGAGCATAATGCCTTAAGCCATTCCCTGCCAGCTAACCTTTACAGTAAACAGAAAGATACATTGGGAGGTGCGATGAGAGGTATAAATACATATGTATATGAATTAATAATTTATCTACAAATAAATATACCTCATGCTTACATATACATACCATAATAATAATAATAATAACTCCCCGTCCTTCTTAAACCTTTTTCAAAACCCCGATTTCAAAATACTTAAAGGTGGAAAGTGTGTCTATGGATATATCAATATTCGTCGTTATCGATCAATGGTGGCACGCACGCATCGAAGATGTCCATGGGTTATAGTAACCGTTGACCGCTCCTCTGCCTTCTAGTTTATATATAAAATATAAGAATATATTATATCAGACACTATAGGAGTGCAACACCTTGTAATTACAAGGGATGTTTCAAGTCATATCAGCCACCCACAATAATGTGGGTCCATTTTCCTATCACGAGGAATAGACGAGAACACACATGTGGAACAGAAGCAAAGTTATCAACTTACCATTAGTATTGAAATGTTAATACATATTTGTTACAAACCTAGTTATAATTTTACATATTTAATACGATAGCATAATAATAGATTCATAGAATTATCTAATAATTATCAATCTCGCGATATAACCACTCCAGATTAGTCGAGACACATCCACTCAAAGAATATACCTGTCAATAATCAAGGCGAAGATTATTTACAATCATGATTATCGCTCATTAATTCTTAAGTATTATAATACACGATTTATATGGAACAACCCAGTTAAACCACTTGCGGGGCAACAGAGATATCGCTAGAGCACCCGTCGGACAAACAGCCCGATTGTTTCCGTAATATGCGTCATAAATTATGCAATATTGCATTTTATAAGGAACCGTCTCACTGGAAAGGAACTTTAGTAATATGGACAAAAAGGTATCAATGGGGCCGCGAATTCGCGGAGCACATTAGATATTGTTAACAAAACTTCCTCCTCAATTAATATGCATCGGCAGGTAATATAGAGGACGTGTCCGTGCGCCGCCGCCGTGCGCCCCGTGCGTTTCGCATGCGCGACACATCCATGCAAAATTTAGGCGGGATGCGTTTGCTGACGTAATAAGTCCAGTAAAAGTAGACGCATTTTGTATCTACGGCTCTCTCTCTTTCTACTTTCTCGTCGTCAAGTTGGAAAAGGTAAGAGTTAGCTGCTGTACGTTTGGACGGCGCAAAACGCATTCGGTAAAAGCGAGTTTTGACGGCCGACGCCGACGGCGCGCATTCCCATGCAAGAGGTATGCCCGCAGGAGCTATGTCGGCAATTTAAATATTACGGCTACTCAAAAACGTGAGATGTAGGTAGCAAGAAAGCCCCGGTGGGCTCCCGAGTCGCCGAAATTCGGATACACTGAATCCGACCGAAAAAAATATATAATTAAGCGGCGACATTTTTACGTAATTAAATCGTAGTTTTTTGCGGTGGGCTCGTGAAGCGAAATATAATTAATAATTTGCGCTTTAATTTCGACATGAGACATCTGAATTTAATATGGAAGTATAATGTCTTGTAAAAAGCTTGAGTCATCTCGTAACGCGTTTACATGCTGAGATTATGCGATATAAAAATTGTTGGTGTTTTGTCACGTCTTTCTTGGTTGTTACGCCACAGAGAAGAGCAGAATGTGTTACAATGTTGTAGAAACGCAGTGTGCAGTGGTTGCCAGCGATTCCCACGTCGTCATTGAAAAGAATATTCAAATGGATTCACGCGCACGCTCCACCGTCCGAATTTTGCAGGCCCGTTTGATGCGCCCGCGCCGATTCTGGCAAATCCGTCGCGTCGGAAGTGCGTGGCGCGCGCCGCCCTGCCGCCGCTGTCGATGTGTCGATATGCTCGGATGGAGTCGTTGACCTCGATCAGGACCTTCGATAACAGTGTCTATAGACCGTTATTGGTTAGATTAAGAAGCCGCCCGAGATGTGTTTTTAATAAGTAGGTGATTACGCTTCTTACATATTAAAACTTACTGACTTACTGTTTATCGTTTATACCGATCACTTAATTTTAAATTTACATCTTTACCTAATGTAGGATTATATTTTGTGCAATACTATAGTTTTAAAATACACTTTTGAGACTTTGCATAAAATAATACCAATATCATGTCATCGACACAATTAATCGAACCGCAAGTATCGATGTTCGGTATTCCCCTCACTAATCCTCGTGATACGTATACGGTCACACAATGCACTTATTATTCGAAGTACTGTTTCTAAGTAAAGTGCATACGGATTCAATATGGCGTTGATATTAATATGACGTGTACGTCTAGACATTCAACGAATATAATTTTTAAATTAGTAACTACAATGTATGTAAAACGTTGAGAGGATATATAAACATACCTAATTAGTGGCCATATAATTATTAAAGATACGAGTATGAACAAAAGCTTTTATTCGGTATCTAGGTACTAACAGCTATTTCCGCAGATCCATAAAAATAATCCTAATGTTAAAAAATAATCTTAATTTATATGTGTAATACAATAAGTTAATATAATACAACAATAATAAAATATGTGTTACGTTACGTTACCTTTATGGATAGAGTGTATGGAGCGTGCACGCTGCATTCCCACAGCCGCTGGGCGCACTCGACTGGCCCCGTTAACCATCTCTCACAGAAGTCTACCTTGAAATGTACTGCATTTTCTACTTTATCGTATTTCCCCAATATACGCACGTACGTACGTATTTCGGTAGTGGGTGAGATATCCCAATTTTACTATTTTCCCAACCCTTTCTACCAATCCATTCCTTAATCTGCAAAAGTAGGCAGAGCATATGGGGGCGTGCCAACGATTATCATTCTGAATTGATGTTGGAGTGTATCGCGGATGTCCATGTACAACAGTGGACTGTATGCTCGTCTGCCGCCATGTCGAACACAAATTAGCAAAGTTGTAACTTAATAAGCAGATTTACAATTACCCGATAACAAACAAGCAAGCAATTATAATACCTATGTTGTAGGATAAAATATGTAATACATTAATATAGAGAAATGTTGTCTTCAGATGAAATTTACACTGCATTTATACACGTTCAT
Organism: Sesia bembeciformis; assembly: GCA_943735995.1. Lineage (NCBI taxonomy): Eukaryota > Metazoa > Arthropoda > Insecta > Lepidoptera > Sesiidae > Sesia > Sesia bembeciformis. The sequence continues at coordinate 5,986,535 of OX031026.1, read as the reverse complement.
TATATTTACAAAAAAAAATGTAGCTAGATTTAATTGGCAGATAACATATCTATCAGATTGTTAACAGTTACTTTATCGGGACGTGGTGAGAAAAGCTCTTAGTCTTATATCAAACTAACCATTGTCCGCAGCTTCGCTCGCGTAGATTTGTCACCATTTTAGAAAAAACTGTAAAAAACGTGTTTATTTATTCATATTGTACAAATCTGTACAATATAGCAAGTGATTCCATACAAAATTTGCCAATATGTATTTTAGCTACTTGACACATTTTTGGAAAAAGCTAGAACTCGTGTTTAATTATTTTTCTTGTAAAATATTTATGATAAGCATCAAATTAATAGGATTATCAAATATATTTTCTGCATACAAACTTCCACAGCGTGTTTCATCACTTAACTTTCAAGAAATCCCTTCTTAGTGAGTCTTTTCGCCACAGAAGGAAGTTACTGTTCTAGTTTGATATTTCTAACCTTAACAGTTTCTGCTTGACGTTGGTAAATCAATCAGTCTATCAGTCAATCAGGACATTTCTCTTTATATGTATAGATTAAATATATTCAATTTAATCTATACTATAATAATATAATAAAGAGGTAAAATTGTGTGTTTGTAGGCATGTTGGGGGTAATCTCTGTAACTACTGAACCGATTTCAAAAATTCTTTCACAAATAGGAAGCTACATTATCCGTGTCTAATATAGGCTATATTTTAATTTGAAAAAAAAATGAAATAAAAATTTTGAAATAAAAACTTATAAACCGAAGCGAAGCGAGGGCGGGTCGCTAGTGTATAATAATAGTCACAAGACTTTTATCAAAAAGTTTGACCGGTAAGAAATAATAATTCAAATTCGAATTAATTAAATTAAAGACAATGAAATTACAAATAAATCTTCTATTTTATAGATCGGATGTCGAGATAATGTTGTACAGCGACCAACCAGACAATACACAATATGTAATCGTACTACTACAGACATTTACTTACATAAATAAACTATGTTTATAAAAAAAACTAAACTTCTGTTAAAAGGGTTTGGGACGAATAGGCGATACCTAATATAATAACTGAGAGTCTTTCCAATCAGTGCTAAGTAGTGTATTATTTTTATAATCCAATTAAGGTATACTGGAAAAATAAAATGTTTTTGTTAGATCATCCAGAATAAATGAAAGGTTCTCTTTAATGAATCTTTATGTGCGTGGAGAACGCTGGCCTTACAGGCAAAGGTGATGAATTAGAAAAAACATCACCGTGAATATAGCCACATTTAAGGAGACTTTAAAGTGAATCTCATCTATCAAGCTATGTGACCTCTGACCGTCAAATGTCCTCTTTTGTATTAGTGGCCCTATTGAAATAAACCCTCTCCCAAGGACCGCCACTTCACACGGTCTACAGTTTTTCTCATCCAAACACTACCGACGACTTTCTTCAAGTCGTCAGTCCACTTAGCCGGAGGGCGTCCCATGCTACGCCTCCCGACACGTGGTCTCTACTCGAAGACTCGTCTCCCCCATCAGTTATAGATCCTATGGCACATATGGCCTTCCCAATGCCACTTTAGCTTGCTGATTCTTTGAGCTATGTCGGCTTCTTTAGTTGTTCCTTGAATTTCTTCGTTACGGAATTTTAACGTTGGCAATAAACAGATTAAAATTTTACTTCAAAGCTTATAAAATAAAAGGAATGGCATAGTGGTACGTAAGACTAAACCAGGTAAGTCAAAACTACCTAAAAAAACCGTCACGAGATTCTAACAATACCTAAAATTTCTGACGAAATAATATAGTTTATATTTCCTGTAACTGAGGTAGCAGTTACCTGCCTTTTATGGCGTTTAGACAATGGATTTGAAATCGACCCATGGTGTTTATTGTTTATCCCATTACGTCAGTTAAACCGTTGTTAACAATTAACAAATAGGATCACTAACGGTAACTTCAAGGACATACACACAAAAGAATGTTACCTGCTAACGTGGAATAAGTCACTTTTGAAAACATTCAAAGCGATCGGTCTTTAACAAAGAGTTCAAATTTAAGTCAAAATATGGGATTTGTATGTTTGTTGACTTAACATATTTAACCCGATGAATGAATAAATTACATGGATAAAACAAAACAAAAATATTTTGACTTTAACTTATGAAAGAAGTCAAATCAAGAATAATAGACGTAGGTGCAATTTAGTTTTTGATCAAACACTGCGCAATTTCGTATACCATAACGTGTTTTGATTTGATCACTTTTATTTAATAACAGTTTTCAATAAGCTTTGTAAGTTAGGCATAACTTATATCATTTTAATTCAACGGAAGGATCCACATGAGTCACGACATTATTATTATTAAATATAAAAATAAACAACCATTATGAAAGTGCTGTTATCAAATAAAACACGCTCTCATAACAACTATTTATTAATTAAATGTACTCCTGAAAGTTTTATTAGGTATCGTTTACATTGTACAAAAAAATGTGGGTCGATTTTGACAGTGTTAATAATGACACTATCATTGTCATCTCGATCGAATCGAATTTCAATCTTGAACTTACAATAGTTCGTATGGAATAGACGTAAATAAAAATATAGAGATATAGATTGAGCATTACGTAAGAATGCGAAACCCATGATCGTGCTGGCATACAAAAAATGAATTTAAAAATAAACAATTCCGTTATTTCCATTTGGTTACCGACGTATCGGTTTTTCGACGGGAACCCGAGAAGTGATGGTTGAGATTTCGTTTCATTAATGATAATTATGTATTATAGGTTTTGTGGTTTAATAGTGATAAATTGGCTAGTGTTTGTGCATAATATATGTTGGTGACAAGGAAATAAAAGCACGAGACTGCATTTTTCGTGTGCCTCTAACTAAGGAGTTCATCTCTGTCCTCAGTAAACTTACTATCCCTTTACTAAGCGACTTCAACGTGACTGGACATTGACAAAAGCTTATTTTAAATTATTTTGACTTTAATTACGAAGAAAACTTGACACTGGCAGAATGTGCTAATTGCACCATTGCTATATATGAAAAGAAAACAGTAGCAATGTGTCAAGGCGTGTTCGTATAAACTGCCAAACTGATGGACAAATAGCAATGGCAAGGCCCCGCATAATCTTAGTCCGCCACTGTACACATTACACATTTGTATAAAATTGAATAATAAAGGCAGAGTGAACCTTTAATTAAATCAAAAGGAGCTTTTGCTTTGATCTAAGGGGTGAACACAACATTTTTGTTATAATCACTGTTACTAAAAAGTGTTACTAAAATAGTACTCGTATGTTGGTGTTGTACAAAGACGGGCTTACTCCAGAAGGTATCTCTTCCAATCAATCTTAGAATAACTGAGAGGAGTTATGTCATTAAAAGGGAGGCTACAACATAGTACCTAAATAATAAATAACGCCACACTCAATGGCCCACACTAGGATTCCCTGTGTCGTGGGTATAGAGACACATACTGAGACGAATACAATACGTGCAACACCCAGACCCGGAGCAAACAGCTGTCATTAAACAAATGATTGTCCGGCCGGGAATCGAATCCGGGACCTATTGCCCAGCAAGCAGGGGGCACTACCAACTGGACTAATTGAACGTCAAATTATATAACAAGAAATAGAAGATTACTGAATTAGTACGCATACTGAAACTAGAGATACCAGTAGATATTATACAAAATTCCTTTACAGCTAGAAATTAAAAAATTAGCTACTAATATATATATATTTATCCTGTCATGTCATGAGTCACAAAACATAATTGATATAACACAAATTGAAAAATATCTAAAATACTCTGTTATTTATTTTAAGAAAAGATAAATAACATAATTATATGTATTTTAAATAGAAAGAAAGACAAACGAGAATTGTTTATTATACCAAGAGGCCCTAAGACTCATCTATAAAATTGTAGTAAAAATACATTATGTTAGTTCTATTTAACCACGAGGTAGTGACCCTATTTAATTATAACAAACAAAAACGTTAAATCATACCAAACAAACAATCCAGTATCCACATTGATCATTACCAACTCACACATCTCACAGTGTGAACACAAAACAGAGATTAGAGTTCGTTCACACAGGATTTTATTCCTCTGCACCAATATCGATGCGTGCACGCGTATCGGTGCAGTTACTCATTTGTTGTTGTAATTGTAAAGGGATGGCGGATGAGATAAGTGGGTCGACGACATTTGGCTCCGTCCGATTACTACGATTATGCACTTTGAGCATTGAACTTTACTACGAGCTTCCATAGCTTTGATACGTTAGTTTAGTATTTGTTAGTTTGATATTGGTGAAGCATTTTAAGCACTTTCGTTTTAATATCGATATATGTTTAAAAAACTGTGTGTATTAATTATTATATTCGTTAAAACTTGATTGCATATTATCGTACAAAAGGCAATTGCATTCTCGGGTTTCTACGAGTACAACCGCACCGATCGCCACAGAAGTGCAATGCGTCCGCATTTCCTCGATACGGAGGTGTCGCACACTGTACGGTCTAAATATCGTTTTTTACTGCGAATCCATAGACTGTAGAACGAACTGCCACGTGAGGCCTTCCCTGTACGTTACGACATGGACTTCTTCAAGAAAGCTGTGAATAGGATTCGGCAGCGTACCCATCCATATATCCCCTGGTGTTGCAGGTGTCGATGGGTGACGGTAGCCACTTACCATCATGTAGGCCGGTTGCCCGCTTGCCTCCATTAATATATCTATAAAAAAAATCTCCACCAGCTAACCTTTGGATTAAACAGAAAGATTCAATGCGATGAAAAGTATAAATATTTCCATATTATGTAACTTAAACGACAAACAGTATATATACTGAAATATGCCAAATGGTACATGATACAATATCATAATTGTACTATAATATACATACATACTTATATACATTTAAATCCTAAAAGATATTTTGAAGATAAAGATAGTTTTTGTTATTTTCTTATTATTGTAATCTTTTTATCACAATTAACTAGAACTATTGTAATAAAAAGTGATAAGGCGACATTACGAGTATTTAGATAAATGGCGATGATAACCCAGGGGTACCTATTCTCGACTCACATTCGTGAAATCGAGAGTTCGAACCCTGACCCGTACCACAGTTAGAATATAAGCTATACCCGTACTGATTTCCTACTAAGTAATAACGTGCCTCCAGGAAATAGAAAAAAAAATATGCATGAGTAAAATCCACCGATCGTATTGGGTATCGTAGACTATAGTCTGAAACCCTTCGTTATTATAAGGGTAAGAATGTGCCACACAACGCAATGCAATCAGCCCTTACAGTATCCACTGCAGGACCATGCCTCTTCATGCATATTGTCTTGTGCATAGGCGATATATGGCCTTAAAACGCCACACTGGCCAAACGGGTTGGCGAGTCCACTCTTTAAGAGGTGGTGTAGTTCCTCAGTAACAAAGCCGCTACCACAAGCCCCACAGTGGACTGTGCCCTAATAAAATAATTATGATACGTATTGAGAATTAAACTATAGATAGAGAGTCACATTGTGATCGTGAGTTCAAATCCTCGGCCCGTACATTTAAACTATAGATAGAGAGTCACATTGTGATCGTGAGTTCAAATCCTCGGCCCGTACGTACCATTAAGTTCCTGCTTAAGTATGATTTTTTTAAAAATTGTCACTAGCTCGGGTGTGAGGGAAAACATCATGATCAAACCATTCGGGTTTGCGCAAATGGGGCCATTGGCTATTTGGCCATTTGGGATCCAGAATTAAAAGAATCTGGAGTAGGTGTATTTTCATTAATCCGCACTGGGCCCGCGTGGTGGATTACGGCACGAAACCCGTCATTGATTTACTAGTGGAGGCCCGTGCCATGCAGTGGGACGTTATAGGCTGAGATAAGAGATATATCGATTCATAAACAAAACGCCTGTTTACAGACATTTTCGTTTAGGACTACAAATTCCCATACATTTGGAAGGCTGATAATAGTTGGATCTATCTGTACGATAGAAACCGCTTCGACCGCTATCGCTTCCGCTGTGGTTCAGCGATAACTAGCCGATTGTCGAACGCCTAGTAATCTATTGTTCTAACCCACAAATGCTGATCGTGACACATGTGTACTTAGAACGGATAGGGGAAGCGCCGAACGACAAAACTGCCACAACTAGCCAGTTAATATTCCCATAATGAGATTATGAAATTAATGCAGTTAGTATTAAAATTAATGCATTCCTGTTGAAACTGTTTTAGTAATTTTCGACGCTACTACGACAAAGTCCTTAACCATCCCAACCCCCTAATAGTTGCCAGCCTAACCTATTTCCCCGACAGGGATGATCCACCCTCCCCGTTACCATCGTCGTCCTCGGCACGTCCTGGACGACCCGGACGGCCCAATTACTGCTGCCAATTCGGTTCATACACAGTCACACACACTACACATGTACACCGTCCGCGCCGGCGGAGACGAGGACGCCCCCCTTGCTACACAGTCAACACGCTCCGGCTTTCAGCCAACACTTATACCAGGTATCGGCACGTGCCTGGGCGGTTTTCACCGACTCGCAATCCCGCGGTACCCTCCCGAAGCAACGCCCTAAGCCGAGGTCCGTTCCTTCCGCCAGTCTTCCGGCGGGGGAGCCCTTAGGCTCGTTGCTACACATTCTTTGCTACTTTGTCCGGTGACTCTTGAAAAGCCATCAGGGTAACAAGAATTTAGCCTCTCCGAAAAAAGGTGTTAGTAATTTTGAATGCAATGTTCAACCGCAACAAACCGACCGATTGGCACTGTTGGTAGTGCCCATGCCTGCTGTGTAAAAGGTCGCTAATTCGATTCCAGGTTGGACACTCATTTCTTTAAAAAAAAAGACCCACGTAAGACTAACCTCACGACTACCTTGAAATGTACTGCATTTCCCATTATATGTTATTTCCCTAATGTACGTACGTACGTATTTCAGTAATGAATGAGATATGCTATCCTATCCTATCCCTCCCAATTTTCTCAACCCTTTCTTATATCTCCAAAGGTAGGCAGGCAACACATCCAGGTGTGAGCCAACGTTTGTCATTCTGGACCGATGTTGGCATGAACCGTGGATGTCCTTGGGCGACAGTATCCATTTACCACCAGGTGGACTGTATACTCGTCTGCCGCCTTATTTCTATATAAAAAAAAGAATCTTGGAACAACTAAATTTTAAATTAGAAAATCTTAACCAAAATCAATAATACCATATCGACAATACGGTCCTTTTGCTCAGATAAGTTCAACTATTAATATTTATTAAAATGGTTTGGCATGTGCAGATACAATTGAATGTGCGTATGTGTGATGTGATATATGTATGATATATATCTAATAAACAATTAGAATAAAAACTGGATCAGCTCACAAACCATCTGACAAAAAGTGAAATATTAATCAGCTGAGGAAGACTGCTTATCCAAACGTACTCATAAACTGCCTCTTGTATGCCAAATTAGGAACAATAAATACTACTACATACTGTCACATTTTTCTACAGAAAACATAACACTTAACGTTTTAAATTTAATGGCCATGCATTCCAATAACTTATGGAGTTATAGATAATGTAAAAAATCGCAATTGCAATGCGTCGTAAAAACTAATCTATATAAATTACAAGAAGACTATCCGTGTGTTTCATGAAAGCCCGCTGTTATTAAGTGTGGTGTGGTTTAAGTAATAAATGGCCAAGAACGAAACTTTACAAAGAAAAATATCGACAAGTATTATCTTTCTAAACAGAGTGGACCTTTCCAAAAGTCCGAAACCACGGTTTCGGACATGATCCTGAATTCATTCACATGAATCTCCTTGTGCAAAAACCACCCTTTTTTTTCATTTTTAAAAAAAATTTCATATAAATTTCATTAAACATCAAGCCCAAGAAATCGATATTTTTTACAAAAAAGTACAACTTATATGTAAATTAACTCAGAACCACAAGCAGAAATTCGGCCTCTAGGAAAAATTCAAACACATTCTGTATATATTTTATAAATGTGTAGTACAAAAAAACTTTTAAGTTAAACGGTTTTATATTTTATGTGCACTGAAAACTACGTGTAGCCCTTTCATTTGATACCCATATTGAGGGGGTTAAGGAAAAATATGTAATCCGCCATTTTGTATCGGCGGCCATCTTAGATTTATAATGTTATTGATTTTATTATATTGTATTGTCATCTAAATTAAATGTGTGTACCAAATTTCAGATCAATCTGACAACGGGAAGGTGCTTAAATTTCAATTTCTAATTTTGACCCAAATAAATAAATTCCGTACGGGTCGAGCTAAATAAAACCGTTTAAAAATCATATTAATTCACTAACCATAACACTATAAATAGGTATCTCTATAGATTCAAATATATATAATATTTACTGACAAAATTATAATAAGTAGGTATTAAGACGATCATCACTACAAAGACGAAAATGTTTCATCGTGCATGTCATAAGTCTTGTCTATCGTTTCGTCTGTCTCACCCTACGTTTTCACTAGTCAACAAAACACTGTTACTGACAATGTCCGTCTTTAAAAATAAAGTTTCCATGTGGAAGAATACTGATTCAACGGAAACACAAAACAGAAGTTTTCATTTACGAATAGTCACACCGATGTACGACGTACGGCACCGATGTTATCAGCTAGTATGAAAGCATGGTTTCAAAGAAAATGCGACATAAGATATGACTTCTGTCACTGCGTCGGCCTGCTGACGACGAAACTGGTTACTTATGGCATTATGTTAGAGTGGGATCCTAGTCTCATTTACAAGGTATTGTATATGTAAAAAAGTCTGGAATATGACGCACTAGGCCCGCGTAGCCCAAGTTATTTATTAAGGGATGCCTATGCCCTGCAATGGCATGTTATAGACTGATATCAAGTATCAGTTAAAATCGTGTGCCAAATCGCTCGGTTCTTATTACTTACTCTACACCTAAAACGGTTTAGTTGCATAGCAAATGAAGTGACATTAACACCTTTCATATGTAACGCATCATTAACGAACACAATTTCATTGACACCCCCTATCCTGGATCCCCTATAACATATAAAAAAAACACTAACACAAAACGAGTTAAGTAGGAAATAAATACGAGTATATGTATGTATATCTCGAGTTTAATTTCAATGTCACCAGCAGCTTCACACCAAGCTTCATTAGATGAACACTAACCCATTGGCAGTAGGTAGTCCGCGACATGCTCAGAGATGGGATGGGATGGTAACCAGTCCATTTCTTCGTCCACTGATGGACAGAAACGATAGATTCTCAACCTCATTTGGCATATCGCCCTCTTTAAAAAAAACTAACTTATCAGTGCCCCCCCTAGACTACGTTATATAATTCAATGAAGAGAAAGGAATAGGGAAATATCTGCATTTAAAGATGCCATCGCCCCCTGGGTCATTTCAACGCCCCTAGTGAGGCAGTACCGCCGCTGTTGGGAACCACGTATCTAGACTTTAGCCATCGCTTTGACATTGACGCCCTTACCTCACATCTGTAACATTACGTGTGACGGGTCCTAAATGTAATCCCTACCAGGACCCTGTCATACAGATATGGGTCGTCCAGGGCCAAAGCCTTATCACAACTACGGCCCGGCGCCAAACAGCGATAGGAAATTGAAATATAATAGTTAAACTCTGATGTAATAATTGTTATGTAAACGGGTTACTCACGTTTTATTATTTATTGATAATAACCGATATTTCGGTTCAGATACATGAACCGTGGTCACGGCCAGACTGCGGAGGCGGCTGAAGCTGTTGTTGCTGTTGACAGACAAATCGCCGACGTCAATTAACCGTTTACAACCCGTAACCGTTTACATAACAATGTTCAATCACGATAACAAAAGTTTAAAATCTTATTAAACTCTGATGTAAATCCTTTTTTATAAAACAACCTTTTTCGTCTACTCCATCGATATGAGAGAATGGTCTGCTCCATTATCTACATCACATCCGGAAAAATCTTTAATGTCCTATATGTAATATTCAATTGTTAACCAAAATGTTTTCTACTATCACACCAGTTGTTTACTGCTTCGTCGATAACATGACCCTTTACTGTCACTAATAAAAATACAAAAACTATTTGAAATTAAGTTAGATGAGTTCATTAACATATTCAACTTATTTATAGAGTTGGAACTTTATCGGTTTATTAATATGTATTGTTGAACCTTACAGCAATAAATAATGAAATTAAATGAGAAATTTAACTCTGCTGGCGTCTCATTACATGACGACACTGAATATAATTTAATCTAGTTTGAAAATGCTGTTTCATTTTAAAATTTCAACTAATTCATGCCAAAACAGACGTGCACTGAGAACAATGAAGATAAACCACTGCGGAATTTGATACAATTATAAAAGATGGTCCTTAGGCCGGGGTTACGGTGTCAATTGTTGACGTGCGAATAGCTCTGCCTCTAAACCGTCATTAATCAGAGGCACAGATTCTAAATATAGCGACTTATGCTATCAATCCTGAAGCTGATGTCAGAAAGGAAGTATGTGGACTGATAGACTAGATTATGGTTATTAATTACTCTCTTTCTACTCAGCGATTTCTAGGTTTCAAGTGTTACAATAAGCCATCTAAATTTTAGTTGCCTTCAACGTATTTTATTGAAGAAATCTTCTCATTTGTGATTTTTTTATTATTCTGTCTTGAATCTATTTTGACCTCAGAAACCTTTCGTTTAATTAAGATTTAAGATTTTGTGTGGATCACTAGGTAGTGCATAAAATTATATAATTAGTGTGTAATTAGTATAATTAGTCTGTTTTTTATGAGGTGAAGTCAATCTGCATTTTATCAATATCTTCAATAAATAATACCAATACAATTATAATAAATTATAAATCTATTTACTGTTTATGTAAAGCACGTGACCGAATAAGTCTACAAGTTTTTTTTTATTAATTATCAATATTAATATAGCTGTGTATTATATTTCATTGCGGTACAAGTTACTCACATTCATTATAGCCTGTTAATATCGCGCTACTATCTTAGTAATTACTCTTTTTAACTCTATATAATTCTCATATATGATTATGAGAAATACTGAACCTACTGAAGAAAATTAGACGCAGCGAATTAATTTTTGCTGTCATTATTTTTATTTTCTTTTAAATGTTTTTTAGTGCTTTTTGTTTAATTAAAAATACAGCAGTATGTGTTTATTCGCGTCCGGCGAAACAATATATACATATAATTGAATTCATTATTCCGAAACAGAGGTGCTCACTAAAAGCTTAAAAAAAAACTCGTAACAGATTTTCATGTCAACAAATTCAGAATCGTAAATGGAATTCATGGTTTGAGGCTTAAGGAAAGTTTTAGTTACAACCTGTATAATGTTATCTATCTGTTAATACGTAGGTACAGTCAAATCATCGAGACCTAGTTTTTGCATGAGTGCTGGCCTAAAGTAGACAGATAACAAGAAAAAATGAAATATTTATTTAAGTAAGTACATGAATACTATCTATTATCATTTTGAATTGCTTCTTCGATTCCTGACATCACGGAAGTACCTTCCTCTTAACTGTCTTCGGATGTATCAAATGAAAAAAACGTGTCTCAATGATTTGACTGAACGACTAATGTACATCCATCTACGGGAATGCACAAGGATTATACTACTAGTACTAGTTAAGGGACAAACGTTGAATGCGCTTACGAAATCTATCGAACACACTATGTTTGTCTGTCTGGATGTATGTCTGAACGCGCATGATGCAAAACTACTGGACAGATTTTAATGAAACTTAGCATAGATATAACTTATGTGCCTGGTACTTTTTATCCAGATCAATTGTAAAGTTCCCACGGGAATAAAGCTAACCACACGTACTCTAAAGTCCACGCCAACGAAGTCCTGGGCACTACCAGTTGTATCTACGAATTTACTGTCAAAGCACCCTTTTATACACGAATGCACTTAAAAATATAGATGCTGTTCTTACTTCTCTGAAGTCCACTATTCCTGCTCCAACATAACTATGTTCCCCACCTGGCATTAAGTATCGGAACGGAATCAAGCTATAATTTTAATATTTACGACTATTCACGTTTTACTGTCCACCGGCTGTCCACCGGCGTGTGTCGCCGGATCCGCGGATATGACGGCACAGGGGCGGATTAGCGACTAATTTATATATAAAGTTATTTTAGTTAGAAAGTATACTAATAACCGTTAGTAATAATAGTTAGTAATATTATAAATAAATCAATCGTATATACATAGATCTTTATACTAATGACTACTGAATATAGAAAATGGAGCCTAAAATTTATAAATAAACCTGATTTATTAATTAAGTAGGTATACAAAGTTTTCAGTAGGAATATAGGTTAATAACATCTACATACTCAAAACATTATACAAATTGGCAAGGTACCTTAGCCAACAGGCGGCATTACCTGAAAAAAATATTTAAATTGAATTCAGTCTATTTTTTTATACAAATAACGCCACACTCAATTCCACACTAGGATGCCCCGTGTAATGGATCCAGAGACACATACGAACACACTAACTAGATTTTAACAAAGAGTTGTCTAAACAAATGAATTTACGACCGGGAATCGAACCCGAGACCTTTTACACAGAAGGTAGGGTCACTACCAACTGTGCTAATCGATCCTCAAACGTCATTAAGTCGCTAAATTAAGTATAACTTATAAAATAATTACACTGAATTAATTAATAACTTATAAATGTCACTTTCCTCCTTCATTTTGAACAAAATAAACCAACTAGAAGTATGTAGTTGTTAAAATCAAAAAAGGTCAATATATTTCAATGGCAATAACTAAGTTATATTTTTACGGGCTTCAGGTTCGTAGTTATTTTGGTATAAATTAAACATAACAACTGCACTTAACACGAATTCATTAGAACACACTACTTCGATTTCCCGCTTCAACCAATTCGCTGTCCCTTCCTCAAACTAAACTTCTATCGCTGTCGAAAGTAGACTTCTATCGCAAGTAGACTGACTCTATGGGCCCAGTCGATATCAAAACGAAACGATAGTCCTTTGATACACCGCCATCTGTTTTCTAGTCGTTGAGCTAAATTCTACTTAACCGGGGTGGCGTAACAATATATATCTTAATTTAAAAATAACTTTCAAAGCAGAGAATTAACGTTATAATATTAATATTAAATCATTATATACTCTATAATACAGACACAAGATAAAGCATTAGTTTTATACGTTTTCCTAACAATATGCCACAATGAAGAAGTTAAATTCCCATATGCGAAAAGATCTTCTTTAAAAATACAACATAAAACTAATTACATAAACTGCAGCATTTTCGCATAAGTTTAACCGTTTAATAGGAACGATAAAAAGGCACTTTTCCTAATACGTCCCCTGACGCATAAAACCTCACACGTACACCCACATGTTAAAGTACCCGCGCCGGTGTGAGGGTGCGTGTTCGGAACACGCACCTATATATGGGTAGGTTAATGATAGTGGGCTTCCGTTGCGTCACACCTGAGAGCCCGTAACCGCCATCGGGTTATAGATACCTAACCTACCCCCCACCCCTTAATTCAGAGCTCTAAACGCACTTGTAGCGACAGATTTGTATAGAGTTGCTGATACAATATCTTAAATTCATTGATACATTTTTTAAGTTTTACTAAACTACTAATCCCGACACTGGAATGTTACTCCACCTAAAAATATGAACATACGCTTTGGCCTATCAGATTGATTATATTTCAACTTAACTGCACAATGTCTCCACGAATTTTATTTTTGGTCTAAGAATTTCTACTTGATAGTTTACTGTCTATTAACAGTTTAGACTATAGAGATTAAATAAAATCAAAATTAATTTTTACTTGTCAATTAAGAGTATTGTTTTTTTAATTCCTTAACATAAAAACCAATAATAAACGTATTTTTGGACAGTCGATTAGCTTTTAAAAATGTTCCACTGCTAATTACAAGTTTTTACTAATGTCAATTACAAATACACTTTCAAACCAGTAGCCTTGCGTATGGATTTAGTTATCTAATCTAATGATAATTGCACTTTAAATGAACTAGTTGCAAGAATGAACCTGTTAAATATCGATTACTATACCTACAAGGTTATTACTTCCATCATCCAACGTCATTAAATATTCAATTTTTTAAATAATTCGTAATGCTGATGTTATCACAGTACTCGTCATCACCGACGAAAATAAAAAAAAATGTGTGACGGAATACACAAAGTACGAGTAAGTGGCAAAAAACATATTGCCTCCATTTAAAAGTACGCTTGAATACGTAATGTTCTAAAAATAATTGGAATGAGTTTCAGCACCTCTATATAGTTCTTTGAGTGACATGTTGAACGAATTACGCAGAGAACACAAAGGAGCTCAGAATTAAAAGGAAAAAGTTCAATTAATCCAAATTTGCTCGCTAAGATTAAGCCCGCGATAGCTAGCATTCTGTAAGAACCCTTTGCTTCTCCCGGCCCTATTCTCTCTTAAGCAGCTTTAAAAAGCCCTGGAGTTTGACAAACAAGGGACTTATAATGCGTAACGGAGTAAGAATTGTTCTCAGAAATGCAACCGATTTATTCAGGAACGATGACGTAACAAAACATTTTTTAAATCGATAAACATCTCAGCCGGCCGATTTATCGATTCTTTGTAATCGATATGTATCGGTGAAAGTAAAACTATACTTTCTATGGCGTCTCACAAAATGCTATACTATTCTCAACTGTCGATAGATCAGTCAACTTTAACAGCCATTAGATATACGTCAGTGACAATGAACAGGTTCCCCCATTGCTAACCGCACACTTTTTTAATTACAACATTGAAAATAACTTCCTTCTTAATTAGTAAATGCATTTGCATGAACAAGTGCTGATATCCCATACTAGGACGATCATTATTATAATTGTGTTTTTTTTTTCTCGCGAAAAACTTGCGCCGCGTAACGGTTAGCTCTGGCGATGGTAATCGCGACGCATCCGCCGATAAATCGATAAACAAGTCGTGCGACTGTGACGAGTTTCCCAACAACCTGCAAATTATTATAATCGTGCGGCTACTGTTTTCACAGACCATGGTATATGTTGAAACAGTATGAAACTTTAATTCATTCCCTTTTGACATGACCTGGCGGCACGTTACAATGAACGCTTCTGTAAAGTCCGACCCTGGCGCCGTGTACGCCGTTTCTGTGTGTGCGCTGCATTTTGGGAATTAATGCAAAATATTCTTGTACTGTGGAACCTATGCAAGCGAGCTTTGATTGTTATATTCGATGAGAGAGTTTCATAGAGATTGTCGGTCGATACGTCGGGGGCGGCGTATTAATTACTTAATACCGATGCGTGCGTAAACGCGTGCGATTTCTAACGCAACGCGTACATAATTGTTTTTTTATTTTTTGTTTACACCGTGCAAATATTTTTGAAAGACTTATCGCACTGCGTTCACGAATCGTGACGACGCAATGCACTCTCTTGATATAACACCTTTTTCATGATAAGGTACTGCTATTGGCACATCGTAAAGGACACTTTAAATACTATGGAAAGTATTGAATACAAACGATACAAAATACACGAAAAAAAATTTGAAAAATGGTTATAAATATACGTAAGCCATTGCGTGTGTTGGGAATGGTCGTTAAATTTGAATCCGCAACTTCCTCCACGGAACAATAATTGTTTAACGTTTCGAAAAAGTACGATCCTCCCGATGTGTGCGTGAGAGTGCGTGACAAGCGTACAGGTACACACAAAAGTATTTACAATTTCTTTGTTTCACATAAGTACTTAATTTTAGTAATAAGAGATAATATCAATAGCGTCACACATTTACCTAACCCACATAAATATGCATAAATGTATTAAATTTCGCATTAATATATTAAAATTTACCAAAAGTGCAATTAAAACACGGAAAAATTCTGTTAATTACATGGCCTCGCTTACATGGCTCTCAACCGTTTTTACATATAGGTACATGTGATAACAATGGATTATTATTGATGTTACAAATACAGAAACGTGGAAACAAATGGTTGTGTGACGGGCAGGAAAGGCAACAACAGACGGGCAGAAGATTATTATTATTTAACATACGACTTTATAACAAATGCTAACATGTATTTAATTAACACACATGTGAATCATTACTTTTTAAAAAATTTGAACAAAAGCAACAGAACGACGGTTACTTACACTTCTTAAATTTAGTTAAAAATTCCGTCCGGCTTTTCAACTCTCCTTTTAAAAATTAAAAAAAAAATTAGGTGCACAAAATTCAAATTTTTCAGAGGAGCTCTTGAAATCCCTCTTCAAATGTCACTTTAGGTAAAACACACGATTATATACCTATATATGTAATTTGGGGCCTTTCTCAACACCTATTTGTGTATTGTATTCATCTTAAATGTAGGTATAGGTATATATAAAATATTATTATTATTAAGTTATATTATGTTGATTTGATATTATCTAAAATTGCAACATCTATTTTTGGTTTTCTGGAGAGATCGTTTCGGCGATAAGGCCGCCTGTTGCACTTTTCGTGTTACTTACTTAAATTGTCTTTTTGCAAAATATATCAGTGTACAATATAGAGTTTTAAGAGTACAATAAAATATGAAAAAAAGTTTGCATAATTGTCACTAATTTAAAAACAAGCCAAAACCTGAAGTTTTGGATGAAACAATAACAATAACCATTGTTTACTCTCTTTGCTTATTTTCAATTTGCGAATGTAATGTTTCTTATGCTTTCATTACAAATTTATTAATACCTTTTCTTCTTAGAAGGGCAGTATTAAGCTCGCAGAAACTGAAACATTTCTGTCATGATTCGACTAAATATCCAGTAATAAAGTACGTACCTAAACGCAACACTGTATCCAGTGTGTGTCAGACTTTATACGAGTACATGTGTGCGTGTTTCCGTCATGTCCCTGCGCAGGAGTCGTCGATCGCAATGATTGCTCACGCGTTTCGCATCGCTCACCCCCACCCTCGGATTACTCGTTCTCATACCATCGACACCACATTAACTTCCTAAAATCATTCAATTCTAATCTTTATTACTATCTCATTAAAGTATCTCATTACATTAACCTGTTGCGTACCGTACACATTATTATTCAATAGTTTTGAAATTCAAATGGACTGTTCGGAAAACATTAGATTAGCTATGAATTAGATTACAGAGCTGTTATGCGGAGAGTATAAATATTCACCTCGTTTCATTGAATATGAAACTTGGCATACCTACTTCTTATGATCTTTGCATATCATGTATAACCATTTGAAATCGTCATCATTTCACATCAGATTTCACCGGACCAAGAGTAAACTGTAATAATAATGTTAATATTTCATAATAAACGGAATTTGACTATGATACTCCATTGAAATTAGGGATATTTATACCGTATATAAATCTTTTTCAAAAAAATTTATCTAGAAATCTAATAAGATGTCTACATCGATATGTAATTTAAATGAAAAATATTCCTGTATGATATGTATATAGAAAGACCACTTAAAAAGTTACTGTGGCCCATGGACATATGTTATACAGGTCAACATCAGTCAAAAATGACGAACATCCTTAGGTGCGCGACTACCTTTGGTGCGAATAATGTGAAATGTGAAATTAGGGAAGGGATGGTATAGAACTGGATGCATCTCAACACACTTTTCAACACATTTAAGGCAAAAATATCTTGCACCAGTTGCTTTGATAACCATGTTTTGTTTTTGTGTTTAACCATATTGTCGTCGCCTTTAAGTACAGTGAAATTTATATAATTAACATTCTTGCATGTAACTCTTTCATTTACATAATGTACACTCTGGTGACCTTTAATAAATATATAAATTTAATAGATATTTATTTCATGTTAACAGAATATTCGGATTTACAATAACAAGGTTTACTCTAGCCCTCACACTAGGATACTCTGTGTATTTGAAAAGTGGTTAATTGCGCTCTGATAATTTATTCACAATAACTGTAATAATTAAGGAGGTTTGGATGGATACTTGCAATTATGGGATCAACTTTTTTTTTTATGTTCGTACTCCAATCCTTCAATATAAGCCATATCTGAAGTTATTTGCATCAAAAGATGTATAATTCTGACATGTTTTGTCAAAGAGTGGTTGATACCACGAGTTTTTGTCAAACGGTGACATTTTTAACAGATCGAAACATTTCGGTAAAAAATACGGATCATTTTTTTTTGGTAAAAATTGAAAAGTGTAAATGTTACCTTTTGACCCTAAGCTTAATTATATTTAATGATTAATTCATCTTTATAGCTTAATTTAAAAGTTATCAAATTTTTCCCTTTCACAATGTGCATATATGACGTTATCTGAGTAAAGGGTCCTTATTGTCGGTATGAACTTGACTTGACTTAGGTTATGGTTTTCTAACTTAAAGCTTCATGTTGAATGATTTGTTGAGATAGATGTAGTCCTACATTAAAAACCGCAGTCAGGCAGTAGCCATAGGCGAATGCAGAAGCGACTTCGTAACTGCTACGTCGGGAGTTCCGCAGGGTTCTCTCCTTGGTCCATTGTTGTACGTGACTTATCTCTACGACATCCACAAACGCTTCTTTCATACTAACTACTATTTATTGTACTCAGAGGACAAAAAAATTGCACAAAAGTCGATAACATTTCTGACTGTTTATGTCTACAGGCAATCTGCACAGACTCGCCACTTATTATCTGCACAGACTCGCCACTTATTATCGCAACAACCGTATTACCGTCAATGTATCCAAATGTTTATCCATCAGTTTTACGCGGCGTATTAAATTCACAATATAGCCTTAATAATAATCCAATCACCAAGGTCCAGCTGGTAAGGGATCTTGGAGTGCTTTTGGACTCCAAAATGATCTTCTCAGAACATCTTACAACTATGGTAGAAACTTAGGCCTCCTATTTCGCATTTGTAGCGAGTAGGTACTCGTATGTAAGCTGCATAAAAATGTTATATTGTGCCTAACGTCCGCAGCATACTCGAATACTGTTGTGTTGTTTGAAGCCTATTGTTGTTCTATGCGCGACTAATAAGGAGAGAATCGAACGTATACAAAAAAAGATTATCAAACATCTGAATTATTGTTCTAATTATTATTCCAACAAATCTAGGGAGTCTTGTAAAAAACTAATGAATCTAATGAATTTAGTACATAGACGTTCTCTACTTGAAATGCGACTGCTATAACGACGTATGTCGCGGTTCAATAGACTGCCAGAAATTGACATCCCAACTATTACAACTGCACGTAGCATACAAACGAACAAAGCATACTAAGCTCTTTCATATATCCTCTTTTACGCGCAAAATTCTATAATATCCAGAATATACTCGTAAATGTCCTTCAATACCACATTTTCGAGTTTAAGACAGAAGAGAGATTATTGAATGTTTTGATTAAGAAAATGAATATATCACGTACAACAGCTAAACGCACGTTCGCATACACACAACACAAACACACACACACGCACTCACTTACACTAAATTGTGAGCACATGTGAATCATGCTAACTTTTCTATCTTTTTTGGTTTTAACATATTTTTATGCTCAACTTCATATCGTAGATTTATGATAATAGATTTTATCATACATTATTGTTTATCCTGAATAAATATTATTATTTATTCTGTTCCGCTTCTATAGATGTTAACATTTTATAGTTTGGTTTATATAAAGTATAAAGTAAATCAATAATTGGCCATAAGCTTAAGCATATTAAATTTGTGTATAATTTTTATACTAAGCGCTGTGGATTTTGTATATAAAATAAATAAATAATGATATGTTATTATTATTAATCGGTCAAAATATTTCTTTGAACATTGTATCGAGGAAATTTTACGCTAAATTCAAAAGCTCGTACTGTTATACTGTAAGTAGAGGCGACGTACACATGGCCAGGGCGTGTCGACTCGCACCACTGCACTTCCCCTTTGTTTATCCCACGATTAAAACCAATTCAAATACTAACCTGGCACTCAAAAATTAAGCTGGAGTGGTGCTACGGGACCCTTTGTTTTAGTCACAATACACGCACTTGGTGGGACAACGCGAACACTGTGAACTGCGAACTATATTTAAATGATTTTAAAAACTAACAAAGAATTAGACCTATAAGATTATATACATGTTTATACAAACAATATTAGACACAGTTATAATGTGATTTGGGGATATACTCGCAGTCATGTTAATATAGTTTCATACATGAAAATTTAGTCATATAATTATAATAACTGTGTCGCTATAACGAACAACAAGTTTTTGACACAGATCCTCAAATATCATTATTTTGTATAAATATAATACAATCTCTATAAATAAAAATTAAATGCTGCTTGTTGGTAAGCGCATCACTTGAGAACGGCTGCACCGATTTGGCTGTTTTTTTTCAATATTCGTAATAGTCCGAATAAGGTTTTTAAGGAAAGAAAAAGTGGAAAAGTTGCACAGAAAATTGGAAAATTCGGGAAAACTGAGTGATTTTTTTTTATGGGATTTTTGTATGAAATTATTGTAATATTGAAATTTGGACGGGACGTCTGTCGGGTCAGCTAGTTTAAAATAACAATACAATTTGATGCAATATACTATTGCATTTTTCCTGAAAACCATTCTTGTTTCCCAATAAATACCTATAATATTTAGTTTTAAATTTAATAAAATTTTCAACATATATACTATCGTATCTGTTTTTTTTTATTAGACAACGCGGTTAGGCGTAATATAGAATGGGATAGAAATGAGTTTTGGCAAATCTCACTCAGCATCGAAACACGTATGTACATTGGGGAAATAGGATAAAGTATATTGGACATTTTTTTGTATTGTATAGGTATTAATATTATAAAATCATATATTCTCTTAACAATATTTCATTCTGAAAGTAAAAAAATGTCCCAAGTTCAAACTCTCAGTGGTCACACCAAATTTTGCTAAACGTGGATTAAAAAGTGGGGTGTTCGAGTCTCTCTTCATGCGCCGGCGCAGACGACAGCTGACGGGCGTTGTGAGAGCCTTGGATTTTTAGCAATTAAACGACCTATTGTGCCTATATTAATGTCATACACCCCATACACCGCGATTGTTATCAATGAAATTTCTCATTATTTTCCCTTTTTTAGTGTTCATATAATTTTAATTGAACAGCCATATTAAAATGTATTTTTATAACTCCAAGATTCGGGTAATCTTCAAAACCTGTATTTTTTAAAAACCCAACTTAATTTACAAAACACGATTTTATAACTACTCACCAAACTTATAAAACATTGCCTCTACTTCTCAAGATAATACTCGAGTACTTTAGAGTACTTTGTAATAATAGCAGGTACCTATACAATATTTACGCATACATTATCGTCAATCAATAATTAATATCTGGAGGCTGGACGGCTGAGACGCTCCCGAATTTCGCCAAGAATGATGAGGAGATCGCGTTCGCGTAATCGAACCGGCAAAAAATAAAAAACGAAGCAAATACGAAATACTCCATTACAGACCCGACGAGAGACAGCAGTAGAGCCGACAATCCTAAAAAGGTTTTTTAGTATTGTGGAATCCCTTGGAAATTTGGGTGTGACTAACTCAGCCTGAGTATATTATTGAACCTCAACGGCCAGACTTTTATAGCAGATAAAGTAATTTTAATATTCGTATTAAAGTATATTTAATAGGAGAGGTGACAGACATTAAAGTCGTCGATTGGTCGCTGGATGACAAGAACGATTTTCCATCATATAGGCCTAAAAAGAGGTATGTATCCAACAGTGGAAATCACATTACTTATTGTATGGAAGTGACAGATAATTAAGCGGACCACCAAAAGATTAATATCCAAAATCAAATCAATCTAGCCTATTATATCACTGGAGTGAAGTCAGGGCGAGTTGATAGTTTATTATATGTGGCAACAGTATTTTTTTCATATGACTACACTAAAATCATTTTGTTACGTTTTAATATTAACCAGCTAAACAACGAATGCGATCAATCTTTGAAATGTAGTTTTTGTTATCTCTCATTCATATTATTATGACTAATACAAATATTTTTAATCCTTGACGCGCCTACGTTTAGGATATGGGTCAAACTGTATGGGAAACATGATACTGAATGTTGTCTCTACTTACGCAAAAGACGACATCTATCTGTTTGTTCGACTCCATAGCCTCCCATGTCTCATTGCTCGCGCATTGTGTATGCAAGGCGCGGTCGCCCGCGAGCCACGTCAGCTATTTGCTCGTGTCCAGAGGGCTAAGCCATTCAAGGCTAAGGCGCGGGGCCAGTTTTTGGCGGTTTTTGACTTGATCCGCCACTGGACATAAGCCCCCTCCCCCCTCACCACGCGTATTTTGATCCTGAGTATCTTCATGCGTCATTATGAAAAATGAAATATAAAGTTCAATGAATGTAACAATTAAGCGTCCTTTAGATGGTGGCTACCAATTTTCTTTTAACAAGCATTTTCATATTTACTCTTGGTACAGTGATAAGTTGTAATTCCACTAGGAAAGCGAAAATTATTTCTTCAAATTGGAATTAGTAATTGGATTTCTGAGTAAATACAGCATAAAACAGAGATACAACGTGTATAATAAATTAATTATCTCTTTATATTTTTATTATTCTCACTCACTAAAACTTTTGCTAATAATAATTGGTAATATTCTCAAATAAAAATGCTTCCTATCATTTTAACTATTAATCGATTAAACATAAAATTGATTATTTATTAATTGATATAGGCAACTTCGAACGTACTTGGAAGATGTTCTTCGTGAATAAAGTGGGAACTAATAATATATAATACCTGCATCTGAAATAATAACAATCCTAAAGTACTCGAGCTACGTATTAGCATTTTGTCGCTGTTGGTGAAAATAAAAATATAAAAAAGTACAGGATTAAAAAGTCAGTAATACCCGTAGATCCCAAAAAAAGAAAGTCTCATCGAGCTATAGGCCACGTGAAGTAATGATGACTAAGAAAATGTTAGGCGTCTTTCAAGAAGCAATGTCGAAACAAATGTGTGAATTAAAACACGTGCTGCTAATATTACTAGAATAGTCTGCTCCGAAGACAACACTGTGAATAATTTTATAAGATCCTAACCGTTTTGATGTGATTAAGACGATCCGTGGAAATGCATGTCTCCAGTTCTGCGGTGCCGTAATAAGGATAATCTTCGCACCTGAGGAGTGCAATTAATAATGGACGGGGCTTAGTGATCGCGAATTCTACTAAGATTGTTGCTCAGATTAGAATAGGGTGGAGAACTTTAAACTAAGTAATAGAATTTTGTATACCTACAGGGGGTAAACGACACTTTCCCGAAACCTGAAACCATAGACTCTTCAATTATTCTGATGGTTCAATTACACTTGGTCGTTAGTCCGAATTCGGGTTCCCGAATGCCTTACCCGAATTCGGGCACCCGAAATATCGACGCCACATTCCAACCCAAATCACAGACCAATCACATAATACTTAGCGTTTCCTCTCTTGTCCGAATACGTGTGATTCGTTTCGATTTTTTTATTTACATTGGTTTAAGACACCTACGAAAGACACTCCAATGCGGGTTAGCGGCCAAGTGTAATTGAGCCATAAGTTGACATAATATGATGTTACGAATTTGTAGTAAAAATACTTATTTTTGGGCTTTGGAATTGGGAAAAAATGATTGTGAGCTATGGGAAAGGTTTGGTTACACCCTGTATATAGGAACTCAATATATCGAAAATATCTCCAAAGCCCATCCTAGTCATTTGTGACTTATAGCACGATCATTAATTCATTACACCACCAGTTTGGTCAGATTCAGTGATAGTCAAATGAGTAAAATTTAATGGTCAAACATCTTTAAACAACAAATAACAGACGATAATTCTACACGTACGAATAGTTTGATTTCACTGCTAACCTACAAATAATTATATTACGACTGTCTTTTGATCGATCAGAAAATTAAGAATATTAAGACATCTATTCAATGTTTACCATACTGACTTTAAGAGTTTATATTTGAAAACCTTTAAAAATGATAACATTAACAATGTTAGATGTCCGACATCATGTCTCCTAACGCTGGTATCTCGCAAGGCTTCATACTATTCCAGCGTAATACTTTTAATTATCTACAATAGAAACGTTAGTAAATAATAGACGATTATAATTCTGGCAAATTAAATCACCAGGCAAACGAAAATGTTATTTTGATTAGCAAATCGATTTTCGCAAATGATCTATCAAACCAAATTGATGAAAATTAATCTCGTCGCGACCTTATTTTCAACTTGTCTGCACCTAAATGTAATTTGTTTACCATTTGAGCAATATGTATGTATCCAAACAGCGGCCATTGTCGATGGAACAAGCGTATCATTTCAATTATTGGACAGTAAACAGTTTTGTTCGGCTAACAAAACTTTAATAGGCCTTTCGTTTTCGACGGATTAAGTAACAAATATTTTAAGTAGCTATTTCAAAACTAATGATTGCGACAGGGAAATTAAAAAATGGAATTGAATTTGGTGCGGTGCATGCCGTGCGCGGGCGCCGTTCTCCGCCGACTATAATTGCGCGGGCCAGCGCGCGCGGAGATTATCAGCAGCAAGTGCGTTCGATAACGCATGTGCACGAACGCATGTTATTAAATTTATTCCTTTTTCGCCAGAATCTGCATAATGAGGGGGGCAAAAAAGCAGGTAATCGCTAGAGTGTACGTCGCCTTCACCGGAGAAAGGCTGCCACTCTTTGTCTGATGTATGCTCAAGTATGAATATATAAAGAGCGACTCACACAGATTGTTGTTTTATTTTCAATATTATTATGGAAAACAAACGATTACGGCCGATTATTATTTTCTTGTCAAATTGTGGCATCTTTTTAAGGACCTCTAGTCGGGTTTTAAGGCGCTACTTGCGTATTATTATTAAGTAATGCCGATTTCATGATCGCCTAAGGGCCGCCGGATCCTTGCACGTCAGCGGCCAGGGAAATATCAGCAACCGCGCACAATACGCACGCACCCCTACATATTATATTCGAACTTTAAAACAGAGACGTAATAAAAACAAATCTTTTATATTTAAAAATTAATTAGTAATTAGAAGAAGTCAGAATAAAACAACAAATATCACACACGGCTCTTACAACACGCACTAGAAGAATAAAATAAAAAATAATGAATATTTTTTTTATTGAATATAAAAGAACATAGAGCTGCACAACAGTATTGTATCGTGACTTAAATAAATCAATTGCACCTATGACCTTCAAACTAGGTGAAAACCTAATTTGAGGTAATTTGAATCTTGAGGATAAGATGAGAATACACATACTACTGGAAAAATGCACGAATAGATGTAAAGAAAAAAATATGAAAGTCTATTATGATTTTAGGAAATAAGGAACAGTATTGTGAATAATGTAACCACATAGATCCAACCCTGGGCGCCTCTTCATCTCCTTATCTCGCAACAAAATAAAAGAAATACTCATGTATTTTATAATATTTTGACAACAACCATTAACAATGTTCAAGTTTACGATGATATTACAAAATTGTCACCAGGATTTTTTTTATAAAAATCACAATATCAAATCTTAATTCTTTATCTGAGTAGCTGTTCGTTCTACAAACTTATTATGTCGCGATCTCGTAATGATGTGCGCATATGATCTGATGTTCGTGAGAAATTCACGCTGTAACAGGATCGTGGGTTCGGCAAAAAACAAGCGCGCGTGTCGTCGTCAGCCGTCCAACAAGTAGCCGTAATTTATGGTTAGTTTTTGGTTGCGGCCGCGCAATGCAGCCTCGCGGCTTTTCGCCAGCACCCCTTGCCGCCCGTACCCCGCACCAGCCCCCGTCCAACCCGGTCACAGACCCCGCGTCACTTCGTCAATCTCAACTACTTATCCGTTCAAGACGATCCCTCGTATTAATCATTTTTGTCCCAAAAAAATGGCAATAAAGATTCCTATCCACTGAACTGCGGCGCGGCCGTTGGCTTTCAAATTTCGAATTGACAAACTTATTTTGCAACTCGTACTTATTAACATGCATTATTGACCGTAAACTCGTTCATTGTACCGGCAAAATTAATCTCGGAGGCTTAGCTGCGTCACAAAGGCCGCGTGCCGCCGTGTACGGTGGCTATTACAGACACCACATTATAATTACCTTTTTAAATAGTTTTTTCAGCCGGTGTCTATATTAAAACGTCAATGTAAATAACTTGTTAGCCGCAATCTCATTTCTGGGCGATTGGATATTACAATAGTGGACGTGATTTGAGAAAGGTAACGGTGTCCCCGCTTTATCCGCGAGATGGAGCCCATTATAAGGAAACTAAGCGGTGCGCGGGCGCAGCGCGTGCCGTTTGTCCGCCAATATGTATTTAGTAGACGGACTATCGATACTGGAATAGAAATAATCCCGATAATGGTCTAGTTATCATTATCACACAAACATTTCACAAACATATCACACAATTAGCAAACATTTCATGAATAAAAAACTTTAAGTAGTATCGAGCTAGAAAGGTCGAATGGTGGAATGAAATAGGTGTGGTGTCGGCAGGCTTTAAAATACCACCTGTGGGTGTCTTAAAAGCCGACTAAAGGATAATAAAGTCGCTACCACAAGGCCTGTGGAAATACACCACCTCTAAATTATTGGACTTGCCATCCAGCTTGGCCAGCGTGGCGTCGATAGAAAATATAATTATGCTTGGGTAAGGAGTACTTATATGCTTATTATACGCCTGCCTTTAAGCATCATACAATTCAACAAATCGATCAGTGGATAAAGCGACAAAGCGATGCTTACAGTTTGAACAGTAGTAAACTTGGATAGATACTTAGGTAAACTCTTTATTGTACCACCAATATAAATGTTGTAAAAAGTCAAATTAAGTAAGTAACCCGAAAATACAATAGGCGGCCTTATCGCCAAAGCGATCTCTTCCAGGAGACCTTTGGGTGGTGAGGAAAAAACAGATAACAACTCGTAGTAAACTCTGACAAGTAAACTCGGAGTGTGACGCATGGGAGCTCGATACCGTTCAACTTAAATCCATCAACAACTGACTGATCCGTGCGTTTTTCATTCGATAATAGAATCACAAACGAGAGCGGGTCGCGCGTGGCAAAGTAATGAGCTCGGAACCCCATCATTGTGTGCGTCTCAGACACAAATTGAACGACGGAATATTTCACCTGACTCGCTACAGTTGTACGTGTGTAATACCACGGATTTATTTATCAACTATAACCTGTCAACACTTTTTGTAATCAAAGCCGGCACGCGCCACTTTCTATACGGTGGAGATGTAATTGTGCTTAACCCTTTTTTTATTTCGATTTCGAAACGTCTAAGTCATCATCGAGAATGTGTAACGGTGCCCGGTAACGTTTCACTGAAACCTATTATTGTACTTACAAGGCTTTAGTGGTAATTACTAGCGAAATGCGAGACGTATAATAACAACACGTATGGAAAAGATTGTGTGAAAATGCACTTATAATTGTTACAAAGATAAACGAAATATTCACTATCGATGGTTAACAAATTAGGAAAATTCGTTATTGTAATAGTCTGTATGACCAGTCATCAAATGTTTGATGCAACAATATATAATGTGTATAAAAAGTCATCAGTTCTAATTTCAGTAACCACATAAATCAAATGTTAGAATATGTTTCTATTCAAACATAATCTTGAAGCAAACAAATTGAAACAACGCCGAAGGCTATCCGCAACTATCCGTTGCAAGCTATCCGTACAAATCACTATCTGTGACTTCTTTCAGGTCTAATCTGTACAATAAAGAGCAACAACAACAATGCAAATTTAAGTTAGAAAACTTTAAAGGTAAGCAGCGACCAAAGTCAATACATTCGTAAAAAATAATATAAGTCAAAAAAAGATAAAGTCCATACCAACAATAAGGTCCTTTTGCTCAGATAACGTCACGTATTTTATCCATAATATGATTGACCGTAGAAGAATTCATGAAATCGATTCAAACGATACCGAAATTATCTACCTAGCTATCTACAAATAAAAAAGTAGGTTTAAAATGTGTTTTATATAAAAATAAAATTCAATCACTGCATATCGTATTCCAAACAGCGCTATCAGCAATGGGTATTAGCGTTATCAGCAAACAATAATCCACGATAATGGATTAGCTCACCGGCCGATGTTTATAAACGCTGCAATCGATTTAATCGGTAAAAGTTGGAATCGTATCGCGATTACAGATTATTACGTGAACAAACGTTCAAGGTACAAGTATTTATTATATCTGTTTGTATAATAATGCAATCTTTTTATAGTGCAATCCCAGTTATTTATTTATTATTTTAAGAATTTTACATAGGTATACCTATATTATGATTACAGCGCTGTGTGTCATCAGTCATCACAGACACAGCTAAAGCTGAACTGGACGCTCATCCGGGGCAGTCATAGGATACACGGACAGCACACTACACCACTGTGACATTTTTTTTTTCTATTCCTTTTCTTAAAATTTCCCTGCTGCTATGGGTTTAAATGTATGTCTTTGTATTTTCTTTTGTAATTGTAGTGTCCTATAACTAACCCCTGAATAAACGTTTCATCTATCTATAGGTATTATACAGCATACACAGAAAATATTTTTTTATATATTTAGTCTAGTGTCATAAAAGAGATAGGGTTTGTCCTGACACTGTACATTTGCAATATAATTTTAATATAAACTATACAAATTATGGTATACAAATTACGGTTATGGCCACAAAATCGTAAATTTTCAAAATGGCGGAAAGTAGGTATGACACTTAGGTCAAATTTATTACTTTATTACAGCCACATATAAATATTTTATTCTTTATTTAGTGATATTGAACTAAAATTATTATATAAATAACTGTACATATAAGGTAAAAGGCAAAAATAAAATATCTGTATAAAATACCCAACAAGAAAAAAAATGTGTTTAAAATACGTCACTAGACGTAGATATTCCGTCGAATACGGACGGGCATTATTGTAGTGTGTCGCAGCCTTTCCGAATGTAAAGATCAAATGTGGGTAGTTGATAAAACTGCTCGCTGCTCCCATCCTGGACTATTCGCCTCATCAGTCATCTCAATGACTACGGCTGACGTACCCCGTGCAGGAACATCGAATAGAACTAATAGGTAAACAAAAACCTTTAACTTTACGCATTCAATTTACAATATAAAAAGATATATAATAATAAATAACGCAACACTTAATGGCCCACACTAGGAGTCCCTCCGTCGTGGGCCCAGAGTCCAGAGACACATACAAAGACGAAACACAACACGTGCACAGACCCGAACAAACACCTGTCTGATTGTCCGAATTGAACAAATGATCAAATGGGAATCGAACCCGGGACCTCTTGCACAACAGGCCCTGCCTATAAATGATAAAGTGGGAAATGCAGTACATTTCAAGGTAGTATTCTGTGAGAGAGGGGTAACGTGGCCAGTCGAGTGCGCCCAGCGGCTGTTGGATTGCAGCGTGCACTCTCCCCCTCCATAATTTCAGAAAGGTGGAGTGAAAATGCAAGACTGCTCGTTTCAGCCGAAATAGTTGCTGCCGTTGTGTACATAGCCGAGCTGACAGTTTTTTAATCCAGTTTACAAAGTCAGTTACGTCTAACTGATTGGCCAGCACACAGAACACTATAAGACTTATTATGTTCTGTGGGCCAGCAGCTCGCAGTATGTAAACCGGCCTTTAGAGATTCTCATATTCATTAGGTTTTTTTTTTAAATACTGAAATTAAAATTGAGTTATACAAAAACATATAGTTACACAGATATATCTAAAAGTTCTTTACATATGTAAGTAAATTACTATTACCTTTTCTACAGTTATTGGCGACCACGTGGCGGAATATAAAAGTAAGAAAATATATTATCAAAACGTTTATTTTTATTATGCTGTACAAACGAGATTTTTCTAAGCATACCGTTTAAAGGTACGACAGAAACGAATGACTTCATATGTTTTTAATATATATCAGAATATTGTTTTTTCGATAAAAACACAATTTTAAGCCAGATATAAATTAATATCGTTTATATGACAGGCAGAAATACCTTTATGTTTATATCAAAAGATATCTAAATCAAAATATTTATATCTAAAGATATTGTTATTACAGTTTACCTTTTTACAAGTTATCAAAACAAATTAACATCAATAGAATCTAAAAGTGAATAGTCTAAAACTTTAAAAGGCAATCCCAATTTTGTTAAAACTATTTTTTTTCGTTTAGATTATTACTTAACTAATTACTGTATTTGTATAAAGAAAATGTAAGAAATCTACGGCTTTTAAAATCTTTGCCTACTATAACAATATAATATAATAATAGGTACATGAAACTATTTAACACAAACAATTTGTTGCGGTAACCTAAATGGTTCGTGTTGAACGAACATTTAATATATTTTCAGAGGTGTTATGTTAACAACATGAGTGCAATAAGGAATTAACTGGAATTAAATAATTGATTATGAGTTTTATTATGTTAGGAATAAGAATAATCCTTTATAAGGTCAGGCGTTTTTGCCTGAATTATTAAGTAGGATCTAGTCATTATATCTGCCTACTTCTAAGAGATCAAGACGTTGAAACAGATTAGATTATATATGTGACATTATCTAAGAAGAAGGACCTTATTGTCGGCGCTAATGTCCCAGATGTTGACTCTTAACTGCATATATAAACGTAATATAAAAGGCGCAATGTAATTGGAGAAATACCGTTGACGGTTTTAACGTTTAAACGATCTCTTTCAGGCAACTATTCCATCGAGAGTAGAATGAAAGAGATAAAGGAAGTGAAGAGATGAAGAGAAAATTAAAATTCTAATGTTAGACGGTGTTTATATTTAATCATAATCTTGAACAACCAAATTTTAAGTTAAAAAATGTTAACCGAAGCCAGTAAATCCATGCCGACATTAACGCACGAAAATACATTTAAAAAAAAACGAACTCGTTGCTTAGTGGCATTCCCTAGCAGACAACCTTTGGTTAAACGGAAACACGAAGCGCGGTGCATGATATAATCAATAATAAGAATATTAATAACAAATAATTACAAACAATAAAATGTACATATGTAGGTACCTACTTGTTCTCAAGAAAAATCGTCTAACTTAAAAAAAAACAATTAACTTAAAATTACAAAATATATTAACAAGTCAGTCATTTTGTGCCGGACGGTGTAAACTATCGTTGCCACGATTGTCGTGTTACATTTTGTGCCGGACGGTGTAAACTATCGTTGCCACGATTGTCGTGTTACATTTTGTGCCGGACGGTGTAAACTATCGTTGCCACGATTGTCGTGTTACATTTTGTGCCGGACGGTGTAAACTATCGTTGCCACGATTGTCGTGTTACATTTTGTGCCGGACGGTGTAAACTATCGTTGCCACGATTGTCGTGTTACATTTTGTGCCGGACGGTGTAAACTATCGTTGCCACGATTGTCGTGTTACATTTTTTATAGAAAGTGTATTTAGGTCTATTAATATTACGAAGGTGTTATTAATGTTATTATTAAGTATTATTAGTCTTTAAGGTATTATTAAATAAAAATAATTTATTTCAGACATTTACTTACATACAGAATTACACACACAAAATATTATTAAGCTAAAATTATTTATGTATTAACATACATACATTTATAAGAGATACGAGTATTACACAACGCTACTGATAAATGTCCAATGTCTCAGCATAGGGTATTTTGTACCCTCTCTGCCAATATTGTTTGACGTTGTCAAAATCAAACATAAACAAAATGAAATGTCTTAGCTTATAAATTATTATTGTTTTGACTTTAACCCTTCAGACTCATACTTGAAAAATATATATTTATCACTTCAAGCTTTTGAGTCGGTGAGACATTTTTTTAAATATAGCTCAATATTTTTTTAATAAAATACATAGATATTGTTTCTTTCTTTTATAATAAATTATTAATGTTATTGTAATGGTTAGAATTATTGTAGTCAAAACAAAAAGAAAATTGTGTAACAAAACCAATTTGTCTTTTTATAATTTATAGATGTGTTTTGTATTGAATGAAACAGGTACCAGATTTATATCAATTAAAAATAACATAATTAGCTGTTGAATTGGATTGGACTGGACCAATTAATTTCGCATGACAGAAACCGCAGGAAAACAAGTTCTTAGTCAAATCGTTCCTACACTTAAAAAGGAATTAACTTAAACGAAAACATTTATTAAAATCGTTTTCAATGCAAAATGAAAATATTCCTTTCCATTATTTTTTTTTATTTACCTTTATTATAAATGTAGGTATTATTAGATCAATAATACTATCTATCAGTATGTTAATAAGCAACCAGATACCATTATCTTATTAGAAAGCTATTATATTTTTGTTTTAGTTTCAACGGTGGGTAGATACCTACCTACCTACCTACCTGCAAAAATCTGCTTTTATCGCATTGTCACCATAATCAAATTAGATTTTCAACAACATCGTCGAATTACCATTAGCTAATCTTTTTGTCAATTTTGACATAACTAGAAATACTTCCTCTCATTATTATTTTTTCAACTGGTCCGAAACCATATTTGAGATAATAAATCGTACTTAGGTAAAAAGTGTAATATAAGAGATATTATTTTCAATTTCTGAATCTGAATTTCTGTGTACTTTTTGACCTTGCCAAAGTATTGTTACAATTGAAACGTTAACTGTCGCATTTTTAATGCAAATTATATTTTTATCAAGATGAACTTGAATACTTATTGTCTAAGTGCATTAATTATGCCTAAATCATTACAAACGATCGCCACTCTGCATACAATACGATGCACATTTAGGACATATTTTCGTGCGTAATTAAAATCCGCATATTTACGTCTGTAAACACATTAATAACTATTTTAAATGAATTACACGAAATAATTGCGGAAAATAACTTTTATCTATTAGTAAAACTTAAAGTTTACTTTAAAGTAAATCTGTAAACCTTTATATATAAATGAAATCGTAACAAATACTTTTAACAAAAATTCTATTGACAGGAATCACTTAAAAAAATATTTAACGATAACCGTCATGTGAAATAAAAAAATAATTTGTCTGTCAAAAACTGACCTGCGAAAGATCGCTCGGCGCCTCCGGCTTGACCGTATTGGCTGCTGCCCACGCCTCAGCGAACGTCTCCATGGCACTCTGAAAGTCCATCTTTGTTACAATTCACGACGACATCAACATGCCGAATATTCACACAACATGTGCACGGTGACGGGACGCAGCGCGTTAAGAACACGTTCACACAGGCCGGCCGGCGGCTCGCTACTAACTCTAGAGCCCCGCCCAGTGTACCGCCCGCGTCGAGAAAAACCGATACCACCCGAGCCTTCCCGTTTCAGCACTTTTCTTTTTTAAGCCGCTATTTTTAACGAGGTTTTTTTTTCTTGCAAAGCCCGGCCCACGATGGTGGTTGGGCGGCCTCCGGATTATTTACACTTGTAATTCGTAGATTGCTAAGGTGTGATGCTTAATGTGTTGGCTAATATCGCCCCTGTTACGCGCCGCGCTATCTTGATTAGATCAACTGTTACGTCGAATGTTAGCCACACTTGTTATCTATTGTCGTTGTTAATTTAGCTAGTGATTTGGAATTGTAGCAACATTTATTTTACATATGTTATTAATAAGTAAATATATTTGTGGTGCATTATCATTTACCACTATCATTATCGCTTTTACTTATCATTGTTAATTTGTTTAAATGGCATAAACTTCATGTGGCATATGTAGGTACTTTACGAAGTTCAAAATATTAGTGATAGGTGGTAGGTATATCAATTAAAAGTTCCGGAAATAAATTAAATGAAAATCAAAAACTTATACCTATTTGTTGAACATATAACTAGATAACTAAAGATCTTTAAAAATAAATAACATTCTATGATTTACCATTTCTGGAGAAGGTGCGTACATATGTAAGATAGACTTACATAAAAAATATTTCACAAATGATTGTAAAAATTGTAAGTCAGTAACATTAAATTACATAAAATTAAATTTTATGTAAGTACTTTTTTTTCATAGACGAAGACGGCAGACAAGCATACAGTCCACCCGATGGTAAATGGATACTGTCGCCCATAGATATCCGCGACACATGCCAACATTAGTCCAAAGTAACAAATGTTGGCACGCCCCCGGATGCGCTGCCTACCTTTAAAGTTTGCCTACCTTTATTACAGTAGTCTTACTGAAAAAAATATTAAATTAAATATTTTCTATAATATAATTTTTTATTTATTCTATAATTTATTATTAATATTATATAATAAAATATATTAAAATATAAATAGGTATTACAATATGTTCTATTACATAGGTATACCTAGTTTCAATCGAATTATTTATCATAAGAAAAATTTTAACCAATTACTATTACAAATGTTGTATTAAAAATTTTTAAGTATTTTTTTATAAAAACCTATTGAGTGGTAAATAATTTTCTTGCTGAATAGAAAATAAATAAATAAAATAAAAAAGTCTTTATTATTTCCTTTAACGATTTGATTACATGCAATTGATTATAGTATTAATTATTCTATTTACTATTTCATCACTAGTATTTATTCATTTATTATTGTATTATGGTATTTTTATATACCTATTAGTTTATTATTATATTGTGCAATAATTATTATTTATTATTCATTGTGATATTGCATTATTATTATTACTTCTCTTTTTCATTGATTTTACATTTCTTCTTTCCACTATTCATCAATACAATATTACCTTCATTAATAGTTAAAATGTACCTACATTAATTATAATAACTACTTTTCTCTTTATTCATTAATATATTTTTAAGTCAAGTATATACACTTGAATGTTATCAAAGTAAATGCCTACTTGCGTCTACTAAGAATTAATTTGAAAACTCTCAATAGAAATAAGGGTTGATCATAAATTTCAACTAGTTAGATAGTAAAACTCTTAGCATTACATCGCCAATATCTTAATTTTGCAATTTAAAAAGCTATCAAAGGCGTCTAATTGCAATATCCTCGCAAAATGGCAGTCTGGGAGCACTGGCGAGCATTTTTATTCATTAAATAAATCACATAGGCTTCCCGCCTCTACTCAGGGATGCAGGAAAAAAATTGTCACGGTTTGCCATAATTTTCTACGTGGTCGTTTAAGCGATATTACCTTCCGGGAAGTTAATTTTTCTTAATTTCTGAAGTGTTAAAAAAGATGTACGGATGTTGTAAAATTTGTGTAAGAGGGAGTGTACCTACGTGCCTACCCTAATAGACGTTTTATAAAGTAAATGAATAGGGAAATCAACAACATTTACATTTATGTTCGTGATCATTTGTGACGTTACTTCTTATTGTCACTGTGGATTTATTGAATTGACACATGGACTTATCATAATTTTTCATAATATAAATTCGGAATTGATTTAAAACTTAGTAACATTGTTAATCTACTCTCTCTCTCTCTCTCTCTCTCTATAAATAGTAGAATTGAATTTTGTAAATAACAAAATATTTTTTTAAAAAATATAGGTAGGTATATATAAAAGTTATATCGTGTAAAATTGTACAATCTACCTTCATTTGATCTGTTTTCTCCTTACCACCCGAAGGTTACCTGGAAGAGATCGCCTGTTGTACCTACCTACTTTTTCATATTACTTTACGTAGGTACCTATCTACTTAAAATGTCTTTTTGCAACATGTGTTCGTATACAATAAAGAGTTTACCTATCTATCCAAGATTTTTTAACTTCTTTAGATGTCTTTATACGTTTTAAAGTTTGTCTTTTAACTTCTTTGAAGGGGAGGGTGCACGCTGCAATCCAACAGCCGCTTGGCGCGCTCGACTGGTCACGTTTATTACCCCTCTCTCACAGAAGACTACCTTGAAATGTACTGCATTTCCCACTTTATCTTATTTCCCTAATGTACGTGTTACTTTCATATTCGTAATACATATTATATTCGTAGGCCGCGAATAACTTGGAATAGATATCCACAGTCAAACAGTACCAAGCCAAGGAGTAGGTAATTGAATGGGTAGGTACGTAAATAAATCATACAACGTCTAAATATAATTGTATACCCTTGTATGGCAAATATAAAAACACGAAAAGGCTGTAAGTAACATTGTAGCGATTTTTTATATATCGTTCAGTTTATAAAAATCTTAATAGGAAAATGTACCCACTATATATGTACCTACTTGCAATCAGTTATCGCAACATCGGGCACGTATTTAAGATGACAGTCTAAGGATCCGGAACCCTAGGGAATTCAAACTTAGGTAAGTACAGTAGGTAGGTACGTTAAACTTTTTCTGTTTCTTGGTTCGAAAATTATTGTTCTTATATTTTCATAATGTTGATATATTCAGTAACTGAGCCTTTTTAAACTAAATGCCTACCTAAGATTATTTCAGCCGGTAAATAAACACCGTAATCATAGTCAGGTCATAGTCTTAGTCAGGTGTTTGTTAATAATTTATTACCTACATACCTAAAAAGCTTCTATCCGGGATTAAAAATTTAAAAAAAGTAGTAGGTATACTGACTATATTAGACTATATTAGGTATAGATTGCTATCTCACGTGATCAGCTAACAGTGTCGTAAAGACCTCGCCTCACTAACTGTAAAATCTTACGTGGTAATATATTCTGTTACAAATATCTCTGTTCCATATGGGGTAAGTTGGGATTGAATCTGATAACGTCAATTAATATGTGATGGACGGGATGGTGTGGAATGGGTTAGGATGGGACTGAATGTGATACAACTAGCATTCATTCTTGTCTAAATATATATCCGTAGGTTTGCTTTCTGCCTCTCAGGCATCTATTGCATAATTAGAATGCGTATTACATTATGTGTTACATTTCATGAGCAATAGATGCATTTATCAGAGTAAACGCATTCCTCAGTTGCGAACGTGTCTCAAAACTAAATGTCGCAAGTCAGCATATGTATTTAGTACGTATCATCGTTGGCGATATACTCGTGGTATTGCAACTCGCGAGTGCGCGTTAGTCTTGCTTGTGTCAAATGACCGTTTCCGCGAAAAGTAAATTTTGCAGCAACGTATTTAAAGGTATATTGTAAACAGCATAAGGTTTCTTTTTACACGTACGACTTTATACTCGACATTACAAGCAAAGTAAACGCGTGTTCGCAACTATAACAATATTTGTAAAAATTGACTAGTTTAATAATTATCAAGCTCCACACATTTGATCGAAGCATCCGAACTGTGTGAACATTAACTTCAATGAATATGCGAAATCGACTGATAATTTAATTCGAATCAATGACGGTTTTTGACACCCGAAACAAAGGAAATTCGATCGAAGTATCAATTTGCTGTTCACATTTCGCACATATGTAAAATGTAGGTACTGCATTTCCCACTTTATTACGTACGCACTCCCAATGTACGTACATGTTTCGGTAGAGAGTGAGATATGCCAGAGCCCATTTTTATCCCATGCTATTCCATCCCTCGCCATTTTCCAAACCCTTTCTCCAAATTCATTCCTTAATTTCCGAAGGTATGCTGCACATACGTGGGCGGTACTAAGGTTTATTATTCTGTGTTCGCATATACCGCGGATTTCTATTGACGGCTTACCATCAGGTGGACTGTCTGCTGTCTGTCATCTTATTTCTATAAGAAAATATATCAGGCTCTTTTCCACAATCAGTCGATCAAACCGACCATTTTGTGTGAGCCTTTCCTTAAGTATTGAACCGGTTTGAACATTAACTTCATTGAATGTTTGCAGTCAAAATCGGTTTTTGACACCGGAAACAAAGGACATTCGCTTGAAATACGACTTCGCTGTTCACACTTCGCACAATATCCTAGTTATCGAACACTTTTCCACAATTAGTCGATGAAAGCGGCCATTTTATGTGACAGCCTTTCCTCGATTGTAGTTTCTACTCGTAGCAGAAACCTCTTTTCAGAAATCGAATGGTCTACTGGACTTGCTGCATGCTAGAGACCCTGAAATCCTGGGGATCTTCGCTAGTTGCAATGCCACCTGTGTGCACTGTAAGAGACCATGGGATGGTGTTTCCTCAGCCTCCATGCATCCTATGTATAAGGGGATCTCTGTGACACGTAGAAAGGTAATGTGCTTGTTCAGAGGACAATGACCTGTTA
Source organism: Sesia bembeciformis (assembly GCA_943735995.1). Taxonomy (NCBI): domain Eukaryota; kingdom Metazoa; phylum Arthropoda; class Insecta; order Lepidoptera; family Sesiidae; genus Sesia; species Sesia bembeciformis. Next base: position 5,948,111 of record OX031026.1, on the reverse strand, counting down.
GGGTTCCTATTATTATAGAAAAAATATCTCTGCTGGGCTGTAGGTGCTTCGTTCGTCGTGGATACAACGAGGGCATAACTTATCTCACTGCCTGCAATCAGATATGGATGTCCATGGCAGTTCGTGTTGGTGATTAGTTGTTTGTTTTCTTCCAATTTTGTTTTTATAGAATGCAGGTGGCACACGAGCATATAATTCACCTGGTGGTAAGTGGATAATGTTGCCCTGCAACATGAAACATCAGTCCAGCATGACAAAGGATAGCACGCCGCCGGATCCGTTGCCTACATTTGGAGATGTAGAAATGGATTTGGAGTAAAGATTGGAAAAATGAAGAGGGATAAGATAGGATGGGATGGAAATGCGCTCTGGCATATCTCACTCACTACCGAGACACGTACCTACCTACAAACATTGAGGAATAGGAGAAAGTGTGAAATGCAGTAGGTAACTACTCGTACATTTCAAATTTCAATGCAATGCAGTAGCAATGTCAGTATTTTTCTGTGAGAGAGGGATAATGAGGCCAGTCCCCCTCCCAAGAAGTTGTCTAAAAGACACTGGCATATTAGACTCAGATTCGATTGACTTACGGCACATACGTAAGAAGAGTGTTGCAAATATTTTATCAGTTATCAAGATATTATAAGAGTTATACTACTGTACTACTGTAACTGATACTGTAACTATCCAAAGGAATAAGTAGAGGAAATTGAAGGAGACCTACACCAGACACTTAATCGAAGGAGGCTAAATAAGGAGAAGGTGGTAATCAATATTAATCTTGTTTGGTTCAGGAATAACCAAACCTACATAGTTTTGCTACTATCTACTCGTACTATGTTATTTTAGGGAAACTATACTTACATCTATTTATAGCTGTCCATATTAGCACCTCAATATTGTCAATTCACCGTGAATCCGAACTACAGCATGGTTCGTTCATATTCGTAACAATGTTTAAACAAAGTTTTTATAAATTTTCCCCTAACACACAGTTTAAAGTGTTGAGTCACGGAGGCGCTAACAGAGCCAACGTAGTAGGTACACTTAAAAACCCGCAAATGTATCCATCCCATACACTTATTCCAAGCGCGATAAGCACCCATGGGTATATGTTGACCTGTTGACAACCGTACCAAAGTACAGTAAATAACTCACTTACGTTAAAAGTTAGAGGAATTTATCAAAATCATATTACACTGTGCTTTAATTCATAACAGACAGTAATAGAGACACGTGAGGTTATAAATAGATTAAAGGTTTAGTATTAAAATGTGCAATCTTCAAAACGGCAAATGAGTCTACAAATGGCAAATTCTTAAAATGTCAAATTTATAAAATGGCGACCGAACAGTTATTTTCGAAATGATTTCAGTACGGATACTTAAAAATAACAAATGTTTTTTTTTGTATATTCACTCGCAAATGCGATTTTGTCTAGGCCTCTCGGTTCATACTAAACACAGTATCTACCTACTTACCGATTCGGCACCGAAGAAAAGTATTGTGAACAAATTCCTTTGCCAGAGAATTATAAAGAAATAAAGAAGAATTAAATCTGTGTATTAGAATATAGTCCGTAAACTGCAAGCAAATACATTCATCTCTTGTGGTGGATTAGGTGTGAGCAGAAACTAAGCATTGAATACGAGAATACGAGCCTTAATCCCTCCTTCCGAATAAATCCTTCGTTTGCCAAAGGTCTGTACCCTGCAGAATATCTACGCCGTAGTGCAAGCAGAATTGATAGAACCAACATAGTGTACCTACTCGTAAATGATTCGTAATGATTTCAAATATCTATTTGACTGTACCAGACTCTGTTGCGAACACAAACAAAGGCAATAACTGTCACGAATTAACACTTGAATGAACTCTTTTATCTATTTAGCGCCTACTAGACTCTAACAGAGATACGTTCTAACCGTACGTTTCCACCAACCGACAAATATTGTCGCTGACTGCTAGTTTTTAACTGTCGATAGATATAGTCGATGAACTTGGATTGGTCACAATTTGCGGCTGCTCCAAGATCACATCACATCTTAGGAAATTAAGAAAAGAAATAAGTTTTACCCACGCAACTTCCAAATGGTATCCAGACATGGACTAAATCCGACATGAGGAAGAAAATTATTAGTAACATGAAATTTTATTTATTTATTTCAACAACAATTACTTACCCACCATTTACCCCTCAATTTTAAAGACAAGCACACGTCAACAGACACAAAGGGTGCAAAAACCATAGCTATCCAAATAGGCAAAGAGCATGTGCCAGGTGGATACGATATAAATTTTCGTCATATACCTACCTCACGGATAGATTTTTGTAGGTGAAATGGCAGTGAGTAGACTATATCTGTTGCAGGATTGATTACCGTTGGAGTATACGAGTCTTCGATTGGAGGCTACTTAGGTAATTACTGGGAAATGTGGCGTAGAATGCCCGTTGGACAGGTGGATGGACGGTTAGGTAGGTACACGCAAAGGTGGCAGGATGAAAAGTAACGATATTCGCGTGGGTACGCTATAATTCCTTCGTTCAGGCATAGACAACATTCGCTAACCGCTTCGGGAAGCGATAGGTATACCGCTACCTATCGCTTCCCGAAGCGGTTGAACGGTAAAACGCGTACCTAGGAGATATTGGCTTCCCCTGGCGAAACCGCGCGACTGGCTGTACTCGTACAATATAGGTACCTGGCGGAATATCGCCTACACATTAGCGTTACGGCAGGCGGTAGCAAATATCGCTTATATCTAAACAGGCCTTTATATCCAGCAGTGGAGAAACAAACTCATGTTATAGTAGATATATTAGTTGTAAATGAAAATACCATCTACCAGATGTGAAAGTGTATTTGAAACTATTAAAACAACAACTAAAAACTGCCTTGTGTCGTATAGATTTCGTATTATATTATTATTATTCAAATGACCCAATGTCCTCTACTTGATTTAATTGTCTGTGAGTAGATCCAGTGTACCACTAATATGATGATGATGTTTGTAAGATCCATGTAATGCGTTCATAATCTAAAATTCAACGTGGTAGTTGTAAAGGTACATGGAAACATTTCCTCGATACGCAGGTGTCGTGTACCTACTGTTCAGTCCAAAAACATTTTATACCACGAACTCGTAGGCTGTGGAACGAACTGCCTCAAGAGGTCTTTCCATCACTCTACGATATGGGATTTTTAAGAAAGCTGTGAATAGGATTTTGTAAGGTCGGCGGTGTACCCGCATACCTCCTGGTGTTGCAGGTGTCCATGGGCGGCGGTAACATTTACCATAACGTGGGACCGTTTGCTCGTCCGCCTACCTCCGTATAAAAAAAACCCAGGTGCAAGCAAGGTGGTGAGATTCCTCATTCCTTCCTCGTCACAAAGGCTATTGAACTTAAAGACCTCTTAAAAACTCTTGTTCTTTTCTAATCAAAAATAACTTCAAAGGTGATAGAAAAAGACAAAAAAATTTAAACAATGGTTAGGTATGTACATTTAAATAGAGTTTATGAAAGAGTTTAGAATAAGTTTACCTATAGAGGTTATCGGCTAGTGAATAATACGATAAAGATGTTTAAAGTATTTAATAAAAAAGTCATTGATGTTTTGAACTGGTTTGACCAATGATTAGATTTGTTATAAAATCCGGGGCGCATCCGGGGGTGTGCCAACGTTTGTCATTTTGGGAGTAATGTTGGCATGTATCGCGGATGTCGATGGGCGACAGTATCCATTTACCACCAGGTGGACTGTATGCTCGGCTGCCACTATCGTCCATAAAAATAAAAAAAAAAACTAAACAAAACCGAATCGAATTATACAAATAGGCAAAAATTTTCACATTTTATATCTGTAAATCATTAAATTACATAGTGGCTACGAAATATACATTCAAATATACTTTCCTCTTTTCCATGTTAGGTATCTACTCTTTAAATCGTATTGTATTTAAAATGATCTACAAGGTAAATAATAAAAAATACAAAGTTAGGTCGGTACTTAGAAAGAAAGAAATTTATTGGTATGTACCAAGTAACACTCCACACTATTAAGATAAAGAATAAACAAGGTGTGCATGCGTGTGTGATGGTGCCATGTGCTGCAGCAAAAACTGCAGCGCTGATTTTCAGTTGTAGCCGTTTACAGTTACTTACAGAACGAAGTACAAGTACCTACCTATGTTATTTGGTAGGATCGTAACTGATAAGCTATAGTTATAACTTCTTCCCATTTTAGAAAGTGGATTACCTCTCCCTCCCTATAAATGAACATATGTTACATATGTTACCTAGGTACATAGCTAGAGTAATCCATATGTTAATATGAATATATCGGAATTCCGGGATTTTTAATTGAAATAAATTAGTTTCACAATGTAACAAGATAATACCTAAGTATCTACACTCCTATTTTATTTTACAATGATATAATAGATATAAGTGGATTATGAAAATCACAGGGTTATCAATTATTCGGTAACAATCGCTAGATTTTCAGGTAGGTATGTTCATTCAAAAATCCTGAAAAATGGCACTACCTATTCCGAACGCTTACATTATAATTTACCTCGCCCTCGCTTCGCTTCGGTTTCGTTAAAACAATATTAAACTATACATATAAACCTTCCTCTTGAATCACTCTATCTATTGATGAAAACCGCATTAAAATCCGTTGCGTAGTTTAAAAGATCTAAGCGTACATACAGAGGGACAGACGGCGGGAAGTGACTTTGTTTTATACTACCTATGTAATAAAGATCGGGCCTGACTGCATAGGCCTCAAAGAACTCAAAGCAAAATTTACCTCATACTTACCTACTCGTGGGTACCCGTGTACCCAATAAGTACCTACAGTAACTAATACGGCCTCCCAAAAATCCCAAAATCTACTTATTTAATTTCCAGAGATTAGACTTATTTAACATTAAAAAAGTCCTCATTTAAACGTAGGTATATAAGTAATTATTTACTTCTTACGACGAAATACGAAGACTTCAAAAGTGAAACTAAACTGGGTCTGTCTAGAACCGGCATTCTGGCGACGACGATTGCTAAAAATAACATTTAACAATGTCTATTAAATACACGCAGTATCAAATATCTCCCGTATGGATATTATTTTGTCTGTGGCCTATTAAATTTACAAGTCATCGTATGTGAAAGCAACCTTGAACTCTCGATTCAATTCGTTGATTGGAAGTAGCTACATATAAGGATAGATATATGGATGAATTAATATTGATAATTAATGAACTCTTGGAATTATAGCGATAATTCCGTAGTTTCTGTTATTGAATATCTAATAAAATTAAAACTAGATACAATACCTACGGCTAGAAAGAAATATAATGCGCATAGGAATCTTCGCCATACTTCGTATTTCCGACAAAAACCGAATCAGAAAACTTAACGTGGCGATTAGGTAGGCCAGTGGCCAGTCAGTTGTCATTATATACGTCTTGACGCCAACCGTACGCGTACACTTCTTGTCACGGAATTCTATAGAGCTGTTTACACACCCATCCTCGGTTTGCCGAAGTGCGGCGAAGATTCCTATGCGCATTATATTTCTAGCCGTACCTACTGTAAATCTTTATTTATTTACAAAACCTCCTCTGTGCTTGTAACCATACCATACCTACACGATATCATCAGCCTATATCTCTCTACTGCTGGATACAAGCCTCTCTTAATTCCCGCCACAGCACACAATCTTTCGCTCTTCACATCAAATCACTACGGTTTCATGGCCGGTACGCGTCCTACGATTTCTATTGAAGGCCGTATCTGGGAATCGATAAATAATCGATTGATGTCAGGATTTAGTAGAAGTTGTATGTATAGAAAATTGTAAAAGCAAATCTGGAATTTGTAAAATTAATTAAAGAAACTATAACGATCTGAAAAGTTTACTAAGTAGATATCTCTCAATCGTATTGGATGTTCACCAAGATTTTATCAACCATATTAAATAGAATTCTAGAACTGGTTTCTAACAACTACTTAGGTACTGACTTTTAGTAGAAATTTGGTCGAAGTCGTACATATTGAGGGATAGATAACTCAATTTGTCCGTCTCGTCGCTGCGTGCCTGAAGTTTGCACTAAGCTCCAACTTTTGGCCCTGCTCGCCATTATTACAAAATACCTACCTACATAAATGCCTAATTTTGTAATCAATTGTAAAAATTCGCAAAAGTGGTGAATCGAGTCACGGGCGTTCCATCGACGAAGGGGTTTCCATCATTAAAATTTACTCGTGACTTAGACCTGTAAGAGGTATCTAGATACGAAATAAGTGGCATGCTCGTTTTCCATAGATAAATGTCACGAGCTTGCGTTATCTATCGATGTCTTTGGCGAAACTCTTTACCTGAAATACGGGAGACACAAAAAAAAAAAAATGTACCTAGATCTTTTACAATTTCTTTTAGTACATCCAACTAAATAGGGATATTTTTCTTTTAGAGATTTCTGGATTTATAGATTCAATCGAATCGCACATTGTCCAACGCTACGTTTCCCGGAACGTGGCCTCATATTCTCACCATAATTAGGTAGATATACCTAATAAAATCATACTAATAAAATCGAGTCTGCACCTACATGTTTTTTTTTTAATCAGTTGGAATACCAAGTAGGTAGGTAGGCACGAATGATAGGTACCTATAGGTAGAGCCCAAAAGAACAAGATTTAGATTTTTTTTTAAACTTATTAAGTAGGTATGTTTTTTAAATACCTATAATATATTCAGTATACCTACCTAGAAAGATTACGTTCATATTAGATTCTTAAATAGATACGAACTTAAAAGTATTTTCAATATAAGCTGGGTTTCAGCGAATACGTAGGTACGTAATACGTCCAGTGTGTCAAATATCGGTTAAAATAATCAGGTATTTGGTTTTCAAATTACAAAAATCTGATTTTTGTGAATCATCATTTATTTTTATCTGTTGGTCAATTTTTTTTATAATGGTATGTTACCGTTGGTTAGTACAACAAACATAACAAATGAAACTTAAACAAACTAGATAAACTTCTTTAAAATATAACAAAATTCAAACGTAACCGTTTTGGCTAATTAAATGGAATCATAATCATCTCTATCTGGCCAACACAATACGCGCCAAGTTTAAAACTTCTATGATGACTATTTAGTCCGAGTTTGGTGAGAAAATATGAAAATGTGAAAGCAAACATATTTTTATGGAGTAACAGCTTATTCGTTTTTCCTGTCAAAATTCTCGATCAAAATACAGACTAGGGAGGTTAGTGAAAAATCGGGACATCCGGCGTCCCGATCAAGGGTGAATTGGGACGTGTCACCAGACGCCTGAAAATCGGGACGTCCCGCGCAAATCGGGACACCTGGCAACACTAGTACGGTACCTACCTACTCCTCTTGCAGTTCTCATATCACTGTTGTCTTTGGGTAAACCGAGCTATGAAATAACATACAATAGCCGATCACTAGACATTGGCAGTGATTACAAAACCCTTTTCAAATAAACCTCTGTTCTATTTCATATATGAAAGTTATTAAACTAAAAATATGTCGGCCTTTAAATTATTTTATTTTTGTATGCACGAAAGCGGTAGACGAGCATACAGTCCACCTGATGGTAAGTGGATACTGTCGCCCATAGACATCCGCGATACATGCCAACATTAATCCAAAATGACAAACGTTGGCACGACCCCGGATGCGCTGCCTACCTTTGGAGATATAGGAATGGATTAGGAGAAAGGGTTAGGAAAATGGGGAGGGATAGGATGGGGATGGGCTCAGGCATATCTCACTCACTACCGAAACACGTACGTACATTGGGGAAATACGATAAAGTGCGAAATGCAGTACATTTCAAGGTAGTCTTCTGTGAGAGAGGGGTAACGTGGCCAGTCGAGCGCGCCCAGCGGCTGTTGGATTGCAGCGTGCACTCTCCCCCTCAAAAAGCGACTGAAAGCGACCAACACTGAAAACTACCTTCAGGTAAACCGTCCTAACAGATCAATGGCGATACCAATGGCGTGGCTGGGCGTTCACTTACCCGTTAACCGTGGATTAAGGCTCAGTTATTGTTTCAGTGTTTTGTTTTTATTATTTAGGTTAACCCAATAATAAATAATGCAGTAAAAGACTGGCTGGTATTTTTTACTGAAAACCCCTAGTTTAATACTCTGTAAATCTCTAAATGTTAATGTTACAGTATAACGTCTCGGTGCTTACATAACTCCTGAAAGCGACCAATGCTGAAAACTGCCTTTAGGTAAACCGTCGTAACACATATCCTAATCCGCCTATATCCGAGATACCAATGGCGTGGCTAGGCGTTGACATTTAGTAAAGCCTCGTCCAATGCCGGAGTTAAGTTTATCCGTTATCCGTAGATTAGGCGCTCTCTGTCTCGCGGGGGGCGGGGTCGGGCCACGCCCACCGGTCGATGCGAGCGCTCTGCGGATACTTCGTTCATTGTGCCGTTATCTATCTGAGACTGAGACGTAACACTCTCATCCGGCGCTCGTCACAGATAAGTGCCGGTAACTCAGCTGTGACGTCACAGTTATACTTCGCCGACGAGCTCGTGACGCGGCGACGCACATGACGCCGATGATAGTTCATTAAAATTATTAAAACATTAATTTTCATCACCTGTTTATTTATTTTTTCAAACAAAATCCTTTATTGACTAGTTTAGATTTAAAAAATCGATTGTTATAATAGGTAAGTGGTAATAACGCTGAGATAGGTACCTACTTCTTGCTAAAATGTGTTTTATCTAGGTACTTATTTGTATTTACTCTTAAATACTTATTGCATTAATTTTGTAGGTGCCTATTACCTACCTATGCACCATACATAAATAGTTGTTTTATAAATACTAACCTACACGGTGTATCTATCTCAAGTAAATAACATTTCATTTACCTAAATGAAACTTCATAAATTCATTCAATATGAATACTTTAGAGTTGACATTGAAACAAATATAATCCTTAAGCCAAAAAATAGCTACTTGTGTTACCTCGCAAAATGATATTAATATATGTAGGTATGTATACCTACCTATCTACCTACATAATTTACAAAAAACTAGTAGGTACCTACCTATTCTCTAAATATCATACCTATTTGTGCATTGTAGGTAAGTATGTAGGAAATACCTAAGAAAAATTGCAAAAAAACAAGTGGTTTTTTTTTTCAAAATAAATATTAGGTAGGTGCCTACGTTAAATTTTCATGTCAATTAACTCAAACTGTTAGTCCAATCAAATCGGCCTTTAAATCAAAATTTTGGAGGAAATACAGGAATTTTTGATATAATTTAGGTACTTTGAAGTATATACAAACGATATACAAAGAAATTTGAAAAATTTGAAATTCAAAGAAAGAAATCAAAGAAATTTTTTTTTCAACCCTCTCGAGGTGTGAAAAATAATAAAGTGTTTTTTTATTATAAGATTATTCAAAAGGGGTATGAGGTAGAAAAAAATGTTTTAAATAAAAATTTGATGGCAAAAAAAAATCAAAAGATCATTTTTATGTAAAATTTCATGCTCTACAGTTTTTAACTGATATACAAAACATACAGATAAAAACTCAAACAATGAAAGTACCCAATCCAAGGTTGAAATTTTCGGAAATATCTGTCTGTCTATTACACCATATATTACCTATTTAGAAGAAATAAACAAAAACACAGCAAAGATTTTATAAAAAAAAAAAAAACACTTACGTACATTAATAACCTACTAGGTACTTATATGAAGAATATTTAATTAAACACAAATGTGAATGATAAAATTTCTTACTTTTAAGCTTTTTTCTATATTTCTCTGCTTTAATTGCGGTTAGGTTAGGTTAGGTTATGTTAGCTTATCTACAAATAAGCTTAAATATAAATATGTAAAATGAGAAATGGACTCGTCAATTTCGGTTCTATTTCTGAGAATATCTCAAATAGATAAACGAACAAAACCATAAACCTAAGTATCTTATTCTATTAAGTACTTGCTACTTAATGAATAGATAGACTTTACTTAGGTGGTACTTACTTTAATTTACTTATGTAGGTACTCTATTAAGTGTATTCACATCAATTTCCTAAGTAAGACGTAACAAAGGTGTCTATTTTATTTGGAAGTTTTTAAAGTAACGTTAGCGTCATGTGTACAGACACAAAGACAATACAAGTGGGCGGCTGTGGGAAGGGGGGTGATCTGCCCCCCTCCCGACACGAATTTGTTACCTCGACAAAGTAATATCTCCGCGATGGGACGATTAATTCCCATGACACGATAATACTTTGTATAGAATTTGAATTTCGTTGATAAGTTTTGTGTTAGTTATCTAACGCCAGGTTTCGCATGATATTCCACGAATATTGCTATGCTAGATTTTTTTCTATAGAATGAAGGTGACAGACGAGCATGCAGCCCCACTGGTGGTAAGTGGATACTATCGCCCTGGGACATCCGCGACACATGCCAACATCATACCAGGATAAGAAACGTCGGCAAGCCTGGCGCCCTGATGCACTACCTAATTATAGAAGAAGACGCCATACATACAGTCCACCTGATGGTAAGTGGATACTGTCGCCCATAGACATCAGCGATACATGCCAACATTACTGCAAAATGATAAATGTTGGCATGCCCCCGGATGGGCTGCCTACCTTTGGAGACATAGGAATGGATTTGGAGAAAGGGTTGGGAAAATGGGGAGGGATAGGATGGAAATGGGCTCTGGCACGTCTCACTCACTACCGAAATACGTTAAGGAAATAAGATAAAAGTTGGAAATGCAGTACATTTCAAGGTAGTCTTTTCCAGTCGAGCGCGCCCAGCGGCTGTTGGATTGCAGAGTGCACTCTCCCCCTCTTTGCTTATCTTTGAAGATTTAGGAAAGGGTTTGGAAAAAAGAGTCGAGAAAGGGGGGAACAGAAAGTATAATAGAATGAGGGGCATTCTTCATCAAATTACACCGCACCACATGACAATGACCAGGAGTCTGGATAAGGCGACTTATACCAGGCTATTTTCAGACTTAGGTATATCAGAAAGTTTTACGACATAGAGTTTTTATACGATTGGTCAAACTGAAAATTCATAAAACTACTGTACAATACGATAGCAAAAGAAACAAATTCGAATATTGAAATGGAACCCTTTCCTTGTCAAACGCCATTATATTCTCAAAGCTGTCATTTGTTTTTTATTTCTGGCGGCAATTTGAAAGTTGTGTTTGCGGAAAAATTACCTTAACAAGAGAACATTTTCGTTTAATGTTTTTTTAAGACTCGTTGCAGTCAAAATCCAGACATCCAGTGTCACTGTTCATAACTGATTCAGTGAATTTAAACGTGGTCGTACCCACCGCAGTGACGATGTTAGAGAAGAGCGTCCTGCTACGGCGGTGACGGAGGAAAACATCAAAACTGTGCGGCTCATGATTGAAGCAGACAAACGAACGACATATCAGCGTACCTACTGGTATGAGTTAAGTTCAAACTATTTTACACGATCGCCTACGGATAAGGAAGATTTGTGCTAAATAGATTCTTCATAATTTGAGCGTAGCTCAAAAACACTGCCGCGTGGAATGGTGTCTCCAAATGCTTGAAAAATTCGACAGAGGTCAATCAAATGCTGTTTTTGATATAGTAACAGGTGATGAAAGCTAGATCTACTGCTATGAGCCTGAAACTAAGAGGCAATCGCGCAGTGGGTCTTTCCTTTCGAAGAGTTGCCAACGAAAATGAGGGGAGGACGGAGTGCTGAGACATGGTCCCATTTAGAGTTAATGGGTCATTCCCCATACAGTCCTGATCATGAGCCCGTGATTTTTATTTATTACCTAAAATTAAGTAAAAACTCAGAGGAATGCGTTTTATGAATGCAGAAGAGGCAGTAACGGCCTTCCAGACGGCTGTTGAAGAGGTGCCTAAAGAAGGGTAGGCTGAATGCTGCCACAATGGCTTCATCACATGAAAAAATGTATCGATTGTCGCGGAGAATACCTCGAAAAGCAATAAAACAACTTGCATCTTTATATCTGATATCATTTCTGAGATTCTAAAGACTTTCAATGTCACCCACGTATATGGAGGACTGGCTGGTTTTGATGTCAATTATCGTGTCTGATTAAAAAATGAATATTCGACGGGAATATTTCCGCGCTATAATTTTGAATGACTTTAAATGTTCTTGAAAACCTGAAGATTCTTTCAATAGACATCAAATGACTTAGCACAGTCTGTCAGTGTCAAGTTTTCTTTGTAATTAAGAATTTCAAAGTCTAAAACGTATCCTGTTAATATCCAGTCCCGTCGAAGTAAGTCAGGAGTCACTCAGTAAAATGATAGTTGTTTTACTGAGGACAGAAGAGGACTCCTTCGAAGCACAGAAACAGCATTAATACAGAATGGTACGTAGCCACGTGGTTGCCAAACGTTTTTACTGTAAGTATTGAGTAACAACCGTCCAAACAGAGGTCTCTGCAGAATGCTGTTGCAACACGACGAGTTCGCTCACGCAGAGCTTAAAACAATGGACTTTTTGGACAGTACCTAACCCAGTTAAAGTTTTAGGCCATCCTCGTTACAGTCCCGACTTGGTACCTTGTGACTTTTTTATTTCCCAAAATTAAATCCCATCTAAAAGAAGCCGTTTTCGTCGCCGGAAGACACGCTGGCTACACTTAAAAAGGCCGTGAAAGAGGTACCTGGAAACGAGTGGAATAAATTTCTGACCTCCCCGTGTACTTACATTTTAAAATTGAAAAGAAGTAGGTACTATTTGAGAAAAATAATGGATTTTTTTGCTAACATTCGATCAAGACGTACCAAGCAGGGAACAAACATTGGTGTACCTATCTATCTATGTTATAGGTACAGTATTAATAGACAAATAGATAAATATACTTAAATAAGATTAAATGTGACCGAACCACGACAAAAATTTAACGCAAAGTAATCGCATAATCATCAATAATCCTTAAGTTATACAAAAAAAGGATCACCGGGAAGGATTTCTACAACGACAATACAAAATCACTATCGTAACAAAACATTACAAATTTCAATCGTACGTACAAAGTAATAAGATGTAAAATCACGTGTTACATATTTTTTGTATATATTGCAACCCGCTGCGAATCGGCCAAAGATCAGATTAGAGAAAAAAACAGATATTCGGATTATAATTAATGAAACGTCACTCGATTTTTGACTTACCTACCTGACTGGATGCAATGTTTGGACATGGGAGAATATTGAACTTGAATTATTATATCGAAATACACGTGGCTAATAACTAATCGAAATACGTAGAATAGATAACTCTAGCAGCTAGAAACATTTGCTGATAATACAATTTAAAAAAAATAACAATGATCCTAAATTCTAATTAATAGAATGACCAGATGGACTGACGACTTGAAGAAAGTCGCCGGTAATGGCTGAATGAGAAGAGCAGAAAACTGTGTGTGGTGGCGGTCCTTGGGAGAGGCTTATATCCAGCAATGGAGAGATAAAGTCTAATGGTATCATAGAACCATTGAATTATTGCTGTCAGTCAGTGACCAATGAGAATAGGTCTTTATCCAGTAATGGAGATAAATGGGCTGATGGTATGAAAAAAACATTTTAAAAAGCCTTTATCTACAAAATAAATATTTAATCACTTTTTTTAATCTTTGTAGTCGTAACATTTTTTGTTTAAAATTTCCTTTTTTGTTTTATATAGGTATAGGTAGGTAAACTTAATCATTACAATTACGTTTGTAAATTGTAGCCCAAGCCGCAAGTACCCTACAACAGCAATATAAACGAGTATATGTGGACATTTATTAATTTACGAGTAGGTAGGTACCTGCCGAGATCTTTGCCTGTAGGTATGTTAACAAATATGGATCTTTAATGTCTGAGATTAAACATTTTATTCGAATTGAACTGAAGATGCCGTTTTATAAGTAAAAATGAACATTCATCAAATAAACCACGGTTATTCATAAAGTTTATTTCATCCGTACAATAAACTGTGTGAAAGTACGAGTATGTAATAAAATCAGTAAGAATTAAGCGTTAACACTGTCCAACGCACTTCGATCCAACGCTGGACACGTCCCGGATAGGGACCTGTCACACCCAAAGCGAGAATCATACCACTAGAGCAACGAGCCACTTGATGTTCAGTGTTAAAATTTTTATGCGCAACAATTGAAAGGAGGTTTTTACATCTGTTTTAATAAATAAGTTCAGGTACTTGCCAAATAATCAATAATATTTATGCATCATCTGAATGATTATACTGAATTTGGTAGGGGCAGAGTGCACGCTACATTCCAATAGCCGCTAGGTGCACTCGACTGGCCACGTTCCCCTCTCTCACAGAAGACTACCTTTAAACGTAGTGCATTTCCCCAATGTATGTGCGTGTTTCGGTTGTGAGTGAGATATGCCAGACCCCATTCCCATCCCATCCTATCCCTCCCAATTTTCCCAACCCTTTCTCGCAATCCATTCCTTAATCTGCAAAGGTAGGCAGCGCATCCAGAACGTTTGTCATTCTGGACTGATATTGGTATGTATCGCAGATGTCTATGGACGACAGTATCCACTTACCATCAGGTGGACTGTATGTTCGTCTATATAATGGCTTATGCGATTAAGTTCGCCTGTTGTACATACATACTACTATGCAAAGAAGTTTAAATAGATACCTGCTGACAATGGTAAAACCTGGTAAGTAGCATTTGCCCACTTTGTCGGCAACATGCAAACTATTGTCGTTTTTATTGGTTTTACCTGTTTACAAAACATGTTAAGACTTCTAAACAGGGATTTACTGCTTAGGATACTTTTGACGGACAGCTATACTACCCGTGCACACCTATTTGGGACTTCATCACCGTGACGTCACTCTGTCTTGCCCGTACTGATCAGTAACAGAATGCACCTGCAATGTAAAAATAATACAGTAAAAAGAATCGTATAATACGTACGAGTATAATGTGGGATATTTTTTGGTCAACATTATTTAAAGTATTTCTCTGAAAAGACAATTATACAAATATATGCAGTTTTAATTCAATACTCGTTTATTGGTATTTTTTGTACTCGTATATTATGTATAATCAATAAATGATTTCCGTAAAGCGTAACATTTTTTTTGTAAAGGAATTAATGAATTCTGCACTTAATTAATTAAATAATAATTGCATAATGGGTAGTGTACTTTTTTAGAAAAGTGTCCCACCGGTTGCAATACGAATGTGGAAGGCAATATGCTACAATTTTGCGTACATTCCTACAAATCACCTGTCTCGCTACTCCATTTGTGTACTCCAAACTTTTTTGAATAAAATAATCATAAAAGTGTACGAATTTGCCCGATACGATCTTCTGCTATGTTGACGAATCTCCTTTTAAGACGAATATTGCTATTTTAAACTACAAAATAAGGTGTTTACCGCAGGTGTGACCGTCGATTTATTTTCATTTAGCTTCAAATAACCCAGCTATTCAAAAAGTATAATAGTATTTTGTAGTATTGCAAATTTGTTTCAATTATGATTACCACCATTAATTAATTATCTATCTTAACAGACATTTTTGGAGTGGTCAAAGATAATTATATTCCTTACATATAGGTACGAGTAGTTGCTTCCTTTAACTTTATTTTTAAGTATAGGTACGATTCCTTTTTAGTTTCCTATTTATTTACGATGAAAGATTACCTTTCTTTACCTTCTAAAGCCGCTTACATTTTGTTTACTTCTTCGGTAAGCATCGATTTTTTAGAATAAGTCAAAATCAATTTAAAAAGTGTTAATCAAAAATCACCAGCTACTTTATTCTGTCGAAAAAATACAATTTATCTCACAAAATTCGTCTGCTTTAAACAACCGAAACAAATCTGTGGATCGGCGGACGATCCGAAGCTCGGTTTAGAATGCGACGAATTTGACAAGTCACCGATTTTTTATCAACAGCTAAGATTATCTGGTCTCCTTACCCACTCGATCAATCTTATCGAGGTAACTGCTGATTCATTAAACGCTACAACATCTTAAACACCTTAAATAACTTTAAACTAAATTTTACTTTATGCAGAGGAGTTTAAAAGTAAAATTCGAAAAGGTTGGAATAATGGAGACGCCACATTGATCTTCGAATGCGCCGGATCATCGCCGGATTCCGGGAAATTCGCCCCGCGTGAATACCTGCCTTTACAGGTAAGCGTTTGTGAAACGAAAACGACTAGATATGGCAACTTTAAAGAAATTAACCTAAGATTAATAAGAGTTAAGAAATGTTTTAATTTTTCACGACAACTGCAAAGCCAACAAGGAAGAGTTCTGATTTTACCTATCATAACTTTTCCTTTTTGAATTGTCTGAATTCCTTTAATTCTTCTGCAATACCTATCTAACCGTTATCAGCCCTCTCATCGACCATTGCTGGATATGGACCTCCTCAAGCACCTTCTCTTGTGCATGAGGGATCTCTTCCCGTGGGTGTCGTAAAAGGCGACTAAGGGATAACAAAGTCGCTACCACAAGCGCAGTGGAACTACACCACCTCTAACAGAGTGGACTTGTCAACCCGCTTGGCCAGGGTGCCGTTTCAAGGCCATACATCCCTCATGCAGAAATACAGTCAGCAACAGGTCAGCGAATACTGCATCAGTATTCGCTACCTCAATACCTTAATACGATAGTAATAAACGTTTTCGAGTACATTAGAGTGTTGCTGACTGCACATATTTAACATCGGGTGTGAAAATGAACTGTGTAAAGTTCTCTGAAAATACAATTCGGAGCATTTTATTAAAAACATAAAACAAACAAACTAAACTAAAACTAGAATTATCCATAACTGTTAATCATTGTATTTATTTGTTTATTTTTCTATAGCAAAACAGAGAAATAAGTAACTGAAGTATAAATGCCGAACTTATTGCCAACTAGCTGTGCCCGCGACTTCGTACGCGTGGAATTTTAGTTTTTAAACTCTAAATCGGGATATCTTTTCTTCCCGTCAGCCGATTTCGATGACTCTTATTCGAAGCGCCAAGCTTAGCTTAATTAACCCGTGGAAACCCCATGAAAACCCATTTAGTAGTTTTGGAGATTAGCGTGTTCGAACAGACAAACAGACAGACAAAAATATTCAAAGTCGTCTTTTTGTATTTTGATACTCTTTCTTCATCGTCCCCGATCAGTTTTTGGTAAATATATTCAATGTACAGACACGCTGGTTCTACAGTTTTATTATATGTAGGTACCTACTTATAGATATTGTCTCTGCTCGTATTGTGGCCGCTTTTCGCGCAGTGCTCGGCTCAATCGCATCAACTGAGTTCGATACTGTTCCCCAGTGATGGTTTCGCCCTGTTTCAACAGCTCATAATAAATAACACCGTCCTGGTCCCACCAAATACACAGCAAAACCTTCGAAGAGTGAATATTCGGCCGAGCCGACGACGTAGAAGCATGACCGGGCAGTCCCCATGATTTTTTTCTCTTTGGATTGCTGTAATGAATCCATTTTTCATCACCCGTAATGATGCGATGAAGAAAACCCTTGCTTTTTTGCCGCTGTAGCAGTTGTTCATAGGCGAAAAAACGACGCTCAACGTCTCTTGGCTTCAAATCATAAGGAACCCAAGTTCCTTGTTTTTGAATCATTCCCAACGCATGCAATCGCTTGGAAATGGCTTGGCGGGTAACTCCCAATGCTGAAGCAAGCTCATTCTGCGTTTGGCGCGGATCCTCATCGAGCAATGCCTCCAATTCAGCGTCTTCGAAGGTTTTTGGCCTTACTTCACGCGAACGGTCGTCAACATCGAAATCACCGTCTTTGAAGCGACGGAACCAATCACGGCACGTTGTTCCACTTAGAGCAGCATCTCCGTAAACTTTTTGGAGTTCTCGATGCGCTTCAGCCGCCGTTTTCTTCGAATGAAAGAAGAAAAGCAACACTTCCCGCAAATGACGATTATTTGGCACAAAATCAGACATTTTCGCACAACCAAAAGTATACGACGCAAAAACAAAATCACTAATGTGTCAAAGCGGTTTGTTTACCATATGTCTAAGCTTGGTTCATGACGTTTTGGTTATGTCATAATCGTCCAGCACTTACTAGTAGAGCCATCTCTTGAAAAACAGCGGGAACTTAGTTGCGCACCTAATAACATATTTTACTCTTTACGGTGACTTCTTGCTCAAGTTCGACACATTTTTGCCTTTTTAATGTAACAATAAACATTTCAATTGAAGTCCTTTCCTACTCAAGGTGAATTATTGATTGATGTAGGATTTTCGTTTAATGAATCAAATTAAGGAGTTAAATTAATCTGATACGGTTGTCCTCATTGACAATCCCCACCGATGGAGCCGACGGGAATTGTAGACAAACTATTTCCGTTTTCCCCACTGATGACAGTGGGGACAATAAATTTAATTAGTTTTGTGTTTGAATTTTCGTTGACCGGACTAAAGTTTTTACGAAATACCCTAAGTAAAGCCAGAATAAAAAAAACAGTTTAATTACGACTAGTTGTTAAATACTTTTAGTAAATACATATCTGACGTTATTCTACGTCCCTGATTATTCTTTTTTTTTTAATTATTATTGGGGTATTTCGTTACAACTACAGTGGGGAATTCAAACTTAATGAGTGGGCACAACGGTAATAATTTTGTCAACAATTCCCGTTGTCCCCACCAAAGGAAATTGTTGGTGGAGATAACGGTACCAAACCATTAAATTTCAGTATTTTTTTTTAACTCAACTAATGTCTCGTTTATACATGAAAAGTTTCTCAAACGGTTCTGGCGAGAATATTGTAAACGATTCTCGTATGCGACCAAGCTACATACAATTCTCACCTAGAACTGTTAACATGATGATGAAAACTCAATGTTAACAGGAATAACAGTGAACAGATTATATTAACAGTTGTTTATACTAACTTTTAACCGATGCTCCAGAAACCCGCGTGCGAGAGACTCTCCTTGTATAAATGTGAATATAACACACCACACTAAACCACTTTATTGTATATTGACAGGTCTAGTCTATAGTAACTCTATGTGAATATGACTTGCTGTTTGTCGAGGGAGGGCGCGGCTCTGTTATTGTTGACCCCGCCATTTCTTGTCTACCCTTAAATAAATACACTACTAACGCGAACATCTCAAATTAATACCTGTGCCTTTATTCTTCCACGAATATAGACTTTGATGATGCCGAAGGCTTAAATTAGTGTGTCGAGAAATGAAGTAAGTACGAAAAAGTACATTAATTAATTACGACAATCAATAAATTAATTACATACAATAATTGATTACGTTAATGAGCTTTAGTAATTTAAACTACTTAAGTAGTTTTAAAGCCATACATCCCTCATGCATGGGACAATGTGCATGAGGTAGCCCATGTCCAACAGTGGGCACTGAAAGGGCTGGTTGCATTGCATTGCAGTCCACTTAAAATCAGGATCCAAAAAGCCCAAGTATATCCAACTATGAAAAGCACTTTCGACTAATTAATTATAGGACAAGCCTGTGTGTGATGACGAGCTTGGGAGGGGTCTATATCCAGCAGTGGAAAGACCTAGAGTGTATGATGAGATAAATAATGCTGCTTTTTCATTATATCTATCGTATTAAGAGTTACTCTATTAAAATGGCGAATCAACCCCATCCTCCGCGAAGGAAGAATGGAGAGTGGGTAATAGATTCAGCAGTCACGATGTGTAACTGGGATTGGGAAGGTTAAAGAAGGTGGATTAAAGAAATGGATTGCATTGAGTTGGATTAAAGAAGGTGCTGCTGGATGCAATGAGAGACTGATAACTTTCACTAATCGCCGAAATACGTTGATAAGTCTTATGACAGTCTGAGGTGTAAAATCAATCAGTTATTGTCCTCATTCATTATACTGGTGCTTTGTGATGCAGTCAGCTTAAAATTATTGACTTATGTGCCGTGTGGTGTCGGCCGCCTACAGAATAGCACCACCCCATGTCTTCCTGTAGGTGTCGAAAAAGGGCAACTAAGGAATAACAAAGCCGTTATCACAAGCCCCGAGGAACTTCAGCATCTCTAAAAGAGTGGACTCGCCAACCCGCTTGGATAGCGTAGCGTTTTAAGGCCATACATCCCTCATGCACATGACAATGCCATACATGCTTGTTCCATACATGCACAAGACAATGAGCATGAAGAGGCCCATGTCCAGCTGAGGATACTAAAGGGGTTAGTTAGGGTTACATTCAACTTACACATGAATTTTCACCAAAACAATTTTCTATTTTCAGTGTAAAAAATCCAAAACGTTACGTTTTTTTTGCGTGTAAATCTGCTAGGATAAAAATAGGGCTCGTCCGGGATTTGAACCCGGGACCTCTCACACCCAAAGCGAGAATCATGCCACTAGACCAACGAGCCACTTGAGGAAACTTAAAAAGAACATCTTAGAATTCAATTAATTTGTTTACATACATACCTACGAATTATTCAATTAATTAAATTTTCAGTTGTGTAAATAATAGAATTAGTATAATAGATACGTGAAAGACAGTTTAACTATTTCATAGTATCCGGCTCGTTGGTCTAGCGGTATGATTCTCGCTTTGGGTGTGAGAGGTCCCGGGTTCAAATCCCGGACGAGCCCAACGTTTTGTTCCTTTATCATTAAAACATGTCTACATAACTTGAAAACCTATTGCAACTTTTATAATCGTCTCACAGTAAGTAATAAATCTTCAGCACAGATGATTAAAAGTTACAATTTCAATTGTTCTGCATGAGATAGGTAACTACATATATTACCCAGGGTTCAGAACTCGATTTCGACCTAAAATACTGTTTTGATCACTGAACAAAACCCTCATACTTTATACCTTCGAAATAAGAGGAACGTTTTTATTAAGACATACATTGTCTTATTAATCTCGGAATAAATATTCTACAGAACAGCGAAAAGAGAATGAAGCTCTGACTCTCTCCTAGGGTTAAAGTGCCAACAAACAGACATCGTCTTTTTCTTTTATAGACCGCCGCCCATAGGACGACACCTGCAACACCAAGGGGCTTTCGGATGCGCGCCGACCTTGCAGAATCCTGTTCACAGTTCTCTTTAAATTCACCTCTCTACTTTATTGTCATTCGTATGTAAGTCATTTATTGGTATATAATTATGTTATTCATATATACCTACACATATTTATATGTAGATATATCCCTTCGTTGCCTCGGTTACATTTTATTCGACTATCCGTGTAAGACATTACAGGAATAGATCTCACGACGAGTGAATTCAGCAAAAATTCCTTCTCCATCATTCACATAAATGAAATTCCAATTCCAAAACCGAATGTAAACATTCCTAAACCTTATTACCCATCTTTCTCCGTAAGTAAAACACGGAATTCTTATTGCGAACATATAGGGAAATTATACGAGACTCCACATCTGCGCCCGCCTTCGAACGCTGAACTGAACCTCCTCGCACGCTTTGGAAAATAATAAAGTCCCGTTTTAAAAGCAATTCGTATGTGAGATACAACGAATGAGGCGTAATAAAGTGTATTAGGACTTATAAGAAACATATTGCAAATAGAATGGTAGTAACGGTCGTGTATAAAAAACAATATTGTGAGCAAGTATATCATCTAAAGTATTCATATATTTTGTAATGTATTTCTTCCATTATTGCCTATAAATACTGTGCCTTATTTTTAAAATCGTGGGTAATTTATTGATTGAAACAGTTAACTTTTATATTACTATGATTGTCAGCATAGAATTTACGGAATGTGATCGTTAGATCGTAACTGTATTTAAATACGAAGAGAAAAAATGTTGTACAAACTTTTAAAGGAGTTATTTTCACATGAGATTCGGTATTTTATTGACCACGTCCTTTCCAGTCCAGCATCCTAAATGCATCGTTCATTGCGTTATTGAACAGTTTCGGAGATATTATACCTCCCTGTCTCACATCTCGACGCAACTGGATCGGCCTGGTCTGCTGGTCTTGAATTCGGATCATGAATATTTATATAACATTGAAATGTTCACAGTGTTATACAAACATTTCGGCACCTCGATATAACGTTAATCGACTTGACACCGCTGTAAAGATTCCAGAACAGCCCAGGTCTTTACAGAGTCGCAGACTTTCTCTTAGTCTACAAAGGCAAGATACAAAAGCTGATTATTATAGTCTTCAGTCTTTTGTATAAGCTGCCTCAGTGTGTGAATGTGGTCTACGGTATTGTAGCCTTACCGAAACCCAGCCTGCTCCGACAGCTGGAACTCCTCTAACCTCCGGGCGATACTATTCGTAATATACCCTCTGGAATAACTTATATACGTGGCTCAAGAGAGAGATAGGTCTATAGTTCTTCAATAAGACCTAGTCTCTTTGAAGAACAAGATTAGCATATCCCTACTCCACGCCTCCAGTTTTATTTCACCATTTTATTTTATTCGGCTTTCACAAGCTCTGATGTTATACCCTCTTCACCGGCGACTTCACTATACCTAGAGGAAATACCAACGGGGTATAAAAACTGGTAGACGCTTCCGCATGATAAGTCCTTTTTAAGCAATAAGTAGTTTATCAGTGTTAAACTTAATAACGTCCATTAACATTTACTATGAAAAGAAACAATGAAAATTCTTTACACAAATGTTTTAGACATGGTTTCTAATCGACTTTATTTGATGATTTCATAATAAAGATTTTTAAAATACGACTCACTATTCACCGGCTCGTTGTTCTAGTGGTATGATTCTCGCTTTGGGTGTGAGAGGTCCCGGGTTCAAATCCCAGACGAGCCCAGTTTTGTATGGTTTTTTTAAATGGAATGCTTGGAATCTGTATAGCTTCACATATATAAAAAAAGGTTTGCCTTTTCGCACTAATCAAATTTAGTCGAGCATAACCTATTTATGGCATTATTTTTAGGGCGTATTTTTTATCAAAATTGGTCCAGTAGCTCACGAAGTGATGCATACGATTTCTCGGATAAAATAGAATTCTAAGAGATGAAGTCGCGGGTAAATACTACTAGCAAATATAAGGAAAATGTATCCCACAAGTAGGTAACTATTTATAAAGACGCAAGGATCCGTTTCACCGAGTGATCAACAAACGGGCCCTCAAAGGAAATAATCTGTGCCCTGGTTGCATTAAAATATAAATATCGTCGTTAGCAAATCATTAGCTGGTACATTTTTCCTGTGAAGGATCGCTCCGTTTCCTATCAATCGGCCGTAAAGAGGGTGCTTGCAAAAGGTTTTCTAAAGCGATTCGTCTAACTAAAGAACTTTGTACATAGGAATACGACCTTCAACTTTATTCAATGAACGTAATTCTTTTTTTATGCTTTCGTTGAATAAAATCACACCTGGAAAATGAAAATAGGTTCTATACAGTTTGTATTCTGTTTAATCTCAATGTGGGTAATAATAACGCAATCAAAATTGTCACATTATTTCGTCACTAGTTCATACTAACTATCATTACGGAATTTAATAGTTAAATAATACGTGTGGCTTTTACATCTGAACGTTGTTATTTACGACTACTTACCAGAAATAGTTAATAATTTTATAGCACTGTTTATTCTTTTTTCAAATACCTACATATCAAGTGGTTTTGTTTGAGAAATACAGTACTCCTTGGAAGTTCAAATTAATAAAAGTTAGTTTGAGGCGAAACTATCCCGTTAATTACGAGTCAGTGGCGTGCATTCGTTTTGAAACTTGATATTCAACTTTAGACCATTACCGTTCATCATGTTTCAAGAAATCAAAAATTGTTTTTCAAATATTACAAAAACATTCAAAAAATTGTTTTTAACCGACTGGAAAATGGCGATCGCACGTGACAGCCCACGCTAGTGTAGGTTTAACGTAAAAGTTAATAGGTAAGTTCCACTTATTTGCTGATATTTGATGCACGTCCCCGTTACGAGTGCTACTGTTAATACAAAGAATCGAGTAACAAATCCCTATAGCGTTTCGTCACAGAAAACAGTTTTAGTATGTTAAACAACGCGTAACGATTGATTCCTAGGGTTGCCTCTTTAGAGAGCTCATTGGGCAAATAAATAAAATTGGATAATAATATCAGGATAAACATAATAATAATAATTAGACGGTAGGTATAATCCATAAGTTCATAATCACTCAGCGAGCTATGGAGAGAGCTATACTCGGAGTTTCTTTGCGAGACAGGATCCGAAACGAAGACATTCGCCAAAGAACTGAGGTCACCGGCATAGCTCGTAGAATCGGCATGTTGAAGTGGCAATGAGCAGGTCCTATTTGCCGCAGGTCCGATAACCAATGGGGTAGACGAGTCCGGGAGCGGAGGCCACGTGCCGGGAAGCGCTGTGTCGGACGCCCTCCGGCCAGGTGGACTGACAACTTACAGAAATTGGCCAGTGGTGATTGGATGAGGAGAGCTGAGGATAGTGTGTGGTGGCCAGATTTGGGAGAGGCCTATATCCAGCAGTGGAGAGACATGGGCTGATGGTATGGTATAGTAAACATAATAATATCATAACAAATAAACATGGAAAAACTGGGGCCTTAATGGTTAGGCTCGCATCCAGGGACATGTCAACGTTTTGTCATTCTGGACTGATGTTGGCATTTTTGGCGGATGTCTATGTACGACAGTATCCACTTACCATCAGATGGACTGCATGCTCGTCTGCCGCATTTTTACTTTAAAAAAATTACCAGCCCTAAACAACTAAGCATCCTTCTGCTCATTTTGTCATCTGCAAGTCCCGAAGCAGTAATATCGCGATTAATATCCTGATACACCCAGGGGCCCGTACATATAATTCAACAACCAAACGGCTTGCGCGCTGCTCAATGGCTGATGACAATTCCCAGCATTGGTCATTAGTCATTACGTGTTTCCGAACATACTTCATTTGATTAAACGCTTTGTTGATATGAGATAAAAAACCTTTATCTGTGTACAAGTATCTAATACAAAAATTGAAACATCCAAACACCAACAAGAGATTGTGTGGTGTAACTACACACAATTGTCTCGACATACAACAACACAACTGGTTGTCGCCAAAAGGGTTGGTAGTTCAACACATATATGATATTGTCTAGGAAAAGGGACTTTGTCATCGGTTGCCTGGGAAAGCACTACTAGACACGGTCTTGTGCAAGAGGGATGTATAGAGGCCTTAAAACTATACCACACGGCCAGATAACGTCTCAATCTCTGCATGACAAGTTAAACTGTGATATACTGCTGTGACGTATTTACAACCTAAATTCTCGTGACAAAGTAAAAGAAAGGTACAAAAATAGGGCTCGTCCGGGATTTGAACCCGGGACCTCTCACACCCAAAGCGAGAATCATGCCACTAGACCAACGAGCCGCTTACAAAGAAAAAGATAATTCTTGGCCAAATTTTCGGCTGCTGAAACAGCTGGTTAAACAAAGCATTCATGACAAATTTAACAAATTTAGTTTTAATGATTTAACAAATTCTAGCCGGTGGGAGGGTCTTTTTGTTTCTACGACACTATTCTATATCCCACAGGTGCTACGTAAGTCTGACTGGCCCACTCGCATACTTAGTTACTCGTAATAGTCTTGCTCTCAAAGAAGACTCCACTGGGACATTGGTATGTTTCTTCAGTCTTCCGGAAGACAGCAGTATTCCGTGTTTTGGCAGCGAGTGATAGTTGCTGCAGCTACTGGATTCTTTATCTCATCCTATTTTCCATTCCACGTGTTTTCCTTCTCTCATTTCATTATACTTCCTATTTTAAAAGCAACTTAAAGACTTTACTAATGTTGGTATTATATGTTTTCAGCTTACCCGACTATCTGAAATTATGACACCTTTTTTTAAAGTTAACCAATTTTTGTTTAGAAGAATAATTGTATAAAATGTTTGTCTCAAACTATATATAATCGTCAATATGTAAATAAAGAGCTTGTGTATTCAGCTGGTACCGTACCAATTACTGAAACGCGAACTTGGAGTTTTCTTCGTTTTTCAATGGCTCGTTGGTCTAGCGGTATGATTCTCGCTTTGGGTGTGAGAGGTCCCGGGTTCAAATCCCGGACGAGCCCTGTTTTAGTCAAGCAAAGTAATCTATTTTGTAAAATTCCAGGACGACCGAAAATTTATAACCGCAAGTTGAAAGTCTCGAGCGGACATTTGAATGTTTTAGCATTACTTGAGTTCCTTCTGCGTTTTGTTTTGGGGGAGTTGGAATCATCTTAATGCCCGTAATTATACGGATTCAGCGAATTACTCGGTCATAAGTAAATAAATGAAATGTCCTATTTACAATCGTAAATTTCTCGGGGCGAGTCGCGGCTCTGCGGTTTTAATTCCTCCCTTTCTCTAATACTTTTCATTGTAAAAGCGGGTATTACGCAATCGTAAATACAAATACTTGTGTGCTTTATACAATCTATAATTAAACTTAGCTGTACTAACTAATTTCAATTAAAATATTTTCTATGATTTATACAAAAACATTATGATTGTATATTGAACGCTGATATATTTTTTCCGGGCTAATTAATGATATATTCATTAATGGAATTTTTTATTTTGGCCCAGGACTATTTTTTATTACAACAAATATGCAGAAAAATGTGCATAATTTCCTTGTGAATCTACCTATTACCAAACACATTTTCCAATTTATACAGCGTTACCTAATTAAAAATACCTACACTTTCTTAACACTGAAATTATCTATCATTAAAACTAATAAAATAAATTTAGCACTTTATTTATTCTATAAAGATTGAGTAATTTCTCTTATCGTTAGTCATCAACCGGTACTGAGAGAATCAAGACATACCTATACAACGATTTGAGAATACCTACATTTTTTTTTTATAGATAAGTGGGCGTACGAGTAAGTGTTACCGCCCATGGACACCTGCAACACCAGGGGGTATGCGGGAGCGCCGTCGACTTTGCAAGATCCTATTCACAGCTTATGATATACATGCAAGCACTCTAGGACAGGCACGTTAGTCTAATAGTGTTCTATATTCAGTAGCTTTCGAATTCTTTAATTCATATATTTTTTGAAAATGGAACATTCTTATTACATAATACATATATAAGTTTTAAAGAATCTTTAATGAACCCCTCCTCATCTGCTTCACCAAAGAAATTGCCAACCAGGTTTCATTGATAAAAACGAATGATGTGTCATCTAATCTATTCCCATATCGATGGTTATATATAAATTTTATATAGAACAAAAAATAATAGAACACAAAAAAGAAAATATCCCAAAATGAATATTTCATTACTTCCCTAAGTAGAAAGATTTATGAATTGTTGACATTAAAAATTGTAATTAAAAGTAACATCAATCAGAGACGACAGTGGGACCACAGTCACAATGGTTCCCTAAGCCTCCTAAGTACTTTCTTTTGATGAGAAAAGTATTTATTATCAGAACAATGCGTACTTTACACGCGTACATAGATTTTCTTTCTAACCTGTTTTAAAGTGCGTTTCCATTAACCAACGACCATTATAACATATACCTTATCCATAACCAGCCCTTTAGCTTTAGCATTCACTGTACAGAAGGAAAAAACGCAAAAAAATTCAGAAGTTATATACCAAATATAAGCACCTCCAACTCGTTATACAAGGTAAATTCCAGAGCAGAAAGAAGCCCGGAAGACGAAGGATGTCCTGGCTAAAGAACTTACAACCGTGCTGCTGTTTCAAAAGTACAAATAGTCATGACAATGACTTTTGGTTAGAAAATGGCACTGCAAGAAGAAGAGTAATTCTAAAACATCAGGCACATTGGGTCACCTGATGGCGGCGACACCCTTGACAGTGGGTCACTATCGCGCGACATCGTGATTACCGTTGAATGAAGAAACAAATGATCTATACATAGTTAAAATTAAATCGTAACAGAGTAACAGTTTGTACAAGAAATATTTTCTGAAAAAAGTCAATACAGACATGTGATACAGTGCCCAAAACAACATTTTTTGGAATTTTTATGTCTGTCTGTTTGAACGAGCACACGCAAAAACCGCGGGAAGGATTTTAATTTAATTAAAATATATGCTGGGTAAACATTTAAGGTACTTTTTATCCAGATTAATTGCTAAGTTCCTACGGGAATCAAAAGTTCATGCCAACTAATCCGCTACAACCGGTAGTTTTTTTTTAATAAAATAATTGGTAGTTTATAGTGGTAAGTGATCACCGCCGCTCTTGACAACCGGGACCACGGACCCATGGGCACACTAGGGAGATGCGAGCGCGCTGCCGCCCTTGGAGAATCCTATTCTCGGCTTTCTATCATTGTAATGAAGTAAGTACTTCAAAATGTGGCAGCATGCCTTACAGCCGGTTCGCCAAGTTATGCGCCACGGGAAGTTAGCTACATAAGAGTATTTTAAATTTCGAATCTGCCTTCATATTGCTAGTGGCCGCCATTTTGTGTGTTCGCTTTAGCACCTTATTTTGACACGACCTTGTAGTCATGGTGAGTACCTACCTGCTCATTCGTGCGACCTCGTGGAACTCTTTTCGAGTTACTGGAAGACCTGTGTGTCCAACGCCTGATAGTTCTTATTCAATTAAATAATGCAATGCAATAAGCGCTTTAAGTATCCACTGCTGGACATGGACCACCTCAAGCACATCGTCTTGTGTAAGAGGGATGTTTGGCCTTTAAACGCCACACTAGCCAAGCGGGTTGACGAGTCCAGCCTTTTAGAGATGGTATAGGTCCTCAGGGCTTGTGGTAGCCGCTTTGTTATCCCTTAGTCGCCTTTTACATCGCCCACCACCCACGGGAAGAGTGGCGATGGCGCTATTCTGTAGCCCGCCGACACCACGGGACACTAATTTTGTCAACGTTATTATCTACTACAGAATCTTTTCTGCACAATTGCGACTTCATTACACAACATTTCAATTGTAACCGCCAAAACGGAAAGCAACTTAATATAAACAGATCAAGTTTCCTCCATGAGATGTACAATTGTGTCGCATTTACCGCTACACGAGTATCGTAAGGGTGGGGACCGAGTCCTGTAAATAGAGCGTTTAAAAAAAAAAAATTGAATTGTTTATCTAATCTAAAAGTTTATAAAACTAAAATCTAGCACGGTTAATTATATTGGTTTGTTGGTTTATTTCTTTTTTGTTCACTTCTAAAAAATATATATAATAATTCAATATTATGAACATAAAAATCCATAAGAAATGTCTGTAATCAAGCCGTGATTAATTAATACTCAGTATATTTATTGATTTCATAGTTACAACAAAGACATTTTATAGGGCGTGGCAATGAAATGGAGACCGGCCGATATTTAAACATGTAAGTTTATTTTTAAGTTCTAATTTTTTAAAATTACTTTTGAAAAAAAATATGGTTCATATTGTAAAGTTGGTCGTTTATTATGAACAATTGTGTTTTGTAAAGTTGCAACCACACTATCTAGTACACTATAAGATCTTTATTGTGCAATACAAGATTTGCATTTACAATTCTCGATGGGACCAAGATAAACGTTTTATATTTGCATTCCTGTTGTCCAGGAGCTGGATATGATCCTCTCCTAGGGTTCGATTTTTCTCATCCAACTACAACCGATGAACTTCTTCAAGTCGTCGGTGCAAGTTTGTACATACAGGACAAGTCAATTCCACGTACAATCATGACTTACATCTATAAAAGCGTTCTCTCTGTGTAAACCGCTATGCGCTATGCACAAACTTACAGCCTAATGGCTGTATAGCTTGCGAGCTAAATGGTTGGCGCACTCGACTCGCGGCCGGCTAATGAAATAAGATCCCGGCTCCGAGCTAAGGAATGGCGGAATTAAAACTACATAAATGAACGACCGCTACCATTCCAAATGGGAAATACTAGAGGAGTTCGCGCAATGAAATGAGCGGAGCGACTCCGCTGTGACGTTTGTAATTTCGGTTTTCAATTTAGCGGAAAGCTGCTATTTGAGATGTCATATAAATGTTGTAATAATAATAATTATTTATTTTCAAGGAAGTGGATGCTTCATTCATTCATTCAGTGACTATGAACATCTGTAATAGAACTAGAATATAATCTTGATGACCTTGATACAACAAAGATTTTATTAACAGCATTTAATTAATAGAATACAATATAACGGAAAGATAAAACATATGAAGTATTCTCAACTTCCCACCCTGTCCCGAATTCTTGTCCCTGTAGCACGTTGCCCGATATTTTCAATTTTTAGTTTCAACGTATCCCAATTTGTCGGGACAGGTGGTGATGTTCAAAAGTATGTATGTACATTTGATTTCCTTCGTGATACTAATTTTTATAATTTTGTACAGTCGATAAACAATCAGGTTTTTTATTTTTTCCCTATTAATTATTTATTTGTGCGCGTGCGGTCACTCTTATTTTTCAATCTACACATCTATTGTAAAATGCATTAATATACATACGTACGTATACCTATTTAAGTAGAACAATTAAAAAACTGGTTCAATTGTCAAAATATCCCATCACAGCTTATGTAGTAGGTATCTAAAGCTCGCGCCACGAGCAGCAAAAATTTCGGCCATTGATATCAGTTTTTATTATTTTAAAGTGAGTAGTTTATTTTAAAATATTTAAATAATATACAGTATTATTTAATTATTTATTAAATCATTGTTACCAATTCCAAATTCAATAAATGCCAATGTTATTATGTACCTATTTAATTTTGTTGACTGTACTTTAAAGTAAAACTAGTAGCGGGACAGGTTACAGTTATTTATTACAGTCGGGACACTAAGTTACACTAACTTACAGTGGGATAAATATTAAAAATGGGTCAGGCTCGAGGGACAGGATGGGAATAGTCCTAAAATATTATAATACGTAATAAAAATATTATTTTAGAAGTCGCAGATCTAATAATATAATATGTATTTATGTAGGTATATTTAAACAGCTGTAACAGTATTTTCAAATAGTATATATTCATACAAACAATTATAAACTATAAAATTAATATCAAGCGGCTCGTTGGTCTAATGGTATGATTCTCGCTTTGGGTGTGAGAGGTCCCGGGTTCAAATTCCGGACGAGCCCTATTTTAAACCCATTAAACCTTCACATATTTTCATCAGTTTGTTATGCAGATCGTTCTTTAAAATGCCTATCAAAGAAAGGCACACGCTTTTATTTTGTATCCATTACAATTTTATTTAAATAAATGTTTATCGAGTATCAATATTTACACCTACTTATAATTAGAATTATACTACGACGCTACACATATAATTTCACGAGACGACATAACGACATATACTCAGTAATATTATATATTTGTATATGTAGGTGTTGTATCTAGACACTCAACATATGTTGGTAATAATCATAATTGTATGTAAGATACTTAAGGTTCCCATTAAGGATTCCTTTCAAATATTTCTGTCGTTAAATAAAAGTAATATATTCGATGAAGTCTTCGTATATATTTTGACAATACCAACAAACACTTAAGCAGAAAAAAATTAACGCATTCGGCATAATTAAGGGCATCTGGGGAAAGTCCAGATGAAAGTGAGGGCTTAAGAAGCCCTTTGAAAGAAGTCCTCTGCCTTGATTGATGGGACGCGCAGATTTATTATGTTAATTCTGCCCTTCGCGGTAAGAACCCCAGCCTAATGAACTCGAGATGACGATTTTTGTAGGAAAAATACTTATTTTGATTCATACAAACTGTATGTATCAATTTGTGGGTTATTTTAATTTTTCGAAGTGAAGAAATTCAAAGAAGTATCAAAGTTACTGACAGCCTCAAAGAATCAGCAAGTTGAAGTGGCCACTTCAACTTGCTAAGTCGCAGGAACTTAATCGATGGGATAGAAAATAGACGACTCCTCGAATGGAGACCACGTACCGGGAAAAATACAGCAGGACGCCCTCCGCCCAGGTGGACTGATGACTTGAAGCCAGTACCTATTGGCGGTAAAAATGGTAGAAGACGGTGTGAGGTGGTAGTCCTTGGAAGAAGCCTACGAGAATATTCAGCAGTGGAGAAAAACAAAAATTACTGTTATTTCTTACAGGTTGACTAGTCTTGTGTCATTCTCATCCAAGATTTCCCTGCTACTCGGGCGATCTCATCTGACCTCGTCATTTACCTTTATTTATCTGCTCACTTTTCATTTAACTTCAGGCTACCCTTTGACTATAGCCTTCAACCGTCTGCCATTCGCCCCCATCTCCATTTCAAACATTTTTTTCCTGACCTTTACCGATAACACGTGTACCCAATAAATATGTGGGCAAAATAATTTACCTATCAAACGTAACTCCAGGATTTTATTGAGCTAATAGGAAAAATTTCTTGGAAAGTTTTACCTTTTAAAATATAATGTTTTCAAGCCGAAAGGTCCTTTCAGCCGAAATCGTGGGCTGCCGCCCACTGCCCGCGCTACCCACGCGTAACACGGCTGAGATACAAATACTTGAGTCAATCCATTCATTCTGTGGTTAACTGGTAACACTGCCTCTTTCGAACTGAAGAAGGATAGTTTTGAAGTCCACTGATCAATGTCTAGGCAGCAGTAGTGAAGTGCTTCCCAAATTCAAACGACGTGATCTCAATGATGGGTAGTACTTATATATATTTGGAAAATTTACTTGTCAATACAAATATTCGATATTTAAACCAAAAATTTAAGAAATTTCTAGGCAGTCCTTACCACAACTTTCGGTATAGAATGTCTTGAAGACCGCTCTGTACGCAGTAACTCTTTATCAAGGAAGTGCGGATGAACCGTCTTTTGTCGACGAGGTCTTGTAACTCATGGAAGCGCGTCTGCCTTGCTGGCAGTGATGACTGTCCGTCCGCACGCCTAAAAGATCCTTATATCCTTCCTAATATACCTTTAAATACATTAAAGGCATTAGCGTATACGAACATTTATTCTCAAGCAATATCGATTCGCCTAACAATCATTCACTGCATTCCATAACATATTTTGTATGTATGTATGTGTGTACTTTATATGTATGTATTCTTATAGTTAGAACCACCTCAGCTTTCTCAAAACTTAAAATACAGACGCGAGGGGTCGAACATCACCACCGCCAATCTCTCGCAGACTACAATAGAGGACGACCGAGTATCGACAATAGTATCGTACCGATACTTGTCGATAAAGTGGGCTTTGTTCACTTCACCAGTGGACAGGCGATTCCGAGTTATTAAGTTTGTGATAAGAGTTTAAAATAGTGCACACAACGATTTATAAATAAGTGAAAGACATATTAATGTTCTT
This sequence comes from Sesia bembeciformis, assembly GCA_943735995.1. Taxonomy (NCBI): domain Eukaryota; kingdom Metazoa; phylum Arthropoda; class Insecta; order Lepidoptera; family Sesiidae; genus Sesia; species Sesia bembeciformis. The sequence goes on along the minus strand of OX031026.1, from coordinate 5,914,735 downwards.
GACAACGGGCAGAAATGTATACCTAGTTATTGGCAACCCGTTTTAAAAAAAATGAGACAGAATTGAACTACACACCATTCCATAAGCCTTGTCTCCACTAGTGTTGTAAAACGGACATTGAACGTTGAGTGAGCGCTAGTCTTCATGTACTTCTAAAAGTAAAGGCTAATGAGTGTTCAAATTTTTAATGTGTGATGGTCTTATACCATCTTATACCGTTGTAGTTAAAATCACGAGTCTAAGATGGTTTAAGTTATGGTTCAATAGCACTAACATAGACCGCCAGCGCATGATCGCTGAAGCGTTCAGCACTCGTTTTAACAACACTAGTCTCCACACTCGATCTTGCTCACGTTTCATCTAGCGCCTAACGATGACTATGAACTTCTGAGAACTATAAACATTACTTATGTATTCTATACATTAAAAATATAATTAAAGGTATAGGTAGGTACTGATTCATCAGTGGTAGATAGGTGTTCACTAATTCACATGGAGCCAGCGGGATAAATCATAAAACTAAACACCCTTAAGATTAAAAGGGCTGTGCCCTAAAGTGGGAAGCTATAGGTTGATAGTAAGTACAACATACTAATTTATTGTTCACAAAAACATAAATTTTATTACGGAAAAACCTTTAATTAATCATTATTTAAACAGCTGTATCTAACAGTTTCTCCAATTTTGTCAATTGTGGAGTGTTACGAATAATAATTAATTAATTATCAATCGGCTCGTTGGTCTAGTGGTATGATTCTCGCTTTGGGTGTGAGAGGTCCCGGGTTCAAATCCCGGACGAGCCCTGTTTTGCCTAAACGTGATGTAAAATCTCCTCATAAATATTGAAACAAATATTGATTATTATAATACAACAAACTTAATCGTATTATTAGATTCTTAAAGTACAAATTTTTGATTGACCTTTTGCATATACTACGACACGCGTCTACATGGTTTTCCTAATTTTTACTCAACTCCCGTATGAAAAGCACTCACTGAACAGGGAAATGAACAAGGTTATCTCAAGTCAATGAAAATTACAGTCTGATAAAATTGCAACGGTTCGGCCATTACAATATGGCCTCCAACATTTTCCGTGCGAGATGTTCGCTACAGAATACAGGGTTGCATTCAAAAACTCAATAAATAACGTCATTATACTTATTAGCGGAACATTGCCGGCTGATTGAATCAACCGCACCAGCCCTCGCACCACCTGACAATTACTACCTTCCTTTTAATATAACCCTTGCCCCATCGAGATAAGTTTATTTTGAGCCGTAGTACTCGAAGTACTCGTCATTTAAGTGCTTCTTTTGTGACGGCATTTCGCTACGTCTCTCTCAATTAACCCGACTGGAAGCGCAAAAATTAAGTTAAATAGACTTTGCCGTGTTTACTTATTGGCAATCTACTGGTTTCTGGTAACTTTGTAAATTAAAACTCTGTAGGGACTAATGTAGAGCTCAAGTTTTGTACGACGCGATGGTTTTGCTGTAGGTATTGCGTGTAACAAAAAATCGATAGGTTTCATAAAGTAGTCGTCGAGAGCAAGACAGTGTCCTTGAGGATTGAGGAGGCTCGCGCTCAGTGTAGACAGGAAGTTAACTATATAAGAGTATTTTAAATTTCGAATCTGCTACATTCATTTAATATTGCGAGTGGCCGCCATTTTTGTATTCGCTTTGACACCTTATTTTGACACGACCTTGTAGTCTATGGTGAGTACACATTCATGCGACCTCATGGAAATCTTTTCGAGTTACTGGTAGACCTGTGTGCCCAACGCCTGATAGTTCTTATTCAACTAAATAATGCAATGTAACCAGCCCTTTCAGTATCCTCTGCTGTAGATGGGCCTCATCGTGCACATCGTCTTGTGCTTGAGGGATATATGGCTTTAAAACGCAACGCTGGCCAAGCGGATTGGCATGTCCACTCTTTTGGAGGTGGTGTAACTACACAAGCCACAAGCCGCGGCTGCCCCGAGCGCAGAGGTACTCCTCTGCGCTCGGGGCAGCCGCGGCGTTTATTATCCCGCTTTTACGCCGTTGCGCTTTTATTATCCCTTAGTCGCCTTTTACGGCACCCACGAGAAGAGATGATGCGGTGCCATTCTATAGCCGGCCCACACCACACAGCTAAGTAAAAATTAGAAGACAGATTAGTGAAAATTTGTATTTTTTTCCCAAATATAATGAAATTCGACAATCCTAATGGTTATGTAAACAATATAGTTTGTAAAAAAAAATTAATTCCTGAAATGAACAAACTCAAAGATCTGAGGACGCCTGCCTGCCGAACATATAAACCGAAGCCCGAGAGCACACAAAGCAAATTTCATTTTCAGCATTTGTTTTGTTTCGACTGCACTCCGAGCGTTGTGTTACGTTAAAAGGGAATCTCAGCTTTTCATAGACAATTTCAGTTTGGAATTACTCGCACTAAAATCGAAATAGAAGTGTAGCTATACTTTAAAACAGAACGAAATTACAGTGTGAAGCTCATAAGTCATAACCAATCATTTATTTACATGTAAAAACTAGACTAGTATTTATTAAATTAATAGATCCTTTTAGTTTATGTGTAAATAGAGATTAATCTAGTACCACTACCCGTCTCTCTTTTGGTAATCCAAATTGAGGAAAGAGAGTGTAACTTTCTGCAGAAACACAGCTAGCCCGGGTTCAGGGCCCCATGAACAGAAACCGCGGACAATACGTACAATATCATGTAGCACGCCCCTTCTGCATCTTCGTTGAATGCTAGCCGCCACGAAAACCCAACCACCTCAGCGCATGAGTAAATAATTATGCATTTTTACTCCTGTGGCCCCAGGTTGCTCTCGAGGTGCCGGTTAATAATATATCTTTATTTATAACAATATTTTAAACAACTTTTTCAGAAAAACTCAAGATACTTTTTCTTTTCATGTAACAATAATATAGATAAATACAATTATATCTAGGATATATTGCATACAAAATTTTGTAAAATTGTTCTAAGACACGAAATTCGATAAAGTGGGAAATTCAGTACCTACATTTCAAGGTAGTCTTCTGTGAGAGCCCTCTCTACTCTGTGAGAGTCCTACTGCATTTCCTCATTTATCGTATTTCCCTAATGTAAGTACGTACTTGTTTCGCTAGTGAGTGAGATATGTCAGAGCCCATTCCCACCCCATCCTATCCTATCCCTCCCCATTTTCCCAATCCTTTCTCCCAATCCATTCCTTAATCTGCAAAAGTTGGGCGCGCATTCGGGATCGTGCCAACGTTTGTCATTCTAGACTGGTGTTGGCATGTATCGCGGATGTTCACGGGCTACAGTATCCATTAACCAGTAGGTAGACCGTATGCTCCTCTGCCGCCTTTTTCCTATAAAAAAACACCATCCCTAATTATACGCAAAGCGATGATTAGGAAAATAATCATTCACTGATAAACATAGGTAACTTTAACAATAGACGCGTACTTAGAAACGGTGTTAGAGTAACAAACATCAAAAAATGTATGTACTCGGAAGTATATGTAGCCGATATTTCGATCCAGTTACTTAAAACAGAAACAGAGAAATAAATATGCTCATTTTTCAATGTTTTATAATATACAAACCTTCCTAATAAAGATCCTTAGGTATACCTCCAACAATATGGCTACCAAAACAAATCTCTGACATTTTGTGCGTGGTAAAGTGAAACTAAAAGACAGCGGATAGCGCTTATAAAGACATATTTACTTACCAAAAATGCAGATTGAACCAGGCCTGATTTAACTCTGAACTAGGTACTAATACTTTGAATGTAGAACTTAACACTTAATACTTACCTCGTGTACGTACATCGCCTAACTTGTAAAACTTAAGCCTGGTAGAGTAAACTTGGCTTACCAACAAGTAGCGACATATTTCACGCGGGCTCTATCCTACCTGTGCCTAAAACAATCAAACAACCACTTTAAGTACAAACCACCTTCTGATTATTACAATACCCTCAAACGCACAATCAAAAATAATCTTTATTTCCTTTTAAATGGAGAACAAAATCTTCTGAAGATTTGTCGAGGAGAGACGTAAGGTTACGATGGACTGTACATTCGCAAACAAGTACAAGTTACCGCGGCAGCTTTGATTTAACTAAATACGAAGTAAAGCTTAACTAAGATAAGTTGCTCACACATCCGTTCTAACATACGCCGTTAAGTAAGTAACACACTTGACGATACATTAGAATCAGTTTCATTCAATCCAGTTTAATCATCAATCCGATCTTAACCTAAATTAAATTTATTTTAGGCAACATAAATTCATATTTTAAAAAGAAAACTAATGAAATGAGCAGCAAAAAATACTGAATGAGCAGCAAATCGGTGGCAGCAAATATAAGTAAAAGTTATCTGTGACAATAAAGAAATGGACGTCAACTTTGTGATGACATTCTTAATCATTTAAAATTATTTATTCCAGTTATTCAAAAATAATTTGTTTCAAATATAAGCCTTTTAAAACAATAACTATTCATTAATTACAAATAAGAAAATAGTAAATAGTAACAATTGAAGTACATGAGAACATATATGGTACACTTAAGAACACATAACTAAATATTAATTGAATCTTCCGGGCTACTTGGCCGAGGTTTTCTGGAATCTCTCCGAAAGTGAACGCAGCCGCCACTGAAGATGCCAACCGCAGTTGTTGACGAAAAGTTTGGAAGAAAGAGAAGAGATTCCAGAAGACCTCGGCCAAGTAGCCTGGAAGATTCAATTAATATGGACACCGGCCGAGAAAGCCTACACTCCACTACACATAACTAAGTACATAGAAATGTTTTATTTTAGTTTCACTCGTACAAAACCGATATTTAAAAAAATCAGTCAACAGACAGTACTCAAATTCTTAACATTAACATTATACACCGATTTACAATTAAATTCTTAGTTTGATGTGACACATAAAAGTAATAATTACCTACATCAAACCAGTTTTCAGTGCGTCAAAACTACAATCGCAATTGGAATAAACCGGTAAGACGGGTTAATTTGAAAAAAAAAAATCTGAACATCATTGTAAAAATCATTGAAAAAAATCAGCTTCCAATTTCATTCTGAACTTAACAATTAAATTAAACCGATATTGACCTTTATTAAAACGTGAATAGGCCTTTCTTACAAGGTGTTTGCCAATAAACTTGCAATACAAAATATTGGCAGAACATTTTCTGGGATTGACATTATTAGCATGTCTCATAATAACGCATGTAAGCCATTTCCATCTAGGAGTATTCGGGGTCTACTTATCGCTCAGCGCAACCTGTATTCGACCCTTATAGTCGATCTTTGTTACACTGTGTTGAAGTGGATTATAAACTGGATCGCAAAAATTCCGGGTCGCTAATAAATGGCGTGATAGTTTCTTAAATACATAAGACTAATTTGCGAAACTATAGTATATTGTAGATGACTGATTAATATATATAAAAAAATGTGTAACACGTTCTGTACACTATATAACTTTAATTAAATACTAAAAAATAAGAAAATTTCGCTTCTAACTTATGACAACAAAAATACACTTCGCAGTAAATCTTAAAAAATAAAAGTTTTTTTGTCAATTTAATATTTTGTATTTCCTCCACGAGCCCGTAGCACTTCAATAAGACGATGTGGCATGCTGTAAACCAAATTTTTAATACGATTTTGGTCTATGTTTGCCCATTCTTCCACTAGCGCATTCTTTAACTCGTGTAAGGTAACGGGAGCAGGAGAGCGTTGTCTCACGCATCTCCCGAGCTCGTCCCATGCATGTTCTATGGGATTTAAGTCTGGGCTGCGAGCTGGCCACTCCATGCAGCTAATACCGACGTCTTGAATATACATATTGACCAAATGAGCAGTATGTGGTCGCGCATTATCGTGCATAAGAATGGAAATTGCACCCATATTCACTAAGAATGGACCAGCATGCTCATTTAAAATCTCTCCTACGTATCTGACAGCAGTCAGAGAACCGTTTTCTATGATCACTAACTCCGTGCGATCCTCTGAAGATATCCCAGCCCAAACCATTATTGATCCTCCACCGAATGGCACCTTTTCTTCAAAACACGCTTGATGATACCGTTCTCCTGGCCGTCTAAATACTCTTCGTCTCCCGTCGTGCGTAAATAAACAAAATCTGGACTCATCGGAAAACATAACCTTGGACCAATCTTCATCTGTCCATCGGATGTGTTCTCGAGCAACCCGTAACCTGGCAACTCGATGTTCTCTGAGCAGTTTAGGGCCGTTTGCTGGTCTATAAGGCTTTATATCAGCTTCACGAAGACGTCGCAGAATCGTATTAGAGCTCACATTGTTGTGGTGAATTTCTTGAAGACTGTTTCGGACCTGAACAGCCGTGAGATGTCGATTTCTTAACATAGTGCTCACGATGAATCGGTCTTCTCGTGTAGTTGTGCACCTTGGCCTGCCATTTCCTGGTCTACTGATGTTCATGCCAGTCTCTTGAAATCGCTGGAGTACTCTTTGGACCGTTGATAAAGATACTCCTACTGTTCTAGCAGTGCTACGCTGACTTCTTCCTTCTTGTACCATGGTAATAATCCGTGTACATTCTTCAGGTGATAACGACATGATATTGCATTGAATACTCTGATCAATCCAAGGAACCATTTATAATGACAGCTCCGTTTGAAACAAAAGCAGAAAAAATATTCTTTTCCTAATTTTAAATTTTGAAATTTTTCAAAATGCAGAATTTTTTTTTTAAATCTGTAACTTGTACAAATGAAACCTCTAGAGATTTAGAACAAGCATTACTAACCTCCTTACTACATATTATTTATTCGAGCGATCTAGGTATATAATTTATGGAGATATCACGGTTTTTATTAGCGACCCGGAATTTTTGCGATCCAGTGTAGACCAAAACAATTTTATTGTTATGTAATCGTCGAAACAAATTATCGATGAGTCTAGAATTCGAAGGCTACGAAGATTTATTATTTATGTCCTCAACTTCTCAAATTCAAACCTAAATCACCCACCATACATGTTATCAAGAGAGTCCTGTTCTGGTAAAAATATTTCTTGCTCTTGGTAACGATGCATTTTTAATTGAATTGTTCACTTAATTGTGACAGATACCTAGTTCAAGTGCTGCTATTATATATTTCACAGCTACATCTAATTCACAATCTTAACTGCACCCAATATATTTAAAATATTTTCACAAATCCGGACAACTAACCAAACTCATCAAAAACCGCAGCCAATGCCGCTACTGGTTTTTGAGATAGGCGAACCAAAATCCTATAAATATCTACTAAAAAATTACTTCTTGTTAGTAAAATGGAACTTTATAAGTTTTTTATTCCAACATTCAAAAGTTTGTTATATCTTTGCATCTTGTCTTTCTAAGTAAATATAATTAAGAACATTAACTTTTTAAATTCAAATTTTGTGAACGCGTCGCGAAATAACAGAATTCGTTAATTAACTCGCTATTTCATTATCTAGGTATTTGTGTATACAAAGTGCTTCTTACCTCTCAAGTTGCTTAAAACATTTTAATTAAAACATCGGCTGAGACTACTTTGTTATTGCAGATAGGTACGTGTCCTTTATCTGGCCTCATTAGCGATATTAATTAGGGCGTTCAAGTGACTAAACAAATGTACTCACCTGGAGCGGGCGCCACGAGGTTATACGAGTATCTAAATAAGTTTGTAAGTCATCAAAAGTATTTGCCTTTTATCACGTTTTATCTTGAAGCAGTTCGTTATCTATATACTTTTAATATACAAGTAATACCTATTCACTTTACGCGTGCTTTTCTTGAAGTTATCTTCAAGATGTTTGAATATTATTCATGAACCTATTAATATTTGGACTTTTACAGAGGACGGGTGTTTCCAAAAAAATCAACACAAATTTATAGATATTTTAATGTTAAAGCAGTTAATATCAAAACCATGGCCGAATCATTAGGCCACCATTGTATTTTCATATTTTTTATTTATTAAGATCACCCATAGTTGTAGTAGCAGTTACGATTGCTTATAACTTATAACGGTTATGGTAAATCATAAGTCGTACATTGTCACTAATTTTATGATAATTGGTTGATTGAGACGACATCCATACATTTTTCTTATTAACCTTTAAAAAATATACCATGTACAGCTATGGTACTTATGTTAATTAAAATCTGTCTTGCATGGAATTACGCAATGTCGCACGACTAATCCGCTGAATAAATTAATAGTACATTAAACATAAATCCGGAAACTGGCATTAATAAGTTTATACAGGAGCAGCAAGAATCGTGTTCAATTGCCTCCCAACCACCCCGCAATTTATTTAAGAATGTTATGTAAATTTGAACACAAGTCTTTGATCGTCCGCATCAAAAGTCCAAGTAAAAAACTTCCAGTGGAGCGGAGAAAAAACGAGAGGAGCTTAAGAAAAATAATGATTTAATCTTACTTTTCGCCGTCTCGCATATAAAAGCGGTGGCGGAGCGCGGGCGGCCGGGGGCGCGAGAATCGTTTTTAATCTTTGCTTTGTAAAGGTGATTATGAGGGATTATAGGTTTGGAAGTATGGCTGAAATTTCGCGGCTGAAGAGGCGGCCCCCTTCGGCTCATTTATGCGATATTTTTTGGGTCCGCGGGTGGGGTTGCGGTCGCCCCCCCCCCCCCCCTCGGATACTTGTCAACTTTTCCTTATTCTGGAACTGTTCAAAGGAAAGGCTTTATTACATTTTGTTTTGTCTTCGCCGATAGATCGTGCCTCTTATTGGATGAGCTGCGGTCTCAATCTTCGCAGACTATTATTTGTTCGTTCTGTTTATTGTTTCTCCATTAAACTGGCACAACCTTTGCTGAGAGTACCTACCTACCTACATAAATCGATGTTCGCTAAGTAAATAAATTAATATAAACATAAATGTATTATTACATGTTATATTACATTATTACAAAATAATGTTATTATTACATTGTTGCGTAAATTTATAAATAAATTAAATTAAATCGTAGCTTTCCATTAAGCTACTATACCTATAGGGTTCTTAAAGAAAGCTGTGAATAGGATTTTGTAAGGTCGACGGCGCACCCGCATACCCCCTGGTGTTGCAGGTGTCCATGGGCGGCGGTAACACTTACTATCACGTGGGACCGCCTGCTACTCCGTTTACTTCCCTTCAAAAAATATTATAATAATAAATATTTATATTTATACTATTGTATTTATTGAATAGATACTTATTTATTTTCTGCATTTTTTTTTTAAATTCAGTTTATTACCGATTTGTCAGACGAATGGTAACATAAATGAAAAGTAAATATAAAAAGTAAGTAATTCTCGTATAAAGTAAGCCAATTAGCAGTTTCGATATTTTACTTAACGGCCATCGATATTTTAAATTTAAATTAATATTGTCATGTTTGTAATGTTATTAGTTTTTTTTTTATGGACGAAGGCGGCAGACGAGCATACAGTCCACCTGATGGTAAGTGGATACTGTCGCCCATAGACATCCGCGATACATGCCAACATTAGTACAAAATGACAAACGTTGGCACGCCTCCGGATGCGCTGCCTACCTTTGGAGATATAGGAATGGATTTCAAGAAAGGGTTGGGAAAATGGGAGGGATGGGATGGGAATGGGCTCTGGCACATCTCACTCACTACCGAAACACGTACGTACATTAAGGGAATAAGATAAAGTGGGAAATGCAGTACATACAAGGTCTTCTGTGAGAGAGTGTAACGTGGCCAGTCGAGCGCGCCCAGCAGCTGTTGGATTGCAGCGTGCACTTTCCCCCCCAACAACACACTTAAGATGATGAAGTGAAATCAATCTTCCGATAACTTAAAGCTAAAATTGATTCTCGTATTACGAATAATCCAGATGCTAAGTTGTATATTATACTCGTATCTAGTGACTAACTTCACTATGTTACTGAAATGAATGTTTCTTATTTTAATCATATTATAATACACACTACCTATATCAGTAAATATACCTATTCTCCACCCACACTAACCCCCATTCTTACAAATAGATACTTTATATCCCTAGGTGGTGAACGTTCATTCGCTGCCTTAGGAAAAGCCCCGACTATACGCCCGGAGTTTTGTCATTTTTCATTACGTGACCAGATCAGGTTTGTCATCGACGAGTGGCGGCGATCTTCCACTGGCCTTAGCCACCACCGTACCACTGTCTTCCCTTATCAACCACTACAGTATCAAACAAATTTCAGCTCTAAGCTGCAGATTCTGGATTCTAAAATGGATTGGCTCATGTTCGTCGTTAAGACCTTGCAGTTTGGAGTGGATGTTCGAGTAAAGCTCCACTGCTATACGAAGAGTAGTGCCCGTGTAAGACTTGAGCTGATACCCTGAATACGTAAACGTAGACGTCGGATATCGCCTCGTCCTATGTACAGTTATACATAAGTTATATAGTTATGCAGTTTATACATTACCCATGTTATATAAGATGCAGCTCAGTAAGAAATTAAGCTTCGCGCCGGGCGTTACGAGGGCGCTACGAGAACTCGTAGCGTTCGTAAATGTAGCATATATGAAGGTATGTACAATGTCCATATTTACCTATACAATGATTACGTGATGAGAAAAATTATAAGTTATAATGGCATTATCAAGCATACGTAGTATGGTAACATTGATATGATTATAGATGATATTGTGAATGGAAATTATAATTAGGTAGATGAACGTAAGAGAGGTAGATGAATACCTACTTATGTTACTGACGACTTAATTATATTGCTTGATCTTCGCGGGGGGAGGGGGGCGTCTCATCTCAATCGCAAATCGGCCATCTTGCGCCCCGGGATCGCCGCCCGCGCGCCTGCCACCCCCGCGTCCATTATACTTTTTAAGCTCCAATCTCGTTCATTTAAACGGTTGGCTTTAGATGGCAATCGCATTTTTCCACTGCAGGTCACGTCTCGACCCGTCTCCCGGCTCGGGGGCTTAAATCAACAAAAGAAATAATAAGATTCGTTCAAATTAAAAGTGTAATGTCGCGAAAGTGCGCGGACGAGCAGGCGGGCCCTAATCCCGCCGACGCTCTTCATTAGACGAAAGCCGTGGAACGCTTAAAAACGTCGCCAAGAATTTTTCTTTATTCATAACGGAGATTAAGAGAAATGCAAATGAAGCGAGGCGTCGCGGGAGGCTACTTAGCTGTGTCAACAGCGCTCCAAGCATTCGGGAGCGAATCGGTATTTTTTTCCGTACCGCTTCACACTACACGTGGCATGGTTCACACTGTCACATTCCAATTAAACTCAATATTCTTGACATAAACATAATAATGTTACTATTAAAATCATGTACTTACTGGTACTTAAGTAGGTCATTAAATCTTCTACACATAATCTTCATGACTGTTTTAGCTACATAAATAACCGTCAAAGTTTAAATTATTTTAAAGGTCAACAAAAATTATGAAACAGGATATATTAAGTCGTTATAACTGTAAATACAACGCTTTATATATAAACAATAAGGAGATAGAAATTTTAAGACGAAGCATTGAAGGAAGACAAAGGACTTTCCGATAATAACATCGTAGTAGGTATTTGGTGGAATTTCGTTATTTTGTAAAAGCGATCAAGCGGTTCATTTATTTGTTCATCCGGACTTAACGTTTATGCTGGTCGCAACTCTTTCAAGGCGGGACTAAGGTTGTAGAAACCTGCTCATGTTTATCGATAAAAAATGAATATAATCACCACAAATAATATAGCCACGTATGTTAATTCACGGTCTAGAGCCCTATATTTCGGCAAAACAAATCTAATTTTTGAGGGAATAAAATTATATAATAAACTACTGAAAATTATTATACATGTAGAAAAATTTAACATATTGAGACAAGGTTAAAAATATATATATAATAAGTAATACTGCATCAGGAGCATCATTTTTTCGTAGCTCCACTATCATTTTGTAGATTTGTTTTGTAACTTATACTTTAAAGCGCTTATAAGTATAGGTATCAAAGTAATTACCTATTGCAAAATTGCCGAACAATTACTTTTAGATCAATTCTTTTAAAATCATATCAGTGAAAAACGCAATAACAATTAATCTAATCCTTTGCTCAATGTTGACACTAAGATGCGACCGACGGCAACAAGTGAACGATTATTCCTATGACATTCGATATGACGTCATAAGGAGCGGTAAGTTTAAAACACAGCGCAACACTAAAACCGCCCTTCCACCAGGCCGGGTGTATTTTTATTTGGAATTTATATCTAACAACGAATCCCACATTATTGTCTCCGGGCATTTATTTTCTGATGGGCATTAAAACCCAAACCCCTTTTTCTTGGAGAGGCGATTTCATTTTAGCTGGGTTTAGGGTATTTAGAGTCGTCTTATAGGGCTCCGATATTGCGCCCCGGTGGGTGGAATAATTAATTTACTCTATTATTATTCCGTTTTCTCGTTCTGATAACGGGTACCTATAAATTCTTGAGGTGTTTTCTGTTGTATATCTTAGCTCTAAAGGTATTGCTTCAATAGAAGTTGTAGAATTAAAACAACTCCTTATTATTGGTACAGACATAAAACGATAATTATTACGTGTTTTAGGATAATAAATGCAGAAGGATCTGGCGCTATTTGTTTTATCCGGCCGAGTTTGACTGTTTCACCAGACACCGAATACCTAGTGGGTTTGTATTCGGTTACCACATAGTTAAAAAACAAAAAAGTATAAAAATTGAAATTATTCAGAGCAATAGTATTCTTAGTTAACTAAAGGCAATTTGTGGTGAATAAATATAAGTTTAAAAAAATGAAACAAAAATCTTTTGTTTCTTTTTCGTATGCAGTTCTAGCCTTATAAAGAGCGTCTCGTTAGACAGACTTCTACATTTATAAATAGGTACATATATTTTTATTTCCTTTTGTTAAAATGGGATTCTATTTAGAATTAACTAAGTACCCACCATTTAAAAATAGTACAATTTTAACGATTCGTCGTTACATTTTGCCGGATATCTGTATTACACTGACAATCTTAGCAATTTAAAATTATTGACTTGAGTTATTCAGAAATAAGTTGTTGTGTTAATCATAATTGGCTGTTAATTTAGTATTTTTTGCTGCTCGTTTAAATACAAGCCATAAAATTCAGAAATATTTTTACATAAAATTAGATAAATCGGAAAATCATAATAATAAATAAAAAAAACACAAAATCAGTATATACTTATATAATTATATATATACATAATAAGTAATATGTACTCTATTACGACACCGGAGCATCATTTTTTCGTAGCACCACTATCATTTTGTAGATTTGTTTTGTAACTCATACTTTGAAGCGCTTATAATTATATCAAAATAACTACCTATCGTAAAATTGCCGAACAATTACTTTTAGATCAATTCATTTAAAATCATATCAGTGAAAAAAGCAATAACAATTAATCTAATCCTTTGATCAATGTTGACACTAAGATGCGACCGACGGCATGATGCGCCTGACTACAAATATTTTTAACATAAAATCAAATTAATCAGAAAATCATAATCATAAAACAATACAAACAGAAATACCTAACTACCTATACCCCTTTTTCAGAGAGTGCGATGCATTGTTTGCCAGACATCTACTTATAGGTATAGATAGTAGGTATATATAGATAGGCTCTTTGAAATAGGTATAGATAACTATCTCTAACAATATTAATTCATTGCGCTCTTTGAAAAATAGGAATAGACATTTTAACAAATATTAATTAAGTTAATGTACTTTATAAAAAGATTGTGAGAGCGACAAGCGCCGGCCACGAATCAAAGCATGCAAACGTTCGACTCTGTTTGCACACTCGTTCATATCCAGCCGCAGTGAAATCGCCTGAATATCCGCTAGCATACATACTATGGAGAGAGTTATTACATTTAATAATGTTTACAAGTAAGTACACATTTCTACAAGCGCTCCCGTCACCGAGGTGCAGTCCATCCGCACTGCCTTGACAAGGGGGTGTCGGGTTCTGTGCGATACTAAAACTGCTTTATATCGCGAAGGTAAGCATTTGGGAGCTGCCGGTCAAACTTCATAATTATTGAATGATGTTGACATGTCTCGCTGAAATTTATGGGTGACACCTTATCACCAAGCGAACTGGTTAACCGTCTGCTCATTTATTCTATAAACAATTCCGGTTTCTAATTGTATTCCAATTAATCTTAGATTTGCCGCACTATCACCTCACTGTGATGCTGCAGACTGTATAATTCTTTCTAACACTTGCTCTTCCTTAAGCACATAATTATGTCTTCTAAAAAGAAAGATACGAAGAGGTGAGTGGGACTTATTGGCGGGAACTCGAGAAGTGACGGTATTATTATTGCGTTTTTGTTCGATTATTGTAAAAATTGTGTATTGGGCGTTTTATGGTTTTAGTTTATTAAACTTCAAAGTGTTTTTCGTGCGTGCTGCTTGTGATAATCAATTAAAAGCGTGGGACTGCGTTTTTCGTGTGCTTCCAAGTCCTCTTCAGTCCTCAGTAAACCTACTATCTTTTTACTGAACGACTCTTGACTTAGGTACTTCGACTATGAAGACTTTTAGACTATGAATTGTTTATGCCACTGGCAGAATGTGCTAATTACACCATTGCCATATATGAAAAGAAGAAGAAGACCTGGGTCAATTGCCATTGCCATACTTTCTTAACAGTAGTATCCCAAGCTTAATTTGATTAGCGGCCGCAAGCCGTAGAGTGCCCTCGATGGGATGGACGGCAAACTTTGGCGACCGAATCTCTATTATAGGTACTTGTATAATCTGAATCATTTTAATTGCATCAACTGCCCTTACCTACACGTAATCTAGATAACTTTTGAATATAGGTACCTACACATAGATCTAGGCAGATCTATGTAACTCATAGATTATAGATAGATCTATGTGTAGGCAAATTAATTAATGTTAGACAGTAAATAATAATAATATAGTTGCAACCCCTGGGAGTGGATTATATTAGACAGTAAAAAGACACAGTTTGATAGTTTATTTATTAGACCCTCACATATGAAATTGCCGTTTGTTCATAGTGGCCACTTTAAACTTAGGTATCTTGTGTTTGGCTTGTAATTCCAAATTCAAGTTAATTTTAATTTAAAGCTATGAAATTATTTTTCAAAATCAGTTGAAAAGTTTCAAATTCATTTGATTTTCCGTCAAACGACTTTTTGTTTAGATATCGTTGTTTGCGACCATGGAAATGTAAAACATTAGCGTTATTTTCGAATATGAGTGCTGTCGTGGCAACACCCCAGCACACACGGCGCACAGTATCAACAATGTGTAACGATTTTTTTGTTATTTCATGCTAGGTACCTAGATTGGTACCTAGGGAACATGGGAAGGGGGCGGCAAATTTGGGATCCGCACCAGGTGCTAGTGACCCATGCTACGCCACTATTCCCGAAGCTAGAAACAATGGATTCTGAAATGTTGAGTAGGTACTTTTTTTTAGAAATAAATCAACTATTTATACATCGCATTTGGCAAATATGAAAGAAAAAATATTTTGGAAATATTGAAAAAATATATATTAGAAATATACACCTAATATTTGAGTAATTTTTATTATTGTTAAGTATATATATTTATATAAGCATATAATGTATATCTCTATGTATTCTTACGTATACTATTAATATATTATACATAGATATTGTTTGTAATTATGCATTTGCTACAATACCTATTCTTATTGATTAGGTATACGAAGTACCGCCGATCAAAGCTTGACTGGCAGAGAATGGCAATAAGCATTAAGTTCGCCTTTTGACAATGATTCTTTATGCATAAAAGTTTAAATAAATAAATAACTTCATTTCAATTAATTCTGCATCATGAACGGACATAATGGTTTGCGTGACTTGAGGAATAATGGTTTGCAGACTTAGAGGAATTCAACGATTACACCCATTATAGGTACCTACACATACACACAGGGTCGCCATAAAACTGACAGAAGACGGACATCTTGACCCAAAAATCTCAGCATGAGGATAAACCATGCTGATCGAGGACTTCCGTTGGAAGATGACACCAAAAGAAACACAGAAATAATGTAGCAGACGAGCAAACAGTTCAACTGGTGATAAGTAAATTTACGCCCATAAACATCCGCAATACCTAGGGTTCATGTCAAATTCAGTAAAAAGCAACGATCATTGGCACACAAGCGTTGCCTATCTTTAGTGATGTGGGGGCGTCAGCTTTGGGAAAATGATTGGGAAGGATAGAAAATACGCCAGAAAGATATAAAATTATTGAAGTAGGTATAGAAAATTAGACTCAATCCAATTGGTTGAGACGTTTTACTCAACCCTTACACTCCCTATTCGATGGATGAGATGGAATTGGATTGGATGGGAAGTCGAATTTTCAACTTTTATGTATATGTACCTATTGCAGACGTAGAGCTGTGGAAGCCTATTTATTTACTCGTATTATAATACATTCACTTTCAATCAGACTTAATATCGAATATTGTAACTGAAAAGACAATGGACTAGTATTATTGAATGTGATAAAAAGGAAAACAAAAATCACAAAGCTCCAGATTTTGTATTCTCAAAACATTATTTTGAATTTACAGCGACATCTATCCATATAATTGTTAAATATGGAAAGGTCATATTCTATTCTATGCTACTTCGAATGTTGTAAATTACGCTATCGTGCTACCCTCTAGTGGAAAGTCAGTAGACTATGCAAACAGTCTACCACGTTGTACATAGGATCGTACCATCTCAATTTAAGTACGTATAGATGGCGGTAGTAGTAGCATAAAAGATCCTTTGTAATTTCTGAACTGTGTTATTTCTTCTCAGATAATGCCTCATTATCTGAAAATAAAGACCTTATTGTCAGATCAAATTTCTCAGATATTGAGACCTTGTTAGGATCTTAAAAAATGATATACTTTTTTATTGTTTTTCTATTTCTATTTAAACAGAATTTCGAAACAACCGAATTTAGTTGGAATTTTTTAACTAAATTTAATAATTTCTGAAGGAAATCCCATTGCACAGATATCATCACATATTTCTGATCAGATATATATTTAGTTTATTCCTTTTTCTGTTGTAATAAGTTTTTATTACGAAGAATACTTTATATTTCTTCGTATAGGTACTTTGTATGTAAGTACTTAGGCGAGTCTGGACCTAGTGAAATTGCGATCTTTCCAGAACTTCTTCAGCTGGCTAAACGTGGTTTCCTATTCAGGTATTTCTTTTTCGCAAACCCCCTTTGTTGCTGATGTTGCTGATGTTGCTGATGTTACAGGGCAATCTAAGCTCAACAACAAAAATGTAAGAAGTTATTAACATCTAAATAATAGGTAGAATCTTGTTTCTGAATTAATGGCATTGGTAGGTAGGTACCTAATAATGGTAATGAACGATTAAATCATGATCTTCATAGCTAAGATGAAAGCAACGGACGGTGTTGTACCTAGGTACATGTTGTATCCGAAATATTAATAGTATTTTTTTTCTAATATAATAAGTCACCAAACAAAACAACAAAATTAGTGTAATTAGTAAAATTACCTTTCTAATAAGTATTACCTGTTTTATCCACCCTTGGAAAGACGAAATACTTAGGTACCTACATAATTTTATACATATTAAGTAAGTATATACCTAATCATAATAATTATATTTGAGGAATAGCTCTTTTCATTTCCAGATAACTTGTAACAAGATTATTCCAGTTTTTGTAGCATATATTTATATATATGTATACAGCGCCGGCTCTAGCTCATGTAGCGCCCGGGTGCAGGGCGCCCTCTAGTAGGCGTTTTGAACTCTTTGGAGGTGTCGCGAGCGGCGCTCGGCGCCCCCTAAGACCCTGCGCCCGTGTGCACCGCACCCCCTGCACCATAGGCAAAGCCGGCACTGAATTCAGCGCCCGGGGTGCACCGCACCCCTTGCACCCCCTGGTAAAGACGGCCCTGTATGTATAACGTACTTACTTAATTTTTGACTGGTGCACTCCGAACCAAACGATAGGTACTGATGGAAAAACAATAACACCTCGATTGAAGCGGTTAAAACTAATTCCGGGCGTTATGATACAGCGTTCATAATTACCATGAATATCAACAGAACAGCTACTTTATAGGTATATTACAGTGTAAACATTGAAAATTAACACAATTCACAACATATTAAAAATTAAATACCTATAGCATGTGTAAAATTCCAGCGCCCGAAATTGGAATGACTTAATGAGTCAAAAATGTCACTCTATTGATGAAAACCGCATTAAAATCCGTTGCGTAGTTTAAAAGATCTAAGCGTACATACAGAGGGACAGACGGCGGGAAGCGACTTTGTTTTATACTATGTAAAGGTAGTTGTTTTGCCTCTGCAGTAGGACGTTATGGGCTAATATCGAATTCCTTTCCTTTCGACACATACCTATCTGTCAGAAATAACGTTCCTTCATAATCCAGGGAAGGTGTGGGTGAACTTCTGATTTTACAGTAGATAGATACCTACCTACCCCAGTTTTACAGTTCACAGCTGTCTTGAAGATGCCATGCCATAGCTTAGTGGATCACAGCTCATTCCACAACTTTCGGGTTCACGATATTTATCCTAACATTAACCTAAAATGAATAGGACATGGAACTGATCAACTAATATCATCTAAGACGTGAAAGAAAACTTACAAAAACACGATTGAAACCTTACGATTACAATAGGCAAATTAAAAATCAAGAACGGCCCATGGCGGCGAGGAACGTAGAGAACATATTCATTAAATGGAACTGGTACCTATGGTCATATACCTACGTAAGTTTTTTTTCTAACCGCAAAGATCAACTTACCTTGCGAACAGAATTCAAAACTTATACCGTACCACTTTAGATAAAACGTTCGTTCCGAAATAATCGAATAATCGCAATCGAAGATACAGGAATCTCAATCGGAATATTTATCTCGGAGTCGGAGACAAAACTTCGTTACAGATATTACCTACACAAAAGCTTTGGTCATAGGGAATGTCCGGGTATCTTCGGCAAACGTCGAAATTATAAATATATCTATAGAACTACTAATTTCCCCAAAATATTTTTTTCAATAGATAATAAATATACGTACCTACCTATAAATTTGCTTTCGTCAACTATTACGGACCTCATTTTAATTATTTTATATTTAATTCCTTTTTATACTTATTTAATTTTCAAAATAATATCCTGTCGATGTAATGATGTTGTTAACGGATGTCAAAATCTTTCACTTACACCTTAAAAAACATTATATCAATTTCATAAAGATACCGGAGAATTCAAGATAAGGAAAACCCATAAATAAGCAAGCTGTAAATAATGAAAATATTTTTAACATTATTATTTTTTTAGCTGAACAAACAAAATTTAAAAATACATCTGAGAAAAACTATTTTAACAAGATATAACAAAGAGTTCGTGATGCAACTGGTCTTTCTCGTACAAGTATCCGTAAAATTAAAAGAGTTCATGATGTCTGGGCCCTTACCACCATTCCTTATAGCAGTATTATTTTAACCTTACTTCTCAATTTCGTACCACGGCGTCCTTGATGTAAGCTTACTTTATGAATGTTTTAATAGGAAGTTTTAGTGACGTCAACACAATTCGATAGCTTACTGTAGTGCAAATCGGAACGTTGTACGAAAGAAATGACGGTATACAGTTCATGTAGCGTTATCTCGTTTTGTTTTTAGCAGGGAATAAACAAATAATTAAAATCATTCGTTCTTTCTCTCCACTAAGCATTAATACTTTGATGGAGGTCATGGTACGAATATGAGTAATGTTGTTTTAAGCCTGAAACAAAACGTTCCTGCAACAATATTGTTTTGTAAAAGATGGTGGTAGGGCCCCAGCTCTAATTCATCAGAAACACAAAAATAAGGTACCTACACCGAATAATAAATTTCTATTGAATCTTGACGATTTTGACTATTCTGTTGTAAGAAGAATAGTGCATAATTTTCATTTAAGGTTTAAGCAAGTGCCGACACTCAAGTCTTTAAAACTTAAACTAATTGAAGTCATAGATTTCAAAGGATGCGAGAGTACATTACGAAAAATTCATCGTAATGATGTAAGATTGAAACGGATAAAATTCATAGATTTGAATAAAAGATTTCAATCTGAAGGCAGAGTAATTGTATAGATACTTATATGGATAAAACTTATCTACATACGTCACATATCACAAGTAAAAGTTGAACTGATTCTCCAGGAAAGGGTATATACAACAAGTCATTTCTACAAGACAACGTCTTATTAAAGTACCTACACGCAGGCATTAAAAATGGATTTATTTCCGGGTCTTTATTAATGTATAAATCTGCAGATACAACAGGAGACTATCGTAATGAGAGATGAACAGCGACAATTATGAAAAATAGCTACGTAATCAATTGATTACTAATTATCCTATTGGTCTTGGTATTGGTCTAATCGGTATAAACTAATAATCGGTATTGGTCGTTGATAATTCTGCATATCATAAGAAATATGTGGCAAAGCCTCCGAATTCAAATTCATTGAAGCAAGATATGATAAACTGATTGGTAAAACGTGACATTAACGTCGATCAAACTTGGACAAAACCACAAATTTGCCAAGTTATTATTCGTCTTATGGAAAGATTTATGGAATATTCCCATTGACAAAATTTTAGCTAAATATGGACACATACCTACCGCCATATCATCCGGATTTCAATCCGATTGAAAACATATCGTCGTAGCTTATGGGTTATGTAGCTCAAAGAAATGTTGATATAAATATGACGACAGTAAAAAAATGTTATCGAATGAAAATGATATGATTTGTCCAGATGAATGGAAAAAAGTTTGTGAACACGCAATCAAATGAGAAGATGAATATAGAAAATATGAACAAGCCATGGATGATTTTATAGGTAGGATAATTAATACCTACTTCTGAGAGTTCTGATGATTTTGAAAGTGACGATGAAGACTGCTATTGTTCTCATTGTGACATGGAAGATAATGAATACATACCACCAGAGGATCTACCAAAATCTCCTAAATGATCTGTAACGTTCGACTGATGATTGCTACAGAGGTGTTGATTTTTTAAGATATAATGTGAATAAAGCAATATAATATGAGCAATATAAAGTTATATCTACATATTTACATATCTGTAAATATTTTTCATTTTTACATATTAAATTATTATAATTCATTATCTAGTAATCAAATATACATAAATAAATAAGACCTAAGAATTTTTTTTTTAATTTTTTTAAATGTAATACGATTGTCTAGCAATATAGTGACTCGTTTCGTAAAGATATAATGTCATTAGTTTTTAAAGGAAATAACAGCTCCATATAGGTACTTATTACTCTGCATTGACTCATGGCATGTTCATAAAGATTTGTATTTATTTCGTAATAAATGCAATTAGAGGTACGGTAGTTCATAGACGTGTTCATAGGTGTTTCCGGATTAGATTATCGTTTTCGGATAATTGATCCGATCCTAACAAAATACCTGCTTGTACCTATTCTTTTTTTTTTTTTTTTTTTTTTTTTATAGTCTAGTGGGCGGACGAGCAGGCGGTCCCACGTGATGGTAAGTGTTACCGCCGCCCATGGACACCTGCAACACCAGGGGGTATGCGGGCGCGCCGCCGACCTTGCAAAGTCCTATTCACAGCTCTCTTGAAGAACCCCATATCGTAGCTTAATGGAAAGACCTCTTGAGGCAGTTCGTTCCACATCCTACGGGTTCGCGGTATAAAGTAATTTTTGGACCGAACAGTGCGGGACACCTCCGTATCGAGGAAATGCGGATGGACCGCACTTCTGTGACGGGAGGTGCGGTTATAGAAACCCGAGGTGGGAATTATATTGAACAATTCTTCAGAGCATTCCCCATTGTACAGGCGGTAGAACACGCAGAGAGACGCAACGTCTCTCCGAATGCTGAGGGGTTCTAAACCGCCCGTGAGAGTGGGATCGTCGACAATACGAACAGCACGTCGTTGGATGGAGTCAAATGGGTCCAGTTGGTATTTCGGTGCACCGGCCCAGAGATGAGAGCAATACTATGTGTACAATACAATACAATACTATGTGAGCAATACAATGTCTATGTGCCTATTCACCTGTCTAACCTTTAGTTCCTGTGTCTATTCGAGCGTCTGTTTTTAAGATAATAATATTAGTGAAGAGCAATCCTATTAAGTAAATCCTTCGAAGGGTTACTTTTTTTTTATTTACATCAGTAACTCGTTTATGTTTGAGGTTGTACCTACATAATCTTTATGTTACATGATGCCTAAAGTCAAATTGAAGCAAACAGCTAAAGCTTTGTTAAAATTTCTTTACTTCCAAGAGTTCACTCACTCTACGTTTGACTATCATTCGAAATAAATTCTATGCATACCTATATTTAAATATATATTTCTTTAAAATTAAAATCTAATGAAACCTAAATATATTTATCTATAGTATTTCCATTTCTTTATTTTCTCGATGACAGTTCTAATTTGATAGTTGTAGTGTTGTGTGACCAAATAAGTAATGATATCGATCGCATATATTTATTATATTTTGAACAAAGACAAATACAACAAAAACATTCAAATATATTTTTTCAAGGTGGGAACACTCAATGGCCCACCGCCATTTTGTGTTTGTTTTAATCTGTCACTCGCAACAAGACGGTCGTGCTGTTTTACACTACATTTCTGTTCGCTGAGTTTTTTCACATTATCCATACGTTACGTTGTGTATTTTGTGTTCCTCCGTGTTGATTGCTGCCCAGCTGTCAAATATCAAAATGCCGAAAGGATCTGTTCTGAAAAGGCAGGCGAGAGAACTGGTGATCAAGGTTCGTAATTACTTTGAAGCAGAGTATCAAAATGGTGGCCCGCTATTACCACTGTCGCAAGTGCGAGAGCGTGTTGCGGCCGCATTAGGAATTAGTGGACCTACTGTTTCAAAAATTACTACCGAAGCTTACGGTACAAGCGGCATGCAGGAAAATAAGCTTCGTACGCCGAAGAAAAAACGCCAACCACGTCGTGTGACATCGGTTGACAACTTCGACGCTGACGCTATTCGCCGTCATATATATGACTATTACTTGCGCAAAGAAATTCCAACACTTAAAAAACTTGTTGTTTCTTTACGTGAATGTGGTTTGTTCCATGGCCAAAAATCGTCATTAAGCTTGGTTTTGAAAGAAATTGGATTTTGTTATAAAAAATCGGACAAACGTAAAATATTGATGGAGCGTCACGACGTTGCTATGGCTCGCTGCGAATTTTTGAGCGAAGCCAAAAAGATATCAGATTGGTCAAATGTTATTTTCACTGACGAGACTTGGTTAAATGCAAACCACACAGTATCTAAGAACTGGACTGACGACACCGTCGCTTCCACTAGTTCAGTGCCAATGGGAAAAGGTGAACGCCTCATCATATGCCATGCAGGGTCTACGAAAGGATTCATGTCAGATGCTTTACTGGCCTTTAAATCCAAGAAAACAGTGGACTACCACGAAGAAATGAACGCGGAGATTTACGAAGGATGGTTTAAAGAAATGGTGCAATCTCTGGAAGAACCGTCGATAATTATTATGGACAACGCTACATATCACTCCAGACAAATTGATAAAATGCCGACGCAGGCCAATAAAAAACAAGAGATAATTGACTGGCTCCAACGTCATGGCGAAAATGTGGATAATACTTTATTAAAAGTACAATTAGTGAATATTTTAAAATCGAATAAAAGCCACCCTAAAAGATATGTTATCGACGAAATAGCTGCCGAATGTGGTCATTGGGTTCTTCGACTTCCGCCGTATCATTGCCAGTACAATGCTATAGAACTAATATGGGCACAAATCAAAGGACACGCCGCTCGAAACAATACCCATCCCCCTTTTACGGCAAACAAGATGTTAGATTTATTAAAAAATGCATGTCGGGAAGTAACTGCCGAAAACTGGGAAAAAATTGTGAGAAGAACCCAAAACATTATAGCGTCGGATTGGGAAATTCATGTGGCATTCGATAATATAGAAGTACAGGAACTTATAATAAATGTTGGGGAGAGCTCATCGAGTGACAGTGACGATTCATCAGATTTTGATTAAAATAAATAAATAAAGATTACCTGTCATTATAATTATTTCGTTTCATTGTCGAGTACCTACCTATACCTACTTATTTTACAACAGCTTCGAAAATTTTAAAGAAGTTAGCATTATCAATCAAGAATTAACACGTGTAACATCTTGTAATGAAATATAATATTAGTTAATAAATTTGTACAAAAGTATCCGGCAGCAGTTTAGTTTCTTACATTTTGTAAAAAAATATCGGATCTGTTATCGTGTTACGTTTATCGATAACTACATCCCTAAAATTGCTTTCTGGCTGACGTGACCTTGTTAATGAAATATGACGTCTTGGTGCCTAATTTTTGTTCGGAGTTTTAGGCGTTGACGCTAGAACAAAGTTATATCGACCACTGTGTGTCAGCTGTCATCGAAAAAATAAAGCAATGGAACTTGTATAGTTGGATTTTATGTTATATTTAAGTGATTTTCAAATAATTAAATCAATAGACATATTAATACAAATGCTATTAAATATTATTGTGTGTGTACAATTAAATATATTGGCCATAATCGTAATTAACCGATTATGTACAACCGATCTGACTGCTATCCCCAACTCTATTCCTGTCATGAAACTTTAAATACCAAAGAGTTATAAAATCAAATACCTTAATTTACACATAAACAAATATTTGCAACAATGTAGTTACTGACGTGAATTAATTTCATCATTCGCACGTCAGATGTTTTG
Organism: Sesia bembeciformis; assembly: GCA_943735995.1. Taxonomy (NCBI): domain Eukaryota; kingdom Metazoa; phylum Arthropoda; class Insecta; order Lepidoptera; family Sesiidae; genus Sesia; species Sesia bembeciformis. The sequence goes on along the minus strand of OX031026.1, from coordinate 5,889,782 downwards.
AACAATCTCAATACTAACTGTCATCAATTTATTTCACCAAGTTGCTAACTCGCGGGGGTCATGTTCTCACATTTTACCACAATATTTTGCTATCCATAACATGAACGCCGTCCTCGCATGACTACACTGACACACCCACGTTTTACGTCATCTCTTAATACTACAGATAAATACACTCATACTTATACGAATGATTGATACATAGCATACCTACATATCATATTACCATACCTATTAGGCAATTTATACCTATCACTTAGCCGAGATAATAATATGGTGTGAATTCTGCAATAGGTAGATTTCATCGAAATCTCCCAGGAAAGACATTTCGATCCCAAAATTAAACCTAAGGATATGCCTACATCGCAGTGCTTAATTATTTTTCAGTAATTTTGTAATAGAGTGAATACCTAATAACGAATCGATCTACTTTTTGCCGCAGTACTACGTAATAACTGGAAAATTAATTAGTAATCTGTGCGTAAGTCTTTCAATAATCAGTTAAAACTTTACATACAATACACACCAGAAACGATGGGTAACTAAAACCTAAGTAGGTACACTCGAGGACCTTTCACCTTATTTACTGAAAGCAAAGTCTTTCATAGGTACCTATTTACTTTAAATTTATTCTGAAATACTTAATTAATAAATTAGAATACGTAGTAGATTAGTTATACTACCTACTCTTGCCATGTTTCATTTTTAAACTATTTAAAAAAAATGTTATTAAAAAAATCTTCTCTTTTTTATTATTCTAGTCTAGTTACAATTTTGTACAAGACAAAGCTACAACCACTAACTAAACCATAGGTACTTTCCACTATTTGTTTGTAAAACTATTCCCCTATAGGAAAGGAAATACATTGATGTCTTTTTTTGGTGTTATTTTTTACAAAAAACAGAGAAAAAAATATTTCAGTTTATACTAAAACGATCAAACCTGGAATTTCAAATTATTTATAAAAACATGGTTATGAAATTGTGTTCAAAAAAGCGCGCGTCATATTGACACCACTCCAACCAATGAAGATATGCTGGCTATTTAAATTATCCAATCACAAAGCCTCTATGTGGTGTGACTTCAATGGGACGCGCCTATTCCTTGCGTGAAATGATGATTAAACTGTTTATATGACATAAAAATGAAGCAAAATAATATCGTACAAACTTAAAACGAAACGTTTAACTGGTTAAGTTTATTTACAATCGATAAAATCCATCACAAATAAACATTCCACAAAATAGTAGTAATTTCAAAGTTCGCTTCCTTGCGTCGTATGATCGCGTCATATAAATACGATGCGCTCCCCACTCTTCCAGCAAAACGTCAAGTGCCCGTCTCTATAGTAGACCGATTTTCGGCGTCGTTCGCATACCTCTTGCCACGATTATAAACGTCAAAATTTGCAGTGACTAATAAAATTTGGGCTTTGTGTTCAGTGATATTTAAAGTTGTTAAATAACACGAGAAAATGTCGTTCAACACTGATATCTCGACGAAATTGGAAAATAGCAGGTACGGAAAGTGATAGTTTTGTGATTTATCATCAATGGCCGATGGAATGGCTCGATCCTCTATGGGGCTGACGTAGCCCTATGTGTGTTGCATTCCCAAACAGCGTGTTTTTTTTTTTGGTAGCGTGGGGCGTGATACTCTAATTTTGAGAATTTTTAGAAGCTCGAAAATGTATAAGCGTCTGTGTCATCAATATTGGAGTACGTCATACATGGTGATTTTTCAATGAAATGTTGTGAGCTTTTTGGCTAGTTTCCATGTTGATTTACTGTTTAATCCGAAAAAGAGCTTTTAATAGTTCTGAGATACTTATGACTATACCGATGAGGTTATCCGGAATTGGGGCGTATGCACTGTGGATGACTCAGAGAAAATTTTACACTTTTATTGGTGACCGTAGTATCTGCCGTTTCATTTATAGTTCATTGATTTTTCATTTTAATAAACAAAATTGTCATTTTGTGACCCTATTTTTGTACTTTAGTCACAATAAATAACCCTGTGGACATAATGTGCACTTATAATGTAAAAGTAACTTGTAGACTACTTTCATTCTATGAACAGTTACAATTGTATTATTCTTTATCATTTGGCAACAGTATTCTGTTGTGAAGCTGTATCACTCTCACTGGTATCCATACAGTTATCACTAGTAAACTTTCACAAAACACACCATACTTATCAATGACTATTGAATTCTTGCATTCCTCACTAGAGAATTGTATATTCAAGTTACTTTCACTTATACATTTGACAAAAGTTACATAATTTAATTCACATAATTATAATTTACCTACCAATTAGGTTTTATGGATATTCCGTTTACCTTGACAACCAGAGTAGCTGGTGCATATAGTATACATGAATACCTTGAGATCTATCTCTAAAAATTATTGACTATTAAAAGGTTATTTGACTTAAACTTTTGGTCAATTTTATGTTATATATTATACTTAGTCAAATAGCCATATAACTGTTGATATACCGCTTTATACCACTATCATCCTGAATATATCCCTGGAATTTATACTAGTTACATGAATTTTCAAGATAACCTTAAACAAAACCAACAAATTTTCTTTCATAATAATAAGACTTATAAAATAATTATAGTTGTAATGATAAAAAGGTTTCTTTGTGTAGTGTATTTTTGTATAGATAAATATAGATCTTTATGTATTTTCTTATTGTTACAGGAACAGCCTGCGTAGAATCGCCCGTCACGATGAAACAGAGTTCTCAAAACAAAGTATCCTCAATGACATGGAGAAATTTGTCAAAATGGTCAATGTTATGGATGAGACAGTGCTTGTACCCAGCCGTCTAATGAACCTGCCTCAAGAGGGTGATGACGATCCATTCAACATGTTTTCCATGCTGAATGATTTGAAGACTGAACTGTTGTGGTCGACTGGTGATACGGAGGAGTGTGTGGAGCGTGGAAGGCGTGTTTCGGATGTGAGTGACACAGAGAGTGAGACGTCTAGTGCTGCGGGTGACTCAGGGATTGAGGTAGAGGATGATAGGGAGTCAGCGGCTCGAGCAGCTGCAGCGTGCCGGCGTTACCTCCGCGGTCTACGTCACTCTCTACGTCATCTCACCGCAGCTGCAGCACACCTCACGAGGTCGTATCAAGAAGAAGTCGGGGCTCCCGTCTAACACCCAGCTGACAACCTGTGATTGACGAAGAACGAAGCCTGACCCGCACGTGCTGTATATATAGAATAAGCAGCCCGCACTGTACATATAGTTTAATTGGGCTGGACGTGTTTTGGGAATCTCAGTAAGTTATGAGGTTATTTAATAAACTTAATTTTCAATTATTTTTGAGTTTCTTTTATATATTACCAACTGATTTAAACAAAGAACACAATATGTGAATAATGTGATATAATCTACTGTAAATTATGCATAATTTACACCTGAACATGTGTCATGCAAGAAAAAATGACATTTCTTTATAGAGTAATGTTATTATCTGACGAAAAGACCATATTGTCCTATGGCCTTATTGAATTTGGTTGTTTTTCAATTTATAATGTTATTGCTTCAAAGTGAAATGTCCTCCAACATCTCATTTTTAAGATAAAGCAATAAATACATTATTTTTTAACACATTACTAGTCTCAATAACTGCAAAACTAGATCCATCCTGTTTTTCCCTTTAAGATCACTTTTCTCATATGACATGATATTTATATAAATGCCTATATATTACAGGAATATAAAATAAAAGATTAGTATACCAAATATACACAACTTATCACTGCCATGAGCTATAATTACGGAATTTAAATTATAAATAACAACGTTTTTAACTAGCATAGCAACTGTTATTTTTAGGTATATTGCTGACCTGTAATTGCTTAGAATCTGTAATTGTGAATTGAACAGTCTTAACTTTGGAACTGGATATTGGATGGCTCATAAGGGCAAATAATAACACTAATATTACTTGTGACAAGTCGCCAGATGTCCATGGCCTTCAATTAACCGTCATAAGAGGCTAGACCAATTTTAGAATAGTTTGTCCATGTCTGTTTGTCAGAGCAATTAGTTATTAGATTGCCAGATGATGTCAATTTGCTAGCTGAGGGATTTCAAATAATTCTGCCATCTATGGCCATACTGAAATTAAAGCCACCCGCCTTGAGAGAGATTTTGGATGAAACCTTATCGTCTTCGTAAAAATCATAACGCCAACAAAATCATAAATATAGATACAAATTACCAGTGAAGCGCAGTGTGGGATACCTTCCCACCGGGTGGATCAACGACTAGAAGAAGTTCGCCAGTGAGAGGAGCCAAAGATCGACCGTAGTAATAGTGCTGTAGTAGGCTGATGGCATTATATCACAAAATTACTTGTAAGTTTCAAATACGTATGATCTGTCATCAGCATAAAGATAATTAACTGAGGTCTTGACTTAGCGCACTTAATTAACACTAAGATAAAGATCTTGTGATGTGAAATAATTTATTTTAAACTAATTCTTTCCCATAACTGTTTCCGTTGCAAATTTACTAGTCTGTCTAGATAGCTATATCTAATCTAGATAGTACCCTCATATTTTATAATAATGAGGTATATGACGGTACAGAGAGCTCTTACTTCTAGAACTACTGTACATTGGTGCCCTATAACTTTCTATACAGCAGTGAAGTCCGCAACAAAATCGGTCCAGTAAATTCCGAGATTAGTACGAACCGACTCAAATAGTTCTTTTTCCATTGCCTATGTAGAGATAAACGAGTTTTAGTACCTAACCTGTTACCAATGTCAGTAACATTATAGTTAAGAATACAGTGTACCTATCGTGTGATCGTGGCATACCTAGTTCATATTCACTTGCTTAAATTGCAAGGGCAATATAACATGTTCTTATTTCGTTTTAGTACTGCAAGGATGTGTTGCAAAATGTGGTAAAACAATTATAATTTCCAGGCAGTCATAGTCAAAACATAACAGTTGTTTAACTTTAACCTTGTTTGTAGAGATTACGTACTCTCAATTCGCAGTGTAGCATGGCGCGACATCGACTGCGGTGTGACATAATATTTTATTTTCAGCGAATTAAATTACCTATGAAGAAGCAAACCACGATAATAATACACTATTATCGTGTATGAACGAATGACAGGAATAAGGAACGAACGTCTGGAATATTTCGGTCTCTTCTCTCTTTCACTTGAAATCTGAATTTATCCGAAAGAAAAAAGAACCTGTCAAATAAATAAAATACGTCAAAAAGCAAAAAGTAAAATTTCAGCTTTACAATATCAAACTGCATAATTAAAAATTGCACATACTATTGACTCAAATGTGGCAAATGATTTGAAGAAGTGTTTTAAAGAAAAAAGGATTCTTTCAAGATTGTTTAATTCAAACTAACTAAACAAATCTACTGAATCACTGCAACAAACGACCTGACTGCGTCTGAGATTTGAAGTACGGACACAATCGAACTAAAGAACGAATTAAGATTAATCCTTCATGTAAGTGAGACTGATGTAATGAACTGAATCACATCAGTAAACTATAATTAATTAATTACACATGCTGCGTTGTTATGGCGCGCGTCTCGAATATTCAGTGAGATTCTGTAGTTATCTATACGAACGAGGCACGCACACAAGCAAGAAGATAACCTACTGTAAAATGGTAAATATAATCATATTTACCATTTTACAATGTCACTGCTATACCTAGACTCAGCGCCGGCTCTAGCCCATGTAGCGCCCGGGTGCAATCAATACCCTGGCGCCCTCTAGTAGACTCTTTGGAGGCGTCGCGAGCGGCGATCGGCGCCCCCTAACACCCTGCGCCCCTGTGCGCCGCACACCCTGCACCATAAGTGCCCGCGCGCCCATTTCAAATGAACTTACACTCTATTGACTTAGAGATCATTTTGCTACCGGGCGGCAACGTGTCAAACGTACATACATACACTGTCTTTGGATTAGAGATTTTGCCGCGCGCGTGTTGTATTAAATAAAATTGTTATTTGTGTAGTGTAGTAATGCGGTATGACAAGCGCCGAAAGCGTAATAAAAGTAAAAAAAATATTATTGTTAATGACTATTTTTTTTTTGCTTGCGCATACATATTTGTCGTAAGTAACAAGTATATAAAACTGTGCAATGGCGTTAAGTTCAATGAAATATCCAAAAATTCAGCGCTCGACAGGCGCCCCCGGGCGCTCCGCGCCCGGGTGCACCGCACCCCTTGCACCCCCTGGTAAAGACGGCCCTGCCTAGACTATTATAGTTTCTGTATAAAACCCTTTTATTGTCTCATCTTTACCTTCTTGCGTGTTACATTTACCTGTAAAGGGTACATTTAGATCTAAATGCGACCCTGAACTGTAAGCTTGTAAAAGAAAATCGATTAACAACTCTGCAGACTTCTGGTTAGTGGAGCGAAGTACGCTAAACCTCAAGCCTATACAATATCTATACCCTACAGAATAGTCTGTAACACTTGTCTAACCGAGTAACTGAAATTTAGCACGCCAATGTAGTCTCCATCACACACGTTTAAAGATTATAATAGAATGCACGAATTTAGTCCATTCTGTTTCAATGTTTGATAGTTCCTACGACCATTTAACTCTTGGCAAGTGTACTTGTGAACTGAATTGGCCTTGTATTAATAGTCTTCCATGTTTAAAAAGAGGAATAGATTACTCAACTGCAAATTTAATGGTTCCTTGTGTAGCATCTCAAGTAGCCATTTCTTTACATTCGACAAGACACAATTTGAGCTCAGATCTTAGCTTTAATGTTAAATTAATCTTATTCTAATTTACTTTAATTCCATAGCCATAACTTTCAGTATCCACTGCTGGACATGGACCTCGTCACTTTGTCCTGTCCATGAGAGATGTATAGCCTCAAAACGCCACGCTGGCCAATCGGGTTGGCAAGTCCACTCTTTTAGAGATGGTGTAGCGCTGGTGGTATCGGCATAAGGATACTCCATAAAGTACTTTATAAATGTTAGGTTTTTCCCTAACTTTTATACGTTTATTCGTTTTGTTTAATTTTGAATGATATCCGTTTAACTAATCCTATCCGGTTGCGATTAACTGTCAAGTGATAACGTGCATTTAAGAATGTTCCAGATTTTTTATAATCAACGTGTAGTGTACCGTAGGTCACGCCACGTGATTATAAATGCATCACAAATGCATATTAATAGTGTTCCTTGGGTTTGTTACCCTGAGATACATTTTCCCGCTTTTTAAAAACCTTTTCGGTACAATTATACAAAGAATAGTTATTGTAATCATGAGGGAATATCCATCGTTGTTATTGTAGGGACGATACTCACCATATTACATACTCTTGCCATAAATATTGTTACACAGAAAACATTGATATTTTTATTTTTACATTATCATTTTATTAAAATAATGTGTTATTTTAGAAATAAATAGGTAAGTATTTTAAAAATACATATTACGCTTATTCGAAATGGTCACTCACCATTTGCTTTTGTAGAATCTTTCAAACGTGGCCAGTTTTAGATTGAAACACGCACCCTTTCCATGGGAAAATTGGCAACTGCCACCCTTGTGGAATGTTTTAGGGATTCAATATTATTATGGCGTTTGAGCATGTCATGCTCTCTAAAACAGACCATAAATCATAAGATCGGGACTAGATGACGGCCAGGCTTCAGTTCTAATGAAGTCGTGAATATGCCTTTCTAGCCACTCCTGTGTTGAGTGAACCAGGAACCTTATGACCTGGTGCTGAGTCTTGCTGAAAGGACCATTCTTGGTTATGGAACAGGGTGTTGTTAAGAGGTTTTACGACCTTTTCAAGAATCGTATCTCGATATACTTGAGCCGATGTTTTTTATACCTTTTTCACAAAAATATGGTTCAGTCACTCCTTGATAGATAAAACCCCACCAAACCATCATTGAAACCGGATAATAGACACGTTGCACTCTATTGACCAATTGAGCAGCTTCTCTAGAGTTATGATATGAGCATAAACTCGATCATATGCTTGTTAAAATGTTCCTCAATGGTGACATTTTCTCGTCCGTAAATAAGATTTGTGTGTGAGCTCCTTTTGCGTAACGCCGAAGAAGTTGTTTTGATTTGTCAACCCTATTTTCTTTAAATTATCGGTTAAGAAATGGCCAGTACGTCCTTTGTAAGCAGCAAGTCCTAAATTATCTTTTAATATACGTGACATGGGTTTGGGTGCTATATTCATCTCTCTGGATAAAATCTTTTGCTACCGGACGGGATTTCTTCGGATTTTTCTTCTATCTTTTCTGTCACAAACAGAGCCAGGTACACACACATTCGGCTAATATCAAGGGGATGGAGAGTCTCAAAAATTGCAAGCGGCTCCATGTCTATTTTGTGTAATGCTATTACAGCAATACGGTTTTCGATTTCAGCCTAATTAATTTTAATATTAGTACAATATTTAATAATTATTGGAGCCAAAGTAAGAAAAAACATTTATTTTTCACGTGAGAATGACATATTCCATATTCAAATGTTATTACTTACTTCCATATTTACTTTTCGTCATTGTAACGGTATTTATGGCCAGACTAAGACGTAGGTATATTATACTATAGGGCCTATAATAACTACATGGTGCTACCAATCCGGTGAGGTTATTTGAGCAAAGGCGTTATGTAATCCAACCTTTTCTACAAATTCATTCCTAAATCACATTCGAGCCGTGCCAACATTTGTCATTCTGAACGAACATTGGCATATATCGCCGACGTCCATGGGCAACAGTATCCACTGACCAGATGGACGGAGTTCGTCTGCCGCCTTCTTTCTTAAAAAAGAAATCTGAGAGTAATTGATTTCGATTAAACTTTTGTAACTTAACATTTCATTGTTTCGAGATTATGATTAAATAGAAACCCGCTCTAACATCTGATTTTTAAAATAAAGATTAACAAAATAGGCATATTCTTTTTTTTTTCAATTTTGGGCATTTAAAATTTTGATATTTGGAAAATTAGAACCGAGAATAGGATCATTTCCTGAGATAATACCACATATTGTATTAATGAGAGGTAAAATACACTTTTTTAACTTCATGTGGTGTCGTCGGTGAACTAATAAACGGGAATGGTTTTTGAGCGACATCACTTGTACTAAATATTTCCCAACCTTTCATTGAAATATTATCGTAAAGATAACATCTGATAATGCGACGTTGTCATGTCGTGCTCAATCAGTTGTCTCGTGATCGGTAGAATACACAAAGACAGATATATATGGCCATTATTTTATAAAAGTAAGCTCGCTACTGTAAATTCATTTCAATGTAACGTAGCACATTACCCATTACTTTTTTGTTCGACTACATAATGAACCCAAGGAGAAAAGTTATAATGATTATCGTTATGTACTATAATGAGTAACTAATGGCTATATTTATAACACTTGTCTATTTACAATATTACAGCGAATCGAATAGTAGACTAAAATAAATACTAGAAAGAAAATTAAGATAATCAACAATCATGTGAAGGATAAACTACAAATTGAATACAGTGATATCAATGAATAAGTTTATACTTTTAAAGTAGGTATTTTCGGACTTAGAAAAAATGCAAATTTATCGGAAAAAAAATCCTGTTTAATCTATAAATGCAACCAATGTTAATCTCGGGTACATATAAAACTGTTTGAAATCACATCTATTCAAAGCCATTGTTTTAGGTGAATGTTAAAACCGCGATATATTCGTCAGTTACCTAACCTATATCTTTTTCTTTTTTCATTAACTCTGTTATCTTTCATGTACACTTAATAATGTTTAGGACTTAATTTTCGTCCTGTACTCCTATAGCCGCATAAGTATTTGTGAAAATTCATAAACAGCATGTTTATTCTTTTTTATTATGTTATTACAGGTCTGAAAATCCTTAAAAATAAAATAAATAAAGAATAAAGGAATTTTAAAAACCTAGAAAAATACTGAAAATCTGTCAAAGGTATCAAGTTTATTTCCAGTGTACGGTAACTCATATCATAAATCACGACCAAGAAAAGCGTGTCAATAAAATTGTGTTTATTAAAAATTATTTATACTCATCAAACAACTGTATTCAAATGGCATCAAAGTGATGCAACCAGATGTGTCAGTGCAAAACGTTTGATCTTGGAGGCTCGCCGTGTTGACCGAACGATGATGCAAATAAGCTGATGCAAACTTATCCACTTGTGTAAAATAAACGCGTAAAACAGAATCAACAAAACAGTCAAGTCTCAAACATCAAATGAGAATAACAAACTCAATAATTTCAACTCAACTCAACTCAAACTCAACTCAATAGTCATTAATTTAGTAACTTGGTTTTCCCGGTAACATTAGAGTACAGAGCTACACATCTAATGAGTAGCTATAACCTGGATTATCCATAACATCTTAAAATGCAAAAAAAAATCGAACTAATCTCTTAAGTAAAAGTAAATTTATATCCCAATACAGACGCGTCTGAACTTCTGGCATCTGGCATCTTTTGTTGTTGAATAGGTACCAGATCATACGAAGTGGTCTGACTAGTGCAGATTGACGATTAACTTATTGTGGTCAATTGAATACAAACTGCACTAATGGTTCGTCGAACATTCGAGCTCTTCCTAGCTCCTATTCTAGATGTTTATCGGAAACGAGATTATGTTATCCAGTAACATTTTTAGTGTTAAATTCTGCATTGCAGAAAGAGTAGAAAGTGATAGATATTGCTATGGAAACAATGTCGCATCGACCAATAGAAGAAATACGGCTTCTCCAACGACATCAATTTAATCAATCATGGAAGTCTCTAGATTGTTAGAATATTTATATTGAATAGAAATTGCGTTACAATGTAGATTGTAGATAATAATATCTACTTACATAAACTACAGATTTCCTGAATGAAGTATCAATGAATTCCAACCTAAAATCACCTAAACACTGAATCTTGAAACAGAAATTACCTTAAATTTCTAATATAACGTAAGCAATGGGTAATGAGGGACTACCCTTAGTGGGAACTAAGTAATGGATAGAGCTTTGAGGGGTGAAAGATGGTGAGGAAGTTAGCTAAGGCGTTAAGGTCCTGTTGGTAATAAAACTAAAACCCAATGAGCAGATAACAAAATATATGTACATGTTAAGAATTTTGCTGACATAATATGTCGCAACGTCCAGGTCCGAATGCTTTCTGGGTGTTGCGTCGGAAAACTAGTAGGTAAATAGAAACGAAATTAACACTGTCGACGACATTTTTTTTTTGACAAGTGAGAACGCACGATACAGAAAGAGTGATCAGTGATTTGTAGACAATGAAGAACTGTATCATTAGCATTAGTTGTTCTTCTGGTGAACAGAAGAAGTAGACAGAAATTGTGTACTTAGCACACACAATCAATTAATAAGCCGGCGAGGTACCTTTTTGCCACCTTGACGTTATAATTCTGCCATTGTATATTCTGCTGCTGTAGGAGTTACGATTACGAAATAGCTACGAGTACGCATTCCAATGTCAAGTGTACGAGGAAAATTAGGGTACCAGAAATATATTAGACATTATGAGACTGTAGAACTGCAGAATTAGCGGCAATTTGTGGCTCGAACGAGGTTTCCGTATATCGGCCTTCGTCTCCGTTTGCGCAACAGCGGTGTGGGTTGCATGCGATACGATAAGTGTCGAAGAATCCTTGGAACGTTGACTTTTCTATGCTTGATTCAGATTTCAAAACAATCTTTTTTGCTGCGTCATTTCCTTCATCTCAAAATTTATTTGAAGTAGGTATAGAACGTATCAAACGAATATACCTTACTCGTAGATTGTGAAATATCTTCGAGAAATATTTATGGAACACTTAGGTATCATATCAATACCGATTTATTTATCTAGTGGTGAAAGGTTACCGATCATACCTATGTAAGTTTGCGATATACTTTTCAAAACATTTTTAAAAACCTGAAAAGATATTGGCCGTGACCTAAAATGACCTTGAACAAAACCGGCTTCCTACTCAACTTTGAACTTTGGAAATTTCAGATTTTCATGTCATCCAATATTCTTGATTTACTGATGACATACAAAAGACTAGTTAGATTTTCATCTGTAACCATTAAAGCAATCTCAGCACAACTGATTACATCAGAATTATGTAGAATCTCTAAGCAGGCTTCGGCCGGTCGAGCAAGTGGGCGAAGTGACGTAACATGACGTCAAGATTCGCGAACCTTCGAATACGTCAGCAGTATGAACATGCGCTGTGGGCATCATCTTTAGCGCGCAACTCGCACCGGACACTGCCAAAACCCAAGCTAAAATTCAACAAACCGCGGGGGGTATAAAGGGTAAACTTGGTTACATCTATATAGACCCTTCATGTGCGCTAAGAGAAGTCACCATCTGAATGAAACAGAACTATAGAATATATCTATTTCAGCGGTCGTTCTAATTACAAAATCTTTAGACAGATGTCTAGTAAGTACCTACTCATACATTGTCCACGAAGTCATTAAATATTAATTTACAGAGAAGTACCTATTAATAATTATCACCTATTTATTTACATAGTTAAATTGCGTTATGAGTAGTTATGGGCATGCAGCTTTGTAAACATTTCCGCTTGAACTTGAACTTGGTATATAATATAATAGGAACATACATCATAAAATCAGATGAAGAATTTACTTCCGCAAAACTAAACCAGTTTTTTTATTATTTTTGCATAGTCATTCACCGAACATTACTTTTGAGTTCAAAATATTTGTAAACGAGATTGCTGGTTTCTAATTGAAATCATTAACACCTATCGATTGTACTTTTAACTTTCAAATGAAGCAGCCTTTGAACTAGGAACTGTTTATCATTTGTGCCTTTCACCATCTTTTAATACTTATAGAGACTACTTCTGAATAAACCTGTATTTTATCTTCTACCTCATTTTTACCATGTCTATCACTTATACCATCATTTTTTACCACTTACCATTCCCCCTGACCTCGATGTAGTTTAGCGGTCACTGCGGTCAAACGTACCCAAAATATATCTAACGATTTCTCTAACTAACACCGTAATATTAATTAAACCGAGCAGCCTAAAAACGTCCATCGGCGTCGCGTCTTTAAACCAGTATCGATTTTTTCTGTTCTGGATTTTCCCGCTGCGGTCAAAGAACTGAAGGCACCAGGTACCTTTCAATTGAGGTTTTGGTCCTTTGGAGATGTGTACAATGATCAGACTGTATTTTATTTTTTATATGAACAACAATATCATATAAACAGCATTGGTGTGTTATACGAGTAAACCATATGTATAGCAAGTATTCATATTTGTAGTAGTCTTGAAAAAATGTCGAAATGCACTGGAAAAAAACCCGTTCAATAAAGAACAATCAACAACAAATGAACGCTACATTAGTATGTAGTTAGCTTCTGCTTGCAAACTTAAATAATTGCGAGTGGGTATCGACAAGAAGATTCCAAATAAGTATACTGCTGTAATGGAAACGATTTTTACTAAAAAAACAAAACTTATTTCTAGCAACATATTTTTTTTTTAATCACAGTATATTTTCCAGCTGTTCATTTAGTTTAACCGTTATTATTTTTCACATATTACTAATAGAATGAAAGCCCATAGAAATATGGACAATATTTCTTTCTTTCTATTGGCAATACTTTTCAATTGACAATTTCTTTTCTTTATAATAACTGGATATCTTTATTCTAAATATCTTTATAATTCTTTATTTCTAAATGGAAAATTAGCGAGTGCTAACAATCTCGCGAAGCGTTTTGTTTGTGCAGGACTTCGGTGAAGCATAACATTACTTTCACGTCACTGTATATCTAACATAAGTACTTAACGGTAGGAACCACGTACATTCAATGAAATGCGTCAGAGAATACATAACATTGTCTGTATCAGAAGCGTTTCCTCAAAGCGTTTGTTTCTTAGTTTTAGTATTTGATTTATAAAACGAAGGTGGCAGAGGAGACAGATAATAAAACGGATTTTATTATCTGTTGATATCTGTCTATGGGCAACCAAATTTTACCATCTCAACCAAAGCGTATGCATTCGAACCATCGCAACATTGCTATAAAAAATTAGTTTATATTTTCTAATGCTGTATGGGGACAGTGCATGCTGCATTCCCACAGCCGCTGGGCGCACTCGACTGGCCACGTTACCCCTCTCTCACAGAGGACTACCTTGAAATGTACTGCATTTCCTACTTTATCGTATTTACCCAATGTACGTACAGTTTCGGTAGTGAGTGAGATATGCCAGACCCCATTCCCATCCCATTCTATCCTTCCCCATTTTCCCAATCCATTCCTTAATCTGCAAAGGTATGCAGCGCATCCGGGAGCGTGCCACCGTTTGTCATTCTGGACTGATGTTGGCATGTATCGCGGATGTCTATGGACGACATTATCCACTTACCATCAGATGACTGAATGCTCGTCTGCCGCTTTTTTTATATAAAATAAATAGGGCTAATAGTTTCTTAAATTAACACGAAACAAACGAACTGACTTGCGTTTTAGATTATGTTTAATTGTAGAGAACTTTTTATCTATCTACGTGCTTACTTCTCTACGAGTATACTAATATTATTAAAAGACACGGTGAATTTGCTTTTTTGTTTGCATCTAAGAGGTATACTCAAAAACTACTACACTGATTATAAAAAATCACTTATAGGCAGCTAAACGAATGCATATTGACATATGCCATGTTTGTGCCTCCTGATTATTGTGTTGTCTAACTCCAACCGATCATCTTTTACTATGATTGTTTAGCTGATATCGATGATAATTACACATTCAAATAATGTCTTCTAAAAATGTTAATTTTAATACTTTATTAATTAACTAGCTGTGCCAGCGACTTCGTTCGCGTGAACTTTAAGAGTGATTCCCGTGGGATCTCTGCAATATCAGATCGGGATAAAATGTACCCTAAATGTTAGCCTAAGTCATAAGCTGTAACTATGCCAAGTTTCACTAAATTATGTCCAGTGGATTTTGCGTGATGCGCGTTCAGATAGACAGACAAACTAAAATTTCACAAACTGTTGTTTTGGGTTCTATATCATTCGTACTTTATATTGCAAGCACTTTTTCAAAAAATATTTTATGTAGAGTACATCGACGGCTGTGATACGATTTTATTATATGTATACCTACTACCTATATAGATGTTATCATCTATGAAAAGTGGATGTTCCAACATTTTTGTAGATGTAGATGTTGTAATAATAAGCATTTTTTTCTTAAATTCCAACGAATACTGTGAATGAATACTGTTATTAATTCCTGTCTTGAGGCGAGAAAGGTGCTATATTATTAAAATTTTCCGTAATTGATAGTACATACCTACTTCGTGAATATGTATATCCTGTGTACTAACTGACGTCAGCATCACAATATACTCGTATTTTGTTGTCATAATCCATAGCATAGTGAATGAATAAACCAACCACATGTTTAGTTATGGAAATTCCAAAAACAATGACTACGCATATTTTTATCGTCTATAGTGATTGCGTAATTTATAATTTTTAAAAATATCTTCCATGCTGTTACTGAGAGCCTGTTTTTAATAACATAAGCTTGTATGGGCGGTTTATAAACAGCAGTAGGGTCACCCACCGCCATGTGAACCGAATGATGCTCAAGACGGGTCAGTGACTCACTAAACTTTGACTACCATAGAGCCTATGCCATAGAGGCTATTGAAATACTCCAATTATCATGTGATTAAAAAAATTAAACGTAACAAACCTTTTAAAAACAAGCTTTCATTAAAAACAACAGTAAAAGAAACGTAGAAGTCATTACTATTATTTGTCGTGATTTAAAAGCACACTGATTCTATGAGCTATGACTATGCGAGTGCATCGCAATTAAGACTATGACTATGACACAATTAAGACTAAGACTATGACTCTGACGCAATTAAGACTATGACTATGACGCAATTAAGGCTATAACGCGCACTAAGACTAAGATTCCTAAGACTCTTTAAACGTCAACAATATCAATAAATACTGTTTGAGTATATTTTCCAATTTGTAAATCAAATGATAAAATATAATAAAATTAAACCAATCTATAAATTAGTTTAGTTATACGAGGATTTAATCCAATAATAAAAAAAATACCTACGTCGTTTTGCTCTCTTTCACTAGGTGGAGCAAATTAACTCACCTTTTACTACCTATTGCATTGTTTTCTAAGGATTGCATAATGGACTTTCGTAAAATAACGCCTGATTCCATAAATTATATTTTATTTTATTTTCAAACAAATTCTTGCAAGATATCAAAACACAGACTATACTATTAAGATATGTCATTAACCGCTACCAGTCCTTTTGTCATCGTCTGCTGGACGTGGGCCTTCCCATGCACATTATTTAGTGCATGAGGGTTGCATGGCCTTAACACGGCACGCTGGCCAAGGGGGTTGGCGAGTCAACTCTCTTAGAGGCGGTTTTACGACACCCACGGGAAAAGTTGAAGATGATGCCGCTTTAATGCCGGCCGATACTCAGCCGCCGATTGACATGAAATTTTACTTATTTTTCTGTAATAATATTTATTCCTTTGTATATAGATATGAAAAATTTAGTTAAAACTTTAAAAGTTTACTTATTTGCAAAATAACTTCTGTAAAATTTTCGTATCTATGAACTCAGTCATGTAGAATCCATGGTTTCCTGAAAGGTCCGGTTACATTCTGTGAAGACAATAACCAAGAATCACTTAACTGGCTCTATGACCATCTGCAAATCCACTCTTTTAAAGGTGGTGTAGTTCCTCAGGCCTTGTGGCAGCGGCTTTGTTATCCTTTAGTCGCCTTTAACGACGCGCGGAAGGAGATGGCGTCGTGCTATTCTATAGCCCGTTATATATTAAATATCCAACTTAAAACGTTAAATGATTTTGATAAATTTAAATTTTTAACGCTAATATGAATATATGCGATAAAAATCGAAACAAAGAAACTAACACGTTTAGTGAACGTTAGATGCAATGAAAAGCTCGATGCGTGAGTGGGAGGGAAAATTCCACGCATGCGCTGGCGCACTCGTGCCAGCGTACTTACAATAACGTAACATATCGTAACAACACAATAACATATCGTTTTTATTAATGTATATTCATTTTGGTGATTTTGTCCGTCTACAAACTTAACTGAAATATAGAGACAAACGAAACGCACCCTTCACTCTTTATCCAGTATAAGTACCTACTGAAACCACTGAATGGCAAAAAATTCAACGGGGTCGAATTAAATCTCATTCTTGAGAACAGCACTGAACATATAAATGTTGCGCTCTATGAGTAAGTTCATATATGGTGGATGTATATGTAGAAATAAAGGTAGAAGTAACTTTTTAATAATCTACGTGCGTAGGTACTAGTTATAACATTATTGCGTTGTTTGATTACAACTAAAAGACATAAATGCGTCGTATCGTATTCCTTTGTTAGGAATGGTTAGGATTATATTATTTTATTATTAATTTATTTTATTTAAAGAACTTTATTGCACTTAATCGTACAAAAGGCGAGTTTAATGCCCTTTGTACGATTAAGTGTAATTCTCTACCAGCCAACCTTTGGGTTGAACAGAGAGGCACGCTGAAAGTGCCATGAATTATATAAATATAACTAAAAAGATGATTAGAGAATGATTAGACAAATACTTGCAATAACTGTTATATAATGATAATAATGTTGATAATATTATACGTGCAAAAGAAATTCTATCGATTTGTTTGTTATTTCGTTATCTAATAATTTTATCAATAGATTTAAGACCGTTTATATCTTGGCATAGGTTTTATAGGTTTTTATATCACTCATTGCGGGTCAAAACGCGGAGGACAGTTAGTAAATGTATGTTTATCTAGAGAGGAAACTTGGATTTTAAAACTATTAATACTAACTCGTAATACTACCTATTTATTTTTGGAACCATCTTAGTTTATTTTTAAAGAAATAAAAGCGAAAGTGATTCTCGTTTTCCTCGAGTTGACGCAAGGAAATCAAGAAATAAAAAACGAACATAAATTAATGTGAACAACTGAGCAAATATGAATCATTGTTAGCACCTGATCATTCTTTGTTTTAATCAATGTTAGTCGTCATAAAACATTGTTACACAGAAACCATCTGGATCTGAACTACAATTCATAAATCGTAATTAATACATAAATAAAACATCAGGTCACGATACGAGTTACATTCTATAGACATCCGGGCGCCAACGTAACACCATTTGGTTGAACTTTTTCTAGAGCGGTTATTTTAAAATTGCCTACATTTTCAACTCCATTGATACCCAGTGCAACCGGTACAGAATCTTGTTCTTACTTTCTAACACAGTCAATTTCAACGTGTCCGAAGGAGACGACTACTTGTTCATGTAATTTCTTTGTTTGAACGACTGCCAGAACATTGGCGATATTGGACAACGAATTCATTTACACACAAAGATTACTTTTAACCTTATATATAACATAATATTAGACAATCAGTGTCGATGAAGCGGAGAACAGGTACCTACCTACAAAAGTAATAATGTTTAAGAGTCATAAGACCATATTTGTCCCTCTTTACTTAATGGTGTTTAGAGAGGAAACTGTCATTTTATGACCGCTTACTTTAAACCAATAAATAATAATACATTTAATAACGTCTTCTGAAATCATTAAACTAGCATTGGACAGTGTTTCGAAATTATATTATTACAAACATCAATATCTTGGTTTCCGATGATTATAAAATAGTTTAATAAATGATCGACTCTATTATTATATAAACTTCCAAGTGACTCCATCTTCGTCTTTATCGTACCCAAATCTTTCATCCTGTTAGTTTGATTGATGTAGATGCTACAACACTGTGACATCACAAACCACAGTAAGAAAACCGAGACCAAGAATTACGGGATGACCGTTACACGTATTACGAGTAAATAATAATGAAGCTGTAGGTACATGTGATACTACTTGGTAACGAGATGAGATAACCGCAAAGTCTAGTGATATAACACTTAACTGCATATCAGAGGAGTGTTAGCAAATGTTATTTATAGATTGTTATCTTCAACGCTTGATTTAAATTCTTTATTTCTACCTTGAAACATGTTTCGTGCTGCCTTGAAACATATATGTTATGTTTCATTAAAATCCATCTAGTTCAGACAGAAAGATGGACATACAGACAAGATTTTCAAAAATTGTTGTTTTGGGTTCAGTGTAATTCATATCGAACGCACTGATTATTTTCACAAAAATATTCCATCTAGAGACACCACTTTGTTACAATTTTATTATTATAAATAGTGAATATAGATGTAATGGTTTGGCTAAAGTAATTTGATTATATTTCTCTTTTCCTCTCTTTTCTCTCTCCCACGTACTCCATACCAATATGAGGTAGAAGCTTGCAAAAACAAAAATCCTCCGAGGTCACAGAACTTCTCTGGGCTGGGTAATTATGAATAGTTTCACTCAATATTAGATTCTGTTTGATGTTCTACATTAATGAAATAGATCATGTAAAGTTCTTTACACACCTAACGACTAGTATTAGCATTCTTAGAATTTGAATGCTTAGAAATTGAACAGGAAGTCTCAGGAAGCTTGGTCACCGACATGTGAAACAGGGCCACCTCAAACAACTTTACACTTATGAGCAAAACGATCTGCCTTAATAGTAAAATGTGGGTCTTGAATGACGATGATACAGCATCCGGGATTCATGATGGCATACTACAAGACAACGAAAGACTATGCGTCAAGAATTCTAGCAAGTATAGTTTATGTGACAGGCATTGTGGGTGGGACGGAACATCATACGACGGACGTTATCAAAATGATTTGATGATGAGATAACACATATGCCGGAAACTTATCCTCTTACCAGAAAAGATAGACATCACAAAACAATATTTTAAGAAGCGTCTAACGCAACTGATTAGAGGAGAAGCAGCTAGATGGCGTTGAACACGTGTTTATCTTTAATGGTAAAAGGATTATTAGAGTTTAGCAAATTATTCTTTTGGTATCAATCAACAATAAATTATAAATATGGAAGTTTACACAATAATTTCTTGAGTAGAGGAAGCACAAATTATGTTTTAAATCGTTAATTAAACCAACACGTACCTAATTCAAAAACATTTCCTGTCGAAGTTATCAATGATTGTGACAAATCACTTTAAAGAGTGACAATGCCAATGGCTTGGCACAAAAATTGATAATAGTGGGTAATGTCACATAACAGTATTATCTTGGAGAAGAAGTATTTATTATCGTTTCAGTTATTATAGTCCTTTTGTTTTAAAAATAATTAATATTTTGAATTACTGTTGTTAAAATGAGCGCTGAGCGCTGGCATGCTAAATTAGTACTATTGAACTTTAACCGTTTTAAACTCTAACTTTAAACTACGAGAGTTCAAGGCCATGAAATGTTAAAAATTTGGACTACAACGCTCACTAGCCTTTAATGCTGGATGGAGTCTTAAAGATGTAGCGCTAACTCAGAACTCGGGCGTCGAGCGCTCATTGGTAATTTTTACAACACTATTTGGAATTCTTTTACCGTATCGAAGCAAATCCATCTTTTTTATTCCATTGCCTTCCATTCTATGACTTTTTTTATTCCATTTTATTGGAGATTTAAAAAATATCTCATATAATCTAAGAAGTCCGTAATGACAATGTCAGCATCATTACCTACCAACAGTTGGCTCCCATATAGCGCGAACAACCAGATTTGCCGCATTCCTGTATTGCAATAATATTTAACATTTGCATTACCACATGCGTTCAAATGTTGCATCATAAACTACATATAATTACGTAGATTTAAAAATCACTTACATTGTTACATTTTGTACATTCTGCGATGAATCGTGAACCTTGATGGAAACCTTTGGAATGTATTATCCTATAACCCATAGAATAACGTTAAGAATATCATTGAGAGACAAAGTTCCAAATGTTGCTGAGTTGTGTGTATGAGCACAGAATAATTAATAATATAAGGTACAAGAGACAACACAGAACAAAGAACAAGAGGGTAGTACAAGAAACTAGAAATTCTTTGTCCAATTAAAAGAAGAAAGCCAGAATAAGCTAGGCCTCATTTTACGTAATAGAATTATGAGATGTTACAAATAATCTTTCAAAGGAGTAGAGGGGATCGTGGCTGAAAAATCTTTGTCAATTATTTAGAAAAAGCACCCGCACATCGTCTAGAACTGGTGTATCGAGATTCAAACGGCATCTTAAAGGATCGCGCATATTACGATTTGCCGCACCGCAGAGCATAGCAGTCTAAAAAGTAATGTTTAATCTCCCTTTTCGACAGCCGTCGAAACTAGTATTTAAAAAGGCGGCAGGTACTTTTAGTACGAAAACTTTTTGTGTACGAATGTATTAGGAAATTCCATTGAACTATTTTCTCCCTAACATACCTCCTAGTATTAAAGAATCGATTATTGCCCTGTGCCTAGATTCTAGACCGAATAGTGCTGTGTTTCGACGACAATTCGAGTTTTTAGCATAATTACATTATTAAGGGAGTTTTACGTTTGTTATTAGTTCGATTTGCATGCCACCATGTTGCGTGTTGAACGAACTTCCAAGTTCATGATTACCACATGGTAGAAAAGATGTTTAAATATCAGCACAGGATTTTTTTATGTATAATAAATACCCGTCTACTTACAATTACAAGTATTGCATTACTTGCATGTTCAAAGGTCGCATGCTACATTTGTGTCGTTTTAGTAGGTACATTAATTATTGTAAAATTAGAGTCATTTAACTTTTAAGGAAAATTAGTAAAATAAAACACAAATGCAGAATATAATGAATATTGCTAATTATAAACATGATCCGGGGTCAATTAATTTCATTTTCAATGAGTATAAAAGAGATTTGGTAAAGAATTTGAGGTCTCATTACATGTTAAAAACATTAAGCGACAACTCATATAATTAAATAAATTATAGATTAAAACAAATATTTAAAGAGTGAAGTTATCACTTTATAATAATTAATAATACATATTACGAGATCAGTACTTGTCACCCGTTGATCAATATCCGGTAATTTTTAGTACATATGTTTTTATTCACGTGCGTCGTGACATATTTTTTTCTTTACATAGAATATTTGAGTCTTCGAGTCAGTAATTCTTCTTCAATTATTTATTCATTTAGACATGTGGGATTTCTACAAACTCCATATATCCAAATAGCGTTGGGATAAACCCCTTGAACTTAGAGGGGGAAAAATATTTGTACCAACTAATGATTGACCCTAATCAAATAAGGAAGACATCCACATTACTAGTCTTCTTCATAATATGTAACAATAATAAATACTCTTTATTGCATACAAACAGTCATTACATGTGCACATATCTTTAAATGACAGAATACGATAGGCGAACTTATCGCTAAAATATAAGGGATATAGGTAGTGCAAAACAATTGGAATTTACGGATAAGATTATGTTCAGTATATACCTACCGACTATATCAATAATAAATTTAATACATACTTATAATAATAAATAACTTAATAAGATATAAATAAATACATACATATCTAAATCTGCATTAATTTGTAAATGAGAATCAAAGTTGACAAAGATAGAAAAATAAGAGGGAATTGTAGTCTTCAAAGGTTGAAATAGAATAGGTTAGTAACAAAATGGTTGTGAGAAGAAATTATTTCGTAAAGAAAGAAAATAGAAAACTAATGAAGGTTAGAATAATGATTTGTAACTTGCGTTTTGAAACTAGACATCGACTAAGTATGTCTAATGACAACTGGTAAGGAATTCCAAAGCCCAACAGCCTACACAGTGAAAGAGTAAAGAAATTTGAAGAATGGATTGGAAGTAGTATTGGAATCTAAATAATCAATTTTCAGAACAACTTATGTACTTGGATTGTGAAGTAAAGAACTCAAAACGCTTCTTCAGACATTATGGGGTCAAAGGATTAAAAAGTACAGGGTATAGAAGTGAAAGTATGTGCGTATTCCTGCAAAATGGCATTGGAAACCACTTGAGCTTTTTATATGGTTCATATTATTTGAGTTCAAATGAGTAATATCATTTTATTGCAAAAAGTATTTTAAACTAAGTTACAATGAAAATCCTATAACCTGTTTTTTTTATTGGGAGGTAGGCGGACTAGCATGCAGTCCCACGTGATGGTAAGTGTTACCGCCGCCCATGGACACCTGCAACAACTAGAGGTATGCGGGTACGCCGTCGACCTTGCAAAATCCTATTCACAGCTTTTGTAAAGAACCCCATATCGTAGCGTAATGGAAAGACCTATTGAGGCAGTTCGTTCCACAGCCTACAGGTTTGCGATATAAAATGATTTTTGGACCGAAGAGGTCGGCTTTCTCCTTCGCTCCATGAGTTAGTGAGCCATCTGGTTTCCGCAGTGGTGGGAGAGACGACTGACAGAAGTTATCCTCAGCAGCCTTGGCGAGAGACCTGAAAGCTCGGCTTCCAGAAGGATAGCTTGCTAGTCGATCACCAAATCTACGGATGTGCTCATTCCTTGCCCTGACAGTGACCCTCTTACTGCACCTCGAGGCAGAGTTAAATTTCTACCTTAAATCGGTGGTATTCGGATCTTCAAATTCCTGTGCTTTGGCCCAGGCCCTGTATGCAGCTCGTCTATAAATTGATGTTTAAGTAAACTTAAATTGCAATTAGAAACCATACAAATCCAAACAAAGTAAGTACGTAGGATACTATATAGGTAATACAATTAAAAAAATATAATTAAAAAGCAAAATTTATTAAAACGTATTTTTATTATTATCATTCCACAATATCATTGCAAAATACATATTATATTGTGGTACTTCGTGTATTTGTTCGTTTGTTCAACAACGGTTATTATTATTATTATTTTTAAATGATACGTGAGTACATTAATTTCGTTTTAAAAAGGAAATTATAAATTATGTCAAATAATTTCCTTCAATATTTCAAAGTAAATAGATCCAGCATTGAATGGTAAATTAAAAAATAAAATCTATAATACCTAAACACAAAGACATTAAAATAGCATTACATTAATTAACACTAATAAATAAGATAACTTATCATTAACATTCTAATGTGTTCAGTGGCACAGTGGCATGCACTGACCGCATGCTAGACACAAATCACACGCAATGTTTCATCATCGTCAATGTACACAATAGCTGGAAAATTTTCAATTAAATCTTTAAACTTGTAACTAAATAGTTATCCTGATCAATTATGTCGTAAGTTTCCAACGGGCCGGTAACAGTCTCTGAACGCGTCGTAATGATTCAAGGGGGCGCAAAAATTTTGGATGTACTTTTTACCCTATATCATATGATATAGGGTAAAATATATATATATATATAGGATATCCGCACAATGTAAATTTAGGGTATGATAGAACAGACATGTGCTGAGGCATAAAATAAAAGAGAATAAAAATTAATCTCACCCTTTAATTCATTTAAATAAAGTAGTCTAAAGGGCACTGTAAGATTTTTTTTAAAATTGTGTGGTATCCCATTGAACAGTTGGGAATAAATACTTAATATGACTTACGTTATAATACTTTTTTTTTTATGTACGAAGACGGCAGACGGGCATACAGTCCACCTGATGGTAAGTGGATACTGTCGCCCATAGACATCCGCGATACATGCCATCATTAGTCCAAAATGAGAAACGTTGGCATGCCCCCCGATGCGCTGCCTACCTTTGGAGATATAGGAATGGATTTGGAGAAAGGGTTGAGAAAATGGGGAGGGATAGGATGGGATTGGCATGGGCTCTGGCACATCTCACTTACTACCGAAACACGTACGTACATTGGGGAAATACGATAAAATGGGAAATGCAGTACATTTCAAGGTAGTCTTCTGTGAGAGAGGGGTAACGTGGCCAGTCGAGCGCGCCCAGCGGCTGTTGGATTTCAGCGTGCACTTTTCAAAACTAGAATCCTTTAAATGTTGCCGCGCATTTTACAGTCAATATTTGTAGTAAAAACGTTAAAAACTTGTTATTGCATATCGTAAATTGGCCACGTGGAATCATTATTTATGATGATGGTTCTATAAAAAACCTCAGGAGCAGATCGTCATTAATATGAAATTGTAACAGTTTCTGTTTCGAAATTCCGACATTGCATATTCAAAAACATTAGAAAATCATATTATTTAATCCTATCACACTGTCATTATTCTGTTTCTTATCAAATTGCGTTTATCGCTAAAATAAATCAAACTTCTAACAACTAATCTAAAGTATAATACAATACAAAATGCAATCTGTAATCTTCATGATTCATTAATATATCAATAACAGATTTATTAGGTACCTAGGTATTTGAAATGACAAATAAAAATAAACTATACCAAACTATTACTACATATTGCAACATTGCAGGCAAACACGTACATAATCTTTTTTATTATTATTATTATATTATAATGTGAAACCTTATTTGTGTTCATTTAAATAGTTGATCAAAAATCAATCATCAATCATTCATTCATATTAGATCTGATAGTGATCATATCTTTCTAAATACTATTACATAGATAATTTTTATTCATCAAACTCTAAGTACCTATGTGTTTTATATAAATAAGCATTTTTATCAAATTCATCTATGGACGTAAGCAATCCTGTTCGAATTGAACTTTACGAGTATGACGTCAAAGGAGAACCTGTTTTCTTCTCCAGTCCTGCAAAAAATGTTAACGTGTATGTAAATTGAATGGACGAGTACATTAACCGGGCTACATAAATAAAAAGATATAGCATAATGTTCAAAAACCTCTGTGCCTTATTTGTTGCAATATCAACCTATAACCAGAATAATAAATAATAACTACTTGTTTGCTATGTACCTAGGACTGGAAGGTATAATACTACACGAACGCAATTCAGATCGGTAATACAGGCTGATTTTTTAAATTTTCATATCGTTTCCCCACGATGCAATAAAAAAGTATTCTAATTCCATAAAAAGAACTTCTCTATGGAAAAAATATTAAGCCGGTGTTGTCTTGTAGATTAAGTACACTGCTTGTTCTGGGAGATATACACACTCCTCTAGCGGGATCTACCTACATCGGTTGCTTTTTTAGCTTCACTAAAACTTATTAAAAAATATACTCGTAATAGTGAGTAAAAGGTTTTGTATTCTTTCAGAAAATGAAAATGTTTACTAGGTACAAAAAGATAGCCTTATCGACAACTGGGACTGTAGTATGTGACCCTGTCCGGGCTGACGTTTCGTCAATACCAATTTAATGCCTCTATTGTGTCTATTCCAGAAACTTTTGAATCCACCAGAGAGCCTCTCATATTTTCGCGAATAATATTAAAAGCACATACAAAACACACTTCTATTTTAATGTTGAACTCGTTACTTCTTGAAGTACAAGAAGTGGTGTACGAATAAGTATTGTTTTCCTTATTTTAAGGATTCTTTTGTTATATTTTATGTACGTCTTGTATTATGCTATTATTAAAATACACATGACACTATAATAAAGGAAAATTTTGCTGCGAAGTAAAAATAATATTACATAATGCCTATATACTTATGCTAATGTTGTTAATGACGTTTATCGCATGTACAGTTATGCACAGAATATCCTTCTCTTCTTTAATTATGCAAACATAAGTGCATAATACGAAAATTTCATGGTTACGAGTACCGTTATTTTCAGGGCGCTTTTTAGAGCACACGCCTAATTGTGTGTATATGTGTATTTATGCTATTAGCTAGTTGAGGTCGTTGTTACCTACTCTTCATTGTATTTATAAATTAATTGTTACAATAACACATTATAACTATTACCGTAAGTACAAAGGTGGACCGTAAAGAAATCTCTTGCAGTCAACCTTAGAATAACCGATAATGGGTTTTTATGTCATTAAAAAGCAGGCTACACAAGATATAGATATAGTTAGTTTGTAAGGAAAATATAGAACTGCCCTTATTTTGGAAGATTCCTCCTATAAGCCGAAGGGCTGTGACACCCAGATCAAATAAATTGTACCTGTCATTCACATGACTTTAAGTAGACGTCAAACATTTCAATTAAATTGTAGATGAAGCATGTAACATCTTACTGCATTCTATTGATATTATACTGCCTAAGGTTTCCACTGCCACAAGCGATACCAAGTCAATTTTCATCAAGCTTTCTATCATTCAAAAATTTGACACGTGCAACTGTCCCAATTATTATCTTCCGAAAATAATTGGGCCACAGACTGCGCATTACGAGTATTCATAATGCATTATCAGATCGAGTTGCAGACAGATCACGACATTGGCCCGGGTGGCTTGTTTGAAACTAACAATAGATATTAGCACACAATCTGGATCTCCACGTGGAATGTTCGCATCTGAGGCTACCTGTGTTTTGAGGAAATTTCCAAGACCTCTTGAGTACTTAACTTAGCTCCCTCTTCCCGTCAGTCGCGCATTAAATGAACACGTAGCGAGCAAGTAAGTGTGTAGGTATATATTACACATAGATTCATTCATATTCTGCAGTATAGTACAGTACAATCAATCTTATTTGCAGCTAATTATTAACATATTTAATAGGCGGCTATGTTGCGCAAACCGAAAATATAACGTTGTAGAACAAACTTCTTTTTCTTAGAGCAACAAATATGAACGTTAAAGTCACTAATATAACTCGTTCATGGTCATGATGGTAGATATCGATTGTAATCGTCCTAATTTAACATTCGATTAAACAATTCGTTACAACTATGAATTATACTTACATGGATCTGTATTCTACTGATTAGATTAAATCGACGTAACATATTAATCATCCATCGCTAATGATAACAAAATGATAATCGCTAATGATAAAACTATCGAATGCTAACATTGAGGACAGGCCAATTAAATTGATGAAAAAATACACTACATTATATTTTTAGGAATAGATATTTCAAGACGTACCTATTTATTTTTCAAGCAGTGGATTTCGCTGCAGCTTAACCGAGAATGATTAAAACATAATCATAACATAATTATGCAGTTCACGTATTCGCGATTTGTGTGGTCGCGACTCGCGCGCTGGCGTAATGGATTTTTTGCATAACCTATATTGACCAACTTTAATCAGAATGGATCCATCCCCCAATCATATTTTTTTCATAATAAAGATTTTTGTGACAAGAAACTAAAATATAGTGCATATTTTTTCAATTGACTGGCCTCGGGTACCCCTCTCTCACATGAGACTACCTTGAAATGTACTTACTGTATTTCCCAATTCCCTATTGTACGTACTTGTTTCGGTAGTGAGTGAGCCAGAGCCCATTCCCATCCCATCCCATGTTATCCTATCCCTTCCCATTTTCCCAACCCTTTCTCCAAATTCATTCCTAAACTTAAGATATGGGATAATACATTGGGGAAATTCTGTTGATGCTCCTCTGGTGTTCGAAATACAAAAAAACGTAACAGGGCTATTTTAGGAATGAAACAGACCGAAAGCTGTGGGCCTTACTTTCGGATTCGGACCCTTCCCTCAATGTACATTTATGAAGCATGTAAATTTCTAAAACAAAACATAAAATATTTTAAAATTGATGAATACACGAAAATACACGAAAATACACGAAAATACACAAATAAATATAATGACAATTTACACTTCTAAGACCAAGCAGTATAGTAAAAGTATAAATTATATGTTAAATCTGAGAAATTATTTAATAAATTACCTGACGATTTAAAGGAATGGAAATTGACGTTGTTTAATTATATTTTTTATAATTTATTTATCTAAGACATTTACATATTTTCTACACGGTAATTGTCACTTAATAATCTAGTTTACAAAAACATCAAATTTACAAATTACCTACCTTTATAAGAACAATGTGTGCTCACATCTACTTATCTGTACTAGAATAATCTGATATAGGTACAGCTGCCAGCTCCTTCCCTTAGATCTATTCTCAGTACTAAGTTACTTAGAAAACAGTTTATTCAGGTGGTAATTATTGTGTATAATATTTACGGTGTGTGTTTTATGTATGTCTGTATGTCAATGTGTGGGAGTTTTAGATTTAAGAAAAAAGTAGCATAGAGTCAATAATGTAATTAATTGAGTGTGATTTGATGTATGGACGTGTGCGAAAATAACAGATGCTAAAAATGTTAAGTGCAGATTGTTAAGAATAAATATTTAATAAATTAGCGCAATTTAGCGCAATGGTGTATGTAAGGATTCCGTGTCATTATAATCATGGTTTAATAGTCAAATCTTGAATTTGTTTTTAGTTTGAGATTTAGTCAGGTGATGAATCCGCAACTCCGTCCATTAATTTTATTGTATAAGAATAATTGTAAGTATATTATTGTGCGAGGAAACATCGCTGTCGCCGGATAAAAGAATTTTTATATGTCTTTGTGTTGCACGCAATATCGATTCTGCGTTTGTTACACTGCACTTGCTAGGATCGAAATGAAGAGTACTGTGGAGATGAAGAAGATAATTCAGTATGTATACCTAGTTTACGTACAGTAGTACCCTATATAGTATTAGTAGTACCCTATAGTATTACGTCCAATAGTGCCCTATTTGGAAACGTAAATTTTCTGAAAGTCATCACCTTTAAAATGGACCTTTGATTTTGAGCCCTTTAATAGATATGCAATAACTTATTATAGATTGACAGAGAACGATATAAATTGTTTGTAGAAGTTTAGGATTAACGATATTACGGAGCTTCTTAAATTTTCTAACTCGAGATGTTAGAAGATCGATGTGCGGTTACCAAGTTAATTGGTCGTCAAGGAGCATACCTAAGTAGCGAATGGTAGGAACAGATTCTCGGTTAGGGCATGTACAGTTTGTCATCAAAGAGGTATCTATGCCACAGGTATGGGCTTTCAAAACGAGATGTAGTGGAGGTTTTGTGGTTTTACGCAATGAGAAGGTCATAACTTTATTCTTTGCCGCTTTAACTGTTAGTAAGTTCATTAAAAAAGAGTTATTTGCCATTCTAGTAAATAAATCTTATTATAATAATAATGAATTTTTAAACATGAAAAATTAGATATTGATTACGATATTTAGATATATAGTACCTATTTTTAAGATTGTAATTAGTTATAAGACCACTTAATATTGTATGCCTACCCTTCAAGTTATAGTGGACTAATTAATAAGTTTTGTGAAACATCTTTTTATTTTCCTATAACTCAGCAATAAATGATTTGAATTTGAATACATTAACTAAGGAATCCGCATCCGAGGGTGTGCCAAAGTTTGTCATTCTGGACTAATGTTGGCATGCTGGTAGATACAGGCCTCGCAACGGGAGTTGAAGCGAACACAGTACCTGTACTCACACAGATGCATTTCTAGAATACAGATTGTTTTAAAGTTACCGTGTGATATATTTTTTTACATAGACTCATGTACATTTTTTTGGAATAAGCTTTAATTTGTCAATAACTAATAATAAATATATAAATGTATATGTGTATGTATAAATTTGTAAACTGTAACTGTCAGATAGGTGGGTAAATTATATAATTAGCTGATATTTAAACGTTGACCATATTTTAAATGTTATGAGTGAAATAATTAAACACTCTAAATACAATTTCGCGACTCTGTCCATGTAATGTTTTGCTCCGCCCCGTCTTAGCAGATGATGAGTCCATGAATTTAATGTGTGGGGCAAGTGCAATACAAAATAAAAATATTGCACTGTAATATAACTAAATAAACACCGATAACACCTTTAAAAATGATAATAAAAATCACTCGAATAATTAACACGTGATCACGTCACAGCAATACGTCAAATAACCTTTTAAGTCGACGTGACAAACGAACTAAAAACACGCTGTACAAAATCCAATCCAACAACGTAAACACCAACTGTCATTTCTTCACTTTACATATAAACCGAGTCTGCGCGCGCAGGCGAGGCGGGAAGAGGTTCTCAGTTTCGCTTCACAATTACGTTGCCGCTGCGAGCGTGTACAGATACACTAACCCACATAAACCTACGCATGGCTGCTAGCCTCAACTCTCATTGCGAGATCTGTACCGCAGGTGACCATGGGCCTCAGTACCCACTCACCACCAGGTGGACTGCGAGTTTGCCACCACGCTATAAAAAAAATTAAAACACCTTTAAAACTTAAATTAAGACCTTGGCTTATACTTGTTATACATTTTGCAAAATGCTCCAGCATCTTAAAATTACATGAATGTGGGTTAGATCAATTCTGATTAAAGCCAGTCTATTGACGCCTTAACTAATTTCAATGTATTTATCGTTTAAAAATCAGTTATAGTAGTGATCTACATTAACAGGGTAATAATTTGCAGATCACATGATGTTGATTCGTGCTGTCGTACTGTTTAACGGGTTTTTTGCATCAGTCTACATTGATGCTTCTGACATTGAGGTCAGCATTTTTTATTCTTACAATTACCGTTCTCTTGTCCATTCTATCTAGTACGTATTGTCCTCCTAAATGATATAATCGGAAGTGACATAAATAGTTCTTTTATATTTTTTATCTTTCAGAGCAACAAATTAAGCTAAAATTTTGTCTCGCTTCTAGTTACTAACAAGTATATACATATTTACTTCATTTTTAATATAGTTTACTAACTACCAACTACCAGATACTTAAGTACTTATTTAGTAGCTGCCAGATAAAATAAACTGATTTCTTTTCTCACAATCGATACCTACAGTAATCATTTTGTCCATTCCAAAGTAAATACTTAGTCTGATATTAAAATATATGCACATTAAAGACTCATCAGGTAGTGAGTGAGATATGCCAGAGTCCATTCCCATCTCATCCTATCTTATCCCTCCCCATTATCCCAAACTTTTCTCGAAATCCATTCCTAAATCTCCAAAGGATGTACATATGTGACAGTATCCATTTACCATGCGGACTGTTTACATTACATTACAAATTCCATTTACAAAAAAACTGTATTCCGGTTACAAGCAGTTTTATCACAAGTTTCCATGACTGTGTAACCCTACTCGTATTGGATAAACAGATTTGTATGAATATATAATTTGGTTTAAATACAGAGTTATCTCCTGAAGATAAACAAATTTCCATTGAATAAATAGTAACTGTTATGTAACTTTGTACAATAACTTACCAAAATAAAGTTGTTAGATAATCGTAGCTACTGTATAATAACGTCCATTGCCACTAGTATTACAGACTGCAAGGCACCTGCACTCTTATAAATATAAAATTATCCTTAATATATCTATAGCACCGACATACGTTTTGTACTAGAGATGGAACGAATATTCTCTTTCGCTAATTTCATTACGAAAGATTTGGCAAACATTTTTATGCAAGTCACCTAGACTTGAATAAAAATTATTGCTAAGTAGGTACTTAGAGTCCTACTTGCTCGCTGTATGATGAAATTATATAAAAAAAATCTGTGGTTATTAAAAAAAAAACTAGTAAATTGAGTGGTTTATTGTATTACTTAATAACTAACATAATAGTGTTTTTTTAGCTTGTGACCTTGGGAGAGAGCAATGCTTGAAGCATCGTTGAGGCCTAAAATCCGAAAGAAGTAATTTCACCAACGAACGAAAGTAATCGACCTTGCTGAAAAGATAAACAGGCTGAATTGGCAGGAGGCCGGTCACGTGATGTCATACGACCGATGAAGTGGAGGCCGCGTGCTGGTAACCGCAGTGTGGGTCGTCCTCGGGCTAGATGGACCGATGATCTAAAGAGGGCAGCAGATGGCGGCTGGATGGGGAAGGTAAAGAACATTTTGGCGCACCTTGGGAGAGGCCTATATCCAGCAGTGAATAGACACTGTCTGACAAAGAAGAGGAATTAAGAAATATATTTTATTTAGTTTTTAGAGAAAAGATGGCAGAGGATCTGGCGAGCCACTTGATCGTAATTAAAAAGGTTCAAAACTGCCAGTGACATTTTGATAAAAATTTGACAAGACCTTCAAAATATTCTATGGTTCATTAATAGTTACCTATGTTTCAATATATTTTAATAATAATATTCTGTGCTATGGTTAAAGTCGTTCAATGAAAAGCTTGTTTCAATATACAAAACTACAAGTCATGACAATGTATTCTGGACAAAACATAGATTGAACAAAACGAGATAAAACAAA
Source organism: Sesia bembeciformis (assembly GCA_943735995.1). Classification (NCBI taxonomy): domain Eukaryota; kingdom Metazoa; phylum Arthropoda; class Insecta; order Lepidoptera; family Sesiidae; genus Sesia; species Sesia bembeciformis. The sequence goes on along the minus strand of OX031026.1, from coordinate 5,856,490 downwards.
GCTAAACGGTAATTTCACAAAACAAAAAACATGTTAAAATTAACCCTACAAAACAACCCGCAAATAAATGTTTCTTATTCCGTACCTACTACCGTAAGCAGCCCTTTTGTTATCCAATGCTGCCATGCCATCCTCGTACACATTGTCTTGTGGATCAAGGATGTATGGTCTGAAAACGGCACGCTAGTCCGGCCGGTTGACGAATCCACTCTTTTAGAGGTATTTTAGTTCCTCAGGGCAAGTGGTAGCGCCTGTTATTCCTTAGTCGCCTTTTACCACGCCCACGGGAGGAGATGAGGCGGTGCAATTCTAAAGCCGGCTGACACCAAACGGCCCTGGAAATATGTTGGTCTTTGGTAGTTGTTGAATTAGAAGTTAATGTAATCGTTGTAATGTAATGGACACGCCAACCCGCTTGGCCAACGTGGCGTTTTGAGACCATTCATCCCTCAGCCACAAGATAATGTGCATAAGGAGGCTCACGTCCAGCAGTGGACAATAAGAAAGGGCAAGCTTCGGCTTATACTATTTCCACACTCATCAATTTCTTACTTTGTTTTTCTTGTGTTGTACTACTTACTTAGTCTGGTAGGTCGATGATATATTATTGTCAAGTGGTTGTTAAGTATGGGGTGCATTAGATTAGATTACGCATTACTCACGTTCACCTCATTTCAAACAAATCAAAGTTCAGTAGCGCCTCCGGTTGATAAGTCAGACGATTTTGTTCTGTCGACCGATAAAAAGCATAAACAAATATTGGATCCGTCTGATCTGACGGATAGTCGGTAACAAAAGTATTTATACTTGTGAATGGGAGCAGTGGACTGTTGACAGCGCCGGCTCTAGCTCATGTAGCGCCCGGGTGCAGGGCGCCCTCTAGTAGGCGTTTTGAACTCTTTGGAGGTGTCGCGAGCGGCGCTCGGCGCCCCCTAAGACCCTGCGCCCGTGTGCACCGCACCCCCTGCACCATAGGTAAAGCCGGCACTGAATTCAGCGCTCGACAGGCGCCCCCGGGCGCGGGGCGCCCGGGGTGCACCGCACCCCTTGCATCCCCTGGTAAAGACAGCCCTGACTGTTGAACGCTGGTATGTTGTAAAAAGAAAGATAGGATTTGTGGAAATAATTTTATTATTACTTTAACCGCGCACATAGACCACTCTGATGCAAGTGTAAAAAGGAACTGAAACCCAGGTGAGACTATAACATATATAATCGCTATAATTTTAGGCAAATAAATTTATGACAAAATATAGATGTTAAAATATTGAATTCTACTAACTTGGATCAAATGTTTAAAAACATTTATTAATGTTTAAAAATATTTATTGATGTTTAAAAAACGTTGATCAATGTTTAAAAAACATTTATCAATATTTGAAACATGGTAAAACTTGATGGTGTAAATAAAATTTGTAATATAAAAACATTGGTAGTGATCATCTTGGATAAAACTTTTAAATTTTTTGTTTTTCACTATTCGCTATAGTTGTAAGCAAATAAATTTATGACATAATAGCTATAGATGTTAAAATGTTGAATTTTACTAACCTGAATAAAATGTTTAAAAATATTTATCACTGTTTAAAGCATGATCGTGTAAATAAAATTGGTAGTGATCATCTTTTGCTACTACGGTTTTCCATAACTTTTAAGGTTTTTACTTATTTATACGAATTAATATACGAATAACGGACAATTAAACTATAAAATTATACAATTAACCAGATAAAAAGGTGGAATAAAATAAATAGATGAGCATAACCCGTTCAAAACCCATTTAAAGGGTTTTGTACTCGTAGTTACGAAATGAATATTTACCAACTGTTCAGGTATGTCAAGCCAAGGAATGACCAAAGACGAATTGAAAACTGTTATAGAATAGTTGCTAGGTCCTTTTTTCCAAGATCAGAAATATGAGAGTTCTAAATCTGTTTGTTAAATTGTTTAAGGTTTATAAAATTTTCATACATTGCTAAATACAACGCTCAAAAAACTTAACTTTATACGTCAATCAACTGAGAATCATGAGTAGATTTCATGGTTTCAGGCCGCCGTGAAGACTCCTTTGAGTATAAATGACATGGTTGTTCTTGTAATGGCGACTGTATTGTACTATTATAATTAATGAAAAGGCACGTAATAAATAAATTAGCTAAAACACAGCCCTGATATAATTAATGATCTTAATTATGAATGCATGGTTTCTAATTGGTCTGGAGATATATTTTAATGAATAAAAAAATTAAGAGAAAATTTAATATTAATTCATTACCTTTTAGGGCGTTTTTTGAATGCAGATTTCTTTACGATGTATTTCTGTTGCACCATTAATAAATACATACACCGTTATTACAAATGGAGAATTTTTACAAAGGTTAAGTACCTATCATTCAATTATTTGTCATAGATTGTTCTATTGCAAATAACTTACGTCCAGTAACAAATCGAAATGATAAGAATAGATGGTTCCACTTTACTAGTTATCTTAATATAGATATAACTACTCTGAATTTTTTTAAATAATTTCAATTGTCGTCCACTGCTGGACATGGGTTCCTTTACGCACATTGTCCCGTACATGAGGGATGAATGGCCTTAAAAAGTCACACCGGCCAAGCGGGTTTACGAGTTCCCTCTTTTAGAGGTGGTGAAGCTACTTAGGGCTTGCGGTATTGTCTTTGTTATCTTTTAGTGGCCTATTACAATAGACACTGGAAGAGATGGGGTTGCCTCAGGGCTTGTGGTAGCGGCGCTCACTAATATATGTAAATACTTTAATCGTTTGGCAGGAAATATATTAAGTATCAAAATATTACATATTTTAAATTTCAGTATTCCGATATACCGATGAGCTAATCTTAAATTACCAGAGAGCTAAACCTAAATTAAATTTTACTTGTATCTTTTAGACATAATATGTGAGTAGGTAGGAGTTAATTAATAACAACTAAAATAGTATACAGCGTAATACAACAAACAACAATTAAATACACATTACTTACATAGTAATGATAATGGCGTTCAGCGACCCGTTCGGCGGAAGGGTCAACATGTTAGATACCGGGTTACAAATTGTAGGTATATATGCAAAATTATGTAATAATTAGCAGCTCCTAGACATATTTATATATGCATATTAAAGCAGCATATTTCATGGGCTAGTTGCACTTCATGAAAAGGCCTCGGATTGTAGACCGTGTCGATACTATTTATTCTAGACTTTGAATAAGTGACTACAGGTGGACAATACAAGTAGGTACATACAAACAAGTGGATACAAATATATTTACTACTGCTATAAAATGTTGACAGGAACAAGACATTTCACCCGATAAGCAGTTACCTCCAACATCTGCGACGGCATGGCCTTCGTGCGCTTTAATGTGTCTCATACCAACGGTTGACTCATACTCTAATCAACGGTGGACTGGCAAAGAATGCCTCAATTAAGGCATTAAGTCCGCCTCTTTACAATATGTGCAAAAAGAGTAAATAAATAAATAAACCTTGACAGCATTCTTAACACATTGTAATACTTCTTACAATATAATTCATACTAATGTATGTACATATTTCCACTCTTTAGTGCATTATTCACTATTCAATGCACAATAATACGTTTCAAAACATATTGACGCAAATGTTCTAAGGTTTGTATACAATAATGACATGCACAGACGAATGTCAAAGTGAGATAATGTCGATTAAAAACCAGTAGATTAAGCATCTGTCTACAGAGAATTTTAACTATACAGAAGTGCGAATTTGCGAATGAATCGTACTGTTATATAATTATTACTGACCATGGCATGGATTTGACATTATAGTTAATTCAACAGTTGTGCAATGAGCTGGGCTTGTTACACGGCTGTATAATAAAACTGTTTTTTTATAGAACATCACTATTAGAATAGTACCTTTTTAATTGATTAGGATAATGGTGAGTTTAAATATCACAATATCTATTAGTGTTAATAATGGATGAAACAAAATATTACTGTCTTTTTTTTATTTTATTTTTTTATGGAAGATTTCGGCAGACGATCATACAGTCCACCTGATGGTAAGTAAATACCATCAGGCCACCATCTAGCCCATGGACATCCGCGACACATACTAACATTAGTCCAAAATGACAAACATTCGCACGTCCCCGGATGCGCTGCTTACCTTTGGAGATTAAGAATAGATTTCGTGAGACGGTTTTGAAAATGGGGAGGGATAAGATGGGATGGGAATGGGCTCTGGCATATCTCACTCACTACTGAAACACGTACGTACATTGGGGAAATAGTATAAAATGGGAAATGCAGTACATTTCAAGTCTGTGAGAGAGGGGTAACGTGGCCAGTCGAGCGCGCCCAGCGAATGTTGGATTGCAGCGTGCAGCGTGAGGGGGACCTCAAAATCTACTGCCCCCTGTCAACTGCGTAGTCATAAACATACTTATACGTAACTGCATAGATCTGTTTGTTTCTTACCCAATCACGTCTCAATAAAAGGAAGGACATAGGCTTCCCATAATAAGTTACCATGGGAATTATTATAAAGTACAGGGGATCTAAATCGTATGCACAGTTAGTATAATAGATATATTAATAACACATCTGAGTAAATAAATTCCAGTATTTAATTTACTAGTATTTATTGCAAATAAAGACTAGTAAAGCATAAACACAGATAAATCATAATACTCATAATCTAATCTTAATTCAACTATGTAAGAAATATAATATACCAACAGGTTAACGTATAAACTTCGATAATAATGAAAACATAACATTTCCGTTCAATGACTCTTTACATTATCAATGCAATTTACAATATAATTTTTTATCGTATTTTATTTATCGGTAAGACCTCGTATTATCAAAATTGCACGCCACCAACGCGTGATTCCCACTGATACGTACGATATTCGATATCGTACGGTCTGCATCTTCTTATGATTTGCAAATATTCAAACGCTCGTTATTGTAATATATATGTGAATATTATTATAATAAAATTGTAATACGGCCATGAAATATTTTTTGAAAAAAAAAACATTAAACTATTAATGATACAGACCGAAAAAAAAATTATTGGATTTTTTCTGTCTGTCTGAACGTGCATCTCTCAGTAACCACTGGATGGATTCCAATGAAATTGTAGCTCATGTAACATTTAATATTGAAGGTAGTTTTTATCCACAATCCAGTTTAAAAACAGTTATAAGTGGTTATAATGGCACGATTCAGCATCAAGCAGTTACGACACGCACCTTTTCAAGTACATAGGTTGTTATTTTCAACTTTTAGGGGAGAGTTGGATAATTGCGCGCGATTGAAATGACGTGCCAAAAAACAAAAAAACTAATAACGTTACAGGACATCTGTGTGTGTAAGATCATAGTCTAATACGAAATAATCTTTAATGATAATTTTATAATTTTTAATGGATTTTTCCATTACAAGGTAAGTATTTATGCAAATCTTTATTGTTTGAATGTTTGCCATTGTTAAAAATATTAAAGAATGATGTGCAAATACTATCTTAATATTCACATTAAAATTTCAAGAAATTTCTCATTATCAAAACAAAGTAACGGAGTGTGACAATTCTTTTCACTGAGCATCTATTGATTGCATGTGATCACAAAATTAACTAATTAGTTTGTAACCTGTTCCAAGTTATATACATGATTTTATACACGTTATCCTCCATTATCTATACATTATGGTCTTTATTATGTATTGTTCTTCTTACATAATATGAAGCTTCATAATTATAGATTCAACGTGTGACTTTGAGTTGGTAGTGGCAACAACCTCAGATCAAAATTATTCTTCCGAATTTTTGTTTAATTTGGCTCTTTTTGCTTGTTAAAACATTTGAAAATATTATTCGAAAAAATGTTTTTCCTAAAATGAATCGTGCTAAATCGTAATCCTCAACTTATATATCCTAATCTTAATTACTTTTATAAATACGTGAGTTGTTTGGCTTTTGTTTATTACCTGAAACTCTGCAATAAATCATGAAATCGCTACAAAATTTGGCATTTGGTCAACACAAACAAAGAAATAAAACAAATTATGCACTATGTAAGTATATATATTTTAACTTTATTTTTATCCCTAACATATAAAATATGACCATTTTTATTCCGTTTAATGCAGGCGAATCCGCTGGCCATTCATGCACAAATAAACAAAAAAATATATAAAACTTCACAAATATCTAACACAATATACAGCCAATGCAAATTTTATGATTTTTCAAAGTATTTAAAAGGTTCTAGACAATACCTGTCGTAATACTATAATACACCCATTGTCGCAATCTCGCCGTGACCACGGTTCATGTAACTGGACCGAAATATATTTATAATATCTATTTATATATTATTGTTATCATTACTTCTGGTTTGTAACTCAGCATTCACTTTGCTTATAGGTATAGTTTTGTTTCTTTATTTTTCTTATACTATTACTTCTGAAAAAATATATTTAAAACTATGTACCTACCTACATAAAAAATATGTGATAGATGTTTGGCATCAAACTGATTTTATGAGTAAACAATTAATCAGAAATTAATGATAATATGGGATCAATATTTCGATTAACATAATAAATGTTTATATAACAAAATAATTTTCAATTTCTCATAAACATCGGTCATTTCATAGGTACACGCCTATTTAAACATAGTAAACCATTTTTAATGCGATTATTTTGTTGGAAACAAAATTAAGCAATTTAAATTCAGAGCGATCAACTAGGACTTGTTATTGGTTTCAACATTGCTTGTTTTATTTAAATGAATATAGCTCGTACATACATCTGGTAGTTACGGCGTCTCGTTATTGCCAATAATAAGACATGTGAAAATTCACAGTGCAGGTAAATCCTTACTATTGACTTACACATACTCGTATTTATTTAAATTGTTTTATATATGCTGAGTACCTATTCCTAGTGTAAATACCAACACATTTATATACGTTTTAAATACTCCATTTACATATTGTACAAGTCGTCAAGTATCGTGATGCGAATATATATTCTGCTCTTGGTTATTTTTATAATAATATTTTTAAACGTATTTGTCTTTATTGTTTTTTTATCACAGTTATGAGTTGAACACTAATTATAATAAGGACATTTTGGTCTAAACAAAAATTAAATGTCGTAATGGCTAGTGGTAAACCAGAAACAAATGGTTTCGCAAGAGGTTTCCCTCACGTTTTTTTTATATTGTCTGGTACCTAATCTCATGTTTTTTTAGAAATGTTCAAATGGTACAGATGGATAAACTTTAATTAAGTTACATGATATTATGGTTTAAAAAAAAATGTATTATGACTTTTATTAAAATAAAAAGAATTGTATTAGGTACATATTAAGGTCCTCACCTACGAAATTGCCATTTTATGAAAATTGTATATTTAATTAATCGCAGTATTGTCCATTATTGTTATCAATGCGCTTTTACTACAATATTTTAATGGAAGTAGATTGATGCCTACTATAGAACTCCCGGGGACGGCAATCGATGGATTCTCTAGAGGCGTTTTTCACTGCCTCATCGGAGTTGAATTTTTTTCCTGTAGAAAATTATCCAAAAAGTCCGAAAAAAATTAAAATCAGTAGGGTCAAGGTCACAAAGTCACACAAGGTCAAGTCGAAGCTCCTGTAACTTTGAGACTGTCTGTCGTGCAGTGTGTGAGCGAGCGTCATCATGGAGAAGCAGTGGACTAGAGCGATTAACCAGACTCGGTTGTTTGATAGCGAGCTTGATATCTTAAATGTGTTATTACCGTGACTTTAACATTGATCGCTCTATGTAAAGTCACAAGTTTGTTATAATACTTTAACACATGAAATATTTATTTGCTTAATTACGACCGGTAAAGTTATAGTGTATTTTTCTATGTACTCATATGTACAAATAGATAAAGTGCTTGAAAAAAAATCGGACAATGTATATTTATACTCATAAATATCGAACCCTTAAAATGTTAAAATTCAAAGTGTTTTTTTTCTCTCCAAAAATTATTATTAATAATTATAACAGTTATACCTTGATTGAAAATTAATTTGACGGCATTGGTTGCGTTAAAAGCTATACATTATTATTGCTGTTTATTTTATTTTATTTTATCTGTTATAATATTTGTAGTAAGTACATATACAAAATATAACTAATTAATTTCAGAATCCTGAAACTATGGTTTCCGTTCATGTTCTGAGTTAATTAACTCAGATACCTAACAAGGAAAGTAATTTTGCAACAAATAAAATTTGCTTGAGTTCTTGCTAATTTTTGAGATAGGTACATATTTGTTAAATGAAACCCAAAAAATGAGTTATTTACTTATAAACAAGTTCAATACATGTCATTGAGCATAATCTATGATTTCATGCCTCCGGAATTGGTCGATTACAGCATCTCTACCTAGTCCCCTCTTGTTCGCATTCGAAGAAGTTCAGAAAAAATGTAATCAACACAAATACCAGAAGTGAAGACTGATATGTACAAAAATCACACTTCCTCGTTAATCGTGCTACAATATGTAACGACCATTAAAATAGTATTATCTTTGCATTCCTCGTTAAATCAATCGGTATTCTTAACATGCTCACGTCTGTGATTGAACAAACTAACAAACTTATTTTTAATAATAAAACATTTTATTGGTTTACTCGTGAATATTTTGCAGTGTACTTGCAGTACTTCCGGACTAAACTGGCGATTTGAAATCTCAAGGTGGCTCAGAATTCACTAATCTTGTGATTGAATAAATTAAATATTGTACACACTTATATAAACTGACCACATAATCTTGCATCCTTGGTCGTTGCCCGGTACAAAGTCCAGCGTGATTTCTTAGTAGACTTGCGAAATAACTTCATAAAACGCGTTCACGTTTGTAAAATCTAGATATAAAAATGAAAAAAACAAAACTACATTACGACCAAGTAAGATTATACAAATGTACACTGCACCAAATGGTCTGTAAATAAACACATGGCAGATACCAGATATACATATACGGATATAAGATACGACAGGTAGATTTTGGTGAAAATTAAGTTTTATGAACTACACAGTTTTTTGAACCAATAAATAGTACCTATTATTAACCTAACTATAGAAATGAGAATCTCAAAGTGATTCTAACCACACAAATTGAAAAAATTAGTAAAACATGAAAATGAACAACAAAGCTTTAATTGAAAGTGTTGTTTTTAAACAAATGTAATATTTTTTCAATATACTTATTCAAAAGTTTAGGAAGATGATCATGGCTCTGTCAACGAAATGCGTCTTTGTGAACTAAATTCGAGATTTTAATATCTAATAACTATCCCTGAATTTTATTTAATTACTTTCGGTTAGTATATCTTTTTTTTTGTCATATGACATTCGAGTGACAGAAAGCCACAACACATCATCTCATTGTAACATTTGAATACAGACAAAAAACAAAGACAAAAATAATTTAAAAATTAATTTAGATATCTAAAAATGAACTTTATATTTGCACATGTAGCATAGAATAGTTAAAAATGGATAGTGTTGGAAATGTCGAGAGCTCATCACAAATTCAGAATAACCATTTGCACCTTGACCTACACGCCACGTGAGATAACTAGGTAACTTTAAAAGATATGTTTGGATACTTTTGTTTACATACACATTTATGCGTCTAATATAGATGTTTAGAAACAAAATTTATCACACTACGAATATTCCTTTAGTTTCTAAACATGTGTTAAATTCACTATCATTCAGTGAAAAGGCTTTCTACAAAATATTGAATACTTTATAAGAATTAGTGAACGTCCCGCATTACTTACTAAAATGTTATAGGTTTGTACAATGTATACGCGTTGGTGAGCTGGTAATAAATAAAAAAATGATAAATGCTGGTACTATTATGATTATAATTCAATCAAATCAATGAATATTAGTTGATCTGAATAATATGAAACAAGTGAATTCTAACGTAGATAATACAGCTCCCAGAGACCGTTGGACATATCCAACAAGGAATAGTAATAATGTCAAATGCATTTTTTTTATGGACGCATGGCGGCAGACGAGCATACAGTCGATCTGATGGTAAATGGATACTATCGTCCATAGACATCCACGATACATGACAACATTAGTGGCCGTAAAATTAAAGTAATTGATTAGCCCCTTACTTTCCTAAAACTCTAATGAAGAAAACAAAACCTTATGCTAGATAAGCGAAATACGATTAAGCAGAAATAACAAAAAAAACATTGTACACATTTGCATGGCCTAATATTAGGATATCAGGAAACAGATATTGAGGTCCCAATTTTATTATACTTTCCAGAATTATAGAGGTTAAAAATATTAGTTTAAAAATACTCCAGATAAGGTTTACCAACCTTAGCTTAAACTACCAGTTATGACAGAAGACACCGTATCATTCTGTTTGTTGCATGATCCTTAACTTGAAAGATTTTCAAATCAAATACGTTTAGAAACTCTAGTCTTCATCTTGTCCGCGTTTACGTTATTATAGTTACAGGGATAATTAATCTAAACCCTATTTATTGAATTTTCCATTCGATTTCTCTTCATCTAACGATAAAAGATTATCTTTTCTATATTGCCGTCTACACTCCTATGTATAGCTTGTTTATTTTAATTTCATTACTTTCTCTGCCTTGAGTTTCAAAGGTTTCACAATTGTAGGAAGATGGCGGAAGGTCGTTGCGAACAAATATTTGTGACCTTTATTCCGTACCTACTGCGTAGATACCCAACCCACAAGCATCGCCATCGTCATAGTCATCTTAACACGAAGAGTCGGCACTTTCATCAAATTTTCATGGTTCGATATTTACAATCCTTGGATTTTGAGTCATCTTTATATGTTTATATACATAAATCAATCATTCTAGCCCAATATGTTATAAAATTATAATTATAGCTGTGTATAATCAGTGCATGAAATATATGCACGTTGTTGATTATATGTTACGATTCTAAATATGTAAGGGCAGAAATAATATACCCACTTTGATGCAGTTCTTGTACTTTAATAAATATGTCATTGAATTAAATTAATTCCATGAATTGTTTAATAGAAAAGTCTTTCTCTTTGGTCAACGAGGCTGAATCTATTGTAGATAAAAACTTTGTTCTGAATATTCTGGAATCTTTATATTTACCACTACTGATCTTGTCAACACTTCCATGGTAAAATACATATTGACCTTACACTATGTTTAACTAAATCTTAATGAGTCAAGTGTATTTAGTCAATATTAAGTTAATGTTTAGAACCTTCTTCAGATAATAATAATACGTAATTTATCCAAGTGCTTCTACTTACATCTGCACCTGCACCTGCAAAAATAGTGTGTTAATTAATGTTGCCATTATTTTTATAAGCCGGAACGGAGAGGCGATGAAAAAGTAATAAAAAAAATTATATATTAAATGTATGTAATTACTTTTATGTATAAGCTATTATACAAATTTTCCAATAATGGAAAATCTGCCTTGCGGTTTCAGAATAGGTCAAGGTATACCGTATTAAAATGAGCCAATAAATTATTTGATATATTTTATGATATAGACGTCACAATGCAAAAATTAATGTAAATTATCTTTTACTGATGCCAGTAGAATCCTCTCGCGGTGTTTTTCACAAATAAACTCGTATTTGACGTCAAAGGATCGAGTCCATATATTGATTCCAATAACGATATCTCTCTTGATACATTAAAAAATAAATTAAACCTTAAATACCTATGAAAATACATACGAAATCGTCTGTTGTATCGATAAATTATTTGAGGACCGAATGGCAGTAAATGGCTACCTCCAAATACACCTACTATGGTTATATATATAATATTGGTATATACCTTATGTATAGGTATATACCTTATGTATAGGTATATACCTTATGTATAGGTATATACCTTATGTATAGGTATATAGGATTTATTGAAAATATCTAACAACACCAACCCAATATCTAACTCATCAATACCTACATATATATTTTTTTTTATGGAAGAAGGCTGCAGACGAGGATACAGTCCATCTGATGGTAAGTGGAGACTGTCGCCCATAGATATCCGCGATACATGCCAACATTAGTCCAAAATGACAAACGTTGGCACGTCCCCGGATGCGCTGCCTACCTTTGCAGATTAAGGAATGGATTTGAAGAAAGGCTTGGGAAAATGGGGAGGGATAGAATGGGAATGGGTTCTGGCACATCTCACTCACTACCGAAACACGTACCTACGTACATTAGGGTAATGAGATAAAGTGGGAAATGCAGTACATTTCATGGTAGTCTTCTGTGAGAGAGGGGTAACGTGGCCAGTCGAGCGCGCCCAGCGGCTGTTGGATTGCAGCGTACTCTCTCCCCCTGCTAAACATGCAAAGCAAGTACATCTGATTCATCTGATACATCTCTGATATATATGTGAACATGATATATATTATGTTTGTAGGTCTAGATTTACCAAGATTCGAATACATATCAGATATGTTAAAATATATTGATAATGAATAAACCCAATTAAATCAAGTTCCTTGCTTTATTGATTGGCCTAGGTCACATGCTAATCATACATTAGACCCACGTGCCACGTTGCACGCCGTAGTACGAGTTTAATGTAGTATACCTGAGGCCGCGTGGCGTAATTTTGTACGTGCATGCAAGACGTCTACATCGGAAGGTCGCGCCCCTCCATTTAATCACTTGGGGGAACTTGGAGAACTTGTTCGGTTAATCTCTTGTATCAGCCTATAACGTTCCACTGCGAGGCACAGGCCTCGCCTAGTAAATCACTTGGGGGTTTTGGGCTTTAGTATGTAATAAATACATTTAATATTTATAACTAGCGATCCGCCCTCACTTCGCTTCGGTTTATTAAATTTAAAACAATCGGAATAAGATATTTTCCTGCGGTAAAATGGAGCCTATATTTTAAGTTAGACCTCTAGCAATACATCGGTGAAAACTGCATTCAATTCCATGCAGTAGTTTTTGCGTGATGCATGTACAAACATACAGACAGACAGACAAAATTTCTAAAAACTGTTGTTTTGGCTTCTGTTGCTCTAATAACACCCCCCCCCCATTTTCTTTTTTCAATATCTATAATGTGCAGACGTCGGCCTGTTACAATTTTATTATATGTATAGATATAATTCTACAAATTTGAAAAGTAGTTGGCGAATCCACTCTTTTAGTGGTGGACCTCGGTATTTGTCGTAGCCACTTTGTTATTCCTTAGTCGCCTTTTATGACACCCACTTATTCCGTACGCAATTAGGATGTAGGTACCAAAATTCGTCATTCTGACTGGACGGATGTTGTTATATATAGCGCCTGTCCTCGGAAGCGACAGTATCCACTTACTACCAGATGGGCTGTCTGTTCATCTAGTTCCTTCTTTGCCTGAAGAAAAGTATTCTGTCCTTTCATTTTTTTCTTTTCGGGAATCGATTCTTTTCTGATATCAATGGTATATAGCATCGGCTTTTTTCTGACACGTTTTCTGACAAACCTTGGAAATAAGTTAAAAGAAAACATTTAATAAAGAATCAAACTGAATATCGAATGACAATAATGAATGATAATAAAGTAATAATATCATTATCAAGTATGATTTACAATAATATATATATATATATATATATATATATATATATATATACCTATATATCCCGTTGCTGTAGAAATTTTTGGATTTTTGGTCAAAAAATTGCGACAAGTAGTTTTGACAGTCCTCTCTTGATGTGAACCTTACACTACCTAAAGAATTCTGAAGAGACCGAAACAAGTGGAAATCTGAGGGCGCAAGGTCAGGGATATATGGTGGGTGCATCAACACTTCCCAACCAAGCTCTTTCAATTGCTGCCCAAAGATGTGTGTGGTCTTGCGTTATCGTGATGAAAGACTACACCCTTTCTGTTGATCAATTCCGGGCGTTTTTTTTTTAATTTCTTGCTTTAGTCTCATCAGCTGTTGGCAGTAGAGATCCGAATCGATGGTTTTGCCCGCCGGTAAAAGCTCATAATGAACGATGCTCTTCCAATCCCACCATACACACAACATCACCTTATTGCGCGTTAATCCGGGTTTCGTCACAGTCTGTGAAGCTTGGCCGCACTTAGACCATGATCTTTTCCACACGTTCTTGTCGTAAGTGATCCCCTTCTCATCACCAGTGATCAAGCTTTTCAAAAATGGTTCGGTTTCATTACGTTTTAATAGAGAATCACAAACGAGTACACGGTTCATTAGGTTTCTTTCAGTGAGCTCGTGTGGTACCAAATATCGAGCTTTTTTGTGAATCCAGACTTTTTCAAATGAGTCAAACCTGTTTTGTGGTCAATGCCCAGTATGAACTACTTATATGCCGATCTTGCTGCACTTTTTCACAAATGGCATCAATTTTATCGGTAACAGAGCGACCGGAGCGAACTACATCTTTAACATTATGATTTCCTGACTGAAAACGCTTAAAACAACTTTGTGCTACTCTTACTGACACTGCATTAGGTCCATAAACGGCACAAAATTTCGCGGCTTGTGTCGCATTTTTCCCTTTTTTGTAATGAAACTTTAAAATGTATTGAATTTCTTCGTTAGATTCACTCATTTTCTTGGACAGAAAAACAATTGAAAAATAGCGGGCTACAGTTTTTTATTTCTATTTTTTTAAATGTTACCTTTTTAATGGTATCATAACCAGCCAGGTACAAACAGTACAATCAAAGATATTGGATCACAACTTCATACATACAAAATACGAAAAGACTTTCTCCCCGACCTATTATATATATTGAAAACAATATACAGCAAGTATTGTTTTAAACATACGAATTCCTTATCACGACCTCCGACCTCCGTTATGTATATGTAGTGAAGAGGAAAACGTATAAGATTTTTTTATAAAGTTTATCGGTCATAGACAGAACCCACTTAGTATTTAAAAATCTTGGATATTTTTCCTTGTTCCAAAGTAAAGAAGTTCTTGTTTTTGATACCATGTGATATAAATTACCTACCTACATAAATAATTAATGATCTATTGACGCACGTATCACTAAATTCAAAATCCAATGGCTATCTATTTAATTAACCTAAACATAAAACATACTAAATGCTCATATTTACATAGACGTCATGCTATGGCACATGCTATGGCACATGCTATGGCACATGCTATGGCACATGCTATGGCACATGCTATGGCACATGCTATGGCACATGCTATGGCACATGCTATGGCACATGCTATGGCACATGCTATGGCACATGCTATGGCACATGCTATGGCACACTAAATAGGAGAATCTATGTCATAAATCCAAAAAAAATCTTCAAAATATGTAGATATTTTGAAATAGGAAAAATTCTCAATTTATCTATATACATATAGTAAAAACGTAACATAGCCGCGTCTATACATGAAATATTTTTTGTTAGAAGTCCATGCAGCGTAAATTACGAACGACACAGAGCCTAAAACAACATTTATTAGAGTTTTTGTCTGTCTGTCCATCTGTCAGTCTGTCTGAACGTGCAAAAACCACTGGACGAATGAAACCTATCATAGTACAGCTTATATTAACGTTTAGGTTACTTTTTATCCAATCAATTAGTTGCCACGGGAATCAAATCACAAATCACATATTGTACCACACATCGGTACAACTAGATAGTTGATAGTTAAACCTAAGTGGTACAAGTAGATACTTATACCTAATTTTTGTCAGTCTGTCTGTCTGAACGCGCATCACGCAAAAACCACTGGTCGGATTTTAATGAAACTGAGCATAGCTTATGTGTCGAATTAATATGTTGGGTAGGTACCTACTTACTTTTTGTGCACGACGAAACTACGAATGTATAGACATTTCAGTATAGACCCAGTGATATCAGAGGGAAATAGACTATAAACTGCAATAAGCAAGTGTCATATGTTCAAATCAGTGTGTAATGTGTCCTAAGGTCCCAGCTTGTAAGTCTCTCACACTCCTCTCACGGGGGTGAAGGTAACTGTTCGGGGCTGAGCCCCCTTCAGTGGTGTCACCTCTGTCCGTTAATACGGACAGGTCGCCAGGTTGGCCCTTTGGGCTACTACCCAAAGGGTCAACCTGTCGACCTGTCGGCGACGACGGTACTACTGTATCGCCTCAGCGTTTCTTTGGGAGGCCCTTTGTAGTGCCACGCCTTACGACGTTATTAGGTCGCGTGGAAGCGCTTTGCGGAAGACGACAGACAATATTTCTAAAAACTGTTGTTTTGGCTTCTGTTGCTCTAATAAAGACCCCCCATATTAGTTTTTCCTCAATATCTATAATGTACAGACATCGGCCTTTTACAATTTTATTATATGTATAGATAAGAGACGGGTATAACAACATAAAGTAGCGAACTAGATAGAGAAGAACAGGCAGTGGCGCAGTCTTCCAATTCCCCTAGCTATAAGCAGGGAGGGGCGAGATAATAAAAGTTACGATTCATCGAAAGGGCTATGAATTCGCATCTTTCGCTATGAAAGATATTTAGACTCTGTGTGCAAAAGGAGGATTTACCTATATGGATGAGCGAATATTAAATAAATTCCTCGGCTGACGGAGGGATCGCAAGGCAACTCGCTCGTATAAATAAGAGCAGCCCCGAAGATTCCCAACACGGACACCAGGGCCTCACGAGGTCCAACCAGTGATGTCCCGTAATAGCGGGCAGAGACGAAACCTCTGCAGTGGGCAGTAGCCCAGGAACAGATTCTCCGCTCCCCCAAATAGGGGAGGGCGTGACCTTCCCCACACAGTTCGACTTGTATAATCGCCCAGTTAGTATGTAAAGTAATTAGTAGGCATATCTCTGTCAGAAAGTGAGTTCGTTGCCGATTGCAGCCCTGTACCCCTGCAGTTTTGTGTGAAATTTAAGTGGTTTCCATTTCCGTATTTTCTCCCCTACAACACTTTTATCCAGATTATTTCCCAGGGGAATCACTCTAAATTTCACGCGAACGAAGTATTGTATAAATTATATTATTCGCCTATGTAAAATAATTAAGTTCTGTCGACACAAAGATCACTAAATTCAAAATTCAAAAGCTATATATTAACCTAAACAAAACATGGTACCTGTTCACATTTGCATGGACGTCATGCAATGGCATACTAAACAGGAGTATCTATGTCATTAATGTAAAAAGAGTGTTACAACGTTTATATTATTTAAACTAGGTGTAGGTTAGAATGTATAGTGGAGTATGTTGGCTTGATTCCGGAGGGAATTTTATAAATTATCTGGATAAAAAGTACCCAAAATGATAAATCAACACATAAGTTATTATAAATCAACTATACCATGATTCATTAAAATCCGTCCAGTGGTTTTTGAGTGCTGTGTGTTTAGACAGACAGACGAACAGACAGATAAAGTATCCAAAAAATGTTGTTATGCGCTCTGTATCGTTCGTAGGTACTAAATATAAGGCCTGTTCAGATATAGCGACATTCGCTGCCGCCTACGGTAACGTTATTCGCTTGGGTACTCATAGGCGATCTACCTATATACCACATTAAAGCGGCCTAGGCCCAGTTTTAACAGTTATCGCTTGTCCAAACGGTAAAACGCGTAGGTACCTAGTCAATATTTGCTCCCGCTAGCGAATTCACGCGACTCGCGATACTCGTACAAAATGCCCGGCGGGATATCGCCATTTCATATCGATACCGCAGGCGGCAGCGAATATCGCTTATATCTGAACAGACCTTTATTACACTGCAATGACTTTGTTTAAAAAAATATTAATTGTACAGACACGATTTTGTTATATGTATAGATATAGATTATGTAGGTATTTCGAAATATCTAGACTATCTAAACATCATAAAAATACCTTTCATTCTACATATCGACGAAACGGTTATGGAGTACCACAGGGTAGTGTTTTGGGTCCTTTATTTTTTTATTATATGCTAATGACCTTTCAGACTCCATCAAACAATTCAATTCGCTGATGATGATACGACCTTAGTTATTAAAGACAATGATAAAGCATCCGCGGTACCAGAAATCAATGACACATTACGAATCAATTCATTATGAAATGGTTAGACGATAATAATTTGCGAATAAACCCGACTAAAACAATAATAATAATAATAATAAATACTCTTTATTGCATACAAATAGTTATTACATGTACACAAATAATAAATGACAGAATACAATAGGTGACCTTATTGCTAAGTCGATCTCTTCCAGGCAATACAAGTTTAACATGAAATTAGTAGGTATACCTACAAAATCGATAAGTATTGTAATTGAAAACCGCAGATCGACACTGTACAAAAGAATAAATAGCTTTGTTTACGTGTTAATCAGAGTAAGCCAAGTCGTAAACAAAGAATCTGCTTTGTTGGCATATCACGATTATGTGTCCTCGTTGCTTAGATACGGCAGGGAAATCTTATAGGGAAATTCTATCCATGCAAATAGAGTGTATAAAGCGTAGAAAAAATGTATACAATCTCTGTATAGCGCGAACTCTATGCACAGCTGTAAACCGCACTCTAAGGAATTACGCATTCTAACATTGCCGCGTCTTCACATCTACGAAATGTGTGTTTGCGGCGCAAAATATTCTAACCTTTTCAAAATGAACCATGTAATATAAACAGATGTAAGGAGTGGAAACAATAATAAAAACAAAAATAAATTATATGTTCCTCCACAGAGGATAAAATTGTATAGCAACAATGCATACTGTATGACTATTAAAATATTTATATAATAAGTTGTCTGACGTCTTTAAAGGAATTAATGCAAATTTATTAAAAAGAGAGACTATTTACATTTTTAACTGACAAAATTTATTATAATATTTGAATGACAATGAAATATAAACATTTTTAGTAATTTAGTGACATTCATCAGTTATTTGTTTTTATTTTTTTAGTTTTAGTTTTTTAGTAGTAAATGTCAAATATTAGACATTTACATTAGAATTGCATATTTATATTTTATTGCATTGATAAATGTAATCTTAAAGTTATTATCATTATACATTTGCATGCCAGTCATATGGCCGAATGTGTAAAGCTTGTTTATTAACTTAGCATAAGACCAATATGTACCCGCCTTCTAAAGCAAATTAATTTTAAATAAAAAAAAAAGAATAAAATAAGAAATCTTAATTTGTCTTTATTTGAAAAAAAAAATGGTTATACTTTTTATACATAGGTACTTACACATATACATATACATATTAATTATGTCGCAGAAATATATGTTAATATTTAATATATTAATACGAAAAAATGAGTGTTCCCTTTAGATTTAATTATCTTATCTTACAATACCCGTAGTATTTTCAAAACTATTCAACTGAGTTTGATAATAATATCTTCCATAACCTTCCAGAATAGCTCCCAGTTGATCACAACATTATCACAACAGACAGACAGAAATCGGAACCATTAATTGCAGCAATAATTTTCGACTGTTCGGGACAGACAAAGAGACTGTAGGTTAATAAGTTCTAGCCTATATAAATCTAGATATAAACACATGTTCGTTTCAAAGATTATGTCCACACCATGCGACCGGCAAGCAGGAGACCCGCATCCGCATTAAATAGGCCCGCGTAACCAGAACACAATGTAGCAAATTGATGCGTGCTATGCACCCAACTGATAAATGGATCATACGATGTCAGCTGATACTGTCACGCTACGTTTCCCAATTACACAAAGACTCACTCCCCGCGGATGTGTGCGTACGCATATTTTGTTCCTAGTTATGGGTTAAGTTGCTATAATTGTATAGTGAGTATTGGAGAGACACATGCATGGTACGGTATGGACCATACCATACCATCGGATTCCCTTCACTGCTGGATATAAGTAGGCCTCTAAAAAGAACCGCCAATACGCACAGAAAACTGAAGCTCTTCTCATCCAGCCACAACTAATATATACATACATATACTTGTAGTTAGTTGAAAATAACTGAATCAATTAATGTTCTTCATTGGATATTACCAATTGTCTATCGATTATATAGTCACGGATCTATTTCCTGATACATACTCTATTATCACTCTATTGATTCTGTAGGGTATATGTTAGGACGTGTGTATTATGTATAGTATAATGGGAAGAATACTTGACGAAACTCGATGGAACAAAAACAAATCTCGTACGACTAAATTACATCTACAGTAATAGGATCCCTAGCAATACAGATACAGAGACTGTTTTTCATTTTTGTCTATTCGTTCGTTCACAGGAATTTACGTCTGTCTAGCCGAAAGTGTATACCTATTAAAGTTATACCAAAGGTTGATTTACTGTAGTAAGATGAAAGCTAAAAAGAAACATATTAATATGTGCCTAAAGTTTGATTTACGCACGAAGTAACGTTTGATTTACGTTCGCGGACACCATACAATAAACTATAATATATTTTAATTAATGTAGCTTTACAATCAAATTAATGTTAATTTCATATAAATATCACTTAAAACTTCCTTCGGTTTTAATTTTTTATAACTTTTTACCACATACAACATTCCCCATGTTGTATGTGGTGGTGAGCCTATATTCAATATCCAGCAGTGGAGAGACAGGCCGATGGTATGGTTTGGTGCGTATGGTATGGTTTGGTGCGTATGGTATGGTTTGGTGTGTATGGTATGGTGAGTTCACACACTATATTTAATGTATTTTATATATATTGTGTCTCAAAAAGGAAAAATTATAAAAGTTATATTTTAATTTGAATATTTGTCGACGGAAGATGAAGTCACCGGGTTTTTCGGAGATGATTCGATATGACAATACACATCGATGTATATGAAAATACAATTATCTAAATAATTAACACATGTGGTTTAACTTTACGTTAGTAGAATTAGCACTTACTCAGACTCAGACCGTCAATTCAAACATAGTATTCTTAGAAAGCATTCTATGTTTGAACTGACGGATTATGTTATTATGTATTTAGAGGGATTTCAATAAGAAAATGTATGTATCTACTTACTAAAAAGGTATTAAGGTATACAACAGAATCGTAAATCAATTTAAATTGGACTTACACATATTATAATGTCATTAATATATACATATAGGGTTGCCACCCCTCCGGGTTTGACCCGGAGTCTTTGGATTTGAAGGATGCTTAACATTGTAAATCTCCGGGTGACGTGGCGTGGCTGTGGCGTCGAGCACTAAAAAATCTCAGATAAATGAGAAATATAATTTTCACACTGGCTCTAGGTAAACATTAATAATCACTAATATAGTTTCTTTTAAAAATTATTTTTGTGATTAACTGCGTCGCTATTAATAATTCGTTGAGTTTTTCTTGTGTTATTGGTAGTTTCTTAATCGTAATTCAATAATATTATCTCATCGAGAACATTAATATGCTATATAGGTTATAAAATAAAGTATCTATAACTTTGAACTAAAAATTTACTATTTACAAAAATTTCCTGTTTTGTTTTTGGTTCCTTCTTTAATATCTGGGTTTAAGGTATTTTGAAGGTGGCAGCCCTAAATACATATAGAAATATTCGATTGTTCTTGATAAAATTATTATTGTTATCACCTTTTGTCATTGACATTAATACTCCTTATAAGTTTATATTAATATTTGCTCCTTATTGACATCGTAAATTGGTATACAATGTACCTACTTGCATTTTGCATGGCAATAATTAACTTTCTTACAATAAGTGCCGTTTTCATAATTTCCTTTGTAATTTATTTAGTGTTGTACTATAATATTTATAAAAAACGATTTAACGACAAATAGATATTTATTTACTACTTACCTACTGCAATAGTCATATACGTATCTATTATAACTACTCACATATACTCAATATTAGATCAGTTTTATACGCATATATTTTACTTACATGTTTTTTCACTTATGTCTGAGGGGATCGATTACCGATATTTTAGTGGAATATTGTACACTTATTTTATCGACAAAAACACCTCTCTGTCTATGTCTATATCTCCTGCAAATTCTATCACCTCTCCTTCTATCGGTCGGATAAAAATATTACTAATAAAAAGACAATATCTATGGATGTATGGGGTCATATAAACATGAAAATGGTCTCATTTGAGAGGTAAAGGTACAGACCATCAATTAATTATTAAGAATAAGAGTATTATTTATTTTTGGACTATTTATGTTAATGACAAGTCTTATTAGCTATGGTTAGTAAGTTAAACAGTCTACCCTGATGCTTGCATCAGGGTAGACTGGGTAGATAGCAGAAAATTAAACAATTTATTCTAAAATATTGACATGACAAACTTCAAAGAATAGAAAGAAATAAGTGAATATAATACTTACTGAGTTATAGAGCTTCGAAGACAAATTTATAAAAATACTGCAGTACTATGTTAATGGCGTCACTAACACGGTAGTGACACTACAATCACGCGTGAGTAACAGAGACAGCTCCCCACCTCAAATATTCTCAAGCTCATATCTAAATTTAATCATTCTTTTTATTTCATATCTAGCTGTGGCCGGCGCGCGGCGCACGCCCGTCAATTTTTTTGCACATAATATATAGCATATGTCCATCTGGAATAATGTAATTTACCTTGCAAATGGTGAACGAATTTTTGAAATCGGATTAGTAGTTTTGGAGATTACCTCCTACATCCAAACTTACAAACTTTACCTCTTTATAATATTAGTATAGATGGCTTTATTTTCTTTTGTACAAAATATGTCGAATAAGTAATTCATAAAGCATATCTACTTCAGTTATTGTAACTGCAAAAGTACAGTTCGTACAATATAAAGAAGATGGTATTGATTTAAGAAACCAGGAAATGTTTAGTATTATAAATCCCAATTTACCAACACTTTCTTTTATAACGCCTAATTGGCACATAGTAAAGATGACACTCTGTTATATAAACTATGTAATTTAAATACTTGTATATCTATAACATAATTCTCATACCAATAGTGAGATTGTGTTGATGGTAACCAGTGGACACATTAGCCTACAATTCTACATACTTGTGCCTATTAGGCAATGTAGACCATTCGAGTGTTTTATATTATGCACATATAAATAACAAGCGTTATGTAACGCAGATGAACTTGTTGTATTTAAAAATAGAGGCGACCATGACTACCCATTTGGCTGGAAAATGTAGGGTGAGAATTTGTAATTTTGGTTTCCTTAATTGTAATTACCTTCCCTCTTGTTCATATATTCGTATGATGCTTTTGTAATGAAAGTAAATGGTACTCCTGTGAGCCTGTGAGTGAATAGTCAAGCTATATCAGGTTTACCATAAGCGAGAAAGAGTGAGAACTAACTGCCGAAACACCATACGTAAGCTAATCGAAGAGGCCCAAATTTCCGATAGACCTTTATATTATTATGAAGTAGCTTTGGTCTTTTAGAAGGCATTGCGTGCAACATTACCACTACACACGCACACCGTGCATGTGTTTCACATTTTTTCGCTAAGCGGGGTGAAATAAATAAAGAAACACATTTTGTGGCACTCCATTTGAGAAGACTGTCAGCATCCCCAATTATTTGAAACATAAATGTCATTTGATTGTTGTTTCTTCCTCGTGAACGTGTTATCATTAGAACACTCTTATCCACGAAAAATGTAACTGTGCGAATAGTAAAAAAGTCCTAGACATGTAGGATAAACCACTTAGGAGCTATTAGATAGATCGTCTTTGTATGTCATTTTTCATATTGTTAGAAACACTATTTAACGTTTATATACATTTTATGTGTCGTTTTAAAAAACTAAATGGTATTTTCACAGTAACTGATATTGACACATTTTATGGTCCTATATCGTATGTGGCGAATTTTTGCTTAAAAATTCTTTGCAAATATATTCCTACGACAATGGTTCACCGAGTGTAGGGTAAATGTACCCTAAATATGATAATGTTATTGCATCTTGTGTGTTTACTTCGTTTTTCTTAAGTTTAAATAGAAGTTCTGTTCTGTACAATGTGTGTTATTTAAATAAAAATAGGTACAATGTGGAAGAAATCTCCGCAGGATAAGCTTGCCGTTTGTACATCTTTTCTTTTTCTACCTTTTTATTTATTTAATTTTATGTGAGTACAATAAATTATTAAATAAATAAATACCTAAATATTGTTATAGATTATCATTATTATTTATATGTTATGTATTTTCTTCTTACCACCCAAAGATTGTTTGGAAGAGATCAAAGAGTATAACGCCACGTTTTATACTTTTCGTGTTACTTAAGTCGTCATTTTGCAACTAAGTACGATAAAGGGTTCATCTATCTAGATAGATAGATTTATATATCTAGCAAATAGATATTTGCTCATACGAAAATGCTAATCATAAACAGATGAATCCAGACGAACTTCTTAAAGAATCGTTTATTCTCTAACATCTTAACAGTCATTATTTTGAACACAATTTACAATACAGTTTGAAGTCTCGCATGTGTTACAGCTACATTACCGGTTATTAACAGTTTGTCATGAAATCCTCACGTCAACGAAGTTCATCTATGACGTAAGAACTTGTCAATGTTTTCGTTTGTACCATACGTCGTAAAATAATACGGATCTAGAACTATTATGTACGTACATATTTGTTTTCTATGATTTTGTTTATTGTGTTTGTACTTCGTTTGTGGTTACAACACAAATTACGATTTTATACATAACACTTTTTAAATGATTGGTTTTATTACTGAATTGAATGATTGATTGAATTAGTAGTTAATTGAGTTGTTTTTATTGTTATGTTTGATGGACTGTTCTGAGTGAATGGTTTCTTTAATATTTGGTTGATCAAAATTAATTTTAGTTATTTTTTTTATTTGTCGAGTTTTATTTTCTATATAAACATCTTCTTATATGTTTGTACTTGTAACAGCCCATAATGTTCCACTGCAGGATACAGGCCTACCCTAGTAAATCACTGGGTTGTTTCGGGCCGTAATCCACCACTTGGGTCCAGTTGGTGGATTACATATTCCAGATTTTAATTTATTTCTGGTGCATGCAGGTTTCTCTACGATGTGTTCCCTCACCGGCGAGCTAGTGGTAATTTTTAAAATTCCGTAGGTACCTACTTAAGTAGAAACTTAATGGTGCGGATCGACGATTTGAACTCATGATCAAACGAATGTGAGCAAACGAAAGTATAGATATCACCTAGGCTATCACCGCTCTCTATAAATAACACCCCTAGGCTATAAATTAATAATAATAATTATATTAAATTATTGATAAACGAACAAAACCATAATTAAATATGACTGATTTTACTTATATTTTGTGTTTTTTTGGATCAGTTTCCATTATAGCAGACCAACAGTAGTTTTTGCTGATCTTCGAAAACCTTCAACTCTTGGTGCAAGCGCTCCCTCCGTTGGTCACTTTTGTAGAAACGTTTTTAAAAACAATGTCCAAATATAGGTAATAGAAAGGAAAATATATTAAGAGACATGTTAAAGCATAGGTATCTAATGATAGTTTCGTAAAAAATCGGCATCAATTTCCTCATATTTTTCATCGAATTCATTCATGTTATAAAAATCCTCTAGCAAATATTTTGACCAATTTTCATGTATTTTTCATCATTAAAAATATAAGATTTTCGAATTCGTTATATTGCATTATTTAACGTAGGTATCTGTGTATCGTATTACTAGCTATCTTAATCTAAAAGTTACAACACTTGATGATATCGGAATAATTAAAATAATTAATTTTGAATCAAAGCTACCATCCATAGTAAAAGAATTGACACGATAGAATATTTCCAACTACCGTTTTAATTTTGTAGAATGTAACTGAACATAATAATAAAAGTGTAGTCAAAGGTATATAAAAAATAATATTTGTGAACTAGTGTTATTTTATTAATTTACATAATGGACTCAGTTTAAAATCGTTAACATTCACGTCCAAAGTCCGACGTTAGCAGGTTGATTAGTTGCAAAACAAATCGATTTACATAACAAAGCGTTAGGTCATAATAGGTCTAAATTAGCATTGAATAGGTAAAAGACAGTGCCCTTTTTGTATCACATTTGTTTATTTCCTTATTGCAGAATAGGATAAATTAAGTAACAATGATAAGTAGGTAATTCGTTATAGATGTAAGTACTATAATAATTCATTTAGTAATGTAATAAATACCTACATTATTATTTTCTTTAGCACCTATATTTTAATTGGAAGACTTAAAATCTTCCAATTAAAATAGTTGTAATATATTTATTATATTATAAATAAATTATTAACATGACCTTAAATAGTCACCACTGCACCACATGCACTTGAAAATAATAACAGAAGACCATGTGTGATGGCGGTCCTTGGGAGAGGACTGTATATAATTGTGGAGAGGCAAAGGGTAATGATGATTTTGTATACTCGTAGTATCATTTCATTTATTTATCACTTATCATTGCTTGAATTTGCACATTTTCTCGTAAAATTCCACAGACTAATAAAATTAAATCATGTATCTCCCACCGAATTAAATAATAATAAACAAAATGTGGTAAGTATGACTTCATTTTATAGCAAGAAAATCAAAAAGGATAAAGCTCATGGAAAAAGTTCTTCATTGTTTCTTTCTAACCTTTTTTATATTCAAAGTTACGGAAACAAATATTATTTCAACACATCGCACGTTAATGAAAATCCAGAAAATATTTCAACCTCGTACTAGTAATGATATCTTGTTACTTCTAGAACAGAATAATAAAATCATAGTCAAGAAATGACGAAGAAATGAGAAAGTTGAATGACTTCCAATTCTAGGACGTAGGGTCAAAAACCTACATACTTTTGTAGCTGTCAGCTCCCCAACAATATCTTTTGTTAATACTACCGCAAATTATGTTCATATTAAAACTATCTTGTGCTTTCCAACACATGTACTTGTGCATATGTACTCGTAAGTACTAAATAAGAATTAATAAAATATTTCTTCCGTAACCAGCTAATGTGTACCAATTATTGGCATAAGTCTCTCCTCTCGTGCCTCACGTCCCTCTTGTGCAAATTTTTGGCCATATTTTTAAATATCCATTCAGTCAGGTCGATCGTTCCTCCATCTCTTGCAGTCTACCTCTGGGTCGAATGTGTTTTGCAAATATTTCTCAGTGTCTCAGATGTATTCCGCAGAAAAAAAAACATAAAAAAAAATATTTTTCAGTAAACCCGGACGGGTTTACTTATATCATTTATTTTTATCATTACGTAGACACGTTCCCACGTAGATTTACGTAGATTTTTGGAGTTTCTTTGCAGGTCAAAATCTGTAACGAAGAAATTCGACGAAAAACTAAAATTGCCGACATAGCTAAAAGGGGTTGGAATCATACTGAGGAGTAAAGTGATAAGTAGGTTTACTGGGGACAGAGTTGGACACCTTGGAAGAACACGAAAAATGCAGTCTCACGCTTTTATTTAATTATCACAAACATTATACACTAATACGTATAATGATTTTGTCACGTAGTCTTTTTTGTGTGTGAATAAAAGACTGCACTACTACATAGAGGTATATTTTAAAATAGTGAATAGATCCGGGATGGGTTCGATTCGCTCACGTCAGAAGTTATGACCCGGTCCAAAGAATGCCACTGCCCTGCGATAGCCTTCCAGTAGGTATTCCGCGGTAGGCCGGAACAGTCTCGCAGCTAGCAGCGAGCAGTAGGTAGGTGGTATATTCGCATAGGTGGCGAGCAGGTCACGTCCAAGTCGACTGCCGGGTAGGTGAGCCCCAGTAAGTAAGGGGATTCACATACACAGGACACTATTAGTAAGTCGGCACTAGACTCGCCAAAACCTTCAGTATCAGTTATTTTATAATTATTTATTTGTAGACGGAATGTTAGTCTACACAGAAAGGATAGCCAACGTGGAGTGCCAATGACGCGGTAACTACCTGCGTTCGATGCGATGCATAAGGACCGGTTTTATAGTTCACTCCACGCGCAAACAATATAATTGCAAAACATATAGTGCGCTCCGGCTTTGCTTTCGAATTAATATTTAATCTATATTTTTGTTATTTAAGTATGTACTTTAATGTAGTTTCGCTTAACTACTGACGTAGTGAAACGAAACCGTTACAATTGAATGAATGAATACACTTTTGATGTTTAATAAAGTATCACTATTAATGTGAAAATTCCACAACACACAATTTTTACAATAATCAAACTATAACTTAACTTTCTTACTTGGGTAATATGATGTACCCAGATTGATGTTATGGTATGGTGATCTTTCTTATTCATTAACTGAATAAAACCCACTTTTGAACGTTGTTGACTGTGCGGTCGCATGACGCAACAATAAATATGAACACGCGGCAGACGCCTTCTCACGCATCACGCTCATGTACTCGACACGCTGATATACATGTAACAATACAATAGATAGCTGTAAAATATCGTACGATATTATTACATCATCAGTATTACACTCAAAATGTATAAAATAATTTTGCACAAACTTCCAACCGGGGGTGTAACTCAGTGGTAGAGTGTCTGCTTCGCATGCTGAAAGTCCTGGGTTCAAATCCCAGCACCTCCATATTAATCTTTTTTTATTTCTTAAAATATCGATATAAAATACTGCTTATACAACATTATACAACATACAATATTATTAATATTTAATATCAAAATAATGAATAAATACATTATATTCATTTCAAAATTATTTTTTAACAAAATAAAAATACTACTTTATGGTACTTCTATAATCGAATAGATAGAAACAATAGAAACATTTTAGATAATGTTTATTATGAACTAAATATTCTACATACCTACCATAATCATAGATAGTGTCTATGATTTATTTTACCACTATTTATAATTTTATTAATTTATTATTTGGTGGCATCGTACTAGAATTTATTCCCGCCGCCGCCATCTATTTAATTAAATGAACAAAAAAACTTTTCATTAGAAATTATTATCCAACGCCATCTATCGCAATTGCTACTTATATTCCGCTCTGATTCCCACGGACCGCAAGTCAAGGTGCGTGGCGCGGCGCGGCCGAGCGCCGTGCGTCAACCAGTGCTTGTATTTTAATAATGAAATTTAATAATATATTTATATTTAATAAATTGGCAAACCACGGTAATAAACCTTGGCATGTGTTTTTGGTTATACACCATGTGGCTTAAATTTATATGTATTCTCAATGGAGGCAATGGAGCCACGCAGCGCGGCACCGCAAATAAAACGTACAAAATCAGAAAGTATAGCTTCCTGGCTACTCATCTCAAACGTCCTAGTTATATCTTTTCGCATATTGGTATTGTACGAGCATTTATCCACAATCAAGGTTGACTTGTGTTCGTGATTTGCAAGAATTATTACTAACCATAGTATGTATTCAAATCCATAACTAGTAATTCAAGACAAGCACTTAGATTGAAATAAAAGACAAATTGTAATATAATGTTTTATTGAAAATTCAACTAAACGTATAAATCTTATTTATACTTAATATTAAACAAGTAAATGGAGTAAATATTTACAAGTAGCTGAAGGAATCGCATACACCGCGACTGTTCCTCCAAAATTGCACTAACAAAAATATTAGACACCGAATGTATTGGTGCCCTTACTGCTTGAACGGTCATTGGGACTTCACAAAATATAAAATTAAGTCCTCCATCACAATTTCAATCCATTTATTACTTACTAACTTATCGGATAATTTGATAACATCGTATATTGTAAAGAAACAACGGGGTACTTGACAGTTAAAATATTGATTAAAAAAATATATAATTAAGAAAAAAGAACTAGAAATCAATATGAGACATCATACACAATATACAAAAAAATTATGTCATTTCTACAGTGTCATTACAACAACGCAATAGTGACAGAGACAGCAGTAGGTAGATCTCCACGATATTCCTAGCCCGAATATTTGAATGCTCTATGGATATAGATAACGCCTGTTTTTTGGTTTATTTTCATTTTAACTTGTTGAAACAAGCAATAAAGCCTATCAAAATCAGGAACAGTCGAGTACCCTTTCCACCAAATACCACGCACATTTTCAAACATAGGTAACTTCGTAAAAAGCTTTACAAACAATGTAGTCGACGCCAACTTACGGTGATTATGATAAACAGCCATTGTATCGTAACCGGCTCTTTTATTGTCCACTGTTGGATATGAAGATTCGTGTCCAACAGTGGACAATAAAGGGGCAACAAAAGAGGAGATCCTCATGCACATTGTCTTGTGTATGGGGGATGTGTGGCCTTAAAACGCCACGTTGGCCAAACGAGTTGACGAGCCCACTTTTTATTCGTGTAGTTCTTCAGGGCTTTATTATCCCTTAACCGCCTTTTACGACATCCACGGGAAGAGAGGGCCAACACCACACGGCCAAAACTACCATTGTAAGTAAACACAATTTGATAAAAGTCTCAATCGCCGTCCAAGCGTTTAGGTATAACGAGTAAACATTGTGTATAAGATATAACGCAGTCTTAGTACGCCGTGGCCACGGCTTGTCGCCTTATCCTAGAGCCAGAGACCGCTTACTAGAACTAACACTACGGCCCTACTCGAGTACGTGTAAAGAACATCTAACCTGCATGTGTGCGGCTCTTAACAATTTACAGCTAAGTTTGATGCGACTTGTTTCCGTGTAATTACATATTTTACTATTTGGTCTGCGGCTTTCTATGACAAGTCTATGTTCAGTATAATGTCACTGAAATAACGCAAAACCCAAAACTGATAACCAATTTAAAATATATAAAACG
Source organism: Sesia bembeciformis (assembly GCA_943735995.1). Classification (NCBI taxonomy): domain Eukaryota; kingdom Metazoa; phylum Arthropoda; class Insecta; order Lepidoptera; family Sesiidae; genus Sesia; species Sesia bembeciformis. The sequence continues at coordinate 5,825,617 of OX031026.1, read as the reverse complement.
GATCTAACGAAAAATTTAATTATTCTACTGAATAAATAAAAGGTTACAAGCATGTAAAATTTTGTTTCTCTGTGTAAAACATTCGTAGCGCTCATTACTCAGTGTAGGATAATATAACCGGGCGCCCCTAGGCCGCCGGCGGCGTAGTACTGGCGTCGCGCGTAGAATTAAAGATATACCTACTTACTAGAAATGAACAATTGTTATAAAAAAAAACTATTGTAAAAACTGATGCAATAGATTATACTCATGATAGTCAAGAACCTATTTTCAGCTTCTGCGTTATTTCATTGACACGTAGTATATGTATAAAAAATTTTTTTTTTTTTTTTCGAATTAATATTTCAGATTAAGAATAAGAAATTCAGTTAAAATGCTGGCAATGTAAACTGATAGAACTGTAATTTGCTGTAATAAAATAGTAAATTCGTTGAATGTTCAAGAAAATCATAAACAGTATCCAATACATGTGTCATGATCAGATCCCACCTAACTTGCTATAAATCATCGACCATAAATGACTAAACTTACTACTAGTAAAATGTCGCTACAAGTATTACTGGAAGATATTGAACGTGGCCTCGCCTATACCAAACGATAACAGACGCTACGCTAACTACGCTATGATGATCACTAGACTAGAATGTGGAAGGACTAGAAAAGGAAATAGTGGAAGAACTACTAGCCGTTTACGCAATGGACCTCTGAAATTATCTAACTAGTACAAATAATGAAAGTGGAGAGAAGAGGAGAGGTAAAAGTACTAAAGCCCCACTTTTGTCGTAACTGGAGCGGAACTCCTCCCCTCGTGAAATGATTACGAATGTATTGAGTTATAATAATTACATTACTGGATTTCTTGTTTTTTTCTGCGTCGATCTGATTAGGTTTAGTAATGATCCGAGTACTTTTTTGGTGTTTTAGCATTCAAAAATCAGGAACACTATTTTATTAGCGACTGATTTTTCAAACATTTTTGAATTTTACGTTAACATAATCATTTAGCGATAAAGTAAAACATACTTGGCGTTCTGAAACACAGAAATCATCAACAATATCGTTTTTTCTTTCCTGAGAATTGGACAAGTAAAAAGATGATTTTTTTTCTTAAAAAATAATTTTTATCTTTATTTCTGAAGCTTTAGTATTATATCTTTACCATACAACGAAAATCGGTTTGTTTGCCGAACAACGTATGTTGCACCTCTGTGTGAGTGACGTAGTAATAAACAAATGTATAAATGTTAAATAATTTAGTCACCACGAGGAGTTTAATACAATCATCAACGAAACTGCCACCAAAAATCGGCAAGTTTAAAAAATCTTGATCTGTTATTCGTGAAGACGCGACAAAACTTACTTGATATTTGATAATTTCTATATGTACATTGTACACCTTTTAACTTCAGTTTTTGATGTTATTTTATACTTAATAATTTTCAACAATTTCAACATTCATTATGTGATCCGAACATTCACAACATTCACAACATTCACAACATTCACAGATCCACGCAATCAACAGACAACAGGAACTATTGTGAATCCCTATAGCATTTGTGTAAATGCCATGTATTAAGATATTTTTTAATACATTTACGTCACACATGTGTAAACGGCCTTATAACTACAAAAAGTTCTAGAAACGAGAAAAGAGAGTTCTAGAAATGATAACAGGGGTCTAGAGCTAAAGGGTTTGGCGGGGACGGGAAGGGTTCGATGCGGCGACTATAGGGAGTCGAGCCGCGTGCGCTGCACCGCCAGCAACGCCGACTGCTGTTGGAGACTCTTGCGCAGCCCCTCCAAAGTCTGCAGCACCTGCGAACGGTTAATGTATTATTTACTTACACACATAAAGTATTTTTTGCAGTTTAAAGGAGACTAAGATTTAAAGATCACTTAATAAATGTCGCATGGTGTCGGCAGGCTTCAGAATAGCACCACTCAATCTCTTCCTGTGGTTGTCGTAAAAGGCTACTACGTGATAACAAACCAGCTAACACGAGCCCTGAGAAACACAAACACCTCTAAGAGTGGATTCGCCAAACCGCTTGGGGTTGGCGAGTCCACTCTTAGATTGGCGTTTTAAGGCAATACATCCCTCACGCTTAAGACCATATGCGGAGCGGAGCTGGTTATGGTTAATCAATAAAAAATGATTAAATTGATAGATCGTTAATAGTCGTGATTAATAGAACCAATAAGAATATTTCATCGATAATTAGGAAAAAAAAGTTTTAGGACACAATTCTTTCAGCAATTCAGGATAGTGTAAAAACCTCTATTACACCATCCTGCATTTAGTCGTTAAGCGAGTTAGAATTCCTGAACAACGTGACGTGTAATAAGCCCTTATTTAAATTATATATCTATACTAATATAATAAAGAGGTAAAATTGTGCTTGTTTGTGGGTATGTTGGGGGTAATCTCTGGAACTGCGGAACCGATTTCAAAAATTCTTTCACAAATAGGAAGCTACATTATCCCTGTCTAAGATAGGCTACATTTTATTTCAAATTTTGAAAAAAATCTTTTATAAACCGAAGCGTAGCGAGGGCGGGTCGCTAGTGTACGCTATAACTCCTTACGCTTTTAAAGGGTTACATACTGATAACTCATAAGCTACAGAGGTCACGTGTTCATTTTTCAAAATTTTCCTAATAGCGAACGCATTTACAGATATAAATGTTTTGTTTATCAATAAAATTAAACGCATACCAAATTAAAATGTAATTACAGATGTAAATATTGACATCGGAAAATAAAGGAATTTATATATAAATAACCGGAATTAAATGGCTGAAGCTATTCTGGTAGTCATCGTGACATGGAAATATTGCGGTTTGTAAAGTGGAAACTTTAGAATTTGAACTCGCTGATCTAGTCATGTTAGTTCACTCCGTAGCGATCACAAGAACAAATCAGATATGCAATGTCATGATTTGGATTTTAAAAAATCTAAACAAATCTGATCTCTGAATTACCTTCTTATTTGCCAAACGACTATATTTGTGTCACAACCGCTTATTCCCCACTGCTCAACTGGGCTAAATCATTATCCTCTTTTGTCATGTTACCCCTCTCTCTCTCACAGAAGACTAGCGCTTCACACTTTATCCTATTCCCCCAATGTACATAATATTTGTTTAGCTAGTGAGTAAGATATGCCAAAGCCCATTGCCATCCTATCCTACCCCTCCCCATTTGCCCAACCCACATTCCAAATCCATTCTTAAATTTCCAACGTTATACAGCGCATCCGCGGGCGTGCCAACATTTGTCATTCTGGACTGATGTTGGCAAACATCTAGGTCGACAGTATCCACTTACACCGGGTGGACTGTCTGCTCATCTGCCGCCTTCTTTCTATATACTTATATACAAATCTAGCAATTACTTTGGGAAAAGAACATGAAAGTACCCCGTGCCCAGAATTTTGATTGATTTTCCAAATGAATTACGATTTGCACACTGCTCTATTCTATGTTATAAAAAACATATTTTTTGATAGGCTAGATAGGCTGAGGGTCTTCCCACCAGATATACTGGTGAGGAGACTCCCAGCAATCAATGCACAATGTATATATAATTATATTTATTATAGGAGATGTATATGCATTTAATTATTACATTATATCGTGCACAGATGGTCTCAGACCAAATTAGGCATCCTGGATAGCTCAACCATGTCTCTCCACAGGATGTACCGCATAGCGCCCTGTACCTCGGCAGACTGTTTCCGCTGGTGCTTATGTCGTCTCTCCCTTATACGTTTTTGAGATACTTGTCAGGCAGATATCTCATTTCCCCGGTACTTCAAGGGCTTGCGGGCATAATAAAAACTGAAGCTTATGTTAATAGAGTTCATTTGGTATTCACGTGGTTTTTATTGGATATACCGGCCAAAATGACGCATCATTCCTTACTGACCTCGTCACGAGCATAAGCCTTTCTCTTGGGTGGTTCGGAGTGGGGCCTTTCGGTGGGTGAGGGCGAGTGCATCGCTCTGGGCGCCACGGGTGGCGGAGGCGCGGCAGCGAGTGGCGATCTTCTTGCAACTGGAGACGGCCTTCGAGGTGGTTCGGGAGAATTCGCCCTCATGAAATTTGTGATATGAGTGCGCTCTGGGCTCCGGCGAGGAGCTTCCACCTTGAAATGTAATTTTCTGTCACAGTAGTAACTACAATCTCTCTCGTATTGCCGCGCGTATCGTAAAAGGCGACTAGGGATAACAAAGCCGCTGCCACAAGCGCTGAGGAACTACACCCACCTCTAAAAGAGTGGACTCGCCAACACGCTTGGCCAGCGTGGTGTCTTAAGGCCATACATCCCTCATGCACAAGACCATGTGCATGAGAAGGCCCATATCCAGCAGTGGATACTAAAAGGGCTGATTGCATTGCAGTAACTTCAAACTTGAATAAAATTGGTAGTATTTAATCCAATACTCCAGATTTAAAAGACCTAATGTATCTAACTCTATGGACAGATTCGGCGCCATTCGCCAGCCAATGAAACAAATGTTAATGAATAAAACTTAACTATAATATACATTATAGATGACATATTGGGGATTACAATAGCGTGTTGTGGAAAAAAGGTTGGTATGTATGATACAGGATACAATAAATACAGTATAGTTATTATACAGTAGCAAAAATAACTCAAACATATTGCGCCTAACGCTTTATTTGCATTTTCCATATGTCTAGTGTGATGGCGAACTAATAAAAGGATTGGATTTTACATTTAATTTTCGTAAACTTTCTCAACATCGTCATAATATAGTTACATACTGTGAAAACTGTATCAAAATTAGCAGTCTCGATTAAATGTCCAGGTCCAATGAATGACCAAAAACGTTTGTAGGTATAACGGGATTACCGAGTAATCCTTTTACTTCATTAGGACTTAGAAGCCGATTACAATTCAGCGTAATTATACAATACTTAATTATAAACAAAAAGTAAGTATTCACCTCTGTAGCTCGAAGCTCTCTCACTCGCGGATTGTGGGGAGGCTCCAGGGGCGCTCTGGAGACAGTCACCAATAATTTCTCGGCCTCTCGTATCAGCTCCCTGTACTTTTTCTCTGCCTCTCTGTCAGCCTCGAGAAGCGGATCTCTCTCGCGGACAGGTGGAGCCGAGGGTGCGTGGTTGCGGCGACGGGCGCGGGGTGGAGTTGCACCTGAAAATTATACAAGAGGTTTTGGTGAAATGTCTAGTCGAAATTCTTATTTACCACAGGTACACAGCTAAAGCTGAGCTGGATGCCCATTCAAAGCAGTCATAGGACACACGGACAGCAGACTGCGCTACTGTAACATCTCCTTTTCTTTTCACATTTTGAACCGGATTCTGCAAGGTCGGCAGCGCACCCGCAAGCCCCCTGGTGTTGCATGTGCGACGGTGATCACTTACTATCATGTGGCCCACCCGGTCGTCTGCCGTCTATTATATTTAAAAAAATCTTAAAATTTCTCTGCTGTTAAGAGTGAAAGTTCAAAAGTCTCTGGCCTGACAAAGAAAAAGAACACACAAGTTCAGGAAACAATTGTTATATTTCAATATAGTCTCCTTCTATTTGAATACACTTTTTGGATCATTTAATTAGCATTACTATGCCAGTATAAAAATAGTCAGCAATTTTGTCTTCATTATGGACGAAAACCGGGCGGTTTTCGTCCATAATCTTTGACGGTGGAAAATGATGGTAAACAATTCCCGTACACATTATCCAACATTCGTTTGATATCAGTCTAGCTATACACATTCCTTTGTAAGGACCTTAATCACGGAACGATATTCCAATTTAAACATGTTTAAGCTTTTGCGACTTCCTGTTGTTCTAAGAGCGAGGAATCAAAACTGAACAGGGTCGAACTCTAAAAATTATCCACGAATTAGCAGCATAAATGACAATTACAATGACTTATAATTTGATTTTTTAGACATCTTGAAATATGTCTGGCCAGAAACTTTTGAACTTCACTGATATATGTTTAAATATGTATGTGTTTGTCTTTTCCTTTGTATCTGTAGTGTCCTATAACTGTTTTCTGAATAAACGTCTTATCTCATATGTTAAAAGACTGTGAAAACTTATTTTATAGATATTCCATAATGTATATTCTACGAGATATTCAATATTAAACACATCTAATGGGCCAACTGCAGCAAATTCTTGCAAATGTAGTGTCATGAATGATTTTTATACAAGTTTTCTTGAGATTATCTGACTGACTGACTTCGCTGAGACCAGCTAACTGATTCTCTAGAAATATGAATAATTGCATGAAATGAGTTGCTTTGAAAATAGCCTTTAATGACGAGGACTTTATTTTCTTTTTGCCAAAATGATTAAAAACGACAATACTTGTTTCATCTAAAAAAGAATAATAGAAATCTTGAATTGAGTAATGACAGGCGTTTTATGAATTTGTATCAAAAATATTCAGCAACCTTCTCTTGTCAAACTCTTGTGAGTATAATGGGAGTATATTTAGTTTGAGTATATAAAATATTCTATTCTGAAAGAGTACACTCTAGTAGACACTAGAAGTCAATGAATTATTTAGACAACTTATCAAGAATTTCCCCATATAATTCCCCGCCATAATAAAGAAACGTTTCCGAAACACCGAAAGAAAATGTTTCCTTCTTATAACTCCAAAATCTATCATCATTTTGTCTTACCATTTTCTTTTATAATAAAAACATTTAAGTTGACATCTCTAACATAAACCATCTTTACACATTATCGCTAGATGTCCCGTTATTTCTAATACACACAATAAATATAATCTAAGCATCACACACATACCGGCAGACCGCGGCGGTCGTCGCGGTGGCCTACGTCTTCGTGCTCGTCTTCTCCCAGGCGAAGCTGTCTCATCTGGCTCATCTTCGTCACCTCCATCCAATCCCGTATCAATGTCTGAGTCTACGTCAGCATCTGAGAGTATCGCCGTCTCTCTTCCACGAGTTCTGACGCCCCTGCACTCCTCGTCACTGGAAGCCCCTCCGCGGTAGTAAGGCGATCTCTGAGGTTGCGGTGACAGGTGCGGCGATCTGAAACGAGAGCGATTGTGATATTAGAAGAGATTTTAAGGTTAAGCCTGACTTTTTGGTCCGCATATTGTCATACATATTGTCTACGTCTAATTTTTTTGTGTTTAATTTTCTTTCCTAACTTTGTTAACTTTTATTTTATAGTGGTAAATAATAAGTTTATTTTTGTTTTTAAATAACGCCACACTTAATTCCACTCTCCGACTGGGAATCGAACTCGGGATCTTTTATACAGCAGGTAGGGTCAGGTCACTACCAACTGGACTAAATGGTCGTCGATTATCTGCGTCAGATTGACTGCTAATAGGTAATATGCACTAGTATTACAATCATATTATGTTAAAGACCAATTTTAGTAAAAATTTTGGGAGATGCCGGGAAGTGCTATTAGTGAACCGACATATTAATCTCCACTAACACAACAATCTCGACTGTAAGTATTGCATTACATCTAAGGTTTCATAAATTTGGCGCACCCGTCGCGTCGTTAGTCCAAGTATTAGACACGAGGCTAAAGTAAAACCGCTTAACGTAACACCATTTCTGTAATACTATATAATACTAATACTACTACTAGTATGTAGTATAGCTTAGTGTACGAAACAACTACAACAATAACTTTAAAAAGTAATAAAACTAACATAATGCAGGTAGGTTTGATAAAATTGTCTAACTATATTTTTACGTTACTGCTTCGTTGGGGAATTTTAAACGATCGTCACTCTCACTATGAATGTTTGATATGAACACATTATTGAACAGCACTACTACTATTCATTCTTAAAAAGCATGTTAAAACATACTGATAATGTATAGTGAATTTGAAAGCAAATTATTAAGAACAGGGTCTCTAAAACTAAAGTCGTCTTGATCACATTTTCTCCATTTATGCAAAATGAGGAAACTCCATGGGGAAATATTACAAGAACTTCTGAACGAGATGATGTGAATCGAGGAAATACAATATATTTTCTCTTTGATTTTCTCCCTCCACAGATATAAATCATACGATGTCACGCGTCTCAGGAACACGGATCCAATATATTTTTATATATCAAATAACTGCTCGCACATTGTTATAAGAATATATCGTGTCCTATTTCCTGCTGAAATTTTATTCACGTTACAGAAAGAAGTCAGGTAAGATTACTTTAGTTAGATTAGGTATCTGATTAGCATTATTCGTAAGTCAAATGTATACAAATATTGATAAAGTAGCATATAGCTTTGTAATTAGGCTTTGTATTTCGTAGAATAGTCGATCTGTTCTACAGAGCTTCGAGTATTCGGGCCATTTCAGGCTACTAATGGAGAATAAAATGTGTGCCAGACATTAGGTTAGGTAACAATCATATTGTAAGGAGTAGGCGAATCAATACAATCATAGTAGGCGAATTGGTGGGCAACACTGTAAAGCCTACTCAGGTAATAAGTACATGAATAACAAGTTTATATTTCTTCCTTAAAGTATGGTATATAGTCTTAAATATATAGTCAAATAAGAATATGAGAACTAAGGCGCGTTATGCATTTGCAACATTCATGAATTTTATAATAATCATCTGGAATAATGTACCTTTCAAATGGTGAAACAATTTTTGAAATTGGATTAGTAGTTTGGAAGATTACCTCCTACATCCAAACTTACAAACTTTACCTCTTTATAATATTAGTAATGACTGCTTGTAGCAGAGGTGCTCTTTATCTAACACTTGGTTCGACCTCTAATCAAAATTTAGTGTGAAATTTAGTCCTTACCGTGGTCCATATTTAGTGGGATACGAGTCCAAAGAGTACGGAGCATGGTGCAACTGCTGCGGTTGTGAGCACTGCAACGACTGCTGGTGGACGAGGTGTGGTGCTTTTCGCCTGGCAGTTGGTGATGTTCCACCTAGCCAGGGGTTGGTGCGAATACGACACCGAGGGCGGGGTGAGGGGGTGGCGCAGACGAGCGGCGGGTCAGGTACGCATCGACGGACTCCAATACTTGACCGTCGCTGAAATAAGAAATAAGTACGTGTTTAATTCTTTTTACCGTTTTCTTTTTGTTGTTTTTTTTATTATTTACTAGCTGTTTCCCGCGACTTCGTTCGCGTGGTCTTCGCGAACTAATTCAGAAACCTTCGCGGGAGTGCGCACAACAACTCACCAAAGTTTCATCGCAATCGGATGAATAGTATAGGAACGCATAGAGGACAAACAAACAAACATTAATTTTTATATATTAAGAATATAGATTGACCAATACATTCTTATATAGGTACATTTTATTTATCTATATAGGCATCACAGAAACCTTCAACATTTAAATGTGATGTCGAATCGGTCTAATGTACTTACTATCGCTACATACTATTTAATATTATACTATTACTATAAATTATACTATTAATATAAACCATTACTATGAACAAAACAAATAAACAATAAGTAGATACAAATACCAAAAAGAAAGTTGATTCGACTGATGTTTAAATAGTATACTCATTAATATTCAGACGGCTGCTTAATTCAATCAAAACTGAGAATACGATATAAACATGTGAAATGAAATATAACAAGGTAAGATAGGTAGGTAAACAGTCTTGGATAACAAGGTAAATATTTTTTTGTCTATTTAATAATAATTAATTAATAAGGGTACAGAATAATTGAAACCTATTCGAGAAATTTGCAACACGAGCAGAGTTTTAATATAATCCCATTTCTGTGGTTTTGAACCGGTGACATCGGTTCAAACATCGGTGTAAATATATAATAGATGTCGATAAACATGAAATGTAATTTTTCAGGTAAGGTTAAGAATAAAAAATCTTCAAGAATTAAGATACTCATGATCTTTTGTTTTGCTCAATTATAAACACTGAACAGTATGAAGTGGATAAACAAAAAAAGGCCATTATTTTACATTTTATTTTAATGAGGCAATCAAGGACCATTTACAAAGTAAATAAGCAGAATAGTGTAAGGCATATATGGGCAACAACCAGCCCGCGGGCCGGATCCGGCCCGCTGTAAGATATGATCCGGCCCGCGAGACATTTTGAAAAAACCCAATTAAAAAAATATTACATTAGGTACTTATACTCACGGGAGTGACAGTGAGGCGGCAAACATCAAATCCTTTGATGTTTGCCGCCTCACTCTTTGATAATCGCCGTCACTCGGCTTGATCGATCAAATTCTTTGAGGTTTGCCGCCTCACGGGCGACACATCAAAAGATTTATTGCTTCTCAATTATTCTAAACTAGTTTATTCCAGATTATTCCTTCATTTTGCCTATATAAGCGGGTGGATGGCCCGAACGTTAGTTCAGTTCTATTTGAGCTACCGAGGTGATAACTTGGACAAGCGATATCCTAGCGAACTGCTCGAGCCGTCAACTTGCTTTGTGACTTTGTGTGCATCTTGAGTGGTTACTAACTATAGTTTGTTATTAAGTTTATTGAACGAAAAGTAAACAAAAATGATGTCTGGTGGAAAGAAACGAAAAGTAGATACAGAGGGTCGCCAGTTTCAAGAAAAATGGACTGAAGAATTCTTTTTTATCTTGCACAATGGTAAGCCTATTTGTTTGCTGTGTAATGAATCCATTTCAGTAATGAAAGAATTCAATATAAAGAGGCATTACTCAACTAAGCATGCTACGCTGCACTCACTGACAGGACAATTAAGAACAGACAAAATCCAGAAGCTTACCGCAAATTTGGAAAAACAGCAACAAATGTTTCATAAACAAAGAACACAACTTGATAATGTTGTGAAAGCTAGTTTTATAGTTAGCTCAAAATTGGCAAAGGCATTAAAACCATTTGCCGAAGGAGAATTTATCAAGGAGTGTATGTTAGAAGTTTGCGGTATTTTGTGTTCTGCAAAGAAAAATGAATTTGAAAAAATTAGTTTGTCAAGACGAACTGTTGTTCGACGTATAGAAATGATGGCTAATGATATAAAAACAACATTGACTGACCGTATGGCTGGTTTTGAATCATTTTCCATAGCATTAGACGAGAGCACCGATTTGTCTGACACAGCTCAACTGGCTATATTTATTCGAGGTGTTGATAAGGAGTTCACTGTTACTGAGGAATTGCTTGCTTTACAGCCGCTAAAAGGAACCACTACAGGAGAGGATATTTTTATTAAAGTTCAAAAGGTATTCACAAGTTTTGGCTTGCCATGGTCAAAATTAATTGGAGTATGCACTGATGGTGCACCTTCTATGGTCGGCTTACGTAAAGGTTTCATCGGAATTTTGCATGAAAAAGCAACAGAATTAAATGTGCAAAAAGATGATTTGATAGTCCTTCATTGCATTATCCACCAACAGAACTTGTGTTCTAAGTCCATTCGACTCCAGAATGTTATGAATGTGGTAGTAAAAACCATCAACTTTATTCGATCCCGAGGGCTTAACCATCGTCAGTTCAAGGCGTTTTTGGATGAAATATCAGCTGAATATAACGACGTAACATATTACTGTAAAGTCAGATGGCTGAGCAAAAGAAAAATGTTGAAACGGTTTTACGAGCTTAGTAATGAGATAGCAGACTTTATGAAAATAAAAGATAAACCACTCACTATCTGAATTAAGTGACCCAAAATGGATATGTGACTTAACATTTCTGGTCGATCTTACAGGCTATTTGAATGATTTAAATTTGAAACTTCAAAAACAAGGACAGTTAGTAAATGATTTGTACAGCCATTTGAAAGCGTTTCAGATCAAACTACGCTTGTGGGAGTCACAGATGCTGTCTGGTAACAGTTACCATTTCAACACGCTCTCTGCGTATGAAAATATTGCTTATGCTCAATATGCTGAAGAACTCAAGTTACTGTCGGAACAATTTTCGAACAGATTTAGCGACTTCAAAAACATGGAAGACTGTTTCAGTTTATTTGCTACTCCTACAAAATATAATGTACAAAATGCTCCAATACACTTACAAATGGAGTTGATCGAGATTCAAGAAAACTCACTCCTAAAATCCAAATTTGAAGACGTAGAGTTGTGCGATTTCTACAAAAAATACCTAGAAAAAGACAATTTTCCGCAGCTTAGAAAATTCGCAAGAAGATTGATTTGTGCGTTTGGCAGTACTTATAAATGCGAACAGTTCTTTTCATTGATGAAAGTTAATAAATCAACACATCGTACAAGACTGACTGACGATAATTTGGAAAATTCTTTACGTCTTTGTATCAGTGGAATTAATCCAAATATCGATGGATTAGTTTCCCAAATTCAAGCTCAAGTGTCTCATTGATTTCGGTGTATTTAACTTTCGTAGTTTGTAACAATTGCAAATTTAACGATTTAATTATAATGTACCATTTTTTTAAATTTCATTTTGTTATTTTAATAAATTGTACTATAATAACATTGTCGTATTATTTCATGTCTAATATCTATCGCAAAAAATATTATCACTACTTTAAAATGCACTAAGTACTTTTAAACGCGGCCCGCGAACGTATTTGCACGCTAAAGTTTGGCCCTCAACATGTCAAAGGTTGCCCATACCTGGTGTAAGGTTTAACTAACTGCAGGTTCAGGGATATTGTAATTGATGAAAAATATTGTTACAGCGTTTTAAGCAGACTTCACAGAAAGCCGGCTTACGCCCGCAAGAACTTGTGGTTATGACGTTATTTCATCTTTGTTAAATGTGATTTTAGATTCTAAATTGAATCAAATTTACTCTATTATGATTACATGTGATAATTTATTACAATTATTAATATTTTAACAATAAAATGTGGTCTTGTATTATGAAACCCTTTGTTAGGTAAAAGGGCCTGTCAAAAATTGCGCTCGGACTCCCCTTTTGGCAGCCGGGCGCGGGTAGTTATATAAAATAACATGTGGGTGTCAGCATCAGTGCTCTCACTTTACGATCACTGCGCACTATGCTCCCCAAGACAAGGAAGAAAGACATGACTCATCAAGTTTTGATGGTAACTTTTATCAAAACGAAGCGCTTGCGTGTTCTAGTTGTGGGGTACAGTGACATCTGTTGGCGGCGATTGGAATTTGAACAGGTTTTTCTTTGGTATGTACAGTTACTAAATATTTCATCAGATAAAGCAAGTATCCTCATAAAAATGAGGATAAAGGAGATCATGAAAGAAACGTATTTTATAAAATAAAAGTTTACATTACATACACAGTTCTACTTCTGCTACTTCTGTGCTGCTTCTGTTTTTTATTTTATATTAGGTATGTAGTCTGTATACAATACTTATTATGTGTAGATATATACTTAGTCTGGCCACGAATACTGTTACAATAAAGAAAAAAAAACATTTGAATTTGGAATCTGTCATTCTCACGTGAAAAATAAATGTTTTTTCTGATTTTGGCGTCAATCACTATTAAATATTTTACTAATATTAAAATGGAGTGGGGTCATAATGAAAACCGTATTACTGTAATCGCATTACACAAAGTAGGCATGCAGCCAAATGCAATTTTTAAAACTCCCTCCGCTTGGTATTAGCCGAATGTTTGTGTTCCGGGCTATTGGTAAGTACATATATTGAACTTCCTCCGTTTATGACAGAAAAGAGTCTGGCCGTCCACGCGCTATTTGTACTAAACAGACGATTGAAGCTATAAAGGAGAGAATCCGAAGTATGTACCTAATCCCAGAGATGATATCCAGAGAGATGAAATTTATAGTACTCGGAAACATGTCACGTATTTTAAAAAATGATTTAGGAGTGCTGCTTACAAAAGACGTTCTGATCATTTCTTAAGTGATTGATAAATAATTTAAGAAAAAATAGGTTTGATTTCTTTGATGGCACTCAGAGGGACAGCCCACGGACAATGAGGAATATTTTAACAAGCAGAATGATCGAGTTTATGTTCATATTATGACTCTAGAGAAGCTGCTCAATTGGTCAATAGGGTGCAACATGGCCATTATCAGACTTCAGTGATGGTTTGGTGGGGTGTTAGCTATCAAGGAGTGACAACCATATTTTAGTGAAAAAGGTATTAATAGGTCGGCTCAAGTGTATTTCACGATTCTTGAGAAGGTCGTAAAGCCTCCTAACGACACACTGTTCCATAACTAAGAATGGTCCTTTCAGCAAAACTCAGCATCAGGTCATAAGGTTCCTGGTTCACTCAACACAGGCGTGGCTAGAAAGGCATATTCACGACTTTATTAGAACTGAAGCCTGGCCGTCATCTAGTCCGATCTTAATCCCGATCTTATGATTTATGGTCTGTTTTAGAGAGCATGACATGCTCAAACGCCATAATAATATTGAATCCATTCCGTAAGGGTAGCAGTTGCCAATTTTCCCATGGAAAGGGTGGGTGTTTCAATCGAAAACTGGCCACAAGGTTTGAAAGATTGTATAAAGGCAAATGGTGACCATTTCGAAATTTTTAAAATGCTTATCCTTTTATTTCTAAAATAACACAAATTCTTCTAATAAAATTAATGTAAAATAATTTATCAACGTTTTCTTTGTAACAATATTTGTGGCTAGACTATGTATAATAAGATCTTCCATATACGTACAGGCAAGCGATATTTATGCATTTTATGTCATTTAAAAAAATTCTAAAGCATCCTACAGTCAAAACCTAGATTAAATTATTTAATTTTACTATATTAATAAGTGTAATTTCCATTGCTCGGCCCTTTATTAAATCGTTACAAAGATCTATACATAATAAAATTGTAACAGGCCGATGTCTGTACATTATAGATATTGAAAAAAAACTAATATAGAGCAACAGAAGCCAAAACAACAGTTTTTAGAAATTTTGTCTGTCTGTCTGTCTGTTTGTATGTTTGTACACGCATCACGCAAAAACTACTGCATGGAATTGAATGCAGTTTTCACCGATGTATTGCTAGAGGTCTAACGTAAAATATAGGCTCTCATTTTACCGCAGGAAAATATCTTGTTCCGATTGTTTTAAATTTAATAAACAGAAGCGAAGTGAGGGCGGGTCGTTAGTCCGTCAATAAATTCTAAATAGGTAGGTACCGGGAACAAATAGAACAAAGAAAACAATTTTAAAATTATTAGGAGACTCGTCACCTCTATGCATTCCGTGGTGCAATAGTTATAGTTATATAGACAATATTAACAGAGCTGAATCTATATAAAGTCCAACTGATTAAAATATTTAAAGAAACGTTTTTTTTTAAATAATGTATCTACAGTACCTACTTTATTTAAAAGTCGCAATTGAGAACTCCAATAGTACTTAAGTGCCAGATAAAGCAAAATTCAAAACCACCTAACCTCTCACACAGAACCTCTCGTTTATTCAAATAAGGGTGATCGTCCATTAACAGGTATCTACCTAAACTTAGCAAAAATACTAAAATTTTAAAATGCTCAACATTTCCAATTATCCCCCGTTGTTTTAAAATAACCTATCATGGTGGCTTTATTTAGCCTGGCTAAAAGGCAACCTCCCCCGACTCATCCGGCCTAGTTAATTAATAAGGTAAAGCCAGGCGCAAGCATATAAGGATCAATACCGGTTTACGGCTGTATTTATAACGCAATTTTGCTAAAACGGGGGACAAAGAAGTTTATGAGAACGTAATTTCCCCAATACCCATTTTAAAGATTATTAAATTAGTGATACGACAAAAATAGATGTTAAATGCGACGTAATCAAATAGAATTCCAGACAATTTTTTTTTGTATGTATCGCCATCTACCTCCGACATGGTTATCGGAGACTTTATGTGGCAATATATGGTTGCATATTTATTTACCCTCTCTTAGTACCTTGCGTTGTTTAGTATAGTGCTATAGTGTTCTTTACAATATAAATATAAAAGAAACTTCTTGTTTTTTAGGGTTTTAACATATATTTTCGTTGTATTTATAACGCAATTATGCTAAAAGGGGGATTAATCGAATTTATGAAAACGTATTATAAACAGACACTATGTAAAATTTGACCCGACACAAAAATACTCCTTGTTATTTTAATTATCAAATAGCTTTAGCACTGTTAAATCATATAAATCCTTCCGGTTTTGTATGTGATTTAGTTTATTCCCATCGTTCCAAAGTCATTCCTAAATCTCCAATTGGCGCATCCGGGGGAGATCCAACGGTGAGGGGTGACTGTTGTTTGCATGTAATGCGGATTAGCACGATGGTGAGTGAGAGTATCCATTTACCACCTGTGGACTGTTTGCTCATCTGCCATCTTCTTTGTAAAAAAATATATTTTTCATAATGTGTGGGACAGCGCCTACTAAAACACAATAAGCCACATAAGCCAATTCGTAATACAAGTACATATAATATGTACCTAGTCGTAAAAGTTCGCGGCCATTTTGAACGTATGACTTTAGCGTGCTATATTTCTGGCAACACTGGTCACTAGCGGGAAAATTATATTGTTTGACAGCTGACTTTTTTGTAATGGCGGCAAATTGAAATTACAAGTTTTTGAACTTTGTATCTTTTCATATTTTTTAATAATTTTAAAATGAAAGTTAATAAGGAGAAATATTAATTTGTTTTACAATTTTATTTCAAGAATAATGTTTCTAATCCTCGAAAAGAGATTTGTGGTCTTTACGGAGAAGATGCTTTATTTAAAACTACTGCAAAAAATGGTTCCGTCGATTCAGGTCTGGTAATCTTGATGTGAATGATGTTCCTAGCTGTGGTAGTCCTATTAAGGTAAATATTAATGTTATCATTGAAAAAATCAAATGAAATCAATCCATTTCTGAAGAGATTAGTAATAGGCGATGAGAAGTGTATCACCTACGATAACAATGTTCGAAAACGATCTTGGTCTAAGCGAGGTGAGCCATCACATCACAAATAGTCCCAAAGAGAGGCCTCACTCCGAGCAAAGTCATATTATGTGTGTGGTGGGGACTGGAAAGGCATTATATATTACGAGCATTTGCCACATGGCCAAACGATTAATTCTGATGTCTACTGTCAGCAATTAGTAAAATTGAAACAAGCACTTGAAGAAAAATGCCCAGAATTAATAAATAGAAAAGGTGTAGTTTTCCATCACGACAATGCTCGACCGCATACATCTTTGATGACTTAACAAAAATTGATGGACTTTGGCTGGGAAGTTTTAATGCATCCTCCATACAGTCCAAATATAGCACCTTCGGATTATCATTTATTGCGTTCTTTACAAAATTCTCTAAATGGAGTAAGTAAAAGAAGCCTGTATAAACCATTTAAATCAGTTTTTCGCACTGATTTAATTTAAACAAGAAATTCTGTAATACTAATTTATTGGATAATTTGTTTGTTTTAAATTCTAAGCGTTTTAGTTTAACCTGAAGTAATTTCATTGTATCTCCTTTAATTATCAATTGAAACACCTTAAAAAATTGATACTTATTAAGAATTAATTAAGGTTTGAAATTTGTATTTTTACATCCTCTGCATTTTCCCGGTTTATGTTAAATTAATCTACCTATAATGTAAGTAATTTTGGACGAAATGTTTGCAGTAGGTATAGCTTACCTATCTATTGTGTAAAAAATCGGCCTATTGTGACAAAAGAAATGAGAAAAAATGAATGTAAATAAATGGTTAATTGATAAAATATGTTACGTATGTACAAAATACACAGCCTGGAGTATAATCAACAACAAGTATCTATTGTAATTTCGAGTAGTGACGTAAACCACTACTCAAGCGATGGGTGAAATGGGTCTCGATGACAACGACGCATATTAATTAGTTCATCAATCTATCCGTCAGATTGGTGAAATTCTTGCTCTCAAACGACCCAACTAGTTTCACTCTCTAAGAAACTTCGCATTCTCTCAAAGGGCCGAGTTTGATATGATTTCAAACTAAATAAGCCTTTATAGCGTATTTTTTGGTTTGATGGAATACAATTTTAGCACTTTTCAAAATTAATGTTATTGCTTATTGCTTTCTATCCGCCGCGCCTGTGAAAGGTCCTATGGGCCCGAGATCATGGAATAGGGAAATCGCAGTTCTGTGGATCCGATAGAACACTAGTTTTCTTTTTTGTATAATTAATTAGTTTCATTGGAAAAATTGCAATTATTAAGACAAATTTAAATACATTTTGCCTCTTTACCAGCGTTACCTGATATAAAGGTGTTAAATAGTGATTACGCATTAAAGAACATGATTTCATTTGGCAACTCAAAAATCCTGATATGTTATGCCTTATTCGTAGCTGAAAACATGCTGTGTTATACCATGTTCCTAGTTAAAATCCTGTTGTGTTATGCCTTATTCGTACCTGAAAACATGCTGTGTTATACCCTGTTCCTAGCTAAAATCCTGCTATATTATGCCCTATTCCTAGCTAAATTCCTGCTATAATATGCCTTATTCTTAGCTAAATTCCTGCTATATTATGCCTTATTCCTAGCTAAAATCCTGCTATGTTAAGCCTTATTCCTGGCTAAAATCCTGCTATGTCTTGCCTTATTCTTAGCTAACCTTAGTCCGATGGCAGCGTCAGCCGGAAGGGAGATTTCTCTATTTTCCGTATGTTTTAGAAAAAAGGTAAAAGGTGTAGAGCTTTACGTGCCCGATCCAACAATATATAGTTGTGAGTATTTTTTTTTCTATTTTATGAAGGTTATACTGTCATAATTTTGAAAGGATGTGGCTCAGACTAATACTCAATTAATTTCTGACTGTTAAGAAATGTTCCCTGCAGTTTATCTACAAATACCGTTACATATTTTTTTTATAGTAAAGTAGGCGGACAAGCATGCGGTTCCACGTGATGGTAAGTGTTACCGCCGCCCATGGACACCTGTAACACCAAGGGATATGCGGGTGCACCGCCGACCTTGCAAAATCTTATTCACAGCTTTCTTGAAGAACCCCATATTGTAGCTTAATAGGAATACCTCTTGAGGCAGTACGTTCCACAGCCTATGGGTTCGCGGTATAAAATGATTTTTGGAGCGAACAGTACGCGACACCTCCGTATCGAGGAAATGCGGATGGACCGCACTTCTATGACGGGAGGTGTGGTTGTATAAACCCGAGGTGGGAATTATATTGAACAGTTCTTCAGATCATTCCCTATTGTACAGGCTGTAGAACACGCAGAGAGACGCATCGTCTCTACGAACGCTGAGGGGTTCTAAACCGCCCGTGAGAGTGGGATCGTCGACAATTCGAACAGCACGTCGTTGGATGGAGTCAAGTGGGTCAATTTCGGTACGCCGCGGCCGGCCCAGAGATGTTAGCGTTTTGGATTCAACTGGTTGGTCACCCTTAGTCGAGATACATCGAGATACATCTAGGTACAGAGTAGTTTTTTCACAATTCGAAACTCGTTTTCTCTACAATCGGTATAATTCTTCGAAACAAACTAAGCCTTAGTGTTCAGAACTTCAACGCTGATAAGATAAACCACGCCTACTGGCAATATACATACCTTAGCGGGTTCATGGTACAAATGCGTGGTCGGCGGAGCAGGCGGCGGCGGTGGAGCCACAAGCGGAGCAGCGAGCGAAGCGGGCGGAGCACCGGGTGACGTGCCATCTGTAGAATATCCAGTACTGTATGCGCTCTCAGGTGAAGACAGGTGTGGAGGGGGAAGAGGTCCAATGGAAGCCGTAGTTGTGATTGGTCTAGTCTGCTTCTGTTTGCGCTTCTTCGCCCGCCCCAACTGCGCTTCCATCCATGATTTGAGCCGCGCGCCCAACATGCCGATGTCGGCACCTGTAAAGGTATTCTCGGTTAAATTCGAAGCCATGCGAATATCGGTCTTTTGTCTATTAATAATGATTCATCCTTTTCTATCTTTATAATATCAAAAGAAAAACAGATATTGGAACTTATATTCCTAATATAATTTAAAAATTGCACAAAGAAGTTTGAAAATTGGGAAAATGACATAAGTATAAATAGCACTTTCAGGAATTTAAGTGCACAGCGCGGTCTTTGTGCGAAATTAAGATCTATCGATAGAAATAATAAATCGTGTTGTAAGCTCGTCGTGCGAAGCTTTATTTAGTCATTACTTTTACACATTAATTCGAATCATGTTCACTCTATAACGGTTATTGTTTCACTAAAAGTGGTTTAGTAATTGTGGAACCTTTGTAACTGTGAAATTTTCTTAAATTCAATAATTCCGTTTATGTAGTATTCATGGATTACGTAACACGACTACTGAACTAAACAAACTATTCTTAATGTTTGGCTTAGTATTCCTAAAATAAGCGACTACGAAAAAGATAGCATCTACTGCGTTTGTAAAAAAAAAGGGAATTTTTAATTAGAGCGTCTAAATTAAAAACGTCAAGAGCAGTCGCCCTTAGAAAGTGGGTCGAGTCAAGTGTTCACCAAAAACTTAATGGAAACATGACTTTTTTAAAAATCCCCGACACAAATAAGGGGTTCAAAATGGAACAGCGGATATCATAGTTCTTTGTTATCGGTTACGCAATATAAAATACAAAGCGGAGGGGCTATAGAAATTTTCATATTCAGAACCTCACCTGTCACCCACACACCTATCCCACAAAGGTTGTAAAATAAAGGATTCAACAGAAGTCTTACGTGAAGTATGTCGCGGGTAAAACAATTGTTTTCAGAGCACTCGACATTTTCTGTCATCACAGCCCAACGCTCTGAAGTAAACAAAAGTTGTGACATAAAATGTTTTATCGTCTCGTCATTTCATTCCGGAGAAAAGGCCGTAAGCGGAGGGGGCACAATGGATCGTCGATGTCACTGTCTGAGCCTCGCCCGTATCGCATTTCAAGAAACTCTAGACACTGATAATAAAAAAGGGCGTCAGCACCCTCTTCATTTCCTAGGAATGTGTCGCTATACGAAAGGAGTTCGTTATTGGCAAGATATTGGCCGTTTGAGGACATTGAGTTTACATAACAAAGGCACGCATATCATTCTCGTCCTGAATGGCCTGTAAACCACAATTATGAAGATATATTGGAAGCAATATTGTCTCTGATTCTTACTAAAGAAAAAACTTTTCGCCAAAGCTTTGCAACTAAACTACCTTATCTACAAATAACTTCTGTCCTGTAAAAACAGGGCCATTTTTTTTCGATAGCACACGAACTTCAATATCTTATACCTATTACTTGAGGACCGCTCCTAAAAACCTCATATTATTTTCTCATTGTTTCTATTGTAAAAATATATAATTATACTGTAAACAATACAGATTCAATAATTTGCGAAAACATAACAATCTAAGCCCAGTAAATACTACAACACAACAACTTCCGTTAAAAGTCTAGCCACAGTAATGTAAACTATTCGTGACTGCAAATGGATTTCATTCATCCAAATCAATCACAATTACTTCGCGATTTCCTCCAATTCGATTCAACCACGCCTTGTAGGTACACACCTAGTACTTCACTAACATGTCGACACCCTTATCCAACCCTTATCCAAGTCCGTAAACGAAAAGCTGCAGAAAAGACGGATGAACGTGGCTTATCCAGTGGGGCGAGGGTGTAAACTTGCGAGATTTAACTAATATTAGCAATCCATTACCGAACGATTGCGGTTTTAGCCACAACCTTGGGGACATTGACTTATTGACGAAGTGGGTACAGTGTATATACGAGTAGTGTTCCTTGAAATACATATCATGTGTTAGTACTTACCTACACATATTGATCCTGATGTATGAACTGCTAATCGCTAAAATTATTCTAAGAAAAAATACTCAACGTTAGGTCATCAACAACGGAACAGAAAATAGTGAATTATTCTTTGCATATACTAACTATAGAATTCTTTCTAGAGAATTCAAGTAGATGGGGATTTACACAAATAAATGCTTTGTATAGACAACTGCGATGGCCGTGCGACCTGCTTAGTAGACCTTTTGTACTGCAAATTCCTTAATGCTTACACAGTTTATAATTTTGTAGCTCAGAATAAAGGTTGCACGGAATTGCTACATTAAGGTACTTACTTCATTTACAGAAGATTAATATGGTAGCTTTCCGAAATATGGCTAACGCGATAAAAGTCTATAGATACTGAAATCAAGCACATTTATCACAGCCAATAAAAGTGACAATAAAAACGGTCTTCTTCCAAGAGCTCTTACTCAAGCTGAGTAATGTACCCAAAGCAAACAAATAAATTGTGGTTCGGCAAAAGCCCGCCCGTAGTTTGGGCTGAAGTAATAAAGGAGCGACGTAAACAAATGTTATAGGCGATAGAACAGTATTAATAAAAGTCTACCAACGAAAACGTATTTGGTGCAAGCACCCGATGATCGAATCAATTATTGAAACATTGCATGAAACGCTGACGTTATTAGGAATGGAAGAACCGAGGGATCTATTGTGGGCTATGAATGAGAACGACTCTAAAGGAAATGGGAATAAAATTCGGATCGTTACATACGATGGTCTCTTATTGGTAAAACGGAAAATTGTAAATTAAAGTGCAATTTATCTTGAAAGCGATTAATTTCTTGTTGTTATTAAAAATAATGCAGGTGGTTTTATATAAATGTTGTATATTGGATGTCCAAAAAACCAATAACCTTGTAGGACATCTGAGTGCATAATATGATGGTCTAACAGACAATAATTGCGATCCATGCGTGCCAGACAACCATGCCGATCCCGGATGTATTATAATAAAACACTAACTAACAACCCCAGTTAAGTCAGCCCTTAACTGTATAAGATTCCCCTGTATACAACTACATCTAGAAATAACAAAGGAGACAACCTAACAAAGAGATGTGACAACGTTAAAAAACAGAGGAAATTACGTACAAAAATAAAGGCGCCGAGTCACATCTGACTGAGCTTAATTAATAAATCAAATATTCATTTATGCACGATATCACGGCTAGGGGCTGATGCAGGAAAAAAGGCCCAGGTCGTATATTTTGGGTTTTTTATTTTAACATTACTCCGAGTCAGACTTTTTGTATTGGAAAAGAAAATTGAAGCTTACGATGCACTTAAAACAGTCATTAAAAACGGGGCGAAAGGATGTTATTTGGTACGAGCCAAATGGAGTGGGCAAAAACTCATCGAATCGAAAATTGAATCGAAATAAACTCAAGACAAATGGTAGAATTTTTTGCTTGTCTTCTTTCGTTTCTAAAAAAAGTACAATCTGGATGACAAGAATATAGCCGGCGGGAGTGCTGCAAGTTTCAGAAGTATATTTTGCCGGCTAAGTGCTATTCAACAATGAAGGAAAGTTTTAAGAAGTTTATCCAGTAACTACCAGCGTATAGCAATATTTTTAGCTATTGTTTACTATAAAACAGCTTTGATGTTTAAAAAATACGCTATGTATTTTTCTTACAATTAAAAAACTTTTTTAATTAATCATTCGTCGCTGCTTTTAAACATCTTTTGAAAGTGAGTTTCCTGCGAGATATTAACGTTATTATGGCTTGAATTTGTCTCCCCTCTTGTTGCTGTAATTACGTTAATCTGAACATTAATCATGTAATTAAGACTGATAGGTAGAACGGTGTCGAAGGCTTACGTTGTTTTGTAACATACGTTTTATTCAAATATACGCTTACATGTACTCGTAATACACGCAAATACGCGTTTCCACTAGTCGACAAATTTTTGTCGGAGACGACATACTTATCTATGAAAATAAGGTTCCAACGTGAGTGAATAAAATGGTAACTCTTGGCATTAATAAATTAAATTGCCACATTCAAAAAATACCAATTGATATCACGTGTACCTCATATTCCCTTCGCAAATTCCTGCGCAACATAATATGCCGAAACGACTATAATTACACGTCAATTACACGACTACCGTATTTATTTATACAAAGATTCTTAATGCAATATTGATTAATGATTTTACCCCAGATTTAGATTATTTTGATAACCGCAAAGATCAACAATGTGTGCAAACATCAAAAATTCAAATCACATGACGTTCACCATAATCTAAAAGAATCAGATGAAGAAAAATGAAAGAAAGAACAATAGAGAAATAATAACCACCGTCTGTCAAATGACATACGTTTTCAACGTATGTCATTGTCGCAGAGGTGCGGAGTGCAAATCAAGCACACTTAGAGCCCCTGAGTATTTTTTGCTCTAAATTTTATCAAGTTATAATATAAATGTCAGCGGCAATATTTATCGGTTAGTGGAACCGCAGCATTATGACGTTCTTATTGACGAACATAAAGCAGAATCAATTCCACTTATTCCGGTAAGTAAATATTCAATGGAGTTGAATCCTACATTGGGAATATTATGTTTGTTTGTGTGGATCTAAGGGACGTTGTATCCCTTGAATCCAGCGTTATGTTGCAGAGCGTAGATATAGTCGGTGCCAAAAAAAAATGTTGAGTGCTTGGTTTATTTTCGACATTTTACAAATACAAATTGTACTCGTTCTCTACAAACTTAGGCTTATTACATATTCGCGAATAGGCTATGAACACAACACACATTTCTTTTTATCTAACTACGTACTG
Source organism: Sesia bembeciformis (assembly GCA_943735995.1). Taxonomy (NCBI): domain Eukaryota; kingdom Metazoa; phylum Arthropoda; class Insecta; order Lepidoptera; family Sesiidae; genus Sesia; species Sesia bembeciformis. The sequence goes on along the minus strand of OX031026.1, from coordinate 5,801,082 downwards.
TAAATTGCAGTAGCTTACAAAAAAATTGTTTATTGTCATTGTTTTCTAATACATCATTTAGTTCATGTTAGTTTCTTAAGCAAGTAGCTAAACCTCAATCCTATCAATCTGATATTATCCAAGTCAAACAAATTCCTCCCTCAACACACAAGCACACACACACCCTCACACAACACAGGTGTACGCTTCTAGAAGGCTCTTCTCAATTTCCCTTTAATTTATCTTGTTGTTGATAATGTCTCTAGAGGCCTACCATGATTTTATCTCATTAGATAGGGCGGGTAGGAAATGAAAGGGTTTTGGTCGTAGACTTGGGTAATCGCTAAAATCTTTGACGACTTAGGCTAAGTGGTAAATGTTTCAAAATTCGAATCCTGGTTTATTCAAGGATATTTTGGTTTCTTCCCTAAACCTAATTTAGGGCTTGATATTGTGTTTCCAATAATATATAATGTGGTGTAAAACACAGGTTTGTAACAAACAAGATAGCAATATAGATATATATTAAAAGTAAAAACGAATTCCTTCCTTCTAGCCTTGGATAAAGAAACAGGTTAACATTAGATACCTACAGAAAGTATAAGATAATTGATAATAAGAAGTAAAGGAGACAGATTGCAGTGTCAACTGTTTTATAATAGCTATGTATCTCCGTATCTAGCGATTTAAGAAATTGCTTCCCAGCTGAAAGGATGCGTAGTCGCGGCAACCAGACTGCGGGCTAATTGCAGACCGCTTTCAGACCGCGTGTACTCTTTCAGCCTTATAAAAATTGTACAGTAACTGAAAAGGCTGAAGCTGAAAAGGCTCGGCTTTGGCGAACGAGCGCCAGACTGACGGCAATTGTGTGAGGTGCAACGCTTAATATGAATGCAAGACGTGTTGGAGAAAGAATTTGAGTTAATCATGTTAATCACAGCTTTGGTCGGTGTAACTATGAATATTAATGAACTGAATATTATGAATAATAATGAACTCTCCATACAATCTATAATTCATCATAAATCAACAAGCAATAGAAATCTTGTACATATTAAAATTATGCCTAATTACATTATATTATGAAGTCTCTTATATTAGTATATAGTTAATAAGAATAAATGACGAGTACAAATGTTATTAAAGCTTTATTAGATGTATCTTAGCTGTAAGTATACGTATACTTTTATACATTTAAATACACTACACGAGTACAAAAACCGGGAAATGTCACCAGAGAACCGCACAAATTGAAAACCCACAAAACGCATTCACAAACCGCTCTACATTCAATACAAGGCATATTAATCTGAATTCAGCAGCCCTTCAGAAGGGCTCACTTGGAAACCTCTCACAGGGGCAGTGGGCTATCGAACGAAACGCTCATTTGTTACAGTGCGTCGGGAAGGCAGAGCCGGTGAATATATATCCACGTGCGGAAGCATAGTTTCCGCACGCTGATTTCCTCAATAAAAACTGATTTTTTTTTTAATTTACGGTTCTAGAACACTGTTTGATTCAAAATTTAGTATTTTTTACTTACAGGGGCGCGCGGTGATGAGTAGATGCTAGATGGTGAAACCGGATAGCAATGTAACGCGTGCCAACATGCGGCGGCAACGCGCGGCGGTCGCCGACTGACGCACGCGCGCCCGCCCTACAGCGTGCCATAAGCTACGGCGCTACGCGCTACGGTGGGCGCATTTTCACCGTAGAGCTTTCCTTGAAATAATAAAGAAGCTTCGGAAGATTTCTGTACATCAGTATAATTCGATTTTCTAATTATCATTATATTAAAGATTTTACGATATTTACCTACTATTTTTCGTTGATTTATTTATGTTCAATTACAAAATTTTCGAATAGGCTAATAAACATCCTATGATGCAGTCGACGATAAACATTACAATTTAAATAGACAATAGAATTAAAAACAAATCTGTATATTTTTTCCGCTGAGTGTATATTTTCCACGATTCTATTAATACTCTATTAATCTATTATCTATTCTATTAATCTATTAAACTATCGACGTAATACATCCACGTGTGCATAAAATCAAACAAAATTTATTGTGTCAGATAAGTGCAATGTTCAAATTTCAAATCGTATTACTGAACACGCTAATAGGTATACTGTGTAAAAGCAGCCTAAAGTCGTAGCTCAATTCTCGCGGCGGCTATTACGTTAATGTCCGGGGGTAGATTTGGACAATAAAAATAAACGTTCACCCGCCGCCGGGACAAAACTCCTAAACGACACAACTTTGTTATTCATGTAACGTTATTAAAAACAACAGATTCTAGTTGACCTTTTTTACTTAATCGAAAACGTAAATTATGGCGTGACTTTGGGAAACGTAACCGAGTTTTAGGAGTTTTGAGGTTGATTAGTTACAGAAATTATACCTGAAAGTTAGATTGGCATTAACACTTATTTTTTATTATTTATTTATAATACTTTATTGCACTTAATCGTACAAAAGGCGAGCGAGCTTAATGCCTGGAGACATTCTCTACCAGCCAAGCTTTGGGTAGAACAGAAAATCACGTTGGGAGGTGCGATGAAATGTATAAAATAAATATAACTTAAAAGATTATGACTTGAAAGTCACTGTAAATAAATAAGATATTTAATCTGAATGAGTGTTTGAGCCGCTTGTCTCCATTTCATTTAGAGCCTGTAATTATATTTGCCTATGACTGAATTGGTCAGAATTGGTCATTGTTAGCAACACAGGAAGCAAGAGATCATGAGGTTAATCGCCAACTAAATAGTCAGAATGAACTGCCAGGTAAGGTTTTTCCGCTCTGCTACCACATCTGGCTCTTCAAAAGGGCTGTGAACAGGATTCTACGGGGTCGGCAACGCATCTGCATGCCCCGTAGTGTAACAGGTGTCCACGGGGAGCGGTGGCCACTTACCATCATGTGACCCGCCAACGTTTGGGCAGACGATTCAACCGTCGGCCATTTCTTCAATAGAAAAACTAAAAAGATACGTCATCGTTCTTATACAGCGCGGTGAGAATGGTACTATGGTATCTAATCTAATAGCATCGGTTCTCGAAAGGTATAATCCAGTGGCAACCACGATCTTCAAACATGAAGTACCGAACGATGAGAGATCGCAAAATCAGCCTAACTTCTTTCAGCAGTCACATCATATTTTAGTAGAAAAAAGATGATAAGTGAGTGACACTGAAAGTTTTTAGAATCTCAAAAATGAAATCAAATATAAAGATGGAAATTGTTTTATTGCTTTTCGAAGTATTCTGCGACAATCGATACAGTTTTTTATGCGATGAAACCATTGTGTGAAGCATTCCGCCCGCCCTTCTTGAGGCACCTCTTCAACAGCCGTTTGGAAGGCCTTTACTGCCCCTTCTGCATTCATAAAATGTATTCCTGTGAGTTTATCCTTAATAGGTCGGAACTGTATAGCGGATGACCCAATAAACCTCTACATTTACAGTAGATACTCAAAAATTGCTTCGTTTTTCTAGCGTGAAACTGGGATAAACTGGGGCATTGTCGTGATGGAGGATTATTCTGCTTCGTGGACGTCGTTCTTTGACTTTTTCCATAACAGAAGGCAAGCAGCTGCTCATATACCAATCCGCAATCACTATTCTTCAATTTTCTAAAGTTGTAGTAGCAAAATTGGACCGATCTGGCAAAGAAGGTGGCAATCATCTTCTTTTCAGCACTCCGTCCTTTCTTCGCTTTCGCCGGCTACTCTTCGAAAGGAAAGACCCACTGCGCAGATTGCCTCTTAGTTTCAGGCTCATAGCAGTAGATCCAGTTTGCTCATAGCGTAGATCCAGCTTGCTCATAGCGTAGATCCAGCTTGCTCATAGCGTAGATCCAGCTTGCTCATAGCGTAGATCCAGCTTGCTCATAGCGTAGATCCAGTTTTCATCACATCATCAGAAACAGCATCTGGTTGACCATTGTCGAATTTTTCAAGCATTTGGAGACACCATTCCACGCAGCAGTTTTTGAGCTACGCATTTGACATTTGAACGAAATGTTTTTTAGAACGAAATAAATGTTTTCTTAAATTCATTTTTCAGCAAACACTTAATTTTCAAATTGCCGCCAGAAATGAAAAAGAAATTAAATTTAAAAAAAAACTGGTAAACAGTTACTGTCGTCTGGATCATGATATAAGTTAAATCAGTTAAAAATTTTACATACTGTGACATGTCCACATATATACCACCACCTAATTTTGGGAGATTCAGAGAAGTCTGAGAAGGACGACATAGTACTATAATTATCAACAGTACTATTATTTAATCTAGCACTATCCTATCTCGCCTCCTATAATGAACGAAGGAAACGAAGGAATTTTTTTTTTCTTTTCATATATGGCAATGGTGCAATTAGCACATTCTGCCAGTGTCGAAATTTCTTCGCAATTAAAGTCAAAACAATTTAGAACACATCTGATCAATATTTTTTTTTTTTTTTTTTTAAGACGTGGGCGGACGAGCAGGCGGTCCCACGTGATGGTGTGTTACCGCCGCTCATGGACACCTGCAACACCAGGGGGTATGCGGGCGCGCCGCCGACCTTGCAAAATCCTATTCACAGCTCTCTTGAAGAACCCCATATCGTAGCTTAATGGAAAGACCTCTTGAGGCAGTTCGTTCCACTGCGAAGAGAAGAAGAGAAGGGGGGACGGAGAGAGAGATGGTTGCATGTGGATCAAAGGACAAAGCACGGAGCAGAGAAAAACTAGGTCACAGAGGTTGTGTGACTTGCTGGCGCGGGGTACGGAGGGGCCCCCGGTCCCCCCCTGGGGGCAGCAGTCGGGTTCCACTCCGGTCTCCTCCGGCACAACTGCTACCCCAAGGGACTTTTCGCGTGCGGCGGGGCAGCCTCCCGGGGTGGAGATTAAAGAAAGATCCCCGGGTCCGGGCCCCCAACAACCCGCGGGCGGTCAGCGGACAACCGTTTCACCGGGTCTCCCTGATCCCCGCGCCACGACGTCACGCCTATGCACCTGTAATCCCCCACAACCGCTGGTCCTCCTTTCCACACGCAACAATCTCCCTCTCGGGACGGCTTCTTCCGCGCACCGCCGGAACACGATGCGGGCCTCGCGGCTAATACGGCACCATTATGGCGGCGGACTCCGACGGAAGGGTGGTAGCTTTGCCGACGGAGTAACCCTCCCACCGCGAAAAAAGGGAACGCCATTGCCTCGTTAGTCAATAGCAGGGTGCACCACGAGCAGGTGAGGTTTGCTTAGGCTCCAAAGATGGTAGGTGAGCCTCTTACACCCCAATCACGTCGAAGCAAGTTGGGGAGTCGCTCAATAAAATGATAGTAGGTTTACTGAGAACAAACTTGGAAAATGCAGTCTCATGGTTGATTATCACAAACATTGTGCACAAACACTAGGCACTTTAAAGTTTAGTAAACTATCACTATTGAACCACAAAACCCTAAATAGGTACATAATTTTTACAATAATCGAATAAAAACTTAACCTGCACTTGTCAAAAATCACGTCTCACGCGAAAAAATCAATACACGAGTTAATTTCATTACAAAGCAAACACATTAATTTTAATAACATTTGAATATTAGATAATTGATATTACTACTTAGTAATAAAACAAAGATTTCCTGATTCTAAAGCAGGATAGCGTTTACTAAAAGTGCTATTGATACAACAGAGGAAAACACCTACAAATGTAATCAAACTATGATTCAAACCCTGTACTTCGCGTATCAGATAAAGTTTCTATCTCTTTTCCTGTAAATGCTTACCTACTCCTTCAACCAAATTATTTAGTTACTAGTAAGACGAGCTACTAGAAAAAAAAGAAAATATTGGTGGCCTCGTCTACCGCGCAATAATTTCCGTTTAGAATCCTGGTTCTGGAGCATTTGATAAATAATTAGATATTATAAACAGACACAATGTAAAATTTTATCCGACACAAATATATCCCTCGAGTATTATTTTTATTTTATATTTCAAATAACTATATGTACATATATTTAGCACTGTTAAATCATATAAATCCTTCCGGTTTTGTTTGTGATTTCGTTTATTCCTATGCTTCCAAAGTCATTCCTAAATCTCCAAATGGCGCATCCGGCGGAGATCCAATAGTCAGGAATGACTATTGTTGGCATGTACCTATCGCCAAAGTGTGTGAGTATCCAAATACCACCTGTGCACTGTCTGGTCTACTGCCACCTTATTTGAAAAAAAAAAAAAAAAATTCATGTGTGGGACAGTGCCTACTAAAACACCATAAGCCACATAAGCCAATTCGTAATACAAGTACCTACATATATTTAGCAGGATTCCGTGTCTCTTCCAGGACTAGTTGAACGGACTGGTAGTGGACTAGGGTTTTTTCGCTGGTGAATATGCTACGGCAAGTTTCCTATACCTGTTCCCTATCCTTATCATCACCACCATCGCCAAAGGTAAGTAATGCTTTCGTCGTCAATTTTACCACCACCTTATTCTGTAAAAAATAAATTTGTGAGTATTTTGTGCTTTTCCCACTCTTCTAGGTCACGTATCTAAATCTCGTGCCACCAAACCAAATTATGGCATCTATAATCTATACTCTAGCTAATCTTTAACTTTATGTCTTTACTTTACCTACCTAATTAAAGGCATTAAAAATGTATCTAAACAAACGTGAGAAATAAGCATATAGGAACGAAATATTCCTGTTTTCAAATTTAAAATATTATAATTTATTTATTTAACGAAGCTGCGAAGAATATAGCGAAGATTCAATATATCGTTCCGTTTCACTGAGTTTCACATTGTGTCTGTGACATTCACTAAGTATTTTAAAATTTCTGAGCTGTATCTTATTAAATTTAAAATATATTATATCATGATAACAATAAGGATTTATAATTTATATTCAGATGATGTTGTGATAGTACACATTTTATATGTTTTATTTCCAGCAAGCAAATTTGAAAGATAATGTTAAGGAACCAGCACGTAAGTAAGTGTTTAAAACGGAACGTTGACGTTGTCAATCTGTCAGAAAAAGTTGTAACTTTGCATTGAATTACATTTTCTAAATACACTTTTTGTGCTTTGTTCTCACGCTTTTACTCAATCGAACATTGTTAAACCCCTAACAATAGTGTTAAATTAATGAATTATAACTGCTGTGCGGAGGCGTCACTTTGTATTAGTGATAAGCCAGCATACGGTGTTCGTGAATTATAATTTGAATCATAATGAAAGTGCATATAAAATAACTGGTAATAGGTGAAGTGTGAAGTATACCGTCTGTAAGTAGTGTTATTAGGTGTGGTAGTGGTGTGGAGATGACTGATAATAGCTCGTTCGTCGCTAAGCCGGTGCGCGGCTGGCTACATCCCGACTCGGTTCTTGCAAGCGATGGCATCACTTACGCCGTGAGGGTAAGTTTTCTTTCTGCGCGACATTCCTCGCATAACTCATACATATCCATAACCGGATGTCCTCTGTGATGCAAATATCTTTAGCACTAGTTGTCTTACTCAGTTTGTTATTTCTTTCAGTATATTGGCTGCATGGAAGTATTAACGTCTATGAAGAAATTGGATTTTGAAACAAGATCACAAGTAGCAAAGTGAGTATCAGTGTTATTATATGAATGAACACCATACATAATTGATGTGCCTATTTCTTGCTAGTATGTTTTCCTTGTTCCAACATCTGTTTAGAGCCTTTAAATGTGACAGTTATTTCCGGTTATTATTAGAATAAAATTCTACTCTCCACATTTTTAGAAATTCCCACAGTACCATATTTTACCAAGGATACCAAGGATCTGAGAAATTTTCATATGTATTTTATGTAATACACATAAATACAATAAAACAGTAATGAATCAATTTAAATAATCAAATACATGTATGATTTCTACATTTTTATCAAATAAGAAAATAGCCCAATAAATAATAGAATCCAGTAATAAACCACTACAATTTTGTCCTTTTGAATAGATAAATTATTCTATAGTTTATATAATAAGCTAGCAGCTAATATACCTATATTTATCACAAATAATCTATGTACTTACAGAGAATGTATTGCTCGAGTTTGTGCAGCTGCTGGCCTCCGAACCGCTGACAAGAAACGCAGAGTCAGTCATGCAGCCTCCCGGGCCCTCGCTGCTAAGCCACGAATGGCCCACTCTGGCTCCAATGTAGCACTAACAATATCTTCTAAAGCTATTACTCTAGCTGCTTTAGAGGGTGGGGATACAGTGGCCCGACATAACATGCCTTGTGTGTCATTTGCATCGGGTGGTGACACAGATACTCTAGACTTTGTTGCTTATGTTGCCAAGTCAGCACCACCTTCTGAATGGAGGGCATGTTATGTGTTAGAGTGTGGAGGAAGACTAGCTCAAGATGTAATTGCAACAATTGGACAAGCATTTGAGTTGCGGTTTAAAGAATTTTTGACAAAACCCTCATCGTAAGTATCAATTTTAAGATGATATTACTATGTATTTGCTAATACAATCAAAGTCAGAAGGAAAGATTATGACAAGATTATCAAATATTTATGACCTTTAACTTTTTTATTGTATTTTGTTGTTCTATTTCTCCATCTTCCATAAGGCTAAGAATCACTTGAATTGTCGAAACAGTTACGAAAACAATCTAATGTAATTTATCTAATTTCTCACTTATAAAAAACTACCTAGGCTGAATATACAGTACACCTACTTACAGCGACTGCTATGTATGATAAGTCTTTCTAATATACCTACCTAATCATAATTTCCACTAAAAAAATGTTTCTCATTATTTTTAAGAGCTTATTGATTTTATATCATGCCACACACATTTTCCTTGTATGATGTCAGCATTGATATAATTTCATGATTTTTTTATTAATTATCATATTATCCTCACAGTTTTAGTGAATTTTGTCGGAGTGCATTGTAACTAAAGCTTATTGATGATTCACGCATGTTAGGTTAGATAAGGCAATCAATTAGAGCTCTATTGGGTTGTATGACAAATCAAATTGTGTGACTCACTGGAGATTCTTCTAATTTAGAGTAAAACAACATTGTGTTGTGTAGCTTCCATAGCTTTTATTTCCTTATCCTTCTATTGTTACTATTGTTATTATAACATATTTAATTACTGACTTTTTCCTTCATTGTACAATAACTTTTTTCTACACAAACCTTGTAGAAAAATATAAATGAAATAAAAATACAGAGTATTTAAATTATATTGCTACTATTTATATTACAATTATAATTATAATAATTTCAATCTCATTCATGGAGGCATTGCAATGCAATGCAAGCAGCCCTCTAAGTATCCACTGCTGGACATGGGCCACCTCATGAAAATTGACTTGTGCATGAGGGATGTAAGACCTAAAACTCCATGTGGGGCAAGTGGGTTGGTGAGTCCACTCTTTTAGAACTGGTGTTCAGGGCTTGTGGTAGTCACTTTGTTATCCCTTAGTCACCTTTTACGACATCCATGGGAGGAGATGGGGTGGTGCTATTCTGTAGCCAGTCGACACCACATGGCACCATGAAGACATTGTGATTGAGTAATCATTTGATTTATTTAAATAAATTCAGAATAATGGAGTTTGAACCTAAAGCACTGGTTTTACTTCTCTCCTTTAATATTAGACTGGCTGATCAAACGCCATTGATAGCTATCAAATTATGTTCACTATTTGATCTGCTTGTCCATGTGTTGTAGTTAAATAACCAATTAATCACCCAACTTCCAGGTTAAACATAAACGGCTCCCGCAACCTGTGTCCCGGCCAGAGCTCGGGCGCGCCAGAGGGCCGCGAGTACTACAACGACATGCCGGACAAGATGCCACCGGAGCCCGCGCCGCACCGCCACCCGCCGCCGCCCCTTGCCTCACTCGCGCCTCTCTCCTCGTACGTTCCTATACAACACCGCTCTATTTAGAAAAAGGCAGAAGTGCATTTTGATGTCATTCGCGAAAAATCTTTCGGTTTTGGACCATTGTTTATTTTCTCTTTGTTCACTTTTATTTTCTGAATATAATGTTACTAATGCCTTCTCTTCCTAGGAGGGCGAAACACAGCACATTATATATAATGATGAGTCCACATGTAACCGCCCCTTTTGACATCCATATTTTACATTACTTTACATTTTTTTTATTATTATTATTACTATGATTGTGTAATAGGCGAGCAGCATTACTGCTGGTGCATACCAGGCATCTATATCTTGTGTTAGCTGGTGTTATAAGTTTTGCCCTATCTCTTCTCCTGGAAGCCCTTTGTCAAGTCTGTTTTTGAAACTGTTTATTGTTGGCGATTCAACAATCTCTTGTGGCAACTTATTCCATATATCCACAACTATTCACCCTTACATTTTATTGCAATCTTTTGTCGAGGGACTGCTGGATATGGACCTCATCATGCACATTGTTTTGTGCAATACATTATTACCTTAAAACACCAATGATTGAACTTGACAAGTCCACTCTTTTAAAGGTGATGTAGTTCCTCGAGGCTTGTGGTAGCGACTTTCTTATTCCTTAGTCGCCTTTCACTACACAATCGGGAAGAAATGGGGTAGTGCTATTCTAAAGCGGTCGACACAACACGCATTACAATGAGTCCACATTACAATGATTTAATTCACTGTTAGTTCTTGAGCATTTTTTTTTTTACATTTTATTTTACACCAATGGAGGTAATTAAGAGGGAGTATTGAAGGCCGCTTGCCCCTCTGACAGACAAGTCAGTATGACAGAAATGCCTAGTGCACTTTTGTCTCTTAATTTTTTTCACAGATTGATTTGTTTGCTATCACACTAATATACCCTGCTATCACAGGGTTGTCCTCCCCTCAACAAAATCTTAACTTGCTACACTACACAATCGATAATTTGCCGCCTTTTCGAGAGCCACCATTTACTGTCAACATATTATACAATTGACAGTAGATCGTGCTGACAGTATTTAGATCTATTGTCAAGTCATTTACTTGCATGCTAATTATTTTTTATACAAAGAAGGTGGCAGACGGTGCACCTGGTGATAAGTGGATAACAGTATCCCCTTATCACCAGGTGGACTGTCTGTCTGTCGTAGGGGACAGCCTCTACGACATCCGCGATACAGGCCCATATCATAACTTGAAAGTGGATTTGCTGGATCTTTGCCTTTTGGCAATGTTCAGTTACTTTAAAACCACACCAAAGCCATAAAAAATTGGATGGCAGTAAATTTGTATGAAAACACTGGGTATTATTCACATTGATCACATTTGTATTCCACGCTGGCGGCTGCCCAACATGTTGACGGTATCGATCACACGCAACTACCGGTGGCGACACGACGCGCGGAAGTGTATTTTTCCCTTCCACAACTCATAACCACAATGCAACCACAGGCAGCTACAACGGGACTAGCGTTTCATGGTTATACTAATTCCCATGTACCACTTCCCAACCAATTTTGTGGCTGTGGTGGGGCTCTAAGTGGCTCTGAATACTCCCCCAAGTTTTTTCGTAATTTCTTATTAATGTGTTCAAACTCTACACCTGGTCTGTATGCCTTTGTTGTCACAAATATATGCAAATAAATTTAATGAGAATGCAACATCTACACAAAATTTGTTTTTACATTATTGCATTTTTATATTTCTGTTTTTACATTATGTTTAACATTTGAGATTTTCGGTTTTCACACATATTTATGTATTTAAAATACATTACGTTTGTTTTTACATTGCAGTTGTGAAGAGAGCGTGAGGCACTACGTGAACCAAACGCCGCCGCCGCGCACTCCGCCCACTGCGATGCTGCCCAACCACCACACAGACATATTTGATATGCGTGAGTATATTGATATCTGACACGTGATAATACGTGATAACATTACCATCGTAATTTTACCTATCTTCTAGCAAAAAAGCAATTATATCAAATCAGCAATGGTCACATTGATACAGAGACTTTATACTTCATATATATTCTAGGAGATAAATTATTTTATTTGATTGATTTGGTTTTAATATCTTTGTATAAAAAGTCACTTAAATCAGTGTTTCGCTTAGAAACCCCAAAAATTTTATAGCGATGGGATAATGGCTCTGCCGGAAAAAATTCCTGCAGTTATATGGACAATATTCCGTTCGATAAATATGTATGTATAATAAAAAAGTATTATTTTCACTATAAAAAGGCCGCCAACTTATCCGACTACCTAATATATGACCAAATTGATTCGAAATGACCTTCCCTACAACCCATTTCAGTCTTCCCTACTACACTCAGAACTGTCGTATAGAGCTTACCAAGCTTACCAATTTAAATAATGTATGTAAATTTATCTTTCAGACTAGCGCAACGCCTACCATAAGTCTTTTTTTTAAAACAATTTACCTCCTTTATACAAAGTACTGTCAGGGCCGTCTTTACCAGGGGGTGCAAGGGGTGCGGTGCACCCCGGGCGCCCCGCGCCCGGGGGCGCCTGTCGAGCGCTGAATTCAGTGCCGGCTTTACCTATGGTGCAGGGGGTGCGGTGCACACGGGCGCAGGGTCTTAGGGGGCGCCGAGCGCCGCTCGCGACACCTCCAAAGAGTTCAAAACGCCTACTAGAGGGCGCCCTGCACCCGGGGGCTACACGAGCTAGAGCCGGCGCTGAGTACTGTTATCATGTGTATTTCGTTCCCCAGAGCCGTTCACAGCGATGTCCGTGACGCCGTCAACGGCGTCAACGTCATCGACCGCGTCCGCGTCGTCGCCGGGCGACGAGCCCCTCTCCGCTAAGGCACAGGCCGCACTGTTGGCCAACGAGCCCTGGTACCACGGACCTATATCGCGAGCAACCGCTGAACAGGTACCTATGTCTACCACCGATCAACCAAAATACGGAGATGGATCATTCCTTCTTTTTTCTTTTCATATATGGCAATGGTTTAATTAGCACATTCTGCCAGTGTAAAGGTTTCTTCTTAATAAACAATTTTAATGTCTAAATTGTATCCTGTCAATGTCCAGGTCTGTCCAGGTATGTACGTTTACCGAGGACAGAACGGGACTCCTTAGAAGCACACGAACAACGCAATCTTATGCTTTTATTTGATTAATCACAAACTTACGCCCAAAAACACTTTGAAATTTAATAAACTATCACTATTAAACTACAAAACGCACAATGCAGAGTTTTTATAATATTCAAACAAAAGTCCACTTCTCAAGTTTCTGCCAAAAGTCGTGATCATTCCGTGTGACATAAATAATATATTACTATTACCAACAAGGAGGCTTCTTTATTTATTTATTTAAAATTAATTTCGTTAACATATTTACCACGAAGTAAGTAGTGCATCATTAATATTATTTCGCTTTATATAGAAATAGTATTGTTTTTCAATTATTTCCGTATTTCTTTTATTATATTTCTTAAACTAATAATACATTCTTGGTAAAAAAAAATTATCGCCAAATGACAAAGTTTGGGGAAAGGGTTAGGAGAATGGGGAGAATTAATGTACGTATTTGGAAAGTCAGCCATAGAAATGTATTCAAAGTCACAGAATAACTAATTGTAGAAGTACAGAAGACCCGCTCCCCAAGAGCGCTTCAGAAAACCTACAAAATAAAATTTTGTTCAGTGTGAACCAAATTGAATCCTTCTTTCATCGGAGCAAGGCGATATTACACTGAAACTCATCACGCACATGACACTCCGTGAGTGAATCGCAAGGGTGACACGTTTCGAAATTGTATAACAGTTTTTTTCGTTTTTAAACACAATTTTAAATTCGTTCTAAAATAAAAAGTATTATACCCGATATATTATACACGAACTTTTTAAACGATTTTATTTAACTTTGCTTGTATAAGCGCAGCGCGTGCGCTACAACGAACTCGCGGCAACTGACTGAATGAACTCCTGCTCAGGGGCCCGCCGTTATAGGCATATTGTCGTACGTAAAGTGCGGAGTGCGGCGGGCTTGGCAAAGTGTGCAATATTCGGTTGGTGTGCAGCTGGTGCGGCAGGAGGGCGAGTTCCTGGTGCGCGGCTCGCTGGCGTGCGCGGGCCAGTTCGTGCTGACGGGCGCGCGCAAGGGCCACCACAAGCACCTGCTGCTCGTCGACCCCAACGGCGTGGTGAGACTATAATAATAATAAATGTTCTTATTGTAACTATATGTGGTTTACATTTGGCTTATTTAACTAATTAATCTAAGATACTATTACAGGTACATATCTATACACTAACAGATAATAATAATAATGGCAAGTAAGTATATATAGATATATAAATGTGGACAAGTGTGCTACCATCTGCACTAAGAATACCCGAGTAATAATGCATGGCCTTAAAACACCACACTGACCAAACGGGTTGGCGACTCCATTCTTTTAGTTCCTCAAGGCCCGTGGTAGCGGCTTTGCTACATCCTTTAGTCGCTTTTTACGGCACTCGCGAGAATAGATGGAGTAGTGCTATTCTATGGCCGGCCGACACCACGTGGCACCATCGTTCTAAATTATTTACGACAAATAGCTTGCATACAAGATATAAAAATGAACTAATGTTACTTAATATTGAAAGTATGATTTTTAATAAAAACACAAGTACACATGTCTGCAACAGTTTACCTAAAAAAATGAAATTATTGCCAGCAAATAAGTTTAAACACACTTGAAAGAAATGCCTAATAGAATACTCATTTTATAATCCAAGTGTTTTGCAAAAATTACATGTTTATTAAAAAATTACATGTTTATTAAAAAACTACGACAATAGATTATAGTGACATTAGTGTATCTATTAAACAATATTATTTTAAAATTTCATTTGTTCTCATGACATTAATATTATGTAAATATTGTATGCATTATATCGACTGTATACTTAATTCTTGCAGTTTGGAATAAATTTAGCCATTAGCCATTGGACCATTTGGCGTTTGGTCTAAATCGCAATTCGTTCAGATGCAGTAGGTCTATATTCGCAGTAAGTCCAATATGGCAATTTTTTAAAGTAAAATTCTGATAAAAATAAAAAGAAAACAATAAATAAACATTTATATGTTCTTAAACAAAACTTGATATATTCTTAAAACAAATAGTCTTAAAAGTCTATCATATTGAAGTTACTGCGAGTTCAGGCCTACTGGATTTGGATTAAACGCTAAATGGACCTACCGCTAATAACTCATCTATTCTGATTGTGAACACGTTATTGGCAGGTACGCACAAAGGACCGCGTGTTCGAGAGCGTGTCGCATCTGATCAAGTACCACTGCTCCAATGAGCTGCCCATCGTCTCCGCCGACTCCGCGCTACTGCTGCGCACGCCCGTGCACAGGGGCAACCACTGAACACAACCAGATAAGTGGACACATTCACATGGCCACAATATAAAACTGCTAACCATTTCTAGGAAAAACATGCAAATGTTACTGAAGAAAAACTGAATATCTTACCTATGAAAAACTGCAAATCTTACCCGAGACAAAAATTGCAAACTTTCCTTAAGAAAAACTGCAAACCTTACCTTAGAAAAACAGCAATCCTTATTTATGATAAACTGCAAATATTACCTACGAAAATCTGCAAGCGTTTCCTACGAAAGACTGCAAATCTTAACTACGAGAAACCGCAACCCTCACCTATAGAAATGTGCGAACCTTACCTACAAAAAACTGTAAACCTTCCCTATGAAATACATTTTCGAAAATTATCCTTCAATATGCTTCCCTCACTCACTCCTGCTACGCGTCATCAATGTAGCTAATATAATGCTAATATGCTAGGTAATATAATATTTAACTGAGGTTTGCACTTGTATCTTACCTTACATGTTCGTACCCGACCTAGATAAACCTTTATAAAATAAAATAGTACATTTTTATGTAAGTAGAAAAAGCAGAGCAAAGTCACAGAAATTGCTCATATGTATCTACGACCACGTGTCGATAGGATTTCGGCTGCCCCATATCAAAACTTAGTAAGGAACAAATTTAGAAAAATAAATGTTTTGACAGTATTTTGATTTACAAACTCCAAGCTGGCCTCCAAACAATACAAAGAGCTCTCGCGTTCCCCTAATTACACATATGAAATCGTAACATTTCGTAGAAATCGAAATTGTATGATTAGCTTCCGGATTTGACACAAGTATCACAGTAATTGAAAACAGAATCATATCGATCACTAAAATCATGAAAATCTATATGTGGCGTTCCCACAACTATGAGTTTCCTACTGATATAAAAAAAACATGTTTTATAAAACCAAAGTAATATGTGCATATTTTAATAATTTAAACTGGTTACTATATTCTTTAAAATAAATACTCAAACATTCTTAATTTTGCTGCGTGAATTCTTCATAGTAATTTCTATGACGTTCGTGGCCTCGCGCATGTCTGTATATTGTCCGCCCGTTGCCCTCGTACCCAGGCCCTCGTCAATCGGAACAAAAAAAAAATGAATGTATTAATCTGTGAAACATGTTCGTCCAACAATACCAAACTAAATAACCCTACCAAATATAAGAGATCTCCCACTATTACTTCTATTGACGTATGGGAAAGGCAGGTACATATCGTCGTTGCAAATTTAAAATCTTCTATGTGTCATTTTTGTCGAAAATAAGTTTTTCAGATATTTGAAAAGCTATTTTGAATAGCTACCATTTACAAAAACTCCTATGTATATATCTTATTATTTTACTGGCGTACGTCTTATTTTTAAATTATCTCAAGTGCCAGCCTACATTTAATTGTTCATCAAAATCTCCTATGTGCCTGATGCACACATGAGAGTTATTAGTAACAATTTTTTTCAAAAACTTGTAATCTCCTATGTGATTACTCGATGCTATATTGGGCCAATTTCGCGCCCATTTATTAGAAAGAGAGCATAATATTACGCAAGAAATGATGCACGCAAGAAAGTGAGATGGGTAATTAGAAACAAGATTTTCGTTCTCTACTAGGTTTAGTCTAGGCTACGCGTCAGTGCAGGTTACAACATGTCGCGCGTAAACACTGACCGGTAAGCAGCAGGGCAGCAAAATTAAATGAACGTCTAGAAGATGATCTGAACAGTTTTTTCGTTTCATCACAATCACCACCTGCTAAGCCGCCATCGTCAGACTTGATGCGATTCTGTCATTTGATACGAGTAGCTATGATAGCGTGCAAGATCCGCAATGGGCTTCACCCTCAAAAAGGAGAAGAGTGCAGCTACGTTCATCTGATAGTGAAGATGAAGTACCATTGTTATCATTGAGAACAAACGATCCAAGCTCTATAGAAAACATTCCACTGCCTATAGATGATGAAGTTGAGCATCAGGTTAGGTCTACGCAGATTAATGAAAAACAAGGAAATATTGTGCAGGTGAACAGAAAGGCTAGAGTTTTAGGAGAAGCCTACCTAGGATTTAAGAAAATAGATGATGGCAAATATAAACCATGTGTTGAAAGACCTAAACGAGCTATGAAACCACGTTGTTCGCATACAAAGTTGAATACAGATTTAAAATCTAAAAATGCATTCTTGTGTGCACTCATTACGGAAGAAGAGCGTGAAACGACTCATTCATATTTTTGGAACCTCAAGACGTGGGCGGAAAAAAAAGCTTTTGTAAAGGCTGCTGCAATTCGTAGAGGAATAAGACGTCGTCGGCGCAAAGATCAGGTTTCAACAAAAAAAGGAAGTGGTCATGACATTTAAAATAAATGGGATGAAAAATGCACTAAAGTCAGAGTATGTAGATTGTTATTTTTAAATACACTTTCTTTAGGTGAAGACAGTTTTAAGCGCTGGACCAAAGAATCAGACACGGTTAATGAAGATGTTGGTATTGATGATTTACCCACTCGTGACAATGAGAATATATCGAGTACAGCACGTCCTGTACCAAAATATACACTTCTAACAAAAACAGTAAAAACTTGGATAGATATGGTTCCGAAAGTACCCAGTCATTATTGCCGGGCGAGTTCCAGTAAGCTGTATGTTGAGTCTAATTTTAGGTCTGAGAAACACATGCACGATGTTTTCGTTGAATGGTGTAGAGAACACAACTATCAAGCAGCAAGTAGGCCCACTTTCCTAAGAGTTTTGAATCAGGAAAATATAGCAATTTACCATCCACGTAAAGATCAATGTGACACTTGCTGTTGTTTTAAAGCGGGTAATATTTCACAAAAAGAGTATGATGACCATATCATTAAGAAGAATGAAGCTCGCCAAGCGAAAAAAGATGCTATAAATTTGGCCAACAATAAGGTAGTAGTGATTACGGTGGATGTGCAGAGTCTTGCTTGCACCTAAGCTTTTGGCCAGCGCCTTATATTATAAACTCAAATTACAATGCCATAATTTTACTATCTATGACTGCAGAACGAGAAAAGCAACTATTTACTTTTGGCATGAAGCAGATGGCGGTGTATCCGCTAATGAATTTACTTCGTTTGATTAATTACACAACGAACCTGGCACCGGAAACTGAACGAGTTATTATTATTTCTGACGGATGTTGCCACCAAAATCGAAACCGGGTGTTATCCAGTGCTGTATGCGATCTATCTCATAGAACGAAAGTTAGTATTGAGCAGTTGTACTTAGAAAAAGGCCATACTATGATGGAAGTAGACAGTGTCCATTCGACAATTGAGCAGTATACCAAACCCAACATTTACGCACCCTATTTACGCTAACCTAACCTAACCCACTGACTACGTAGCTCGAATGCGGCAAGCTCGTTCAAGGAACCCTTACGATGTCAAATCAATCCACTATGACTTTTTTCTCAATTATGAGGAACTCGCATCAAACTTCAAGTCTATAAGACCGGGCAAGAAAAAGGGAGATCCTGTTGTAGTGGATATAAGAGGGCTAAAGTATTTGCCGGATGGGTCTGTGTTATATAAGTTGCGACACAATGATGAATGGGCCATCCTACCACAGCGAAGAGCTGCTACTCGTGAAAGTTTGCTGCCGAAACGACTATATCAACTGCCACTTAAAATAACAGAGAGCAAACACAAACATTTACAAGAACTAAAAAGCGTAATTGACAAGGACTATCATCCATTTTACGATTCTATTTCATTCAACCCGGGGACTTAGTCTGCACTAAGTGATTTAGTTAAGTACCTAATGTTAAAGTACTATTATATAATTTGTGTTGCTGTCAAAATAGTAAGTGTTTTAGTACAGAATTGATTTGTTAAACGATAAAAATAATTTCGTTTTAATTTTTTTTTTTTTAAAAACCTGATAAATTTTAAAAATCTCCCATGTGTAGGAAAAAAAATAAAATAGGCTTTGTGGTCTACTTTACTTATTGTGATAAAACAATTTCCTCTTTCCATGCATTTTAACTACTTGGTTTATTTTAACTACCAATGCAACGAAAATATTTTCGAAGAAAGTTTCTCATAAGGATGTTTTTTTCGTTTTTCTCTAAAAGTTACTTTTTACACATAGGAGATTTTAAATTTGTAACGACGATATACCTATTATGAATTACATTTTTCACGTTGTCATCTTGTCTCACTATCAATGTCATCACGGCGCTTCGTGTGTTTTGTTGAAATTGTATGTTTCGTAATTTCATAAAAATCTATCATTTTTATCGAGTTCTGGTGGATTATAAATACCAAACAAAACTCGGACGAAAGTTTGAAAGTTCAAAGTGTGTGGTGAGATCAAAAGAACAAGCGACGCGTTTTTAGCTAGATTTCCACGTAATCAAATTGGTAAGTAAATTACAAATTATTGTAAGGTAATTAGTGTAATTATAAGGCGTTGTGTGGAGTGCTTAATAATGAAATTTATTCCTAATTGTTACATTGTAAACTGGAATTCCAATCATAAACAGTTTTAACAAATTTGTAACTAAACATTAGTGTTGTTCATTAACTATCGATATAAACTGAAATGGAATGGAATGATGCAATAGTCAATAGATTAATGGAGAAAATTGAGATTCAGTCATATGGGCAAATACTGACGGTGACTCTGGCATCAGCCTCTAAATTTCTAAACCGCAGTCTAAGGAATGGGGGCAAATAGTAAATTTTTGAGGGCAATTTTTCTATCCTTTTATGTTTTCATCGGATGGTTCAACTTTTGTCAAGGTCATGTGTCTGTGGCCGACCCCAAATTTTTTAAGCCCTGGCCTTGAGAGTCCCCTATGTACACCCAGTGCCGGCTCTAGCCCATGTAGCGCCCGGGTGCAATCAATGCCCTGGCGCCCTCTAGTAGGCTCTTTGGAGGCGTCGCGAGCGGCGCTCGGCGCCCCCTAACACCCTGCGCCCGTGTGCGCCGCACACCATGCACCATAGGTAAAGCCGGCACTATTCGAACGCTACTTTAAATATTAAACTTATTAAATTTTACTTAAAGAAATATTTTATTCTTAGATTTTAATCAAAATACAAATTTCTCACAAAATTAATTGTCTAGGTAGGTACCTACTCCCAATTAGACAGATCCATTTTCTTGATTTCTAAGATTTATGCTTTTAACAAATTCACTCCGCGGACCATTCGTATTGTCATGGTGAATATAGAGTTTACTCAGATTTTAGCAGTTTAACATACCTACCTACTTAATGCGGTATGACAAGCGCCGAAAGCGTAATAAAAGTAAAAAAAATATTATTGTTAATGACTATTTTTTTTTTGCTTGCGCATACATATTTGTCGTAAGTAACAAGTATATAAAACTGTGCAATGGCGTTAAGTTCAATAAAATATCCAAAAATTCAGCTCCGCGCCCGGGTGCACCGCACCCCTTGCACCCCCTGGTAAAGACGGCCCTGTGTACACCTTTGCTATAAACAGGTTTTCATTTTTAGATGCCGTGCATGGATAAAGGCTGTAGGCAATGAGGATTTAATTCACATGCCTATACAAAAACTTCATGAATTTTTTTTCTTATGGGGAGATCATTTTTCACGGCGATATTTTACTAAAAAGGACAGACTGGAAAGGATGTGGCTGCGCCTAGGATGAACTTAAATAATCCACCTATTCCAGATAAAATATTAGAGGAATTTCCTTTCTGTGAAATTTAAAAACCCAGCTCACACCACAGGTATGTATTTAATAACCTTTTTATTTGAGTTTATACAGAGTACAATGAGTACAAAGCAGACCAAAAAGTAATATATAGTTGTCTTGTATATAATGAATAACATTTTAATCTGAGTTTTTTCTCCACTTCGTTTTGCTCCCGTTGCTGTGATAGAAATCTTAACAATTCCTTTTTTGTTTTTACTATGATCAGCTTTTGTAACATTTAATCTCTTGATTATTTTTCTAGAAAAAATCGGTTTAGCTGAAGCTCTTGTTGTGATACCTTCTGCAATAGCGAATCCAAAGAACAAGAACATCCAAAGATTATTTAGTTTTATCTATCCCTGACGATGATGAAGAATTTCATAGAATGTGAAATAAAAAATCAACCACTTGTGTACTTGAGTGGATAGATAGCATATCGTTTAATGAAAAATAATAGCTGCAATTGATGCAAAGATTGCTTAACGGTAGAAACTGGTTTCAAGATTCAATTTATAACTACATTCAGTTACGAGAATGGTGCAAATATAAAACTTCCCTTACTTATCCATCTGTGATACTGTGTCGCAGGATTGAGGGCGCCATAAATTTGTTCAATGTCATATCGTCGCTTAAGTTCTAACATCACGTAAGTCATTTTTGTCAGTTTTGATATTTTGATGCCATTCGCTAGAGAATCGAAAGACGCGTCGTTTCGGCCAATCAGAAACAAGAAACGTCCAATAGAAACTCATAAAAATGGAATAAAGTAAGAGCACGGTATCCATCAAACACTCCAAACCTCTGGAAACAGCATGTAAGTCAGTTAGTTTATAATGGTATCTATGTAAAATTATGCAGTTTTTTCGCTCTCCTGTAAAGTTGCTAATTTTGACTTACGTTGTGTTAGAACTTAAGCGATGATATGTCAATGACATAAAGATTATATTGGAGCAATAATATACACTGCGTTACTTTTAGAAGCAAATTTCGATTGGTTTACCTGTCAAGAACAAAGATATAATCAGTAGATAACTTTTTATATTAATTTTAAGAATACTAATTAGAAGACAGTGTCAAATTATCGATGAAGAATTTGTGTGGCAAAAGAAGTGTATGCTAATTTTGAAAAAAATGCTCAAGTGCAAAGCAAGGCAAAGTAAAATAAAATTTCCTTTATGTACAAATATTTGTTTTATTTTACATGGTTTCCATTTATTTCTGAAAATTTTACATAATAAAGCCACTAATATTTGTTATAATTTTGTTATAATATCGATATTTTAAATTTTAGTATATGTACTTGTTAGTTACATCACTAAAAATGTCAATTTGTAGTGATATTCATTCTGCTGTGGTTGGTAACAAATGGTTTCACAGCAGCGTTTTGGAGCCATATAGGGCAGTGCCGTCTCTTAAAACCGTAGGTGATTATTTGCTCACTGCTCATTAGTCTTGAGTATTCACGACTCCTCGGGAGTGTTTTGGCTCACTTAATCCGGCTCAGCTCGAGGATCCTCTTAATGATTTACCTATATTTTATACCCTATTTTATCTATTGTGACTCATTCGCTTTGCATAATGTTCGTTCATGTATTTTTTTATAAAAATAGAATCTTAGAGCATTATGTAATATGTAGTCAAGACACTATTTTTAGTGTTTAATAACAAAGTTTAAAATTATAATTGATTTCCCTTCGTACTTAACAGACTTAGGCATTATTTTTACAACTGCCGCAATTTTATTGTCAATTTTCCATTTACGGATTTGTTTTTAGAAATTCTGCCAAATTGCTGGTTGTGTGGG
Source organism: Sesia bembeciformis (assembly GCA_943735995.1). Lineage (NCBI taxonomy): Eukaryota > Metazoa > Arthropoda > Insecta > Lepidoptera > Sesiidae > Sesia > Sesia bembeciformis. The sequence continues at coordinate 5,778,234 of OX031026.1, read as the reverse complement.
TATCAGAATACTGCACACAGTCTAAAAGATAACTTCGCAATTTTGTGTGTTCATCAATGAAGTGTGCACAAAATGGTCCCTTAAGGGACTTTGCTTCTTCTTGAGTTGCAATCGGTCACTCGTCCTGGCATTATCACATAAATTAAACTATATAATAAAAAAATAACTATACAAACTAATTACCATACTTAAAATTAACCTATTCGCAAAAATAATTTAATTTAACGCTTATTTTATATTTACACTTATATTTGTGTTATTTCTTCAGAGTAAACAAACGCATGCAGAAAACAACCGTCTAGAGTCGACATTAATTTAGACGAGGTGATCAGGCGACATACAAAATGACAATGCATAATGTTCTCTAATCTTTGAAGTGTGATTAGTGGTGGGGTGTTCTAAAGAAATGTAAACATAAATAAACTATCTATCTTTCGGATCTTTTGATTCATTGAATCCGTAGTTACCCATCGCTACTGCTCATACTGCCGCTGATTGTCCTCACAGAGAACACATCGCTCGGCGCTACAAAAAATATTACGCGTAACTTGTGTATACACAGAATATTTACACAGTGAACAAATACTGAAAAAGTAAACAAAGCAAATTTTCTATGTAGGTAGTAATTTGTTGTTGTTGCTCTTTATTGTACTTAAAATGAGTTGTTACAATAAGACAGTATTATCATAAGTACAAAGGCGGACTTATTCCTAGAAGGAATCTCTTACAATCAACCTTAGAATAACCGTACATACATACATACATATAGATAGTTAACTTAGAGTAGCGAGATTGGAGCATAAAGCTTTATACAGATTAGACTTGAAAGAAGCCACAGATGGAGATTTTCTAATTTGTACAGGGAGATTGTTCCGCAGGTTTACGTGAACCGCAAAGGATATGTGCCATATAATACATATATGTGCCAACTTTCATGGTGATCGGTCAAACGGTGTCGAAGTCTATTAACATCATATATACCAACATCCTCTTTTATATATTATTATATAGATAATTCATTGGAAATGAAAATTTAACGCAGTTTTTTTACCGATTCATAATACTTTATATTCATAATTGTGTTTGGGTTACTTATGACAATTTTGCTTTCTTACGTCTATGTATATTATCTATATCTATACTTCTATACTAATATTATATAATAAAGAGGTAAAATTGTGTGTTTGTATGTATGTTGGGGGTAATCGCTGGAAATACTGAACCGATTTCAAAAATTCTTTCACAAATAAGAAGCTACATTATCCGTGTCTAATATAGGCTATATTTTATTTTGAAATTTTGAAAAAAAGATAAAACTATAAACCGAAGCGAAGCGAGGGCGGGTCGCTAGTAAATTATAATTTATGAGATCTATGCGTGATTATGTTTTATTTTACTACAACTATGTGCAATCGAGAAGTTACTATAGATATATAGATACAATTAAGCTTATATGTAGCGACAGCAGTATAATTCTTATGTGACATTGTTGTCGGTGCAAAGGGAATATACATACAGTCAGTCACTAGCATTCCTCTACTGGAATGGTCGCATTAATAAAATGTCACTTGTCTGTACACATGTTGGTTTACATTCTCTCAAAGGACCCACCACATACAATTCATTGATTAAATTAAAACTACAATAAAAGTTAACCTTGCTATTGACCTTTTTTGAAAGAACATTTAGGAGTACACAGCTCAACATACGTTGTTTTTATCGATAGAATTTGATACGGCCAATGTCATGGTAAATTGATTTAATTTTACGTGTGCGCTCACTCTTGATTGCTGTGTGTGAAGTGTCAAATTTGAACAGCGCCGCGCGCCGCCGGGTCGTGGTATAAATATCTCGAAAATTAGTAGGTGTATCACGTGATGCTCACAAATCACTAAAAACCTATAAAACGTGCATTATATGAGATAAGTATAATATTTTAAACAGTGTATAACTAATATAATATTTTAAATTGGCTGCTGTATAATGTTTTTGGGCTCCGACAAAATTTTCAAAAAAATTCTAACTACGATTTGATATGGGATAGCCGATTTGTTGCATATAAACATTTTTTTTAATATAATAATAGCAGTATAATGTTAACCTATCAAATATTCACTATATTCGGAAGAACATTTTATAGTAAGAAGGTGGCAAACGAGCAGACAGTCCAGCTGATTGTATGTGGATTACTTCGCGATACGTGCCAACGTCGGTCAAAAATTACCAACGTTGACATATCACGAAATGCGCCGCTATAAAAAATTAAGCAGTCGATTACGAAACACGATTGAAAAGATGGGAGAAAAATGCAGGAGATACTGGGTACCTCAAAGGGGGTGGGGGGATATTTACCTCGAAGGGAGGGGAGATATTCTACCTCGAAGGAAGGGATAGGATGGGATGGAGAGCACCCTACTGTAATAAATAATTTTATCAACAAGATGCTAAATTGATAAGATGGAGAAATATTTAAACCGTATTTGATACTTTTGCATTTACTTAACTCGAATTCCTTTGTATTCCAAGCTTGAACTTATTTTTGGATTCTTGGACTTTTATTTAGTTTTGTAAGCGAAATAAATTATTTACCAAAGCCATTTTTGGGGATGGATTTTGTGATTTATTGAATGTTTTAATGTACTAGTCTTCACCAAATGTGTAATAATAGTGTGAAGGCTATAATTAGAATCAAATACAATGTTACCAGCCGAGAGATACCTTATTTTCTGTAACGAGTTATTGGGAACACTTGGAAACCGATTTTGCTTTAAGTACAATAGGTTTTGCTTAACGGTTTAGTGTTGCTTTAAGTTAATACTAAACCGGTTTTCCAAGACAATTCTCATAGATATTATGTTATAACAATACGCACTGGTTTACAATTAAACATTTACTATAATGCGACCGCTTCGCAAGACGGCATATCGAAGACGATACAGAAGCCGTCCGAAACGATTATTATAAACCAGTATTCACATTTTTTTTTAAAAAATAATAATTTTTAAGTAGTTATTTAAGTGTTGTCCAGAAATTTTAAGTAGTTTTTTATTTTTTTTAAGCAACTGATGCGAATGTTTCCGTTATATTGGCACAAATAAACATTTGTTTGTTGGTATCTTCAGTGCGTAAAAATAAAGTTTCGTATTTCTGTATTGCCAAAATGTATATAGAATAATATTCCCTATCTAAATTTAAAAAATGTCACGTAGGGACCTAAGGTACCTTTTGTCTGGTAACATCACCAATAAATTGACCTTTCCAAAGTATAAGAACAGTACGACGATGTTGGAACGGCCCAGATCGTTCAGATCGCCACTGACTCTGGAAAAGTCATTTTATGTATTACTACGAACTAACATCTCGAATGATGAGACATGATAGGATAAGTATAATTTCATATATTGGAATATTGCTGTGCAATTGAGAACGCCAAACTTATACTGGGTTGCCACGAGAGATATACAAAGCTATTTTGCTACGTAATGTTTATTTTATATAATAATTTTATACAATGAATTCCCAACTAGCAAAATATTGACTATGTATAATGCAAACAAATATTAAAAATCAACTAGGAATCCGTTGCAATCACGCAGTTATAATGCAGTTATAGCACGAAATTGTCACATTTATGGCTACAATAACATTATATCGCTAAACTGCAACATAACTACGCCCTACGGCCTGCATAAACGTGTATAATTTACACACTAGAGATGTAACGAATATTCGCATTTGTATTCGCGAATATTCGTGTATTTTTCAATATTCGTATTTGCAAAAAATAGTGTGGATATATTGTGAATATGTTTGCAACAAAATTTTCAACATTTTTATTGTTAAGTTGCATAAAAAGCAATTTCATTTTACAAACAATATACTCAATCTTGAAATTATTTAAGATTACTAACTACTGACTAAATATTCAGTTTTCATGTCCTGATTTTTTTAAAATTACATTATAGGGAATTAAATTCTCGATAATTTAAGGATGGTTTAGCATAAATAAGCCGTAATGTAAGTATGTGCAATCGTGTATGGTTGTCAATTGTTAACCATAGACCAGGGGTCTCCTAACTTTTTAATTTGACTATGGCACCATGGACACCATTTATCTATGGCATAGACAAACAGTGCCAGATCAGAAAAGTCGATATTCGTATTCGTGAATGTTTAAAACTGCACATTCGTTACATGACTAGCATACATATTGTACACGTTTATACAGTAGTTAAATAAAAACTACCCGCACCCTCTTAACAATGAATTTCTATACTAAAAACTTTTGTTCTACTACTTTTGTCTGAACTTGATATTGTGAAAAAAAAAACGTGTGCGGTCAGGAACGAAGATCCTCCGTTTTTTTTAATTTTTTTTAAACTGATTGTAATTCGAAATAAAATCTGTATGTGTATACCGAAATTTATCGAATACCGACGAACTGACACGATCGCGAGAATCGCGACCATACCGTGTCCGAGCGAGAGAAAGGCGTATGGAGGGAGTAAAAATCTTACGTGCCGTTACTTTTTCTCTCGAATCACACCTACCACAAGCCGAGTATAGGAACTTCTTTCCAAAAACATTATTTTAAATGAAGTCTTTGACCTGCTAATGAAACCGTTACTATTAGATACCTACACCTATTTAGGTATCTAAAAAAAACTAGCGTGACTGGTTTGTGTGAAAAACCTATAGCGTGACCGGTTTGTGTGAAAAAACTATATCGTCGTAAGTGGTTTGTGTGAAAAAGTATTGAATTTTAAAAAGTCCTAGAACAAAAGTAATTTTCACCAAAGAAATTCATTATTAAGAGAGTGCAAATGTTTTTATCGAACCCTGTATACATTTCAGGGGTCCAATATTTGTTAGTTGGGTAATGTGATCGTAGACGGATCAAGGATACATTCGGTTGCTTTCCGTCACTATAAGTACCTACTATAATATTACGGGTTCGCGCTCGCTGACAACTTGTTATTATTATATACTAATATTGTCACATTCTATCAGTGTGTGTGTCCGGGGGCCATGCGTTGCTTTTACAGTGGACTTTTATGTAGTTTCTTCTTTTCAACCAACTATGTAGTTAAAAAAACTACGTTAGTGCAAAGTTATTCGCATGTCACTTGTAATTAGTAAGAAAATGTATTATAATAAAATTCGTATAATAATATATTATTGGTATGTAATAATCGTATTATAAAAGTAGTGTTATACTAATTTATTTAGGTACGCACTGTCTGCCTATTTTATTGCTCACCTATCGCTCTCTCAGGTTTGCTGGAAGAAATCTCCGAAGGGGATAAGCATGCCATTTGTATGTATTTTCTTTTGTAAGTATTTTTATCATTAGTGTGTACAATAGAGTATATACATAAATAAATAAAATGCATGTGAGAGGCGGGCGCGAATCCGCGTATACAGGGTGTGTCGTAAATAGTGGTCCAACGTTAAGGGGTCGATACACCATATATTCAGCTATCACATACCAGAATTTGATTTTTTTTTCCACTGGTCTCTGTTTTATTCATTATTATTTTGAAAAATCGATACCTTGAGTTACTAATTTGGCTGTTATTTCAACAAATAACATTATTTTTTTATTTTGTTTCTTGTTTATTATTGATAAATACATGTGCTATCACATACAATACTTTTTTTAAATGGAAACTTAAAGATATTAAAGAAAAAATGTTTTTATTTCAAATTTCAACTCTAATCTCTAGCAAATCATGTGAATTCGGGGGCGAATGGTGTAAAAAAAATGTACTACACAATCTGTGCCCATTATTTTAAAAACTTATCCAATAAATGCAGATTCTAAAATGATATTAATAATAACCGATTCCATAATGAAAAAGAAGTTATTGCCATTTCAATTGAGAAGGAGCCGAATTTAAAAAATACACTTTTTCATTTTAATTAACTTACCGATATTGCAAAATGTTTTGGACCCATTTAGAAGTAAATTTTAACTTAGCTATTAACAGCTGAGTGGTATTTGAGTCATGCACAAACATATCACAGGTAAACAAACGTGTCTCATGTAAAAAAAAGGGTACTTGACCAGATAACACAAGACTCATTGAAACATCTCTGTATAGAGCGCATGAGTAGTGAAAAAATCACAAGGTTTTTTTTATCGCTATTCTCTTAAGTATGAACGAGACAGACTATGTCAAGAAGATATTCGTAATAATCTAATCAGTTAAAATGCTTCAGTGTGATCCCGTACGTCGCATGCGCTTCTAGTCTCTGTGTTTATCTCCGCCATTGAATTGCTTCTTTTATTTCTTGGACTTGGATTTGCTTCTGTTTGGACTTGTTGGTTTTTGTGATCCCTACGATAACGGCTACGTTATTTGGACTTTGATTTGCTCAACGATTTCGACAAACGTGCAGTGCAGTGAAGATTAGGCGATGTCTCAGTACACACCGCGTGAATATGCTGACATGCATTTTATTCATGGCGAATGCATAGGCATCGGCAGCCCGACTTTATCGGGACAGACATCCAGATCGAAGTCATCCAGATCTTCGTTTGTTTAATTAACGGCGGGATAAACACAGAGACTAGAAGCGCATGCGACGTACGGGACCACACTGAAGCATTTTAACTGATTAGATTATTATGAATATCTTCTTGACATAGTCTGTCTCGTTCATACTTAAGAGAATAGCAATAAAAAAAAACCATGTGATTTTTTCACTACTCATGCGCGCTATACTGAGGTGTTTCAATGAGTCTTGTGTTATCTGGCCAAGTACCCTTTTTTTTACATGAGACGTTTGTTTACCTGTGATATGTTTGTGCATGACTCAAATACCACTCAGCTGTTAATAGCTAAGTTAAAATTTACTTCTAAATGGGTCCAAAACATTTTGCAATACCGGTAAGTTAATTAAAATGAAAAAGTGTATTTTTTAAATTCGGCTCCTTCTCAATTTAAATGGCAATAACTTCTTTTTCATTATGGAATCGGTTATTATTAATATCATTTTAGAATCTGCATTTATTGGACAAGTTTTTAAAATAATGGGCACAGATTGTGTAGTACATTTTTTTACACCATTCGCCCCCGAATTCACATGATTTGCTAGAGATTAGAGTTGAAATTTGAAATCTAAACATTTTTTTCTTTAATATCTTTAAGTTTCCATTTAAAAAAAGTATTGTATGTGATAGCACATGTATTTATCAATAATAAACAAGAAACAAAATAAAAAAATAATGTTATTTGTTGTAATAACAGCCAAATTAGTAACTCAAGGTATCGATTTTTCAAAATAATAATAATAATGAATAAAACAGACCCGTGGAAAAAAAAAATTATCAAATTGGTATGTGATAGCTGAATATATGGTGTATCGACCCCTTAACGTTGGACCACTATTTACGACACACCCTGTATAATCCTAAATTAATGTAGCCTAAACTATCAGTGAGTTGTAAATAGGTTTATTATTCGTCTGTGATCGATGTGTCTCCTACCTAATCAGCAGACAATTTGCAGTTGAATGCGTCCTTAGCTTCCCAGAAAATGTTTGTATATCGCACAATTCTAAATTTTATAAATTACATTTTTATATAATTGCGTATTCAACCTGCAACCTATAATGTATTAAAGCAAATCGTTACGTAGTGTGCCTGGGGGATTTCGGACCGTAATTAATCGATACAAGTTATGTATGCTTGTGTATGAAATATTTGCAATAATTATTAAGGAATTGTTGACCTGTAACATGGAATAACGAAAGAATACATAGGTGCTATGAAGGCTTACTTAATAATTTAAACGTGTATAGGTTATTTTTAATGATATTGTACATAAAGACATCACATAGAGTGAGAATTACTTATCGACCATTTATTTTAAGACTGTTTACTTAGTTAAATACATTTCTTTCTTTCTTTCTTGATGTTATAATCTCACCTAGTTGTAATACTGTGTCATTTCAATGCTTTAATTCTAATTAATATCACAATGAATAAATAAATGATTAGTGAAATAATGAAGATATCGTGTTAGATCTGTACCGCACCGGCTTCCTATTAGTGGACTGTATGTAACGATGTGGTTGCCGGTACGGTTGTTGCTTGCTGTATATACTGGTTTTTCTTCAGGATGCCAATACAAATATTTCTTCTATTTTCTTGTTTACTGTTTATTGTTCAACTGTACAGCTCGGAATGAATTTTACGGACAATCGTATAATTTTCGCTTAGTATGTCGACCAATCAGAGAGCTTGTTTTAATTCTGTCGTCCAATGACAACGGCTATATCTCTCTGTTTAATTCCGGCTGTTTTAGTTCTGCCGTCCAATGACAGCGGCTACTTTTCTCTGTTAATTCCGGCTCTCTGATTGGTCGAGCAAAGCGACGATATTTTGGTCTGCACAACATCTAATCAAATAATAACAATGTTAACTATCAAATACTTAAATAATAAATTCTATACAAATTAAGACTTAAAACTATTGTCGCATCGGTCGTCCCGAACAAGATCAGTTTTAGGTCTGAGTTACGACATGTTTTACTGTACAGTAGTTTTGGTGGATTGTCGTTTGTTTCTTACTGAGACCGATCTGAGATGCCCAAAAACTCGTTATCAATACCCATCATTTCGGTGGCAGTAAAAAATGGTACTGACGGAAAAGCAGAGTACATTCTATTGATAAATCAATGTATAATGAAACTTAAAATGCACCTTTATGTTGTAATCTCGTTTAAAACCATCGAGACGACGCCCGCTGGGCAGACGTAATTATTTATTATAACGAGTGTTACACTATACAAAGTGCGACCTTAGAAGATATGTGGTCAAAGTTAACTCTTTCATTAAAACTGATTTATGCACTGTAATTTTTGGTAGACTTAAACAAAATATTCTTTAACGATTTTAAAGGAATTCTGTATTGATTTGTTTTTTTTAGCAAAAAGATTTTTGGTTTCAAAAAAGAGTATATTTTTTTAATGAAAATTTTACTTTTATCACTTCGCTTCTAAGATATTTAGTTATAGATATGAAGTATTAGAGGCACAAAAATTAAATTGTTAATATAGTTTATAAAATATGAATGTTATATATTACGTGTCACGTAATGTGATGAAATAAATTAATTTCAAACACAATTATAGTTTATTTTTAAATCCGTAAGATTCTTTAAAATCTAGTCGTTTCGGTGATGATGCTGACATGATTTGGTTATGACGAATCAAAGAAAATAATACGTTTCTTAATTTCTTTATTAAAAATTTTAATATTACAGTTATAAACAGTAAGGTCATACATGGCAGTGATGTTGCTTATTATTACTTATAATTATCAGCGCTCGCTGTACAACACCCGCCGCCGCGCACCCGCCGCCGCGCACCCGCCGCCGCGCCGACTGCGCTCCACACACTTGCCAAATAATACAAGTCAACATTGAAATCTCACTAACACATCAATAAAACTCCAAGAAACAACAAACTTGCAAGTATCTAGAGCGAGCCGGCGCTACTGCCGACCTAAAACTTCCCTTACAAGCCTTCCTAATTACACCAATCCGAGAAATTCTTAACTAATTTTGATCCAGTCGAATTCGAAACGAACATTATAATTTATAATAACACATGTCAATATCTAAACAATTTTATAATGCCAATAAGAACACATCAGATCCCAAACATGACGCGAATAATAGTGATGGGCGATTGTGAAAGTTATTCACAATAGAAAGTGTTTCCTTGTCGATTATTTCGTTTGCTCATCGAATATTTCAAACAATTGTGAATTATTTCGAGAATTGCATTATTGCGATAGTTATGTAACTGTATTAGAGTTATTATTTTGATCTTTTAAGGTCTAAGTATCACCAATAAGGTGAAAGTGGATTTTCCACAAAAATAATTGCTTTCTGTTCATCTTGGAAAGTAGTGGTTTGTAATATGTCAACGATATTTACAGATCTAGTATGTTGTGATCTTTAAGTTGTTAATTTGGGTAATAATCTGTATAAGCAAAATCTTAGGTAACATGTTACTACTTACTAATCAATTATGATGTGAGGTTCTCCAAGTAATTCATTTGATTAAAATAAGTAACTGAAGTAATGAAAACCTGTTCGTTACGGTGATTCCTATTAAATGTTTGCATACGATTTTGCATTCGAAATACTCGAGTTTCGAAAAATCTATTAAAACTTGTAATCGCAATCACCCACCACTAGCAAGATATACAGGCACTAAGAAACGTGAAGTCATCGACAATTCAGCAAGTTGTCTACACGAGTAATAACATTCTTTGGGACATTGCAGCACTTTTCACTGGCCCCTGCTAAAACACAGGGTCCCATTCCGTGCGGAATACTAACTACTATTTTCTAGAAACCATACTAAAAATGAGCCTAGGTTATATAGTCACAATATGATAAAATAAATAAATATGTTCCTATACAAAAATAACACATTTAAATTGTGGTGAACACATGAGCACGTGAGCTCTCGCCCCCGCCATAGCAGCGAAAGACAAGTAAGTTATCTTAAAAGTGTACGAGTTACGGCTTGTACATACACAAACAGCTACACAATCATGTTTAATATATCAAAGGTTATACAATTAAATAATTTAGATTACTAGAAATGAACCCATGAAATCAAAATTTGAATATCATAAATATTTTTTAATTCTACGGTATTTGATACAGATTCTTTAGTTGTCGTTTAATCCATACAACATAAATTTCAGGGACAATGAAGTACCTATTGCGTGTACAAAACGACACACACACAAGCAAGCCGAGACTTGTGCTTCTACGATACAAAGTTACTTGTATTATTTCACTACGCCCTCGCCCCACGTTCCGCGACAAACAACTACACTCCTATGTACCTATGTACATACCAAGGCCTCAGCTAGGACTTTGCACTGAAGACAATTTTGACAAACTTCTCCTTTTCCCACGGAGATTAGACAAGACATTGGAATCATCTAATATTACAACTAATATTTAAAAGAAGCACACAATACAAGAAAAAAGTCAACGAAGTATTGTAATGGCGTCTGCCACACTTGAACTCACTTTTTTTAATGTCGGCATTTTTTTGCACAATCTCATTTTATTCGGAGAACTGGTTTATTTTATGAAATAATAATTAGTTTTCTCCGGTGTTTAACAGTTTTTTACCGGTAATAAATGGGTAATAAGAATGGGTGCAACGCCCTTGCTAGAACCGCACTACATCGCTTAAGTAACTACAAGTCGGCTACACACGCCGTCGTCAATTGACTTTATTTAAAACTATCTCGCACAATTACAAAAGTGATCGAGGAGCTTGTAAACTGTAAACATTTTTACATTACAAAATTACATCTTTATCACCAAAAATACTCGTATCGCACATTTAAAACACACAACGTGTAAAAATAGATCGGAGACATCTCATTTGGTCGGAAATTAAATATACCGTCTAGCTTCTAATACTGTTGTTCAACGTACTTTCACGACCTAACTATTCCGATAAATGGCGAAACTGGGGAACCTCGAGGAAAGCATCACGACAAAATACACTCTCACACAATATAAATACAGGCCAATACCACAGACACTATGAGTACCATACGACATTAGTACAGCTCTTGACATTACGAAACTATCTAGTGGTAAGAAAATTAACTATCTTCATAATTGTGAAGTTTAATACTAATCGCGAAGATAAACGAAACTAATTTGGGCAGCAGCAAAAATAGTTATTAATGTGGAATTTTCTTTAATTTACAACAACGCTAGTGTCATTTGCTGCTAATTTTAAGCCAGAGCTGCAAGTATTTTTACAGATATTTGACGAGCAGACATACCATTTAGCGATACGTGGTGCCCATCCGCGATAAATGGCAACATGGGTCAAAAATAACAAATGTTGACACGCTTCATGCGCCTGCCTTTAATGGTAGAGTATCTATGGTGTTGGATACAGGTACTTCGACGTCGGTCCGGACGCGTTCGGTAGTCCGGGAAGTATATAAACCTCGCGCAGGATGGCCACCGCTCAGTCGGGCGTCGGCAGCGGGGGCGGTGCGTGGGGAGTCGCGTGCGCTGGCGGCGGTGCTGGCCGGTGCAAAGTGAACGCGTCGTACACTTGCGCCAACTCATCCATATGATGTTCCTCAAGGCATAAAAAGCCTTGAAGATTGGGTGAGGCGCGACGTGCGCAAGGAAGACAGTGAACGACGTGCCGACGTTCATGTTCGCGTACTAATAACGCGTGCCACACTTCTCGCTCGCACGCACCGCAGTAATGCGACGCTTCCCCGCGAGCACGTCCGTGAAAACGCACCGGTACATTCCGCGCGCGAACTACGTTTAGCGTCCCGGCGGCTGCGCGCAATGTCTGCATTAAGCAAGTACGCATTGCTCGGTGCAATCGCGGATCCGAGACTCTTATATTCCGCGCTAAATTCCACGTCAAATGCACCATCGGCACGATCGACTTGAAATTCTGCACCTTGTTCCACTCGTACCGGTCTAACGCGAGCGAGTACTGCCGCGCTGTCAACGGGCCGACATTCCACGCGATGTTGTTACACCATCCCGTTGCTTGCACCCAGTGTACGCATCCCGCATTCACCCATACGAGGTCTCCCGGTCGCTGCGTGAAGCGGTAAACTGGAACGCCATGCGCGCGCAATTCTTCCGGATCCGGCCACCATGAACCATGTAGATACGACAGTCCATGTCGATCGCATAATTCTCTCACTCCGCCCCAGTACGCGTCCGGAACACCGAACCACTCGCAATCACCCGGACCAATATTGATGTTTATTGAGCAGAAATTGTTGTTCTCCTGATGTCCGGGCGTGCGGCTTCCAGGCACCTTCATGTACAGCTGTACGGTGTTCATGCCCAGGATCACGTGACCGACGTGGGACAACATATTCGCTGCTGAAGCGACGCGAGCAAACGCCGGCAGCTTTTGTAGTTCAGTCAACTGCGGTCTCCATTTTCGTTCATCGGAGAGGTCCACATTTGTTCCAAATCGCAGCATGCGGGAGCCGCGGCGACGTTTTACCGGTCCCGGACCGGACTCGCGGCCATCCGAGTCCGATAAAGCGCCGGCTGTAGTCGGTGCTTGAGGTCCCCTTTCCCTTTCTTCTCGTAGCGACTCCTGGAAAGACCCCGCTTGATACTGCGCATATTTCCGCACGGTGGTGTGCGAGCGGTGCGACGCGCACGCCCACACCCGCCTCCTACCACTCGGATCCCAGTTCTCATCAGCCGACTGCATGAGCTGAGTCCGCACTTCAACCGCATGATCGGGCCAGGCTTCGACCAAGGTCTTTGTAGAGAACAGACCGAGATCGAGCTTTAAGGCAGCGGTGAGCCCCCTTACGACCGCGATAGGGTGTTTTAAGCAGAAGTCCTGTAGCTGTGGTGAGAAGGCGTCTCGCTTGGATTCGACGTAGACGAAGGGCGCTGGTGGAGCCAACTGTTCTGCAGTTAAACGTGGTTGTGGTACTGGCGGAGGTTCAGGAGGACCGAAGCCGTCACCGAGGACTGACCAGGATGTAGGCGGACCCGCGTTTTCCCTGAAGAAGATAAATACAAGTTATTAATAACAAGTGGACACAAAATACATAAAATTGTAATGCAGTAAATATTTAAAAATTGCACATATTCATATTTATCATACTGACTCGGACTCCATATCACAACACTGCAAATACATTTTAGAATCTTAACAGTACCTTCTGATAGAGTATCAGTATCAGTACTGATAGAGTATCAGTAGGTACTGTTATACTGTACAATCTGATAAATAAATAAATTATCCGCCAATTAAATCTAGCTGATACTGATTTTCTGATAAAGTATAACTGACTTTCTGATGTCTTCTTATGTAGTATCAGGAAGTGGTGCGAAAGACCCTTAGTCTTGTTTATGTGACAATAAACGAAATTCAAAGTTTGTTTCAGGTAATTTTTAGAACTATAGTATCAATTTTAAAGCTCCTTCGCCATAAGAAAAATCTTAAAATTTTGCTTATCTGATACTTAACGAAACCGGGGAAATATCAGCCAGATAATAAAAAACATTTTTTTATGACAAAATCATCGAAGTGAAGAATACTTACTTGCATGTATCAAGTGTCTGCTTAGACGTCATAGATATATTGAACGTCACGGGCTTGAGTGGATCAGTCTTGAGTGGCTCCAGCTTGACTACCGGTTGGCGACCGCCCAGAACGCCTTCATTGCTGCTACTTGCAGTCTCTGCTGGAACAAAAAGAAAATTGTTTATCAACTGTACATATGTTCAGCGGGGCAGCCTCCGCCCAAGTGGACCAACGACTTAAAGAAGTTCGCCAGTGGTGGTTGGACGAGAAGATCCGAGGATAGTGTGTAGTGGCCAACCGTGAGAGGGGGCTATATCCAGCAGTGGAGAGACATAGGCTGATGGTATGGTATGTTGGTTGTTCGTCGCTGTGGAGAACGCATTATGACCAAGTAAACTGACGACGAAAGGTTGTATGGCGGGCTTTGGTAGAGGCCTGTATTTAAACGTGGAGAGTCACAAGTTATAGTTACGCCGTCGAAAGATTACCGATTTGACAGTATTCATGAACAGCTGGTTGACATAGCTTTGAAGTGGCGTACAAATTACGACAAAAACATTTTCTTCGTTCATACGCGCTCTCAAAACAAATTTCACGCGAAAATGAAGTTAGGCAAGTTTACACTAAATAATTATTTTAGAGCCCCAAATATTCTATAATGACTAAGAAAACTATTATTTTTTCATCCGTGACGGTCTGTTACAATGTTATGTCGTGTGTCATTTTTTGTTTTTTCAATGTAGTTCAAGATACCGAATACCGATACCTCATATTTGTAACGTAGTCTGAGTAAACTGTTAGAAGTGTATGAATTTACGAATTCGATTACTTTTGTGTGATTTGATTAAGTCTAATATTAAGCTGTGACAGAACCACTAGGGTAATTTACAAAACAGTCAGTCGTCCGTACTCGTGCGCGCGCACAGACTACGTTCCCACAGTATTTACTGTTTTTTGTGTGACCCGGCTGTCTTCTGTTTGTTATTCCTGCTTATTAAGTTGACCTTGGCGCGAAATTGGATTCTGATTCTTCTTTGTACTTTGGCCATGTTGTTTTAGTGCATAAAATGCCAAAACGTGGACAAACTTTAAATAGCTAATGCTTATAATTAAATTACAGGACTATTTGAGTCCCAAAATGGCGGACCTTTGGTGCCTGTCACCTAAGTATAAAAGCGCGTTTTTCAGGCACTTGGAATCAGTATAAAAACACTCTTCAATATCAATAAAAAAAAATCGGCCCGTCTGGAAGTGAGGAAAATGTGTTACGGACACCAAAGAAAAAGAGAATAACAAAGCCCGTGATGGATGTTGACAATTTTGATGCAGACACTATCAGAAATCACATTTACAATTATTAATATGCAAGAAATGAATTTCCGAATAGATAAATGTTTTTGATGACGTTAAAAGAGGTTGGCTTATTTAGTGGAGGAAAAACGGCATTGTCACAAATATTAAAAAAGATTGGCTTTGAATACGAGAAAACTGACAAGACAAAAATTATTATGGAGAGATATAATACTCAAAAGATAATACTTTTTAAGGGAAGTGAAGAAAATTACAAATTAGGAAAGCGTAGTGTTTATCGACGAGACGTGGTTAAATGCGAACCACACAGCTTCACGATCGTGGATGGACGGCACGAAAGCTTCCACATCTAAAGTGCTATGGGCAAAGGAGCTCGACTGATTATTTATCTGTCACGCCGTTTCTGCTGGATCCGGCTTCGTGGAGAACACGTTGTTGGCTTTCGAGTCAAAGAGCACTTCTGACTACTATGGAGGAGATGAATGCTGACACTTCATAGTGGTTTGAACCTCAATTATTACCCAGCCTGCTGGAGCCTTCAGTCATTTTAATGGACAATGCTTCATACTATTCCATGCAGGTGGATAAAGCGCCTACCCAAGCCAGTAAAAAAGCAGAACTGGTTGTCTGAGTTGAAAAAAAACGGATCAATGACGTTTTTTTTCCAATGTCCAGATAGATGGTGAAAGCAGACTTCATAAAACTAGTGAAAGAGAACAAGGCAACAAAAGTGCGATACGAGATAGACATCGTTACGGACATCGCGTTCTCCGAACTCTGCCGTACCATTGTCAGTACAATGCCATCGAGTTAATATGGGCCCAAATTAAAAGTAAATGTTCAAATTGTTTTTTTTATCATTTTAAACAGTGCTATATTATAATAAATATCTTAGTATATTTGTGTGTATTGATGTGAAGTAAATAATTTCTATTCTATTCGATTCAATATAACAATTGGTTATATGTAGTTGGTGCTATTGCACGGATTTATCCTACACGGAGACTAAAACGTTAAGCATCAGATAAATATATTACAGGTGACGCAGCTCGAGACAATACGACTCCGCCGTTTAGCACTAATAAAATGTTGAACCTGCTAAAAGAAGCTTGTGAGAAGACCACAAAAGACGACTGGGCGAAAGTAGTTGAAAAAGCAAGAATAATAATTTTGGATGACTAGGACCGCGATATTGGGATTGATTCCACACTTGACAATGAAATAACTATTCAAGTGTCAGCGACAACTATAGCAGTAGTTCACGTGATTCTGGTTCAGAATAGTGTAAAATACTCAATATTATATTTTAACCACAGTGGCATTTTTTATATTTCCGTATTCTCTATTCTGTCACATTATACGAAAGTATTATCATTATCTATTAAAATAAAAGTATTTAATGCTACTGCTACGATTGTTTGTAGTCACATCACTGGTTACATTAATCTGACATAATATGTCAAATCGGTAATCTTTGGATGTTATCATCATTCGGTAATTCGTTATCATACTATTATAGGTACGCACCTATGACAGTACTGATGGAGCACGCTAGTCGGATACCAGATTTCATTATTATCCGGCGAACGAAAAACCACATATAAATAATAATATTAAAAAGAAATATGTGAAATTATTTTAGAAAAGGAACCTTATTGTCTTATCTATAGTGTCCTAGGTAACGAGACGAGTGAAATGTTTAAAAATTAACGTAATTTTATTATTGCTTTATCTCAAAAATCGGATGTTAGAGCTTGTTCCTATTTAAACAGAATGGTTTTTTTTTATATACGAAGGCAGACAAGCATACAGTCCACCTGATGGTAAGTGGATACTGTCGCCCATAGACATCCGCGATACATGCCAACATTAATCCAAAATGAGAAACGTTGGCACGCCCCCGGATGCGCTGCACCTTTGGAGATATAGGAACGGATTTCGAGAAAGGGTTGAGAAAATGGGGAGGGATAGGATGGGATTGGAATGGGCTCTAGCCCATCTCACTCACTACCGAAACACGTACGTACATTGGGGAAATACGATAAAGTGGGAAATGCAGTACATTTCAAGGTAGTCTTCTGTGATGTTGAAATGAAGAAATTTTAAGTTAATCTAAACCAATCCCAAAGCAGCTGGTCGGGTTTTTCCCGGTGGTCTGATCAACTGTTCGATCAATCTGACCCATAGGAAGTTTTAATCTCCTTTGTCCGACTGACCCTCGGTTCACATTGTACAGTTACATAGAGAAATTATTTACACACCGTACGAGAAATACACCCGTGCAAGTTTACTAAAATGCAGTAACTAAAATGATAGAAGAAATAAGAGAAAAAATAAAATAATTAGCTTCACGTTTGTATGAATCCGAGTTAAAATAACTGAATTTAGTTTCCTCTAAGTGGTTTAGGTAATTTAGATCCATGTTAATTCAGAGAAAAAATTATAAATATACTTTATCAAGTAATGTAACTGTGAAATATAATTTTTCCTAATATTTACCTACTAATTTTAAGGATGACTGATGAATGGGATTCACTAATTCCCATTTGTTAAAGTGGTGTGACAAACGGGATTAAAACTTCCCACTGGTGAGATTGATCGGACAATCGATCGGACCACCGGGAAAAGCTCCGCCGGGCGCGCTCGACTGGCCTCGTTACCCCCCTGTCATAGAAGACTACCTTGACTACCTTACCTTAACTACCTACATTTCCCACTTTATCCTGTTTCTGTAATGTAAGTACGTGTTTCAGTAGTGAGTGAAATATGTCAAAGCCCATTCCCTTCCCATCCTATCCCTCACCATTTCTCTAACCCTTCTCCAAATCCATTCCTCCCGAATGGAGCGCATCCAGGGGCGAGCCAAAGTTTATCATTCAGGACTGATGTTGGCATGTATCGCGGATGTCCATGGCGAGAGTTTCCACTTACTACCAGGTTTGCCGCCTTTTTTTCCATAAAAAAAACAAAGCCAATATATTCATACCGACAATGAGGTTCCTTTGCTCAGATAACGTCACATATAAAAAACGCGCCTGTTTCTACAGCTACAATGAAATCATACAGTAAAAAGGTACAAGGGGTGCACAGTAGCACAAACACGAGGCCTTAATATTCAGTAAAAGTTGAAGAAAAAGAAAAAATGAGATGTTGCTATAATAAATTGCCCTGAAATATTTTTCACATTTTTAAACTTATGTTACACATTATGTTAAAAGATGAATAAAAGTACTTTTCCTGCGATATTTTCTCATAATTTCGTATTTAGAAAATTCCTCGGATAAATTTGTTGAAATGTATTGACACTGACGAGTGTTCAAGGGACATAGACAAACTCGATGGCTAACTTAATACTTTTTTTGAAAAAATAAATAAACAAGTAATAATAAAATAGTTATACTCGTAGCATAAAAAAGCGCTACGAAGGCCCTTTTTATATCTAGGATTCAGTAATTAAAATAGCATTAGTTACTATTTCTAAATTCTTAGCACAATACTGCCGATTTTTGTATAAAATACGGTTGTAAAACGATGTAGGATGATTTTGCTAATCAGAAAAATTAGTACAGTGTGTAAGTGAAAATTCAAATCATTGCACGTTCACGATAAGTGACTAAGAATCTAAAGTGTCAAACACACGTTTTCAACTTTTGAGGGAGGCCTGGAGTTCCTACAAATATGTATTACGAAGTAGCTTATTTAGCAGGTGCTGTCACGTAGCTATTGTACTATTATTATGTGTCACGTAATAATAGAACTTTAAGATGCTCGGTTAATTAAACCTTAGTCAGATTCAGTGTTAAATAAAAAAAAAATTTAATTCAAACGGTTTTCCTGAAAAATGACATTTTTGTATGTCCGTTTTACTTTGGTGCCGTCGATTTAACTGTACATTATTACATAGTATATGAAAACAACTCACTTGTAATGGGCTCCTTCTTTATATCAGGCGCGGAGTCCGAGAACCTCTTAAGCAGGTCCTCGGCGAGGGACTCCGCGTTGTCGCCCACGCCGCTACCTTCGCTTTTCGTCACCTGCAACACGCAAAAATATAAATTAACACATTTTTACGAAAATGGTGACCATTAACACGGTAAGATTACGCATCTTCATTCAAATGTCTGAAATGCGCACGCACTTACACGCGGAGTGTCTAAAACTTAGGCCTGGTTGAACGATTCTCAGACTCAGAATTAGTGCGAGTTGAGACATCTTATACAGCATTTTCCAATTAGTTGGTATTTACACCAAGCAAAATATAGTCTAAGCAACATCTATTTAGATCTATTTAATAGATCTAATACATATTATATATAATAGATCTAAGTCTTAGGGTGAAAATAGACATTTCTAAGACCGTTCTGTTTTAGACTTAAATCGAGTGGTTCGAAGTTAATTCGAAAGTCTTATAAAACACGATTCTGATCTTTTTAAGGCCGATAAACGTCTTGAAACTAGCCTGGTCAAATAGATGATATTTTGTGGTACTTGTTCTAGTTAAACGCATGCGGGTTATACAAACGCCATAAGTTCTTTTGTCTTAGCTAAAACTGAATCAGTCGAAATGCAACCTAAAAGTTAGATTTGCGTTTTTGCGGCATATTTCAGACATTTATATGAAGGAAGATGTTTTCATACTGTGTTGTCAGGTTATAAATGGGAGCAATCTTAAACCTACCGCCAGATTTATAAAGGAGCACATATATGTATACGGTACGAACCGAACGCGATCTCGCCGCTTGAGCCAGACGGTACTGAGATAACAGCTGCTGCATCAGCGTCTGTGGAGACAAGGAATTTATTAATATTATTACTCTTATTTGTTGTATTAAATATATATAGATTGGTCCTATGTACAAGGACCTAACTTTAAATTATTTTTATAGAAAAAAGGCGGCAGACGAGCATACAGTCCACCTACTGGTAAGTGGATACTGTTGTCCATAGACATCCGCGATACATGGCAACATCAGTCCAGAATGACAAACGTCGGCACACTTCTACTTTATTACTACTAGAGAAAGATATTTTCTACTTTTTAGTACACTTTTATTAAATAAAAGCTTGGTTTAGATTTACAGTATTGTTTAAAATTACTAAGTACCTACGTTTTTTCCTTAAATTTTCCTTTTTTTCATATTATAGGTATTCACCTGCTGAACTTCCAAGAAATCCTGTATGCCAACACCAGAAGGCAGTTTTCAAATGCAAGTATTTAACTATGCGAGATCTGAATGATTTTCATAGTGTAATTTATGAACATCACGAATTTATAAACATTATAAATGGAAATGTGGAATCAACAAGAAGTGGATGCACTGGTGAAGGGTAACTCCGGATTCAGTGAATCAAAAGAGCAGAAACCGCGAGCGGAGCGGAAACATTCAACTTCTTGAAAAAATTAAAATAGAACAAAATTAAAAACGCTAAAGCGAGAACTCTTAACTCTAACTTAAAAGCCACAGCATTCTTCAATTTAGTCAAAGAGGAAAGGACTAGGATTAAAAATTTTGTCCTTTGACTGTGAAACAAAAATTTGCCTTTACCGAAAACACCGGATCAAATAACATATTATTCACGACAATTTTACATGTATATCTGTACAGTCGTTGAAGGTTCATCAAAGTCTCCTCTGAACAAACAGAATGTATTCGCTTACTGTTGGACTAAAAATGAATACGCAAAGGGATCCAACGAAATTGCTTCCATAATATATCACAGGATAATAAACACGGATTTGACTGATATAGAAACGGCGAGGCAGATAGCTGATGGATGCCCAGGGCAAAACAAAAACTCCATTATGATAGCAATGTGCTCGAAGTGATTATGTGATTCGGCTCCTGATGATATACAAAGAATTAAATTAATTTTCCCTGTGGATTGATTGAAATGATTTCCCTATGTCATTCCTACATTCCTCCCGACAGAGTATTTACTGATATGTGGAAAGGGATACGAGAAAATTGGAGTATATAATAAGACCGGAAGATTACCTGGAAATAATTGGCACACATAGCACCATAGTTCGTATGGGCGCTGATTGTGAAGTTTTCAACTTCAAGAGTAGTATGGGCTCTGTAATGAAGGATGTTGGCTCATGGCACTTTCAGTTTAAAAAATACAAGAGATTTTTTATACAACGATCTGTTCAAGCAGGCAATGTTGAATGAAATTCAAGGCGAAGTACAGTTTAATACTGTGGGTGTTTTAAAGAAAGTTACTCGGGCAAATAAAAAGGCCAGTGACATAAACCCCTCATTGAAATAAATACTGTAAAGGTTAAACCAGCCAAAGTGATATGTCAAAAAAATTTTATGTAGCTATTACGGGAATAATTGGGAAAACGAGGAGGGCTTAGAATTTTATAAAAACATTTTCTCTCGAGCATTTAATGAAGAAGATGAGGAAGATAGTGAATCAACTGAAGTTAATTGTGAACCACACGTGGAAGAATAATGTCTCTTATTAATAATGTATTTATCAATTTAGAATACTTTTAATTTTTGTGTGGTAGATATGAATGTTGATTTAAACTTTAATTACCTAATTAATATGCCTTAAATATTGTGATCTCACGTCATTGTTCATCTAATCTAATGCAGGGGTCTCCAAACTTTTTTGGCCTGAGGGCCACACTAACTATTCCACAAAGTCCCAAGGGCTAAGACTAGAAACCCTCTCTCCAGAACTTCAAATGGAAATGATACAATAGATTTGCATTGCAGCGATATTTTTAACGAAAAATATCAAAACCATCTTTGCTGGAATTTTATAAGTCTTATAACTATATAACTCACACAGTTTGATCAGTTGCATAAATTTGCTCGTGGTTCTTTTTCCGCTTATCTGTGTGCAAAAACATTCTCCAAAATGAAACACACATGAAACTGACCCACACACCCACCCAAGACCCAAGACCCAAGTTAACTGATAACCATCTTAATTCGCTTTTGATAATTGGCACTAGTAAACTTGATCCACAACTGCAAACAATTGTCAGTAAAAAATCACAGCTTCATAAATCTCATTAATTATTATAATATTAAAATGTATAATGTTACACTATAAGTGCTAGATTATATATGATAGTGATTGTGTTCTTTAGTGAATAAAAGATTTGATAATTGTTTTATTATCAAAATATTGATAATAGAAATAATAAAGTTTGATTATAATCTGTAATGAAATCCAATGAAAAATTGTTTTCAAATATTAGTTTTTTAGCTAAATATTTAGTCTCTGACGTATATATCATCCAGGTGGTAAGTGTATACTGTCGCCCATATGAATCTGACATATATGCCATGCCAACATCAGTTCAAATCAACAAACGTTGGTATGTTCACTGTCTACTTTTGAAGATTTTGTAGTGGATTTAAAACACGGAATGGAAAAATTGGTAATGGTATAACACAAGTGTAAATATTAACATCAAAATCGCAACAACTAATCGCAAAATTTAAATGTAGCGGGTAAAAGGAATTAATATAATAAGTCACATAATTAATACAAGAGTCAGTACCGGAAGGCAGTCAATCATAATTACAAATGTCTAATGGCTAAACAATGAAATAATAAAAGAAAAATGATGTCAGTTATAACAGAACCATAGATAATTACGACAGTGCACGGTGCATTCCCACAGACGCTGGGCGCACTCGGCTGGCCACGTTACCCCTCTCTCACAGACTACCTTGAAATGTACTGCATTTCCTACTTTCTCGTATTTCCCTAATGTACGTACGTGTTTCGGTAGTGAGTGAGATATATCAGAGCTCATTCCTATCCTATCCCTCCCCATTTTCCCAATAGATTCCTTAACCTGCAAAGGTAGGCAGCACATCCGGGGGCGCACCGACGTTTGTCATTCTAGACTGATGTTGGTATGTATCGCGGATGTCTATGGACGACAGTATCCATTTACCATCTAGTGGACTGTATGCTCGTCTGTCGGACCACAAAGCTTTTCTACATTTCTAAGCTTTCTAATAGGGGCTGTTCTTGAATATTTTTTCGCAAGCGATTATATATTGTTACACACATCATATAACAATTACTTTTAAACATTCTCATTGGTTTCTATCTCTAGTCTGTCACAGTTTCTACTGTTTCTGGAGTAGTACGACTGATTTTAAGGCCCGTCGCACACTGCGCTACTCAACAAACCAATTACTAGCTCAGATTACCACTGCTGGACACAGGCCTCCTCGTGCACATTGTCTCGTGCGTGAGAGATGAGTCTTAAAACGTCACGCTGTCGGTGGACGGCGAATTGTCAGGTCCACTCTTTTAGAGGTGGTGTAGAGCGGTGATAGCCTAGAGGTATCTATACTCGACTCACATTCGTGTGAGCGTCAGTTGAAATCCTCTTGCCGTACCACTGAGTTTTTATTTTAAATAAAAATAAAAGTATTTAAATAAAAGTTCATTTAATTTGATTCATGTTTTATTTTTATTTTGATTTATAAGTACGGTATTTTATAAATTGTCACTTGCTCGGCGGTGCGAGAAAACATCGTCGAAAAACCCGCATGCTCCAGAAATTAAAAAAATCTGGAGTATGTGATCCATCAATCCGCACTGGGCCCGCGTGATGGATTACGGCCCGAAACCCCCCCCCCAGTGATTTACTAGGGGACGCCCATGCCCAGCTGTGAGACGTTATCGGCTGATACAATAATAGTTTCTTAGGGAGCGGTGATTGTAAGCTACCACCTTGCCTTATATTTTACGGTATTGTTTTGCATCGGTACGTTTGCAGTGCAACGTTTACAGTTGGCGATGGATCAACAGTAGTGGCAACAGACAAAGACAGTTGTATCAAGAGTGTTGTTAACACATGTATTTTATCGGTGTGTGGTAATTCTATCGTGATTTGGTTGTGTGAGAGGTGGTGGCCTGGTAGTTGGTGCGTGAGCGGCGGTGGCAGCTGTCAATTGTATGTTATCAATGGTGTGGTTACACTAGTATGTATGTACTTCTTAGTAACGTGAGAGTTAGTAAGAAATGAGGGCGATAATTACCAGCTCCATGGTATCAATGGTGTGGAAATATTAGCTGGTGTATAATTGTTGGTTGTAGATGGGGTTGTACGCGTTCCGTTGCAGGTACTAGAGCGTCTGCAGCTGGTGATGGATCAGCGGCAGAGCCAGCTGTCAACTGTATGTTACCAAGTGTGTGGTAATATTAGCTGGTGAGTACTTGTTGGTTGTGGGTGAGGTTGTGCGCGTTCCGCTGCAGGTACTGCAGGGTCTGCAGCTGGTGGTGCGTCAGCGGCGGGGGTTCGTCGGGCGGGCGCGCGCCCGGATACGGCGGGGGCGCGGCTTTGGGTGCGCGAGACGACATCTCCGCAGAGATGGGCAGATTCCACGCCTCCTCGATAGACGGCAGCTGACGACGTCTGGACCACAGGTAACACTATAGATTTTGATCGCGACCGTAACTAGCGCACAGTGCCAGCGTTAAGCTGGACTTCCGTGG
The DNA here is from genome assembly GCA_943735995.1 of Sesia bembeciformis. Lineage (NCBI taxonomy): Eukaryota > Metazoa > Arthropoda > Insecta > Lepidoptera > Sesiidae > Sesia > Sesia bembeciformis. The sequence continues at coordinate 5,753,344 of OX031026.1, read as the reverse complement.
GTCGCGTCTGTGGCGACCCACAGAAATTCACCTTTAGGGGAACGCAAAATAGGGAGACCACATGACCGTAAAATCAAAAATGAACCGGTCAACTCAAACAACAGATGAGTGGTCTCTTTGTATAATAAAAAATAAGGAGATACAAAAACTAAAAAAATAACGAGCTAAGAAAGTTTCAGTGTCCAAAACGTCTCAATAAATATCAAAACTAATCATCCACTCTATTTTACGTTTTAATTTTTATCCACAAAATTAAAAAGGGGCGTCACGACAAATTGCCAAGGGAGTCATTAACACAAACGTCAGCACTGCTAGCGCAAACGCATCACGGTACTTATATGGATTCAGCGCTGAAGGTCCCATTAAGAAAATGTCACGCAGACGCAAAATGCCATATTCTCAAAAAATCGTATTCGCAGAATGCCCCACCAACAGATTCTCGGACTCACACGAGATAATGGCTTATTTTCTTTGTTCTAGCTATTTTGAATTATACAATAATAATAAAAAACAAGTAACCGTTTATTTATTAATTAACACAATAATCAAAAAATCACATCATAATACATATATCTATTTAGTTACCTACTGACAATCTGCTGATGAAACATTCTCCAAACGGGACTGTGAAAATAGCTCATTTTGCGTATGAATGACTTTTTGCGAATAGGACCTTTTATGCAAGGAATCCAATTCTACGTAACCCTTTTGTTCACACAGACACCGTCCCCGCCGGCGGAGACGTGGACGTCCCCCCCGATACACCGTTAACACACACCGGCCCTCAGCCAACATGTTCACTAGGTATAGACACGTGCCTGGGCGCTTCTCGGCGACTCGCGATCCCGCGGTTTCCCCCCAATGCAACGCCCTAAGCCGAGGTCCGTTCCTTCCGCCGGTTTACCGACGGGGGAGCCCTTAGGCTCGTTGCAACACACACTTTTGCTCCTGGCTGAGCGCCTTCTGCGCTCGCCCTAATCTAAACAAGTCCGGTGACTCTTGAAAGGCCAATAGGGCCACAAGAATTTAGTCCTTCCGAAAAAAAAAAAAAAAACCCTTTTGTCGTAAACTGCTGGACACAGACCTCCTCATGCACATTGTCCTGTGCAATGGCCATAAAACGCCACGCTGGCCAAGCTGGTTGACGGCTCCACTCTTTTAGACGTGGTGTAGTTTCTTGGGGCTTATGGCAGCGGCTTATTATTTATTAAATTATTATTAAATTAATTTGAATACAGCGCTAAACACATTTTACTGTTGACTTCGTTACATCTGGGTCTAGAAAGGAACAAAAATTGTTTAATAGGTGATGAGGAAAATATGCTTATGCCGTATTTGTATCTAGTTCTGCAGACAAAAATAAACAAACAGACATCTCTTAACATTTGACAGCTCTCATATAAACTATATAAATCTGCAAAGATTAAAAATAAAATTCTAAACCTAAATATATTAAAATAAATTCCACTTACTTCCCAGTGACTGAAGGCATTGGAGCATGAGCCAAATGCGCTTTCAAAAACGCCAGTCTTTGTCTTAAAGCCGCATGTGAAGCCGTCGCCGCTGCCCCTCCATTGTTATAACAGGCGAATGCATCTCTTGGCATTTGACAGCTCTCGTATAGACTGCCCAGGTTTGTCCAAGCGGCTGAATGCCCTTTGTCCAGTTGCACCGCACAAATGTACGCTTGGAGAGCGTCCATTGGCTGATTTTGTTGTTGATATAGCACTCTGTAGAAAAAGGTAATTGATTCTTTTGGAGCTTTTTTTTTATTTTCATCGAAAGATGAGCAGTTTACTTTTTTTTATAGAAAAAAAAAGGCGGCAGACGAGCATACAGTCCACCAGATGGTAAGTGGATACTGTCGTCCATGGACATCCGCGATACATGCCAACATCAGTCCAGAATGACAAACGTTGGCACGCCCCCGGATGCGCTGCCTACCTTTGCTGGTAAGTGGATATTGTCGTCCATGCATAGTCGCGATACATGTCAGCATTAGACGAGAATGACAAACACTGGCGCGCCTCTTTTCTATGGAGGTTTAGCGAAGATTGGAAAAAAGGAACTACTTTATCACTCGTCTTTCTAGAAAAAAATAATAATAGATAATTAATTTTCTAATGCATACAGGGATGGATACACTTAGAGGGGACTTTCTAATGCTACAGGGATACTTAGAGGGGACTAATGACTTAAGGTCACTACTGGTAGTGGAAGTGTAACATCTGTCAAAATGCATTTTTATTCACTTTAAAATGTTTTTGTTAAAAATTATCAAAAATTTATATATCAAATTATTATTTTTTGGTGCGGAACCAAAAACTTAAGTGTTCATTAAACTAAACGTATTTTATAAATGTCCTGTAATTGCTTACTAGTCCTTCTCTAATAACTATAAGGGAGAAAAGAAAAAGTTACGTTATTCTATTTATTGGATTACAAAACTTAAATAATTAGCTCAAGAAGTTTTACCATAATTAAAGCACAAGAAACAACTCTTTTATAAATCAAAAACCTTAATTTATGTTGCAGTGTCGCGCCCTCTCCATCAAACAACAATCAATAATAACAATTAATTTGCTGCTTGATTAAAAGGTTTCATCTAAATAACCACATTCATTCTGATCCTCACATACGTGCTGCGTTATTACACTGGCATTGAAGCAGCAAAATTAACTCAATTGCAGTTTGACCTAATTTGATATTTTGTGGGAGAACTTCACAACAGATTAACACCTGCATAGCCTGCAATGTGGAGGAAGAGTACATGATGCACCTACTGTGCGAATGTCACGGTTAGGCGAGATGGAGATTGAGTCATTTAAAACTCATTCACCTACACTGGAAGCATGTGAATATGAGACCAAGAGTTAAAAATAGCGTTAGGCACATAGACACCATTGTATCGAAGTCAGACTCATAATATAAACCAGTAATGGTAGAAACTAAATTATGTAAGATTATTTTATATTAAGAAATAAATAAAAAAAAAAACAAAAAATATTGGTAACCCAAAAGAATGACTACCGTCAGTTTTATAGAAAATTAACAGTGACATTTCCTTGATATTTCAAATCACGTGCCAAGAATTAAATTATTTTCAAGTACCTAATAAATTTCATTCATTTATTAGGTACCCAATAGTCAAACAAGCACTTGACACACAAACGTGACCTTTTCCACCAGCTTATCACAAGCAAATTCTCAATGAACGTCAAGTGACCATTTCCAACTTTTTCCCGCGCAATCGAGGTGGCGTGCCAACAAAATGCATTAATCAACGTTACTTTACAGTTTTAATGACCAATTACATTCACTTGCAATCGCTTTGTAATTTGTAAATGTAACATGTTTTATTTAGCATAATTGATCTCGTGGTTTTTCAGAAAAGAAATCGCACAATGCTCTATAATATTGACGTGTTGAGTAATGAGGTGTGCGGCGCCCTCCAATCATGCAAAGATTTACCCACAATATAAAGAAATCTTCAATAATCCCTTTCCGCAAAGCTTTTAGCTTTTAGCTACACACTAATTCAGGCTCATGTCATTGATGTCTTACTGGTAATGTAATAGAAGTCCATATTCGCAATAAAACAATGACTTACAACAAGGATCAGTTATGACTTTGTGTTTACATTTTTCCAAAATTTTCAAACCCACACGTTGCGTCACTATCTCTTCACTCGTGTTTGTTTATTCAATTCAGATTCCAATTATTTATTTTGTTAGATTAAGTTCCTTGAGAAAGTCCCTTTGTGACTGATTGAACTATAAGTGAAATTTAAATTCGTAGCATTATCATAGAATCATATTAGAGCTCACGGCGATCCATAAGCAAAATGGCCCATTATTTGTGTACTATCGGTTTGAACCCACGTACCAACACCAATGCAGCGAAATGTATTAAACAAAATGAAATTAGAAAAATTCTCAATGTTGAATTTTACATCAAAAAAACATTTATTAACAAACCAAAGCGCCTATTCCTACTCTAAGCAATTAAGGATTGCAATTCCCACATAAAGTGATCGCTTCGATCGATTAATTGTAGAAAATATAATGAAGATGAATATATAAGATGAATGAAGCTTTGACACTATAACAAAAGCTTCAAAATTCTAACGACACCTTCATACACATTGTGATGTTTACGAACTTTGAAAAACATCCGATGTGGGAAATACCTTTGAACCAAGTTTTATTTATTCATGACTGAACTCACCCAATGGAACACCACGTATCAGCATTCCCTTCGGATTTTTCCACCGAGTTTCTATACGCGATGAAGGCATCGTGCACCTTCCCCTGCGCGGCGTAACACCGGCCCAGTAGGTACAATCCGGCTCCGGATTCCGGTTCCGCCTCCACGGCTCTTTGTAAGCACCATATCGCCGCCCGGGCGCGCGCCGCCGGCTCACCGAGACATATGCAACGGTGGTACAACCAACCTGAAATAATCAAATAAACATTGATTTTATACTTGCATACTTCCTATATTAAAGCTGGCGTTTTAAAACAATCTCACAGAACACTACCGTGAATTATACAGCATTTCCCACTTTATGCTATTTCCCAACACTTCCTTCAAATCCATTCCTTTCATTAAATCTTCAAAAATAGGCAGCGTATCCGGGGCGTGCCAACTGATGTTGGCATATATCCATGGCCGATAGTATCCACGTACTGCCGCCTTATGTCAACTTAATGTTTGACAATCGGCACAATTCAGTTTTATACAAATTATACAAAGAAACGCAACTTATGATGAGTTTCTTTCAATATGAATACATGAAAAGATGCACATACATTTATTTAAATTCCAATAAAACTTAGGGAGGCCTGTCAATCATCAATCAGATTTCAACGTACTATGGGGAGCACCACAAGGCACCGTCCGCAATGTTACTTGTATTTATCATAATCATGTTTGCAACATCTAACGAACACCGTGGGCGTAAGTTAATCAACACTGGATAAGGTCTATATTTATTATTTATGGTAAATGCCCAAGCGGATGATCGTATGTGGTAACTGGGATATTCTACACTACTTTTCCCAGTGCATGATCGCCAGGTAAGGCTCGTTTACCACATGGCCTATCGGTTCTACGACGCAGATAGATATGGCCTGTCCACTGTCGCTTACTTCAAGCGGACATTGGAAGAGGGCCTATGTCCAACAGTGGAGATAATGGAAAATGCAAATTAATGGTCAAACAATAACGGAGCAATCTCAGCTTAGTGATCCTGCCTCCTGTGTCAAATTCATGAGATACATCACTTCAAATCCCGTACGCATGTATTTTCAATAGATTTTTCAGCGACCAGGGGGAAATATAGTGTACATAAACCGCATTCTTATGAATTATTTAACATTATAATCTCATGCAATACTGTAAATACCGGTATACAACATTGTAAGGTCGAGCTGTTTTAAAGCAACAGAGAATGGTGGCCGATGACGATAATTCAATCATCAGGTCACATGATGATCAGGAGTTTTAAAAATTTTATGCATTTTCTGACAGTTTTTATTAGCATAATATAAACATCACATTTAATGCAGGTCAGACGATAATTACTTCGAAACAGGAATTCCGTGCGAGTCGTTTTTAAAATTGAACTTTATTTAATTATGTCATAAAAATGGTGTTCATTGTCAATACATATCATAAAATACGAAACTTTATTGCTGAGGATTTATATATCTTCTTAAGGTTTGCAATATTAGTTGTTCGGTTGCATTCAGGTAAACTGAAACAGGTTTCGATCAACACCATTCAACAAGTTTCTCAATATTTTAATATGTTTAAAGTTATTTAATCAAAATATACATGCTGACTTGCACTATGAACTAAATAATCATTCATTTTCTATAAATATGTGCAAAAAATTAAATTCGTAGAATATGTGATTGAGATTGAAGACAAGAAACTTATGAATTTATCAATGGCTATGCATGCGCTCTAGTCATAAAAACCTTAATGAGTAATGTACTGTATACAGATCATTATTATATGAATTTATCATTTCAGTCAACGTCAGTCTGCGTGTCTCTGTAAGATGCAGGCTTCCCCCAAGGTCAACGTGTACAAAGAGTTCTTTGCCCTGTTTATCTAGTTGTTTCAAATCACCTTCAAGTCCTCCTGGGGCGTCCGATTCAACATTTAAATGAATGAAGGTCTTACATAAGGTCAAGTTTACTGCAATTATTGTTAATTGTATGGTAAATGATATGGCGATTATGTATGATAAAGATTAAAAGATAAAGACTTACCGAGTTGTCTGCAGACATCTGCTTTTAAAGTCGAAGAAAGCTGCGGCTCTTCCAACAGTCTTGCGTACGCATCCCTCGCTGCTTTCCTCAGCCCCCGTGCTTCAAGTAGGTGCGCAGCATGGAAGCTCAGTTCTAGCCTGGTAAATGTAGCATCTTGGTGTGGGGCTAGCCTGGCTCTTCTGAAGTGGACAGCTGCCACAGCCCAATGACGGCGCGCCTTGAACATAAGCGCAAGCCGAAGGTGCGCGTCCGGTGCCCGAGAGAAGCCCGGTGACACATACAATGCCATATGCAGCGCCTTTGTAGCCCTGCCAGAAAAACGATTAACAAAACACCCGTCGCAAAACATAAGACACTAACAATACTTTGTATGAACTACCAACACAATACGCTATTTAGCAGATCCCTGTCAATACAAAACAAAGAGCTATCGTAAAACAATTCGTTTTTACATTTAAAAAGCAGTACAAATGAATGTTGAGACTAGAACACAATGTCAAAGTCTGCACTTGACCGGCCCACAAGGTCAGACGACGCGTAAATAAAGTACGAACAATGTTGTCATAATAAAAGTGCCAGTACACAGACTCGTATAAAATTGTGGGTCCCATAATAAATCTTTACAATTTACTTTTTTGGAAAAAAAAATAGAACGATATCTTTAGAAATGTTTTCAGCGAACGATGCAATAACAATGCCAACGAAAAAAGTTTTATGCTTTCTGTCCATCCATCTTAAAATCTAAACCGGTCGGCTTTTGTGTTGCTTTTACACAGATTGCATTACGCCATGTGGATCTGTTAAGGCTTTGATTATAGTAAGACTGCTCATAGTAAAAAAAGCCAGGTAGATGATATTTGATGGTAAAGAGAACCAAGATCGAAATATGACTGTTCATTGTTAATATTAAACGTGGAATGCACCAGGAATGGCCAGGTGGGTAAGGTATCAAAAGACAGCAATGGAGCGTCCATAATATCCATAAGGGTATATCGAGGAGCGCATCACCGAGGCGTAACGTCACCGATGCGCCCGTGGGGTCGGCGACCGTCTGAGGTTCGTTGGAGCAATCGATCGGACGATGCAACACAACGTCTAGACAGCGACCGCAGTCCGATTTGGATGGAACGCCTATACTGCCTTTATTTAGATGACCTCCGCTGACATTTGCATGCCGAAACAAAGGAGCGAGACAGGTGGCGTTCAGTACTCGCTCGCTGCGATACTCACAACTAAAATAATTAAGTGACGATTATACACGTAATTGCGGCGGACGGTGGGAGCTTTCACCCGGCGCACCGCCCGCAAGAGTGCTCGACACATGTACCTACGGCCGACATCAAAGCCGACATACTGCTTATGCATTGTTCACAGTAATGAGATATGATTGCTGGTTGTCACGCTACATTCAAAAGTCCACCACCCTCGATACTTCCCTGTTCCGAACGTATCGAGGAAGCTATAAATTATTCGATTAGCGAGCGAGGAAAAAGGTTTTTGTTTAATAACGGTTACATAATGTATGAGAACAAAGTAGAGAAAGTAGACACGGCAACAACATGGGCTGGTTAATTGTTACAGATAATGTTAACGCGCACATAATTTCAGTGAATGTAGTGTAGTATGCATTACTCGCTGCATCTCAAATTTTAAATCGCAAATTAATGGTGAACTGCATGCTTAATACATACCAAATAAATATTATATACATACCAAATAAATAATACTAATGATGTAGGTACTTAGAGATTGATGACAATGATGACAAACACTTTGTTCTTGAATATTCATAAAAGCAAATATTTCGAAAACATTTTACACAAAATATTTCAAAATGTTGCTAAAATGTTTACAGACGTTGATCAACGTCGAAGAACAAATATTTGCGAACTTTGTTGAACCATCTTTACAAAATAAACAAGTCTTTTATTCTAGGATTGTGCGTAGAGAACATTGACTTGATAAGCGACAACTATAATGATATATTTCCCAGTGTAAAATATCCATATACATTTATTTTCATGTGGCAGTAACTCTGGTTAAACGGCCATACGCAATAACAAACGTATGCTGATAACATAAGTAAGTGCATTTGAATATGGATAACAGCAAACATCGATCATAATGTTAATCACAAAAACCTCGACAATTATTTTAAACTAAATACATAAATCGAGATACTTAGTGCAATGTATTGTTAATTTATAATTCGCCTTGCTCAGGCAGTGTCGAAGGTTGCGCAGATTATTTCTATACTCATCTTTACTTATGTGTACAATAAAATAATATCAAAGTATCCGGGAATACGTACGGATCGATTATAATCCGAGTCGCTACCTGCCCAACGAGACGCAGTACCGATTCGCTCAGGTAGAGAAATTATGTATACAGAACCCTACTTATACAAACGAAGTGCTCTTTTTAGCTCATTGCTATTCGGATACGTAGCGTGAAATAATCGATTTTGTATCGCGTTGAATGAATGAACATCTGTTATGGAAACACTGCGATGGGATTCAGTTTTATACACGAACGAAAAACGATAATATCGATAAAAGTACATTCCAGATAGACGTGCTTGGTTTGTCAATTGCAATAATTGTAGTGAAATTTTGTCAATTAGTGCAAAAACTGAAGACAAGTATTGTTATGGAGCGTGTTGGCGGGTGGTGGTTCAGCTGCTTAGTAGTGTACCAAGCAGCAGCAGAATGGGTAGGGGGGGGGGAGGTTGGTGGGCGAGAGGGAGAGCACTGGCATGAGGCAGCTCGACCTGACCTAGTTCTGCGCACTCGCGGCGGCTCAAGGACGGATCGACCGCTATTTATAGAGTTCATTCGTCGGTCGTCATAGCATCGCATTCACTTTACATAACTGAAATAAGCTGTCGTCGTCGTAACAATGCCGACACGTCATTCGAGCACCTGAGAACTCGCGCGCTTTCCCACGAAGACGAAGTGAGGGGAGCGATTACGTGCAATTATAACCCAATTCCCCATAAACTCAAGAACTTGACTGACCAAATCACATATTCTTTAATCGACGTCACCTTCCTTTTCATTCATTCATTCCCCTATTCGTATTAAGGCCTGATATTTCTCACATCACAAAGAATAGTCCCCAGCTATCGTCATTTACTGCTTTCCTCCTGCATTCCAACGTTATCGTGTGACAGACGCGACGACGGTTTGTTGATTTTCTTGTCAGTTCTTTGATGTGTTTATATTTCCTGGTATTTAGTAATGACAATAGTTAAGTGTATCGCCTCATTCTAGTACTCGTGATCGCATGACGCAATGCAATGCATTCATCCATCGGTGCACAGTTCACCTGGGCACGTTGCATCTCACGGCCTTGGTGCCACGGCAACAGCGCGGGGCAAACTGCAATTGTATGCACCGTATGCTGTGGAATTTTGTAGGTTTATTTAGTTATTCTTTTCAATGAATTGTTCTCAATTGTTCTTCGTATTGGTGTCAGGTAGTAACTAAGTGCACCGCTGGAAAGGTATTTTTGTTTGTTCAAGAACGAGCTTACTTCGCTCTGTCAAAAAATTAACTCTTATAGTCAAATATAAATTTCTCATTTGCGAGCAAAGAAGTTCCTGTCGATGCAAAATGTTTCTCTATAAAGGTGTTAATTTTCCGATAGCGAAAGAATTTTCTAAATCAATGCAATTATCAATGATTTAAATACTCAAAGATACACCCTACAAACAATAATTTTTAGTTTGTAGTACATAATATACCAAATTCGTCTATGTGAATCATGTGATGACATTGAGAGTTAAAAATACCTGCGTCGGGCGTTGTGTCTTGGCAGCTTGTTTACAAATACGCAAAACGCATTTCTTTCAATACATTTATATCTGTCCTCTGGTGTCACTAGGCGAACATTGTCTATGACGATTATTCTAGAACATTCAAATACGAAAATTACAATAACTAGGCTGATAGACTTACCGCGTCCATAATCGTAAAGGAAGTCCCGAAAAGTAGGACAATGGTGATTGTTTTGATAACTCGCCTTTATTTGGCGAACCAATTGATAGTATCAAATCATATAGTATCGCGCATATTCCGTATAAAGCTTGATGTATTTAGTACCGTACGTGTTGTATATTATGTCGTACGAAATTGATAATGAAGGCGAGGGCTCGTTTATCGCTGCTGACGTCATGCTAGTTGACCTAGTTTCCAGTTTTGCTACCACTAACAGATTAACCCACGAGCATGTGATCTTATAATAAGCGTTATCTGGAGTTATATGTGCCGACTATTTTCAATATTGGCACGCATTTCTTAGCCGTAATTTTGTAAAGTGGCTTGTTAACACGTCGTTTTAAAATGAAGTAGGACTGCAGACGGCCTAAATTTTCAACTATTTGAATTATTTATGTGAAAATAAAGATAATTAAATAGCATAAAAAGGCTTAAAAGTAACGATGTTATTGAATTCAATGTTAAACAAGTAAGTAGGGAAACGTTAAACAAGTCAAGCGAGATAAGCTTGTTGCAGCGAAGTGCATTAGTGCAAGGCACGTAGAGGCCATCCTTACGGTACTTGAGATCTAGGTGCACAACTATGCTGGTACTTAGGTACTAACTTAGGTTTACTCAGTAAGGTATATTTTAGAAATGGACTATTTAATAAAGTTATATTTACAAGTGCATTCATAATAGCTCTTTAAGAAATATTTTGGATTTGGTAAGTCACAACTCACACCGTAGTTTATTATTCTTTTGATGTTAACTTATATGTTTATTCGCTATGATCGAGCGTTTATCGTTTATCTTGTGAGTTAAAGTACATTTGTACAAAAATATTCATTGAATGTCAAAATAGGTCAAATTGTTTGTAGACATTGATAACACGATTTCAAAGAATTCGATGGATCTATTAAAATTACATTGGGAGTGTTATTTAACTTTCAATATTTTTGTATTGACATCTGGAGATATTCATTTTTATTTAAACTATAGCAACAACAGCTTGTTAATATATTGATATTTTTTTTAAATTATATATAACATTTTAATGACCGTGTAATGTGTATTCATAAACATACACGCGTTAGATGTCACACTAAGCACGTAGAGTAAGTACATAGATACTGCAGCGAGGCCTTGATGCGACACATACGCGGAAGTGAGCGGCTCGTGACAGCTGCACTCTGCATTACACTCGGTGCATACAACGCATTACAGAGAAGTGAAGCGATGCACACGACTCGCAATATTATGCCAGTACATTACAAAACGGGTTTGCACTAAGGTTACATGAACTATTAAACGATACTACGCACATTTCATATCTACTAGTTACTAGATAATTAAATTACAAACTTCATCTTCTACTAGCAAACAGGCGTACATATTATGATGAAATAATGCGCGCTCTTGAAACATTTCATATACCAATTAAATGCGTCAAATTCTTGTGCGTGCGTGCTATTTCTATAAATAACTACATAGTTACAAAATATGCAGGAGTAAAAGCATTCTCGTGTTTGAGTTACAACGTAAACTTATACCGGATATATTAAACGTTTTAAAAGTTGGAATTGAAGCCCACATAATATTATGCACAACGAAGCTCCCCTAACACAAAATGAACTGAACATTCTGTACTATTATTACATTACAATCGGCGGAGTGCCCTTGATAACTACCCCATGGCACACAAGTGTCGTAACAAGTCCAATACTTATTTACATGCAGCAAAATTAAAACCTCTGCCCCATCTCTAACATTAAAAGGGTTCAACCCTTTGAGAAATTTTTAGTATACGACGTCATAGATTGTTCATCGGACAATAGCGAGGGCACTAGTACATACGTGCACGTTGGAGTCGCACGCATGCTGTGCGTGCGGGGGGGATGGCGGGCTAGGAGGGGGGGGGGGGGGGGGGAAGTTCAATAGTGACGTAACACCATCTCTCAAGTTTCGACTCAACGGAGCCCTTCCATTGCTCCCTTTTTGCTGTCGCCGGCAGCTTTCTAATAGCCATTGTGCGTAGCGTACAACGTGACGGCCGGATTGTAAGTACGGATCGACATCCGTGAGAAACGCTTTACAGCGATCATGCTCGTATCAACATAACTTCATACGCCTTATACTACTTGCACCTGTAACTCGTTTAATATGTTTGTTACCAAGCACTTTTGAGCACAATACACCTACATTTTTTTATATGACACATCTTCAAACATTTTCATATATGTAGTTAGAGAGAAAGTGAAATAAGCTACAAGAACCATGACCAACAAAGAATGTGACGGCATTCTTGCTAATGGAATGTTATCATTATAAAAAAACATAATATTTCAACTGAGAATTCTAATTTCAGAAATTATGTTGCTGATGTAAGGAGTACGCATTCGAAAAAATCAGATTAATTTTCCATTATGTCTTTACTTCAAAAACCCGTCGCATAAATTTTAAGGAAATCAAACAACAGCTTCGTCGAAACTGTTGTACTTATGAAAACATTTTGTGACTATAGTAGAATAGCTATAAAGTATGGTATTATGTATTTCATTTTCACGTAACCAGCGATGTACAGACAGTTGAGTTAGGTATTTTGTTGCTAACAAAGCAACAAAGCTCGGTTACTCATAGTGGCCTTGCGGGCGTGACGTCGCGCCGCGCCCGCACTTACGTGACGTATAGTGATTCGTGACGTATAGCTTTTTTCGCGGAAATTCCGGCGCGGCCATCGCTCGCGGATCAAGCGCGACAACGCAAATCAAACGATACGGAACATCGCTAGTGCTAAAAATCATTTATTAATAATACACGCGTGACTTGTGCATTTTTATATTTAATATATAGATGGATACATATATTTTATTGTATTATACATCAAAATATACAAAAGGGAAACACAAAATACAGGTAGGTAATTAGAAGTTCAACTGACGGCCTTGTTGCTAAAGCGATTTTCTCCAGGCAACTTGGGGTGGTAAGGAGAAGTTTGTGGTGAATACTTAGACGGTGCAATAAAAATATTAATGTCTTAGTTGAAACTTTTTCAACTATAATTTCTATAATACAGCTTTTCTATAATACACTCGTATTAAGAAATAAATTAATTGTTTATACTGATTATTAAAACAAAGTAAAAGCTGTAATGGGCTGTTGATATTATTAAGTGTTGGTTATTATTAGGGATTTTATTGGCAAATTTATTTTATTTATTTAAACCTTCTTTAATAGACGAATCCGAAAAAGTTTCGAGTTGTTTACTTTAAAATGTTTTGTCGTGTAAAACGATATCTATATATTGTAAAAAATCTCATAAATTTTAATGAACAATATATTTACATATTTTTCTTGTCATTCTTGTCAAATGCAGTCGTACTGTCTATACTAATATAATAAAGAAATAAAATTGTGTGTTTGTTTGTATGTTGCGGGCAATCTCTGGAACTACTGAACCGATTTCAAAAATTATTTCACAAATAGGAAGCTACATTATCCGTGTCTAATATAGGCTATATTTATTTTGAAATTTGAAAAAATCTTATAAACCAAAGCGAAGCGAGGGCGGGTCTCTAGTCGTAAATGAAATCTTTTGTGGAAGTTCTAACACAGCTGTAATATCATAGAAATATCTCGTTTCTTATTAATATGAACAAAGAACTCGCGCCTCTTTGCACGTGTAAAAACAAAAACACTAGTTAGCGTAAAAACTAGGGCAGTCTTCTTGACACAGTTCATGCCCTGCGTGGGTGGCTGTCCTACAGATGTGGGCGGTTCACTTACGTAACCCAAACAAGCGAAGGGCACCCGCTTGCAACACAAACCTTTCGCAACAAACGCCCTATCGCTTTTTGTACTAGCATGACAAACATTTCGGATAGCAAAGAATTAAGAGTTCGCTGCGACCATATTTAGTATCTGTGAAGTTAATGTGTACGTTTGTTTGAACATTTGGTAATGTAGGAAGCGATTTCTCGAGAGCGGACGAGGTCATTGACAGGGCGAAGGCGTGCGGCGCGGATGCAGCGAGTGCACCGAGCGAGTTCCGGTGCACTACGCAGCAGGTATAAATAGCGATCCGTTAGTGTCGACGACCGCGCGCCGTCACCATACTACACTTGCCATGTTCTCAGCCTCAACTCTTTGACCCAGTTATTAACAAAGAGACATTACCTACGTCACGAGACGAGGTAAATTTCATAAAATCGAAAAGTCGCCCTCGCCTTGGTGGTGTGAGAACGCTCCGCAGAGACGCGCTTAGCCCGAAACTCAGTTTAGAACCAAGATGGGGGAAGGAGACAGGGGGGAAGGGGAGCGAGCTAATAATGCATACGCCCTTCGTAGACTACTCTATAGAGGCAAAGCGGTGCGCGCGCGGCCCCTCTCGCCCGGCGTGGCCCTATGCGTGAAAGGGCCTTTGCGTACGTGACGCGGTGCTCGTTGCGGGTCGGAGTGCGGGGGCAAGGAGCCCCGCCCGCACATCTTCCGAATCTCTGCTTAGATGCACTCTTCAGCTGGGGTCGAGAGCAGAGTCCTCTACTGCGCACTTACTATTATAGCGGCCCGTCCCATACGCAGGCTAATTTACATTAACGAGATTGAATGCGAAAGTACCGCTAGTTGCCATGGCTGTAACATCGCGTAATGCCCCTAGATAGACGTAGCTCTGTTAAAATCCGGTTAGGTGGAATACTCCGCTATTCTGTTACTATGTGGCGGTCTCCGTTCGGCGAGCTCGTATCTGTTATATAATGTAGCCATTGTGATGTCACGATTCGCATGAACGTATTATTATAAAATGTATGTTCACATTTGCACCTGACATTGCAATATAATTAAGAACAGACGTTAAATAACAATGAACACGTGCCGTAAATAGCGGTCTTAATCTCTACATCACTTTTAGTTGTAAATTCATCAGAAAATTATCAAATTGAACAACAAGAGCAAAGGTGGATGTCAATATGTTTTATTTATGAGAATATATTTAAAGTCCAATTTTACATCCAAATCTCGTCCGGATATGAGTTTAGGACCGTATGTATAATTGTATTGTTCAAACTGTTCAAAGAAGCGCAGCAGCGCAAGGTCAATAGCGTTGCATCTGCAAGTTAATTGCACACGCACGTATTCTATGGTGCAGCATAAATAATCACGGCACGCGCCGACCGCTGCGCATAAATAACCTAACCACTGCCATAAAACTTGCCATTTGCAAAACGCTATTAAAATAATGCGCGACCATTTGTCCCAGCCCAACAACGTTAAAACATCTTTTGCAACATTTTAACGTGTGTTAAAGTTAAGAAACAAAGTTTAATGAATATAAGCTGCATGCAGTATAGTACAGTTAACACGATAAGAGAAATCTATGAAGAGAGTAGAAACGCTACAGACCGCCGGAAAAGTTCACCGGTAAATTAACCGAATGCAATTACAGTTACTATAAGTAGCGAGCGAGCAACATGCGCGGAAAATTTATCGCTTTCTACTATACTACTCACTGTGTACAACCGATGCATGTTGTAAAATGCATAACAATATCTATCAACCAGTCACGGCGCGCTGTCGAAACGCGTTGACCGATAAGCCAATTAAACGACGAGTATACGACATGCAGTAATACACCGAATGACTTTTATCAATTTATCTTATGTTTCCAAAACAATAGATATAATGAATAATGAGGGATAAATCGTGTGTGTACATTTGATACACCAAACCAAACACTGAACATCTTGAGAAATATACGATGTAAAATATATTGTAACTGCGCTAACCCGACTGTAATGTTTACTCTCTGTTAGTCTCTGGTTAGTGACATTTACTGGTTCGGCTAAGCTACTTCTAAATTTGTGCTCACGATAACAATGAGATTATGCAGAAACCATTATTGTAATGTTTGATGTCCAAAAGGAGTTAGCGGTAACAACAATTATTAAATTACATAAGGTTAGACAGTGTCTAAATATTGGCAACTATTAGTTCTTAAGAAAATAAACGTCTGAAACGTTTAAAAAATAATATACATTAGCATGCGCGATAGATAATGTGTAGATAATTAAAAGTCGTTTATTACAAACTAATGGTTGCAGGACGTGAAAGCGACGACGGCAGATGTATCCGCCAAGTGATTTCCTAGTGTGTGTAGCGTCTAACAAAGGGTCCAAGCTAGTTCAAGGAGCAGCTGATGTCATGACAGGTGGTGGCAGCAGCCGACATACACCTGCCGAGGGCACGCGCCACCGCAAGCTGCTCTAGCAATTACATATCATTCTTTATTACCATCGATATAAATGTAGCTGACATTCTATCGCACACGTACCAGCAATTGACTACAAATGTCAAGTTACATAACGAAGTAAATAAAATTCCCAGTAAAACCAGTCAAAAATAAGAAAAAATACTAGAAATCCGCTTGAACGATGTACCTTGAATAGTAATTCAGGAATTATACATTGAAATAGACCTTGTCTATCGAGAGAACAGGACTAGGTTTACTGGAGCATTCACAACATGAATCAATGAATGATGAAGGCGAAGCTGCGAAACACGATTACATTTTTATTGGATTTTAATAATAAGATTTTGCATTATTATATTAATTTTGCTCACGGATAAAATGTGTAAATTTAAGCAAATAATTTGTTTCAATGACGCAATTGTCGTTGGAAATACCATGTTCCGGCTTAGATAGGCATGAAAGGACTCGCCCAGCATACTAACGAACAAGTTTTACGAGCCGAACAAGTCTAGTTGTATGAGAGCTTCAAAGTGTAGGATACCGTTAGTGGATGCAGTTACCGGTGTTGCGTAGATAATACGCGGGACCGGTCCGCGACCGATAGCCGCTGTTGCTTGGTGATAACCAACACGATATCGCAAATACGGGTACATAAAAGATGGCTCCGCGATAGACGGCAGGCACGCGTATCAAATATGACAGGTATCAGGTATGTGTGATGTTACTAACTATTAAAGTGATATACTATGAGAGGTAAATACTCCAAAAGCCTTCAACGAATGAACTCGCTAATACGATTAGAGGCTTTAATTTGCAATTCGGTACGAATCGTTCAATTATAAATTTTGGTTGCGAATTGCGATATCTAGATTCGTGGAACGAAACGAAAAACTGGTGACGAGCTCGTGACTCGAGTGAACAAAAGGATTTTATCTGCGTAAAAAGTTTGGGATTTTGTCATTTCGATTCATCAGAATTAGAGGTTTTTCCAAAATGAGGAAGTATGCATTAACAAATGATTGTCGCGCAAAAATACCGTTTACCGGTATCAAAATGACGTAACTGTAAGCCGGATAAAAGTGCGCGAAATCCGAGCGGACACGTCGTATACGTGACTCAGTCATTTTCTCGTATTCATACGTAATGGATAATGACGATGGTGACTAGTTGACTACTCATCCCGTGTCACAGATAAGTTTTACTACGAGACGGAATTATGTGTAACGCATTCACGCGATTGAATGGAGTTCATCTACTGGAATATTTCAAATATTTCCGCTAAACCATATTAAATACGAACTCAATACACGAGTATGAGAACTTAATTTGTGTTCAAATGTGTGACTGAGTACAAAATAAGAGAAAATAGTGATTAAGATTTAGGTGACAGTTACACGATACTTCTGTAATACAATAGGTGGATACTTCTTTACTACGTTGATGTCTATACTCTATGTGTAGTTATTATAAACGGTGTAATGTCATTACATTCTTAGGCAATGTTAATTTAAATAATATAAATTGTTTAGATTCACACAAAATTAACGTACAATAAAATATGTTTAACTACATCGCAAACAAATCGACATTCGGTTTTTTGATGTCTATCCAATTAATTATTATTATATTATAAATAAATAAATAAATATTTAGCACTTTTCTTACACACAAACCATTCATGTTCGTCTCAAAATGTTCCAACTAATAGCGATTCATCTCTTTCGTGCGTACCTATAAACATCCATTTTGGTAACATCGAGCGCTTTCTATTTGAAAGGGCTCGAGGAAAGTTGTCAATACTTTTGAACAATATAGTTTTCTCAAACTAATTCAATTAACTTTAACTAGTTCAATTATTCTATATTTGTGAGCTGGGAATTAAACTAGTTCTACTTACAAATATTTTGCTTTTTGAAAGTTTAAGATACCAGCTACATAAAATACATCTGATATTATAAAAACACCGTCCGGGTACTTGTACCGTTGGTGCACTCAGTAATACGTGTCCCAACGCAACAATGCGTAAATGCAATTGCCTTGCATACTAGTTATGACTAGGCGAAGGGAGCGGCGAGGTATCGCAGTATCGCGTGCGGCGGCAGCGTTGCGGCTACACCACCGACCTACATTTTATGCGGCGAGTTCATTGTTTACCAGCCGTGCACGCATCGCCCTCACCAATATTTATACACTACCCTCAGTCGTGATCTCGTCTTCACACAAAAAATAGTTCGCAACTGGCGACCCGATCCGATGAATGGGGGAGGCCGCTTTAACCGGATACCTGCGAAATAACAACAACAAAAACGTATGCACATGCACACAAACAAAAACGCGACCTCTTGACGGGACCAGCTCCAGAGTCGTCGGACGTCGACGTAGGTGTCTGCATTTCGGAAACAAAACACAATAGAAGGTGTGTGCGAACGTGACATAGGGATACTGGCGGCAGGTTGAGAGAAAGAGGAGGCATGAGGGGCCGACGTAAACAAACCGCGAGCGGGAGCTTCGACCGCACTCACCATTTCGGGGATCCTCGGTGGATCCAGGGCGGAGTGAAGTAGCCACTGCGGCCCACGTAGTGAAGAGCGGAGACGTCGTCAATGGAATCAGCACAAGCACTCAGTCACATAGATGGTCCAGCGCACGCACACGGCACATACGATCACGACACGTCCCGTCCTACACTACGATCGCGGCCCGAGCCAATGCAGTTTACGTCACCGCATCCCGCTCCCGACTGGCTGTTCACGGCGTGAGCGAGCGACGACCTCGCTGCAGCGTGCACCGCCCCGCAACCCGCCGCTGCGCGCCCTGCCGCGCTCCCTCCCCGCGCCGGCCCTACGCCCCGCGCCGGCCCTACGCCCCGCGCCCCTCCACGCTCGTCCTACGTCCGGTGAGATGGTGAATCACGAACGACACGAACGAGCTATGTTTCGCTTTCCGTCCAAAATTATTGTTCCTACACAAATTTATTGTCCGTCCGGTTTGTGACGAAACACGGAACGCTCGTTAACGATTATATTTACGTAATATATTTGTTTTATTTTTTAGATAGGCATGTATTGACGTATGTCTTCATTGACGTATGTATTTGAAATACATTTGTGTAAAAGTACCTGCCTGAGAACCCATTTATTTTTGGTTCTCTCGTTAGCATGATGTTACTTAATCACAATCATTGGTAGATTTAAATTTTACATTGAAACATTATAAGTTTTGTTACAAGAATGACATCATAATAATTAGTTCTTTAGGAAATATTTTTTTAAGTACACTTTTTTCAGTAATATTTGTTATTGTAGCGATAGGAGTCTGCTAATATAGACAGCAATTTAAAATTATATATCTACTTTTGATTAAAAAAAAAAGAATAATCCGTATTAAAAAGAAATCATAATCCATATAAAAGAGAGAACCATGCTCACCATTCAAATGCATTATAATGATAGTAACACAGGCCTAATCCATATAAGAATAGTGGATCCTTCCAGTTGTCCTGTTCCAAAGCATAGAATTTCTGATAAGCTGACATAGCTGAAACAAATTATTACATAAACAAAATTCCATTACAAAAGTCAACTAAATAATAAACCAATTAATTATAATTGATTGGTAACTATATAAGAAAATCACAGATTTTTTGTTCAACGGCAGGATTGGAATCTCACAAACGTTTTTAATATGTAAGTATTTTTTTTCTATAAAATTTCTTCAGGACTGAGAAACAATCAGCGGGCTTTACTCTTATAATCCCTCTTGTATGTATCCATCTTGGGAGGGCTCATGGTGAATCCCGCAGCGACGTGAAAGCGCCAGACTGGCTGAGTTACCTCTCTTTCACAAAAGACTACCGTGAGACATACCAACGTGTTTAGGGAGTGAGTGAAATTTGTCAAAGTCCATTTCATATTCTATTCCATTCATCGAGAGGAATAACTCACCACCCCATCCCAATGAGTCGAAATTATAATAGAATAAAAGAAACCCCTTATCCCATTAACTACCCACTTCTCATTCTATCCCATCCTCCACGAAAGAATGCAATGTAATGGGATGACAAAAATTCTTAATCCCCATCTCCCTATTTCCCATCCGCCCCAAAGCTTACTTCCAAATCCACTTTCACATCTCCTAATGTAGGCAGCGCAAACGGGGGCGTACGTTCGTCATTCTGGATTGACATTGGCATGTATCGGGGATGTCTGTAGGCGACAATAGCAACTCATCACAAGTGCTTATTTCTATAAAAAAAAGACGTTTCGCAACTGTTCCTGATTTTTCACGACCTGCTTTATTCAATATTTAATAGGGTATTAGATTATTATTAAATAATAGCACTATGTCACAAAATAAAAAAATAAATTAAGTACCCTTTTCAAATGGTCGTGTTTGTTCCTATATTTGTCTCGTAGTAAGAATATATAAGTGATTTCATTTCACGTGTACCATTTTTTAAGGTACGGTTCACAGTAAAATGGACCAATCATTAAACATCTACTATATATAATACATATTATAAATTTATTAAAAAAAAAAATTAATTATTTTTTAACCAGATGATTTGTCACCTGTCTATTCGTAGTCGTACCAGTATATTGGAGCATTTAAAACAAAAAAAAAAAAGAACGTACAAAAAACATTTTAAATTCGTTACTTTTTCTTTTATGGCAGGGAAGAACTTTTCGCTTAAAATGCCAACAGTAATCGCCTGACAAAGCTGCGTTCCAATGACCATATTGCCGCTGTTCAAGCTTTTTTTACATCCTGATGGAATCGTTCTCCTAGCTCTTCGCTGATAGGTCCAAGATTCGAAGTTAAAAAATTGAAATGCGAATGGAGAAAATGGACTTTTAACGACATTCTGCATCCCATCTCTGTGTATGTTTTTATTAAGTAATAAATTGATGACTATGTGATCTGCATTTTCTGCTATAAAACATTAGTCATTTAAATTAAACAATTAATTTAAATTAATCACTGGATAAGCCATAGCAAGAACGTTTAGCAATGTACATGCGTTCATGTCTGTGTCATATTTTAGCTTTTGATCGAAATATTGGATCTTCGTTAAATGATTACTTGTGCTGACACTTCTTTCATTTTCTTCGCGGAATCCACGGCTTTTCTTGATACACAATACGACCAAAATCTAGAAAATATGCCTTCCACACTGTTTCAGCTAAGTTTTTTGCTACTTTAAAATAAATATATCCTATACATACACTTATTCTAATATTCTTATATCGTCACCCCTATGCCAAAACCACGAATGTGCAATTGGATAGTTTTGAGAAAAAACGATTTTAAATTTTTCATTCGCTGTGAAAAATGGGGATTATGCTTTAGCTCAGTGATTTCTCAGAAATATTAGTTGTACACGCCCTATTTATACTATGTGAGGTTCATGTTATGTGCAATATCTAACAATAAGCCCTATAAACATCGCATTATCTAACAATCACCAAATTTGCACATACGTGGTTCTGGCGGGTGACGAATATATATACTATATAATATTCTATGTACTAATACTTGGATAATATATAATTATATAATATTCTATGTACTAATACTTGGATAATATATAATTATATAATATTATATGTACTTATTTTATGTAAACACTATATTATAGAGTAATCTACACAAAGCAAAACTTATGTGTGAATTTTTGTGACGGTCACTTCTGTGCGTGTTCATTTTGAAAAACTATTTATTCTTGCTCGAGAATAGTTATTTACAAAGTTTCTAACATAAAATAAACAGATATCGTCAACTACGGATTTTTTTTAAATAGAAAAACGGTGGCTGACTAGCATACCGTCCACCTGATGGTAAGTGGATACTGTCGTCCATAGACATCCGCGATACATGCCAACATCAGTCCAGAATGACAAACGTTGGCACGCCCCCGGATGCGCTGCCTACCTTTGGAGATTAAGGAATTGATTGGGAAAATGGGGAGGGAGAGGATGGGATGGGAATGGGCTCTGGAATATCTCACTCACTACATTGGGGAAATACGATAAAGTAAGAAATGCAGTACATTTCAAGGTAGTCTTTTGTCAGTGAGTGGTAACGTGGCCAGTCGAGTGCACCCAGCGGATGTGGGAATGCAGCATGCACTCTCCCCCTATCAACCATACCCTACCCTGTCATACTCAAAATTAGTGATGGAAATATTTGGCACCCACTATCAGTGCTAGTAAACTGCCATTGTAGCCATCCGTTCTCTAAGCACTGAAATCGTGTAATTAATAAAGAATAAATAACTGAAGATACTAAAAAACGATCGATGAAATCAAAATATATAGAAAAATGACGAAATTATCAGTCAAAGTTATAAAGGGAGCGCGCTACTATATAAATGACGTAACTAACACAGTACATAGTGCCATTTAATCACGCATGAGTAATCCGCATCTCAAATATTCTCAAGAACATATCTGGGTAATTTTATCTAGGTAATTAGTACCTTCTTAGTCATCAGAAAATTAGGTAATAAAAACTGAGAAATCGTTTGCAATATGAGTTTATTTTCTCATACGGTTATTGAATAAGCCAGGAAAATATAAATCTCTAATCAAAACATTTTCCCCGAGACGCAGGCCCCTGCGTAAAGTATCGACCACTTGAACATTCGCACAAATACAAAGTTCCTTTGCAGCTCATTATCAACTTATTTAATAAGCGGTTAGATAGCGCCAACCGCAAATATAACATTGTAGAACAAAACCTATTCATTCAATTAGAGCAACGAAAATTAACTTTAAAATCACCAAAATAACTCGTTTACGAACGCAATAAAAATTGTAATCCTTACGACATCTCGGTGGGTCAATGCTGTAGTTTAGCGTTTGGATGCATAATATCTGCCAACACAGCCAACTTATTACACAGACTGTAAACTAATCCTCATTTGTAGCTTCCTCATTGTAAACTTATGTTCTGAGGAAATAAATATACAGTGGATTTCATTAATAACGACCTCGGTTGTAACGACTTTTCGGTTATAGCGACGTCGAACTTACGTCCCTAGAATTTAAAGCATACTTTCGTAGGAAATTCATTCGGCAATAGCGACTCCGGATATAACGCCTAATTCGGGTATAACGACTTGTTTTTATGAACTATTTGGGACAGATTCCTAGAAATTCCTTGCGGATATTGAGACTGAGTCGGCAAAGGCACAAAGACTCATTCATAAGCTTTAATGTAACGTAAACAAAGGATAAGAATCTTTTGTTTACATTCGCAGATGGTCAAATGCTTTGTTTGTGTGTAGGGTTACTTAGCATGTGCACGAAGTTAAAATTATGAATCAGTTACGTAGCAATTTCCAGTGAGTAAACATCGTTTCTTAAACTTGTGAACATGGCTCCTAGACGTACATTTACTGTTAAAGAAAAAGTGGACATCATTTCGAGACTGGAAAATGGTGAAAACAATGTTGATCTGTGTAAACAATTTGGAGTTTCACATTCTACAATATCAACGATGTGGAAAAACCGCGCTAAAATTATGCAGTGTTTTGAATCAAAATCCCTGAAAATAAAGAAAAATCGTAATCCAACTCATCAAGATATTGAAAATGTACTTCTAGTGTGGTTTAAAGCACAGAGAAGCCAAAAGGTACCTATAAGCGGTCCTCTTTTGCAAGAGAAAGCTAATCATTTTGCCAGACAGCTTGGGAAAACAGACTTTAAATGTTCAGAAAGCTGGATTTACAGATTTAGACAACGTCATGATATAGTGGTCGGTAAAGTTTGTGGAGAAGCCGCTAGTGTATCGCAAAACGACTGTGATAATTGGTTGCGAACAGTTTTACCAAAATTAACTGAGGGATATACCGACAGTCAAATATGGAACGCTGATGAGACCGGATTATTTTTTAAATTGACTCCGGATAGAACGCTAAAATTCAAAGGAGAAAAATGTACAGGAGGGAAACTATCAAAAGATAGAATAACGGTGCTTGTTGCTTCAAGTATGGAAGGTGAAAAACGTAAATTGCTGGTTATAGGTAAGGCGAAAAAACCAAGGTGTTTCAAGAATGTTAAAACTTTGCCAGTTGATTACGAAGCCAACAAAAAGGCGTGGATGACATCAGAAATTTTTGAAAAAGTTTTACGGAAATGGGACTCTGAGCTAAGAAGAAACAATAAAAAAATCATCTTATTTATTGACAATTGTCCAGCTCACCCACACATTCAAAAATTGACTAACATAAAACTGGCATTTTTACCACCAAACACCACGTCAGTTATTCAGCCTATCGATCAAGGTATGTATTATTAAGACTCTGAAAAGCCATTATCGAAAGCTTCTTGTCGAGAAAATGGTAAACGACAATGAAAACAGCTCGACTCCTTTCGCCGTCAATCTTCTGGATGGCATTGAAATGTTAACAACAGCATGGGCACGAGTTACTCCAGATACAATAAAAAAATGTTTTTCACATGCTGGGTTTGGTAAATTTTCTACCATTAATACAACTGATGAAGATTCTGATGATGAAATGGATAACTTGCCATTGGCGAGATTATCATCAGCGGAAGCAACAGTTACGGATTGGGAAACTTATGTGAATATTGATGATCAAGTTATCACTACTGATGACTTGACGGATAATGAAATTATTGAGTCTGTACTTCAAACACAAGAAAAGGAGCATGAAGAAGAGGAAGAGGATTGCAATGTAAACGAGATTCCAACAATTAGAGATGCATTATGTGCTATTACAACGCTCAAAAAGTACTGTTTATTTGGAGAAGGCAATAATAATTTAGATGTAGAGGGAATTATGAAAATGGAATATACCTTACAGCGTGCACAAAAGTCTAAACTTAAGCAGTGCACTATAACTCGTTTTTTTAGTAACAGCCGTGTATAATATAAATAAATGATAAATAAATAAATATGTATACATATGTACGTGATTTTTTATTATTTCGGATATAGAGACCTCCGGATATAGCGACGACATTAAAGTGGTCCCTCCGCCGTCGTTATAACCGAAATCCACTGTATTTGTAAAAAAAAAACACCTTAGGTCGGAAAAGATTAATATAATATTGTATCAATAAAATTCCAGCATTCATTGGGTTTTCCTTTCAATGATGTTCAAATTAAATACAGAAAACAATGTGTGGAAACAAATATTACCCATCCATTTTGCACATTTAAATATTGGTTTTCCCTGTGATATGGTGCAAATTGCAAAAGAGTAAAATACACAGGAAAATAATATTATGTTGACTATGGTTCTTCTATGGTTAAAACATATATTTTTACTGCTATGATTTTTTATGGAAATTGAAACAATTTTAGAGAGATTTCAAGGAAATCTACCTATTACGACTTAAATTTCGGACAAATTTCACTACATCTCAATTTTAGAGTGACTAGCTGAATCTACAACATCAATCAGATTCAAGGTTATTCAAATTAAATTTAGTAGAAAAATCTCGGTTATAAGATCGATGAGTCAAATACGTTCAATAGTTCCAAAATAATTATGACGGTGTAAACTTTTCAAAAATTATAATAAGTGTTGTTTATTTATTTCCTCTTATTTTGTAAATTATTACAAAAGGCGCACTTAATGCCTTGCAGCATTAGTTTTAGAAGGGGAGAGTGCACGCTGCAATCTAACAGCCGCCAGGCGCACTCGACTGGCCTTGTTGCCCCTCTCCCACAGAAGACTACTTTGAAATGTACTGCATTTCCCAGTTTATCTTATTCCCCAATGTACGTAGGTACGTGTTTCGGTAGTGAGTGAGATATGCCAGAGCCTACTCCCATCCCATCCTATCACTCCCTATTTTGACAACCCTTTCTCCAAATCCATTTCTCCGTGGATGTCTATGGGCGACAGTATCCACTTACCACCAGATGGACTGAATGCTCGTCTGCCGCCTTTTCTCTATAAAAAAAACCTTTAGGCTATGCAGGACATGAAGTGGTAGGGGAATAAATAAATGTAACAAATATAGAAGATAGAAAATACTAGTGAAGTAAATACATATATACATACATATTCACATAGACTATAAACAGTTACGCCGTCGAAAGATTACAGATTTAACAGTTCATGAACAGTTGGTTGAGATAACTTTTGAAGTGGCATAAAAAAATACAAACTACGATAATAATATTTTCATTGTTAATACGCGCTCTCAAAGCAATTTTCACGCGAAAATGACAGTTAGGCGATTTTACATTAAACGTAATTGTTTGGAGCATTAAATATTTTTTTATAACTAAGAAATCTATTATTTTTTCATCAGTGAAGTGCTGTTACAATGTTAGGTCATGTGTGTAGTTCGAAATACTGAATACCGATACCCAATTATTGGTAACGTAGTCTGAGAGTGCAATGATAAAAACTTAAAACTGGCGTCACATTTAACTTAAAACTGGCGTTGTGAACAGCACAATTAGAATATTCCCCATTATACAGGTGATAGAAAACGCATTTAAAATAATCTCAGTACAAAATGCATTAAAAATAATCTCAATACAAAGACAATGTCCAAACCTTTAGCATAATCCTCTAATAGAAGATGAAAATGTCCTAATTTGCAGTAAGTCTTAGGGTCTATACAGATATCTCTTCTTGCGCCTGGTGAACAAGCTCTTTCTTCCTCCTGTGAACAAACATTATGATTCATAATAATCAGGTATGATTCATAATTTATGAATGTTTAGAACAGTCAATACAATGTCAACCTATAATATTCTACTACAGGGTTCTCGCCTATTAATTACAATGTGTTTCAAGCCATATTATGTGCATTACATTTTATTTAGAAGATAATATTAAAAACATACCCCACATTTTTAGTTATTGGGTAGACACGTTTTCTTACAATATTTTCCTTTACAGCTTAGTTATAGATAATTGAATAATATATGGTATATACTAGGCTGTCACCGTTTCAAAAATGAATTTTTAAAAAAGCAAATAAAACTATTGACATAATAGTACAGAGTATTAACACAGTGATACCCACCCCACTCCCAAATTATCCTCCTTATCACAAAAAACAACCACATAACAATATGGTTTATGTGATAAGGGAGTTTAAAACAATTTAAAACTGTTTGAAACCAGCTCTCAAACTAAGAATTTAGATGCTCCTTAAAATGATTACAGTGTGCTTAAATGATTAATAATAATATGCTATATTTCTTTAAAACTTGCAATAACTTCCGGTATTCCAAGTACATGATAACTTGTTGGAAACAGTGAGAAAGCTAGCTTTCCAAAGAATTAAAAAAGTCTGGGCATGAATATTATCTACCAATCTACTGTTTTGACGACTGATGTGGGGCTATGAGGGACTGTGGGCCTGTGCCCTGCAGTGAGACCTTATAACTTTATAAAGTTGTTGGTTTTTTATAGACAAGTGGGCAGACAAGCAACCGGTCTCACATGATGGTGTTACCGTAGCCCATGGACACCTGCAACACCAGGGGGTATGTGGGTGCGCCCGACCTTGCAACTGTGTTTTGTTGCTGCAACCAGCAACTGCAAGTGGTAACT
This sequence comes from Sesia bembeciformis, assembly GCA_943735995.1. NCBI lineage: Eukaryota > Metazoa > Arthropoda > Insecta > Lepidoptera > Sesiidae > Sesia > Sesia bembeciformis. The sequence continues at coordinate 5,725,288 of OX031026.1, read as the reverse complement.
GAATGCCTCAGTGATGACAACTGAAAGTTCCTACATTTGCACAGCGCTTAAGTTAACTCTCACCTTAACTGTTTTAGACTTGAGTTTTCATCCTCAGAGGTTTTAAAGACTGTTTTAAATCAATTAGGTAAATCTTTATAAAAATAACATTTTTGGATATTAGTATTAATGTAATGATAATTGTGTATAATTAGAATAGATTGCAATAGTACTGATATGTCTATAGAACAGGGATTAAGTCCTCTAATGTATTAGGTATAAGATGTTTACTGTGTGGTCACTGTGAGCTGCAACCGGGTAACTGATAGCTAAACAGGAATTAAATGAAGTTCTTTCACATGTCATTGCGAGGTTTTGCTACCAGCTTTCAGTGAAAAATACAGTGGGGGCAGTATAAACTAATTTTAATTTCATATACATTCTACCCCACTGGTGAGACAGACAGGAATAAACTGACTCGACAGTTAATCAATTGACAGCATGTGCCGGATGGTTAAAGATTAAGAAAAAACATTATTAGTACCTTAACTTGAACCAGCATCCCTTCCAAATACTTAACAGCTTTAAGTATGAGCGCTCTAGTCCTGACATGTTCACTGCCCCGCAACTTCAGGAAACCAAACTGGCGACTGAAAATTTATAAAACATTTTTATTTGTAAACTGAAAATAATAAACAACAGTAGTTCAGAATAATATTCAGAAATAGGTGTATATCAGAAATTAACATATTTAGAATATGTTAAACTAACTTAAGAAATTGTGTTTTAAAATTCCAGGTTTAAATAATAATTTAAATAATTAACATCTATCCTATGACAGTGACTAACTGGAGTGATACATAAAATTTTGCATCTAAGTGTTAATAAACTAGCATCACCCACATTGTGTCTCGCTTCTTAAAATCTGATAATGGTTCCAAAAGGTTTTTGATCAGCTCTGAAATTAAGCCGCGTGGATTTTGCGTTTCGTGTATATAGCAAACGTTCAGACAGGGGTTACAGGGACTTTATTTTAATCACTGCAATCAAAGGCAATGAGAGTTACAGGTCTAAATATCAACTTTAACTTCTTTTTAAAGCCTTTTTGTAGCAGTTACAATAACTCCGACGTAAAGAGTGTAACAAGCTACTTGACCATTTATATTTGACCGTGGTTTGACGCAAAAAAGTTTTCATGTGACTTGTTTATTTATGAACAGATCTATTGTTTATTGACGTGTTGGATGCAGTTTTGTTTCTGATTATTTTTTATTAAATTCAGATAAATTAGTTATTCGAATAAGTACCTGTCAAGCTCTGACAAAACTTGCAACTCTTGCGAGGTTAGATGCAACTCTTCTTTTTCGTCCATTGCATAGAAAATACCATAAATTATTTAAACTAAACAATTGATATAAAGATTTGCATAATTTATAGCAAATTAATTAAACTTCACAGGTATACAAGAATTAGATTTCACTCAAAAAAATGGAAAAACACCGTAAGTTGGACATACGATATAGAGACGACGAAACGTCATAATAAGAGTTTCATTTAACATACATCAATAACTAAATCATAATAAAAACAAAATTTTCTGAAAACGTAATTATCATATTTTTTAACCCTTTATGTAATATATCGGTTAGGAGATGAAATAGGTTACAAAATAGCAAAATAAACTATTAATTTGAAATTGAATGTTATTGAAAATCTCAGCAACGTAAAAGGTCACAGTGAAAAGGAACGTGAATGTTTTTTTTTCTAAATTCTTGAAGACCTAAATACAAATTTGTTTGGCCATTATACTTCCCTCATCGACATAGCTAGTTATCAAAATCTTTTATATTTATATTACTAAACATATAATAGAGAGGTTTTCTTTGAAACCCTACAATTAGCAAACAAATAGTGATTGTGGACCTGTTGAGAAAGTGGTTGAACTCGATCCCTTTGTCATTCATCCTAATAACACTATTTTTATTTCATAAAAAAGTGGCAACTCTCTAAACGTCAGTTTATTCCAGTAAAAGTTTAAAATAGAATTTTTAGCGGGAACTAAAGAAGCAAAGTTGAGTTTTTCTTTGATTATTGTGAAAATTCTGTATTAGGCAATTTGTGCCTTAAAAGTGATACTTTATTAAAATTCAGTGTTTTTTTTTGCGCAGTTTTTGTTTAAAATCAAATAAAAGTGTGGGACTGCACTTTTCATGTGCTTCCAAGGAGTCCACTTCTGTCCTCATTCAACCTGCTATTGCTTTAATGAGCGACTCCTGACTTACACAGACGGGACTGGACATTGACGGGATATGTTTTATACTTTGAAATTGTTTACGAAGAAAACTTGATTCTGGCAGAATGTGCTTATTGCACCATTGCCATATTTTTAGGTAGGACTTTTTAATTTTTTACCTTGGTAACTATCATCCACTATCACCCCAACCCTACATTGATAAATTTATTTCTTACGGGATATTTTTCAAGTGTGATAAAAATTACCAGAAACATTTGTTATTCATAGTTGAATTTTACAAGTCATAGCTATATTTAATTAATACCCGTGTGAAATAAAATTTGGAAAATGAGCTACAGAGATACAGTAAGTAAAGTACAAAGTTTTACTACACCGTATTTATTCTGCACATATTTTTATTAATATAAAAAAGTACGCCTTTCCGTTTATGAGAGGAAAGGGTGGAATTTTTCTTTATGTACCTAATACGAACCAAAATAGATTTGAACATTATCCAGATCTAATTTTACATCTTATTACTCATACGTCTCAAGGTCGTAATGGTTCATAACAATACGGTATTACATGAATAGCTATCAGATTTCTTGTAACATGCAATCCAATGCAATACCGTATAAAAACTAAATAAAATATTTCTTTATAAAATGTACCACAACACTGTTTCTAATTTTTATAATTATCAGTGTTATCAATGTACATGCATGATGAGTAGCACCACAAAACAAAAGTATGATCTCGTACCGGTAGTATCTCCTTCTAGCTATTGCTTAAGATGTGTAAGTTCATATACAAACGCTTAAGTATCACATGGCGAGCTTCTGTAATGTTATTGTAATGGATGTGTGTTATCTGCAGTATTCACTCTATCCAAGATCTCATTCGTACTGCGCAGCTAATGAACGGCGCGTAGGCTCCTACTTAAGGGATTTAATGGTATTTATCATGAGCCTGTGTTTGCTAATGCTTAATATACAAGCCTAGTTTAGATTTAAACAAAATGCAATGATCAAGTTAGTCACCTATCACCTTCTCATTGCTTATGTGTGGTATGGAGTAGTGTAGGCAAATAATTGTTATATTTAACTTTGTTATTCTACACTACATTATGTTCCATTAAATGGTGCACAACAATGGTAAGTGGGTAGATTTGCATGAAATAAAATAATATGAATAAAACATTTTTTCTGTCTAAACTAGACTTCTATAATTATTTCAATATTATTTCCAGAACATCTGATACAAATTAGCAGTTTACCCTAAGAATATTGTTTCTATTTATTATAAAAACTGGGTACATTACACTTAAAAATGTATAAATGTTATTTGAAACAATTTAACTGAGTTTTTGGAAATTCTTATGGGAAACTTGTTCCAACATAATTAATGTATATGATACTTCAAAACAATTTTTTGTTAAATTTATGAATTTCGGACCATATTGAAATAATTCTACTCATTTTCATTGCATTTAGATGTCAAATGTGTGTCTACTCATGCTCCATATTATGATGCATCAAATGACATATCACATGTTTCAGTAATCCTTTACTTATTTTGTGTGCTATGAAGTATTTCAAATATGTATGTAGTGAATACATATGTCAAAAAAGTTAATCATCACTTAGAATTTTTGAATATCAGTCAATATTTTTTTTTAATTCAGTACCTTTGTACTGCATATATTTTAAATTAAATATTATATATTTAAGATTATGCATTTACAAATCTACACATATAAACAGTTACCAACTGCAGTATTTCATTATTCTAAATTTAAAACATATGTTATAATTATTATTATTTATTTATACTAATTTTGGCTCAATTAGTTTGTTTAGTTTTCTTCATTCTAAATTAAGTTTAGCAATAAGTAGACAATTAAATTTATTATAGTAATTTCAGCATGCACACGCTCAAGTGTGTTTTAAGTAGTCTATTAATTTGTGGAAACTACTCCAGATTTTTTTTCTTATACATATTTAAGTTCACATCTAAGGTTTGTGTCCTAAATAAAATAAAATACTAAAATCGTAAGGATACTGTATCTGTAATCTGTACATTAAATATTTTAAAAAAAGACAATGGACAAAACAATAAAAAATACATCCATTTAAAACACTGGTTCATTTTTCCTATTTTTATACATTTTTGTTTTTATAATATTGGTAATTAAATTACTTACACAACTTTATCCAGACATAAATTTACTATTTTCTATTGATATACGTAATATCAACCTATAAGGTTTCTCTGCAGGGCTCAGGTTTACCCTAGTAGCTAAATCACTACAAGTTCTCGGGTCCAATCACCTGATCTTAGTTTGGATTGGTGGATCAACATGTTCAACATTTTTTGTATTTTCCAGTAACTGAGTTTCCTCATGATATTTTCCTTCACTGTCCAGGTAGTGATAATTTAAAAAATCCGTGAGAAACTCATTGGTACAGGCCGAGGATATCAACTTACAAGCTCATGAATGAGAGTCTAGAATAGATACCCCTAGGCTATCACATTTCTAAATAGGTATCATGCTCTGTGGGTGGCAGAATCACCAATGGTTTAATAAATTACAATTTTATGAGAATGTACTCTTTTTGCAACACTTAAAAAAATCTACCTTCATAGTTCAATGGTAAGAATGTTATGTTAAGAGTGTATGCTCCCCAGCAAAACCGCCTTGATATTATTATTATTAACAATATTAACAGCGCCGGCTCTAGCTCATGTAGCGCCCGGGTGCAGGACGCCCTCTAGTAGGCGTTTTGAACTCTTTGGAGGTGTCGCGAGCGGCGCTCGGCGCCCCCTAAGACCCTGCGCCCGTGTGCACCGCACCCCCTGCACCATAGGTAAAGCCGGCACTGAATTCAGCGCTCGACAGGCGCCCCCGGGTGCGGGGCGCCAGGGGTGCACCGCACCCCTTGCACCCCCGGGTGCGGGGCGCCAGGGGTGCACCGCACCCCTTGCACCCCCTGGTAAAGACGGCCCTGAATATTAAGTTACAAAATTAATAAATGTCATTCAAACGCCTGAAAAAAATTATTTGCAAAGTTACTTCATGTTGCGTTCCTTAAAAATCAACTAGGTGTTATGTGTTATAGGTGTTTTCTTACGACAGTAATAATAATTAATTAGTTATTTTCCATTTCCAGCTATGACTAGACTAGTAATCATTGATCGTGCATATGTTATTTATTATTATCTATATAAGTATTACATTTAGCTGTTTAGTATTATACTGAGTATAGTACATTTGGTGATTCTGTCACAGCATGACACCTAAATAAATAAACTATGGTTACTGTTACAACGGAACTGTTTTATTTTTATTAGAATAGGAATTATTCATCTATAGTCACTCCTAAGTTAGAGTATGGATTGCCTCATAATTTGATTATTAAGCCATTACAACCATTTTCGCGACTTCACTCAGCCCTACTACCTATCGCTCTATACTCTGTAGTAACCATAGAGTATTAAGGAAAATGTATTTATCTTCATCAATATTCTGTATTTGTAATACAATTATTAGTTACACAAACACACTATAATGTACATAAATTAAAGCAGTGTCAATTAGAAATGTTTTTATCGTTATCAATTACTAACATACTTTACCAGCAGTAGAAGTTGTAACTGTGAATTGCAATTGAACGCCTAGTCACAATACTCAAAACATTGATTAATTATGTGTTAAAAATTGTGTTTTTACTAAAATCGTGAAGTGTAGACTTCTAAAATGGGAAAAGCAATGTCCAGTTGCATGGTAGGTAAAAGTATGCCGCCCGACGAAAATGAACAAATGCTGTGATTATGGGCTGCAATCCCGCATCATTGGAGGGTCACAACTATGAGGAACCGCGCGGATCCTGCAAACTCGTAAAAAATACCACGAACGTGTGTCTGTGCAAAGGACTGTTATTAAAGATAACAACAAAAATGTTGAAACTGAAGCTAACACATCGATCGTCGAAGATAACCAAGATTTTTTGGAAATCATTTTTACGATAAGCACGTTTCAATCTAATTTAAAATTTTCAATCTTATTTTTACCATATTTTGGCAAATAAATAAATTATGATTATGAACGGAAAACTATGTGCATTTCGATTGAGGACCATACCTGGGAATCGATAAACCATAGAAGTCATATTTTAGTAAAAGTTGAAAAAATCTTCGCGCGGTGTTCGTCTCATGGCGTCTCTTGATGTTGGAGGAGCCTGTTTGTTGGTACAAAGCTGCGCAGGACCGAAAAAGATGGCTCTCTTTGATGCCGGAGGCCAAGATCTACTTCGGGTCGTTGAGCCAACGAAGTAGTAGTAGTAACAGTTGATTCCCGCATTTTACGTAAAAAAAATCGACCTTTGTACTACAAATCAGTGCCGGTTCCCGACATCTATTTAATGTGGTCGCTTAGATTTCGGTAAACCTCTATTACGATTGCGGCCCACGTTTTAAATCATTACAATAATATTTAATTACCTTTTACAATTTTTTTTTAACTTTTACTAAATTCCATCATCATTCGTTTATCGATTCCCAGATATGGCCCTCAATCGAAACGCACATAGGAATACTACAAACAAACGTTGACTAGGAAAGAAAGATTTCTGATAAAATATTAAAGAAGGCAACAAACTGCCTATGAATGTGAAAGAGTGAGAGGAAAATACTTCTTTGTTTTATACGACTATTTGATAACAATTAAACCAACAAGCGTGGAGGCAGACATGGACTTGTCGACCGCTCTATATACATATGTCTAAGCAGTTGTTTGAAAATTTGCCAACGAAACAATCGATATGTACTATAATTTGTTTCTTCAGATCGTCTTTCAAAAGCAGAAGTTATGATTGATTTAATAAATAATCAATGCATTTAAAATAACCGTGGTAATTATATTTCAATTCAATGTCATCCACAATTACCTATTGTATGAAAATTAATGAGACTGCTAATCTTAGCAGGCAATGTATGTATGTTTGTATGTAAGATAATCTATCTTACACACATTACATACATCTTACATAACATTATATACATAAATTTCTTTAAACCGCAACATCGATCAACCATTGGTTGATCGAAGCATAGAAACGAATGTGATTTACATATTATTGTATCAAAGTTACTGACACTGCTCAAATGTCAATATCACACGAAAATTGATGAAAAGTGTACTATGAAAATGAGTATAACTTACCATTAAGTAGAAGTTCATTTAGGTACGCAAAATTATTTCAATGTATAAAAGATATTGATTTAATCTATACTTAACGTTAGATTCAAAGTAATTCTGATTTTTTTTAGCAGAATTATTGTCATTTTTATTAAAAAAAATTAAAGTTCATTTAACAATTTACTAAATAAAGGATTTTTTTTAATTTCAAATCATAAAACTTTAAAAACCTATTCGCAATTGCAATTCCTTACTGTGATTACAAACAATGCTTTGTTAGTAGGAATATCTCATGACGGCCGTACGTAAACTTCAGAATTAACCTCCTAACTAAAGTATTTCTAGAAATGTCTAGTAAGCAAGAATACTTGTTCCTAACGCTCAAAACCTGTCGCCTACGCTACCTATTTTAATACTAAATGAAACTACTATTCTCTCATTCAGATACCTAGTCCCATAACTTAATAAGTACCTGCGTCCCAAACCTGTTCTAGAACATTCGTCTCGTCTGTATTGTTTTCGCTTTTCATATGAATTAAATCCACGACTGCGCTCGCAGTCTTTCGTTGATGTTCCACTTGCCGCTCGCGTCCTAACAATGTCGGACTCAAACTTGCCCATATCAATGTCCTCTGATATACCAGTGGACAGTACAGGACAAAGAATTACCGTAGAAATTCATTCACAATCACTAGCGTTCAATTCTTATTCGACTCCTTTGCGTTCGTATCAGTTTGCGCGCGTTCGTTCACTTTCGTTTAGGCGGTCCGTAGAACAGTTAAATAATGCTAATGACACTGATATTACTAATGAAACTGAAAATACTCCGTCTGTATCGACCGTAACATCTGAACCATGTACGCAGAGTTATGGGTCGTCGCCATCATCGGTACTAAGTTCGCTGTCATCATTCCGCCACTCCAGACCTTACGCTGAAGTCGCGTACAGCCCCACGCCTGATCTGAGCGAGGTCTACCCAGGGCTATTTGTTGGAGACGCGTATGTATAATGCTGTTTTTTTAATATTGTTTTGTTACAGAATTCCTCACAATTTATGAGGATAGGGCGTTACGTAAGGAAGGTCTAATCACATCCTTACCTAATTTAAACCCTCTCAATTGACTACTCTTGTGTATCAATTGAGTGTTCGGCATTGTACAGCTCCTGCCATCGAAAAAAAATTTTAGCGACCCAAGGAGTTGTTGGTCTATGGTCTAATTAGAAAAATCTTTTAGTTACTGATATGATATGATACATTATTTATTAAAAGATAAAAATGTCTTTTTAGGGTCGCGGCCAAAGACAAAGCATTCCTAAAGCGCTTGGGGATCAAATACGTTCTGAACACAGCCGAAGGCCCGCGCTTCACCCAAGTGGATACCAACCACATGTACTACCGCGACTGCCCAGGACTGCGCTACAAGGGCTTCCAGTTGATGGACCTCCCCACCACCGATATATCCAAGTACTTCCATATTGCTGCTAACTTCATCGATGAAGGCATATCTAGTGGAGGTATGTATCTTTTGTAGATTCAAAGCGGTAGGATGGTTGTGTAATACTCCCGTGTATGGATAACAGATGTTTCCATCTGAGATGGAACTATATTCATTCATGACAATTTAAATACAAAAACTATAATATGTGATGAAATATTCAGATCTTTAATCGGCACAATGTAAATGGCACTATATATTCCAATTTCACAAAATTCAGGGCATGTAAAAATATGAACACTGCATTTTTTTTTTACTAATATTCTTGTCACCCTAATGGCCTTTCTAGTAGAGTAGAAGGGTGTGTACCGTCCAAGTCAAATACTTAAGGCGCTCAGTCAAAAAACATATAAAATGGACAACCACAATACGCTGTGCTTCAGAAAATAGCCAAGAACTGGATAGTTGCGAATACACCAAATTTCACCAATACCATTTAGCATAATAGAACACTAGGGAAGAGTACACGCTGCAATCCTACAGCCTCTGAGCGCGCTAGGCTGGCCACGTTACCCCCCCCCCCCCCCTCACAGAAGACCACCTTGAAATGTACGGCATTTCCCACTTTTTATTTCCCCAATGCACCTCGTGTTTCAGTAGTGCGTGAGATATGCCAGAGCCCATTCCATCCTACCCCTCCCCATTTTCCCAACCCTTTCTCCACATACATTCCTATATCTCCAAAGGTAGGCATCATATCAGGGGGCGTGCCAACGTTTGTCATTTTGGACTAATGTTAGCATGTATCGCGGATGACTATGGGCTACTGTATCCATTTACCATCAGGTGGACTGTATGCCCGTCTGCCGCCTTCTTCCATAAAATAACAAAAACAAAACAGGCACATTTTACAGTACATTGCTAAATGCATAACTGGAAAACTAGATCATTTTTAAGAAAAATCATTATAATGAAAGACTACTTTTGTATGTACTATGTTGTGAATAATTGAAATGAAGCACTTTCAGATGAACTTTTTCTTTATAGGACGTGTGCTGGTCCACTGTTTGATGGGTGTTTCTCGGTCAGCGACCTGCGCGTTAGCTTTCCTCATGATCAAACGCGGCATGTCTCTGACCGAAGCCCTCGCAACGGTGCGCGCGCGTCGCGACATACACCCTAACGAAGGGTTCTTGCGGCAACTCCAACAGCTAGATAGGGAACTGCGCGTGTCCCGCGTCCGCTGACCCTACACCCCTCACCAGTCACTTCACAGTTTCCCATTCGACATCAGATACGGACACCACTCGCGTTATAGAGTACGCAGTCTCGATCGCGACTATACACGCGGAAGCCGACACTATAAACCGTAAAACTACTCTATCCGTGTTCTGATCTCGATGAAACTTTGAAGTAGGGATAATATGTGATGCACACGAATTAGTTACGGGCAATTTGTTTGTGCATTTTTCCAATGAATCTAATATGACTAATTATTAATGAATGATATTATGTATTTTAATCCCAGGTTTATTGAAGAGCTGGCCATTATTGTTTAATAATTCATATATTTATAACGTCTATGACGATTATGAAACCACTCTAATTTTGAAGATAAGATGTATTGTGTTTTGTAGGTCTCTATAAAAATATTCTCGTGTGCCATTTTGTTCGTGTATGATGAAACGGCTATTATTTTTGTAATTGTAATTTGCAGTTAGCTATAGGATATAAGCGAAATAACTTTGTCCAACGTAAGATGTAGCTGTATTTAATAGTGACATATAACTTAATCAACTATAGTACAATCTTCTAGCCTTATAACTATAAAAGTCATAAAATGACTTTACTCATGTTTATGCAATAAAATGTAATGTTGGCTCTTGTAAAGCGCGTAAAATTTATTTATGGTGTAGATCAGATAATTAAAAATCGCTTTTACATATTAACAATTTATAGCTGTCCAAAGTAACAATGGTAAATTATGCGCGCTGTACACGTGTGTTGTTTGATAGCCATTAAGATTTTTCTTTAAGACTTGCACTTGAGTGGTGGATTGGTTGTACAGTAGCGGACTCTTAGTGGCATGTGTGTCATTGCCTCAGGGAGACTTGTCACACAGTGTGGGCACATTGTTCTAGGGCAAGCACCTGTTGCCAACACCCGTGACACTTGGCTGCATGTGTGTCACCATTAATGTTCTATTTTCATACGAGTAATAAATCAAGTGTCCTACTTTTATTGACATTATTTTCATTTATCTATTATACAACATTATTTTTTATTTCATTTCTTCTAATAGATTTGTGCATAGTATTTATTTACCAAAGCTTATTTTTCGAATCATTTAGTCAGATGTAAGATTATATATTTTGTTAATTAGTTTGTTGCAACTACTTAGTTTTCATTTAATTATAAGTTCAAATGTTTAGATGTAAATAGCACCAAAGGAGGCAAACCTTGTGATATTGGATGATAAAGAGATAATAGTTATTTTAGAGAAGATATTTTCATTTTAATGTAAAATTATTAAAACTGAATATTTAAAATAATTATTTTGTTATTGTTATTTTTTACTTTTGCTGTTTTATTTTATAACTATGCTAGAATGTTGTAATGAAATGAAGAACAATATTATTTTAAGATTTGTTTTGTAACTATGGTGATCATTGTATTGTAGATATTTTTTATTATAGCACAAGTAATTTGGCATAGTATATAAAAAAATGTTAGGTATTTAATTGAATGAATGCTAATTTGATTGAATTAATCTGATACGAGCCGGCTCAAACACCTACGTAAATACAATCCTAATTGAGACACCACAGTTGGAATAGTTATATTTGGGACTTGTGGACTGCACACATTGACTTATTAGTGTTATTACACTAATAAAATAAATCTTTCATACAAGTCTGTCTAAGGAAATCATCGAGAGAAACAGTAGCAAAAGTTAAATTAAAAATTACTTTACTTATGAGTATTACAAGGATACAAATTGAAGATATAAAAATAGCCAATATTTGTAGTCTACACTACTTTGTTCGCCATAGATGTGTGATTATGATATTGTAAGATGAGTACTATACAGTCTATTTACCGAAATAAAGTTATTTATTTACCTAGGAATATTCAGTTTTATTTTTTTCATGCACTACAGTAAAAGTGAAAAAACCATTACAAGTCTTTGTATAGAAACTTGCATCAATCAAGGTGTGAACCACCTCAATGGGTACACATTGTCAAAATAACCATTTCACATTCATACTTTATTCTTTACTGTCTAATAATTAATAATAAGTAATTCCCTAGCACACTATATGATTTTCAAAGGTAAGGTATATTGTGATGTCCTTCTACCCCAGCAGACCCATTCTGTCAAACACAAAAATATAGATCATTGATCAACCAAAATTTAATAAATTTTGTTAATGTTAACTATTACTGGAACATTGGATTTAGTATAGAGTAGTAATGCTCAACCCTTCTCATGCACGAGCCCCACAAGCGCACAAACCATAGTGGGCTACAACAGTGTACAAAATTTATCAGTATCTAAATTCATATTGATAAATCTAAATTTATCAATATTCTGATAGATGACTTGATTTACTTAAACACAGCCTAAAGGACTTCTTGAACATAACCATTGTTCCACATTGTAATGTTGAAATTATGCATTGAGAGCCAAACCCGAGAATCTATAAATGAATGATGTCAGGATTTAGCAAAAGTTGAAAAAAAAATGTAAAAGTAATCCTGAAAATTTGTAAAGGAAATTAAAGAAATTATAATGATTTGAAAGGTGGCCTCAATGGCAATGGAGGTTTACGGAGATCTCAACAACCACATTAAATGGAACTCTGGAACCGGTACTGACTTAGTACAAATTTTGGTCGAAACTTTTACCCAAAGTGCACGAAACAGCAGTTGCTACACAAAAAATATAAACATACTAATTTTAAAAACTTTTTTAAGTTTATGTTGGGGTCATTGTGAATTGGAGAAGCTAGGTATGTTATAAAAACTAAAATTATTAATTCCTTACTTCACTAAAATTTAGCAAGTTTTCTTCATATTTGCAGAAACAAAACACTTATGAATGTTTTCAAATAATGACTATAATAACAGTTACCTACATTTTTAAGTTGCTGGTTTACCAACGATTGAGAGCCACGTTTTAAATTGTTATAATTTCTGTAATTCCCTATTAGAAAATTTTTGGTTTGCTTTTTACATTTTTTTTCAACCTTTGCTAAATCCTCATATCATTTGTTTATAGATTTTCAGGTATGGCCCCCAATCAAGACACAAATTATATCAGGCCCAATATAGGTATTATAGCAAGCTGCAGGTTGAGTATAAGGGTCCAAAATTCTAAGTGGATGATATCTAAATATAGATATCATAGTGCTAATTTTTTTACTAAAAATTAATGTGGAACTGTGTCAATTGGTAATGTGGAAAGAGAAGTCAATTATTTTAAACTTCACAGTCCTGAAACCATTGAGTTAACTCAATTATTTTCTTTACAAGTTGCATATAGGAAATGGTGATTCAGAATGGATATGTGTACAAACATACCGAAACCAATGTTTTTCTAAAATACAGTGATAACAATGTATTGGAAAGATGCATAAATAAAATATACCCTGATTAACTGTATTTATTTAAAACTACTTGAACTATACTAAATTGTTACAAATACGGCCTATTCATTTCAGTGTTCTTTGCCTTCTTGTCCCTTGCTCTTGGGTACCAACGGTGTGGTGTAGTCAAAGTCAATGATGAAAGCTGTTTTCTTGCCATTTCTGGTTTCATTTCCTTGAAAACACGTCTAGCTTCTTCAAAGTCGGACATTTTCAAGACACAGGTATTTTCTTTTAGTTCTGGAAGTGGTTTTGAATGTTCATAGGGAAAATCTTGATCTCGGTGAAGCGCCACTATTGTTGATCCGTCATCAGTTATAATGATTTTGTTGTAGTACCTACAGAAAATTTGTAGTGGTTGTAATACTTCTCTACGCATTAAATAAGACATTTTTAAAAAAGGATAAAAACAGAAAAAGAATTTTAGATTATATTAGTGAGAAATAAGTCAGTCAGAGTAAGAAGAAAAGTTTCTTTTTCTACACATATGGTAGTGGTGCAATTAGCACATTCTGCCAGTGTCATTTTTTTTTTGTAATAAACAATTACAAAGTCAAAAACATATACCGTCAATGAATCAATAAATTTCAATGACACTGAACAATGACATAATAAAAATTATTCTGTGTTATTATTTGCTGTGTGTAGACCAATAGCTATGCCAGTGTCCAAATAAATTAAATTAAATAAAATCCAAAGTCAAAAGAGAGTAATACAAGTGGAACATATTTTACTATCGTTTTATTTATTCTTACTTTAACTGTTTTAAAATCTACAACATGGATTTCTCAGCTACTCCCTCTAATGCTTCCGACAGTAATGAATACCCTGTAGGCTCAGCTTCGTTCGACAATACACATGACAATACACAGCGACGCAGGTATGAAATAATTTTTGCATTACACCTTCAAAGATTTCATACAAATCAAGTGGGTTTTTTATTACAGTTCATCAAGGTGGAGGAAACGTAGGCGTTTTGACGATGAGTTGGTTGAATATAGCTTGGGATTACCTGGTGCTTCTGGTGGAAAAGGCGACAAGCGTATGCGAACCCAGTCTTACACCAGCCAGTTGCCAGAGTTCCCTACTGCTGGCATTTCTCCTCAAACACCTGCGCCGCCCCCACAAAAGCGCAGGGCTTCAAGCAAAGTTTCAACAGGCGCCCGTAAAGCGCGCCGAAAGGGACAGCTTAGCCAATTGTCTACAAAAGATCTTGGACGGTGGAAGCCTACAGATGACTTGGCATTGATTCTAGGGGTACAACAGGTATGAGGACCAATGTTTTATTCTAAGATATTTTAAAGAATTAATGTTTTAGAAGTAACCATTGCGGTAAATCTTTAGAATATGACCGCACGATTTAAGGGGGGAAAAGGGACCGGGGAGGGAGAGGGGGGACGGGGTAACCCCCTGGTACCACTCCCCTGCCGCGGAGATGCTTGGTTAGTGAGAAATATTAATTTGAAGTTTCTTAGAAACTAACCTCAAAATTACGACAAAGGATTTTCATAAAGGCATCGCACTAATTGAGGGGGTCATTGCAACTGCTCCGGCGCTACGGGAAGTGCAGCCCCTTCGCCCTTGCGTAACACAGCATAGAAACCCATGTTCGCCTCCGCAGCTTCGGCTTTTTGGTCGCCTTCAGCGACCAGCCTCAACCGCTACGGCTCGCACGGGTTTCTATGCTATGTTACGGCGGGCGAGGGCTGCCATCCCTTCGCGCCTCCGGCTTATAAAAACACTCTAGGGGTAGGGCAGACAAGTACCACGTGGATTCGGGGTTGACAGATTCGGTTCTGTGACATCCACTAAATTAATAAAAGATTTTCTTTATATTAATTAATTTATTTTATAATATGCTTTACAGCCTTTAAAAGTTCAACAAATTATTATTATTATTATTTCCGATACACTAGCAGATTTAAGCTGATGCCTGTACATTGTTTTGTTGCACTTTTTTTAAATAATTGTCCAGTCTATTTTTGAAACAGTTCACTGAGGGGACACTAATAACAGTCTCCAGTAATTTATTCCAGTAGTCTCACCACATGGTTAGGCAAGGTTGGGCAAAAAGTATTTCCTCGGATTGCTTGTAGTCGGATTGCTTGTAGTCAGCACAGTTGTGAGAAGTGTGTGTCCTCTCAGGTTTTTGTTTTCGTTCATAGTATAAATGTTTGTCATGTTTGCTGTGTTGTAATGTCCATTTAGTATTTTGTATGTCTCTATTAGACTTAATATTAGACTCTTTGTCTTCGTTGTTCTAAGATGGTTAGGCCTAGTTTTTGGAGTCGAACTTCATATGTACAGTTTTTCTAAGATAGGACCATTTTGATTGCTCTGCGCTGTGCTCTTTCGAGAAGATCAATATCCTTCTTGAAGTAAGGATTCCAAATCTGGAATGCATATTCTAGTAGTGGACTTATGTAAGTTTTGTAGATCTTTAGGAAGAGATTTTCATCTATGTAGGAGAAAGCTTTTCTTATTGTGTATAGAATGGAGTTTGTTTTTTTAGTTATTTTAATAATATGGCTTTCCCATTTTTTAGATTCAATGTGATGTGTACTCCAAGATCTTTCTGGCACTCCACAACATCTAGTTGGTTTTTGTTGATGTAGTATTTCATTTTGGGATTTTTATTGCCAATGTGCATTTCATTAAAAGGATGGATCTATACAAATGGATCTCTTTTATTTTTATTAATTGACCTTCGACACACAAATTCTTCTATTACATCGGCAAAGTTTTCTGGGTGGTTATAATTATCTTTATAAAACAACCTTTTAACCACCTGCCATTGGGACTGTTCACTGGGTGTGACTCTCATCATATCTCATGAGGAGACAATCCTGGCTGCAGCATCAGTTCATGGTGAAGATCATGTTTAGCTATCAAAATTAAATGTATATGGAAAGTTTTGTGTCCGTGCTGCTAACCGTTGAGGAGAGCCCTCGTGAGGAGACAATCCTGGCTGCAGCATCAAGTTATTTCTATCATTTTAGTGTATTGTCATCAGAACTGAACAAGCATGCAAAATTTCAAAGTCGTAAGTTTAGAGAAAGTGGTTCAAATTTGGCATTGCAAGATTTGACCCGAACATACATATGAAGTTAAATAAAAGCTTGTAATAATAATAAAAATGGCATTTTTTTATCAAACATTATTTTCAATGCATTGTTTGTCGCAACTTTGTTATATCTTTTGCAAAAACATAATATTTGGAATATTTTTGTTATATTATTTGTTGAAATGTTGCTCCATTACATGTGCACAAAAAAATTATTTAAAAAAAAACCAAACATCTCCGCGGGGGGGGAGGGGTGTCGTTTGAAAGGGGAGACCTATCCCTTTAAAATGCCACCCCTATCAACCCTAAATTCGTGCGGCCATATTCTAAAGCCAACCCACCATTGCTGTTACTAGTTTATCTAAACTATTTTTTGCTTCTATCAGATGTATGTAAATAAATTGAGGAATGTTCAGTTACTCATATAAAGCAATAATGGTTTCCAAGTGCTAGTGATGTTCTCACAACCTGATACTTTATCAGAAGGTATCAGAAAGCCAGTTATACTTTATCAGAAAGCCAATAGCTATGTGTAATTGGCAAGATAACATAATAAATATCACTTTATAAGCGTCAGTATTCATTATCAGTTTAAACTTTTGTCATAGTTCACATTTTAATGTTTAATTGTTATGTAGCATGCGGCTGCAGCAATGATTCTTGTCTATTTCAAATCTCTTTCTGTCATGTGACACTGGTGTCTTTATTGACACATCACAATATAACATGTACATTAAAGATTTTGGTGAAATTGTAACCCTGACTGCCATTCTAAGTAGAATTAAGTTTAATTATGGAATAAATTTCATTTTATTATTATTATATAAAGTCAAACTTTTTATTTGCATCAGGTATATAACATGTAGAACTGTTAAACAGAGTGAAATTTGTATGGGGATGACATTTTATTGACAGTTCTAAATGTCATATCCATGACTCAAATAAAAAATCTGACTAATAAGTTCAAAGCCGACCAGTTGATGTGCCTATATCTTGTGCTATATAGCTCTGAGATCCATTTATCCATTCTTGAATTAAAGATCACCCACTGTTGAGGAATCCACCACTTCTTGCGGCAATTACATGTGTTTACAATTCTATTGTTTAGTTATTTGCAACATTTCATACAGAGACCTTTCCAGTTGTTTGTTATTACAGTGTCTAATTCTCTTTTGTTTCCTCATTTCTTTAATCTTAATTGACCTTATCTTATTCCAGACAAATGACTTGAGAATAGTCCACCGAGGTGTGAAGTTCTCATGTCGGTTCACTGTGGGAGAGCTTCAATCTCGCTGGTATGCACTGCTGTACAATGCTGAGATCTCACGTGTCGCTGTGGCAGCCATGCGCAACTTGCATCCAGATTTGGTGGCCGCTGTGCAACAACAAGCCTTGTACTCTAATGCTGAGGAGGAGTTACTTGGGACATTGGCTAGTGTAAGTGTTGTAATTACTGAGTAATATGCGTGTGTTGAGGTCAATAGACAAATAAACCTATTTACTATATTGGCATATGGCATACCATTTTAAGTACAATGCCCTATTGCGGGTCAATACCTGTCCTGGTAATTGCAAGGGTATTTAATATTCTCTTTAAAGATAAAATAATATATTACATAGATAATATACACTGATTTTAATAAGCATGCACAGTACAATTTTGTTGAACATTGGTGTTGCTCTCCTGATCAGTTCGCCTTTCGGCAAAGGTCTAAGTCCTCTTGACCCTTTTTTGTAATAGCCAATAATCAAATAATTGCCATCATTGTAATTCTCTCCTCTTTGGTATTGACTGCCTCTTTTATTTTTACAGTTTTTGGGGTACAACTATTCAGTTACTTGTTTAGATGATTGCTTGCAATAAGTGCAATGATGTTAATAAACAACAAAACCTATTTACTATATTGACATATTACATACCATTGTATTCAAAATCTATTTTATCAATGCAGTCATTGGACTGCTGTAAACACTGAAGATCTACAAAGTATGGTAAAAGATTTAGTCAGTGGCACATTACTAAAAGACCATGTTTAAGTTTTACACTTTTTTTGTAATCTATCTATACATATAAAGAGAAATGTCCTGACTGACTCATTTACGCCGAGCCAAAACCATTAAAGGTAGAAACATAATATTTGGACAGTGGCTTCCTTTTATGATGTAAAGACCTGCTAAGAAGGTATTTCTTAAAATTCAACTCGAATATAGAAAAAAATATTTGATGCTTCAGGTGGGGTTCAGGCTATACTTCACTACGCCTGCCCAGTGCGGATTGGTGCATATACAAACTCCAGATTTTTTAATAACCTAGAGCATTTTTTTTAACCTGCTGGTTTTCTCACGATGTTTTACCTCATCCCCGAGCTAGTGAAAATTTTCAAAAATCCGTACTTGTGGAAACTCAATGGTACAGGCCGAGAATTTATACTCATGATCAGACAAATGTGAGTTGAATATAAATACCCCTAGGCTATCACTGCTCTGTATCTGTAGCTAGTGTATAATATAAAAATGTTAATTGTCTATTATTTGTTTTATAGACATCTCATCCAGGGTCAGAGAAGTTCCAAGAACTACTAGAGCAAAACCCTCAAGTGTTCTACCCATCTCGCACCGCTAAGTCATTAATGGCACACTGGCAACTCCTAAAGCAGTATCAGTTATTGCCCGATCAGACAGTGCAGCCTTTGCCCAAACGTAAGTTCTAACTTCTGTTACCATACTGTACAAAACATGGACTCTGTTTATCACAACTACATTAATAAAAATATCTGTCTAATCATTTAAAACTATAATCTTGTTATAAATTTGTGTTGTTTTAACATAGAAGAAAAACTAGGTGTGAAAAGGTTTTTGGGATTTTTTCACATTACTAGGGTCGTTTTACTGGCCATCACTTTTATTGTATGGATGTAAAAGTGCCTAATACCCAGACAGATTACTCGAATGGACCAACCATATACCAACCAATAAGCTGTGATTACTTATTCTCAATGCACATTAATTATGAAATCCTGAGATTGAATTCTACCAGTGGATTTCTACTTAATATGGACTTTTTCAACTACCACTAATATGATGATAAGAGAAAGTATTGTCAGAAAACGCACACAATCAAGAATAAAAGATCCAGATTGTTTTTTTTATGGACGAATACGGCAGACGAGCATACAGGCCACCTGATGGTAAGTGGATACTATCACCCACAGACATCTGCGATACATGCCAACATTAGTTCAAAATGACAAACGTTGGCACACCCTGGATGCGCTGCCTAGGTGCCTGTGGAGATATAGGAATTGATTTGGAGATAGGGTTGGGAAAATTGGGAGGGATAGGATGGGAATGGGCTCTGGCACATCTCACTCACTACCGAAACACGTACATACATTAGGGAAATAAGATAAAGTGGGAAATACAGTACATTTCAAGGTAGTCTTCTGTGAGTGAGGATTAACGTGGCTAACAGCTGTTGGATTGTAGCGTACACTCTCCCCCTCAATTCTACCAATCCATGTCAGGCCTTTTTGGTGTATTGTGGCCTAAAACCCTCCTTGTTATTGCTAGGGAAGGCTTGTGCCAAGCAGTAGGATATTATAGGCTATACAAACTGACCAAAAGCTAATATCTGTTTATATTCTAGGTCCAGGAGATAATGTGATGACGTTTTCTGATGCTGAGGAGACCATGAACGACAATGAGCTGCCGGTTTACAAGGAAGATGGAATTGATGTTGAGATGCAGATAGCTGATAGGTAAACATAAGATTGTCATTAAATTAAACATTAGTGAGATGAAATAATTTGCTTGTTACTTATACAATACTCCGATAAGATATTTGTTAAAAAAATTCTTGTTTTCCTGACTTATATTCTTTTATATTTCACGACAAAGGTAATTATAATATAAGATGTGATTATTATCTTTATGCTAGCTTTTGCCTGCAGTTTTAAATACTTGGAATCTTATTGATCGATTTTAATAAAAAAATATCCTAAAATCTTCCAGGATATTATAACCTATAATGAAAACCGCATCAAAGTCGATAGAGTGTTTATCGCGAACATAGAGATAAACGTTTTTCAGAGACATAAATAACAACATAACATAGACACAACAATCTGAACAAAAGTTTAGCTTAACCCTAATTTACTTCAGTGTCCCTAGTGTAATTAGTGCATATTCATTTGCAAATATTACTACCACGTTAATATTTGCTGTTTTTCTCTATGAAAATTTTAAATTTCTCTATGCAACCGCTAGGGGCGCTGTTTAATTCTCAGAAAAAGCAATGTGATGCGCAAGTGTAGATTATGATTGTTTGCAAATGTCACTACCGTGGACTCCTCAAGCCTCATTGCAGACGACCGACAATAAATCGGTCGTCGGACCAATTATTGTCGCTCCGACGTCGAAACGATGCAAAACTAAAACAGGAAATATTTATTTTGGCGGTTGCATCGAATATTCATTTAATTTTTCATTCTGTAAAAGCATCTGATCACGTCATCCGACGGGAAACTTAATCTGTTATAGCACCTACCGCATCATCTCTACATAGCCCACGGTTGACTGGGACTTAATGCTTCAAAGCATTAAGTCCGCCTTTTGTTACTTTGTGCAATCAAGACTGAATAAATATATAAATAATTTTGTTGACAGGGCTGAGAAGAAAGAGATTCGCCTTCTAGAAAACTCTCTATCACGTTGGCAAGTGCTAGTGCAGTCGGTCGCCTCGGTGAGCAGTGCCGAGCTAGACAAGAACACGCTGGCGGTGCTGCGAGGCCGCCTTGTGAGATACCTCATGCGCTCCAGAGAGGTAAGATATGACTCACTTAGTAGTTACAATGCAATGTACAATGCTTAATTAGGAAAATAATTAATTATAGAAGTTTAGGTTATGATGGCGCTGACATGTGATGTATGCATAAAAGCCCTTATATAAAAAGTATTAGGAAATATTTTCGTATAGCATGTGCCAGGTGCAGTTAGTAGCTTCAGAACAGTTATTGCACACAGAACACAGCCTCGTGAAGTACCTACCCCATGCGCTCCAGAGAGGTAAGATATGTCACTTAGTTACTATTCAATGCCTAATTAGGAAAATAACTAAAAGTTTTCTTCAAATAACAAATACTAGTGCAATCGGTGGCTTCAGAGAGCAGCGCCGAGCTAGACAAAAACATGCTGACAGTGCGGCGAGGCCGCCTCATGATGTACCACATGCGCTCCAGAGAGGTAACCTGTTACTTTGCCCGTTAACATATTTTTCAAATGTAGGATCGGTCTAGGAGCCACCATCATGAGGAACTACATACATAGCAGAGCAAAGAGGTTTTGAAAATGATTGGTTGGCCTCAGGAAGGCGAGCGAAATAAACAGTTGGATTTTATAAATCATAGAATATGTCGTCATCATAAATCTGTTTATATTATTCAATATAAATAGGTATTTATTTTAATATAATTAAAATAAAATATTTAAAACAGTTATTTTAATACATTATAATTTTTAGGTAACATTTCAATATTTAATATTCTCAATTATGCTTTAGCAAAATTAAATTGTAATGCAAATATAAAATAACTATTTTTATTATTATACATAATTTATTTTCACATTTTCCCAATACCTCGCTTCGCCTGTCTTCCATAGCCCCGACGTTCACCTGCCCTAAGGTCTTGGACGTGTGACACCCGCTTTCCCCTAGGTATGTGGTTTTGGGCTACTTGGGCTTGTTAAAACGCTTCACTCGCCTGCCTTAGGTTTTGGACGCTTGGCACTTGCTTCCCAAGGTTATGTGGTTTTGAGAGCTTGAGTTTATGAAATAAATGCTCCCTTCGCTCGCCTACAATAGATTTGGACACGTGACACTCACTTACCCCAGTTATGTGATTTTTGAACTTAAAAAGGGCCCTGACGCAAACCATAACTCAGACCTCATGAGCCTTTAACCCGACTCTTGTGAACTGATACTGCTGTTGTTGCTAATTGAGCTCGAAAAGATCGCCTCTGAAAGGCTTACCTGTTAAGGCTCATGCTCATTACAGCCGTAGCGCGTCCCACTGCAAAACTGCGACAACGTACATTACAGACGCGGCGTGCCGCAGCTCAACGCAACAATTTAGTCAGCTGTTGACATTCAATTCCTCACGTCGTCGCACAGCGAACAACTCGAATTATGTGCGTTAACATGAGCCAGAGCCATTAGCAAAATGTGTGTGCAGCAACCAGCCTTAGGGCTCCTCCGTCGGTAGACCTGGGAAGGAACGGACCTCGCCTAAGGGCGTTGCTTTGGGAGGGTACCGCGGAATCTTGATTCGGTGAGAAACGCCCAGGCACGTACCGATACCTTGTAAAAGTATTGGCTGGAGACCGGTGTGTGTTCACGGTGTAGCGAGGGTGACGTACTCGTCTCCGCCGGCGGGGACGGTGTATATGTGTAGCCCGTGAGTGTGGTGTATAAATCGCATTGGCAGATGAAGTGTACGATGGTTTATACAAAATGTGTCAAAATTATTAAAGAGGATTTTTGCAATGTTATGCGCTGCGATGCAGTCCAAACTAATATGCACGAGCCTTTAAAATACTTTTTGAAATAGCAACTGCAAGTGCAGTCGTTGGCTTCAGTAATCAGCACGGAGTTAGACAAATATATGCTGACGGGGTGGCAAGGTTACCTTGTAAGGTACCTCATGAGCTCCAAAGTAAATACTTGTACGACGGACTAGTATGGCCAAAAGCTTTTAGTCTAACACAATTCATGTCCATACTAACATAATATTTGACATACATTTTATATGCAGCATTTAACATTATATACACGCTTAAAGTAAAAAAAATGTTATCTGCTCACAATAGGTACAAGTAGAAAGACAACTGCACGCCAGTTATTGCTAAGCACTCTTTATTTGTTAAGGTTTTGAGATTAATGCTCCTTTAAACAAACGTGATTTCAAATAGCTAACAAACTAATATTTCGACCTAATGTTTTTTCAATGGTCTACTAAAAAGGATAATTTGCTATTTTCCTATTTCCAAATTCATCCATATAATAATTAATCCATGAATAAGTTAATCCTTTTTTGCCAAGGAATTATCAAATTGCATCTATTTTCAGTATATAAATGTGTGACTGCTTTTGTACATGACACCGTTCTTATCACCAGTAGCATAATGTTATTAACATCGCGATGTTTTGTCTTCGACTACATGGAACGTCATACTAAGTGTTTTATCTTACCGCTAATTTACGTTAATTTAATGATATTAACGTATTTTTTGAAATTACGATGAGTGTTTCTAAACAAAAATTTGAAAATCAAGATAGACTGTTTAGTATGATTTTTAGATTGGATGGATGGATGGATTTCAAAAATTGGATTTATACTTATTAGGTATATCATAATTTATAACGCCTGACTTTCTGCTCAACCGATTCATTTATTCAGTATTCACCTCGGTTGGGCAGCAATCGCTATAATGCGTCACCTCTACTCGTCGCCTGTACCACAATCTTTGAATACAAAAGACATTAGTGCGTCCTGCCCGTTATGACATATGTTGCCGAAACGTCGTCATAGACGGTAGGCCTCATTCACAAGTTCAAAATAAAATCGTACCTACAGAACGCAATGGAAAGGGTTATGTTCGGAGTGTCTTTGCTCGACAAAGTCCGTAACGAAGAAATTCGACGAAGAATTAAAGTTACTGGCATAGCTCAAAGAATCAGCAAGCTGAAGTGACATTCGGCAGGCCGTGCCTATCGCAGAACCAATAACCTATGAGTGGATACGAATCCTTAAATGGAGATCACATATCGGGATAGAAGATGTAAACGAGCAGACAGTTCGCTTAACAGAAGTTCGATGTGTTGTCCATCAACCATTGTCCATCCCCATGCTCGCCGTGCAATAGGTCCCGGGTTCGATTCCAGGTCGGACAATCATTTGTCCGACAAGTGTTTGTTCGGGTCTGGTGTTTTAAAATTCTTCGGCCAGACGAGCGGGCGGGCCATGATGGTAAGTGGTCACCGCCGCCCAACAGAAGGTCACCGGTAAGTGGACACTTGTGCAACTCCAGGGGGCTTGTGGTTGCGCTGCCGACCTTGCAGAATCCATATCGTAGCGTAAAGGAAAAACCTCGGCTGACAGTTCATTCCACAACTTTCGAGTTCGCGGTGTAGTGTCTTTTTGACCGCACTGTACGCAGTGGCTCTATGTCAAGGAAGTGCGGATGAACCGCACGACGATGTCGAGCAGCGCGAAGGTAAAAACCCGAAGTTGACATCAAACGGAGTTCTTAAAAGGATTGTTCTGAAATCGAGGTGCCACGACAAATGACGCTTTATCTCGAGATTTATCTTGACAAATTGTTATCGCATGTATAATGATCCTCACTATCGCTTCCTCCCCCACGTGTCTCGCATACCGCAGGCGGGGTCTCTCTGAAACAAACTATAACTCCTTAGAATGTCTAGATATACGGAACTATTTGAGGTGACAACACGTACCCGGTGGGAATGACTGGCAGTAAGAAAAATGATCACATTATTCTATATTTCCTTTTCTTGTGAATTCTAAGGCTTTTATTTCAGTCACTTTTAAACATATTTTCATTTCATATTTTGAAATCTATGCCCTGTAGAGAGGGACGTTCTAAAAGTGTTACGCCCCTCCCTTATTTTTTATTTAATTATATATCTGGCACTCGGCTTTATCCCATTATATTCGATGGGATAGGATTAGCTCTATCATGTCTTACTCCCGAAATACGTCAATACATTTCACGGCAGTCTGTGAGAGGGGTGATTGGGTCAATCGAACACGCCCAGTCGGCTGTAGGATGTAGCATGCGCTCTCTCCATCAATTGCTGCCTGTGACTGAAGTACTCACCCGATTTAAGCTCCTCTGACCCAATATATGATTTAACTAAATACAGCTATCATTTTGTTCGAACGTTACCGATGGCCCAAAACCTTATCAGTTTCAAAAAAATGTACTGTACTGTGTCAGCCTATAATGTCCCCACTGCAGGGCACAAGCCTCCCCTAGTAAATCACTGGGGGTTTCGGGCCGCAATCCACCACGCGGGCCCAGTGCGGATTGATGGATCACATTCTCCAGTTTTTTTTATTTCTGGAGCATACGGATTTCCTCACGATGTTTTCCCTCACCATGTCAGCTGGAAACAATTTTTTTAAAATCCGTACTTAAATAGAAACTCAGTGGTGCGGATCGAGGATTTGATCTCACGATCACATGAATGTGAGTCGAATGGGTATAGATACCCCTAGATTATCACCGCACTTGCCCATATTTATCACGTGGAAGCTATAGCTTGAGATACCACATACAGAATTACTAAACCAAAGCAATCGGCTCGGGAACTTTGTTTTTGAACTTAACACCGGAATAATTTCTTAAGAACAAACAGCGTTTATTAGCTTATTTATTTATTAGCTTTAATTAAAAATGACCCAATAAGAAGTCTGCAGGACTATTGTTTTATATTGGCCGCTTTGCAATCCGGATCTTCTCCACTGCACCTGCCTCATAATAATTGAAGCATACGGACGGTATGCGTCAATAAAAAAAATGAATCTCAACATCAAATGTGGTCTGTTGGCGGTTGCCTACGTTATAATGAAACCAGTGTTTATTGAATTACTTTTAAATGTTGCTTGCACATTTTAATGGAAAGGACCACCCCACTGTTTCCCCGAGTACATAACATACGTGCCGACCACAAATGTTTCTTTTTAATACGACAAATGTTTGTTTACAAAATTACCGGTTGTTTTGTATTTGCATCACGAACGTGTTGTTTGTTCCCCTGTCACCACATCCGATGATTAATAACCGATGCGACAGTTTTGTCAATGTGTTGTCCACGGTGTCTCCATGGCGATGGTGAAACATCACTAATAATATCGAGTATTTCAACAATGTATTATTAGATGGGTACGTAGGTTGTTGTAAGGGTAAAATATTTTATTTTATGATGCAAATAAGTTGTCGCACTATTCATAGGATCAATTGGTTGAGACCTAAAGGCTTGGTGACTCGTGGAAACATGTTTGCAGCGCTTATAACGCGTCATGCTTCCTGGCAGGACTACATGACATGACATACGTTGTAATTATAACTCGTAAATCCTTGGAGTACAATTTTATTTATTTTTATTTTATTTATGCCGGAAGATTATAGCTATAGTAAACATATATAGGTATAACATATTTAAATATACAAGAAAATTTGAAGCCAATCATATTATATGTTATAGTTAAAACCCGTTTTCAATATAAGAGCGTTTTTCCTAATAGTTTTGACTGAACGCCTTCGTTACTAGTTTTTCGTAGTAAAAACTAGTATTTATTGACAAACACATTTGAATGTTAGTTAAAACTATTATTTAAATACGGAAAACTAGTTTTAACGAAATAAATCGGTTAAAACTGTTTTAAACCGATTTCAATGTTCAACTGGCTTGGAGTTTGTTAATTCTCCCATAAATGAGTCTAATAAATACTACATTGTGCAAATGTAGTATAAAAGTTACGGGCAAAAGCCAAATGTAACAGCAAATCGAGTTGTGCGCGGGCAAACCGTTACCCCGGAAACAATTCGGCTTCTAACCTCAGAAGTCGTTATTTTTTTTTACAGAATCGGTAAAATCCTTTCTACCCAGAAACGATTCAAGCGCATTCGCCTTTTGCCCGGGCTCATCTTGATGCGCTGTGATATCAGCACTGATTTTAATTGATTTTGCTTCGTTAATTCCGGTAGACCTAGTTTTCCTTAGTTACAGCTAATTCAAAAATTAACTAACATTTGTTTGTCAGTAAATTCTAGTTTTTACTAGGAATAACTAGTTATAACAAAGACGTTCAGTTAAAACTAGTTTTTACTAGTTTTATCATGCTTAGTACATTATCAGTTCAGTACATACATGCTATCGTGCTAGAAATATGACATCCTAGTATGCCATTGCGCCGCGTGGTGTCGGCCGGCTACATAGGCACCACTCTTATGTCTGGTGTTGTAAAAGGCGACTAAGGGATAACTAAGTCGCTACCACGAGCGTTAAGAAGAACGCAGAACTACACCACCTTGCTTGGCCAGCGTGGTGTTTTGTGGCCATATATCCCTCTTGCTCAAGACAGAGGAGGCCCATGTCCAGCAGTGGATACTTAAAGGGCTGGTAATAGACAATTTATTTTAGACAGATAAGCCTCCGATTACATTTTTATGCTAATATTAAATTATAGATAGAGATGGTGAATTATCATCGCCATTTGCTTAGGCCATTTTGATACTTATTCTTATTTCCTTATACTTGGAGCAGTACAGTTCACCACATTGCTACCTTGAGTGAATTTTGGACGAACATCTAATCATAATGTTACCTAATACTATATACATAAATAAGTACGAAAGTTGGTTTGTCTATTGTTTTGTTGTTTTATCCTAATATCTGCAATAAATGAACGTGTTACTATTACAGCCAACGCGTAGTTCTTGGAACGGATTAACACATAAATAGTTTTTATCTTGATCAATACAGATAAAACCATGGACAACAGTTAGTTCCAAAATAAAGTATTTTTCATCTACACATTTCTTCTCTGAATAAGCGAATTGAATAAAGTAAATCTTAGTTCCTTCAATTGTCGTCAGATGGCATTCCAAGTATCACATTGCTTGAAACACGTTGTGATTTTTAGTTTTTCTACGTTTTTAGTTCCATTGCAGGTGGGTTAGGGAGGTTATCAAAAAAACATTAATTTTATTGTATTCGATTCAAATTTTTATTGTTATTGAACTCATAATAATAAACAGCATTCGTGCATTTTATTGAATTTCAACTATATTGTAGCCAAGTCTTGGTGATTGGCATTTCAACAAGAAACCTTTTTTACTACCTTTGAATAGTTTCCTGGTAGTGCATCTGCAATTCTCCACCTACCTGTTGTCAACACTATTTCAAGTCAGAATATTCTAATCTAAACAGAAAAAAAAGTTTCGAATGTATAGGTATTTTGTTTTTTCTTTTCGCTGATGACGTTGCAACGTAAACCCCACTTATTTCATCATTATCGACTGGCCAGTAGCTTCACGTTAAGGGTTCCAAGGACACGGCACGCCCTTAATGACACGGTCAGCAGGCGACCCGATAACCTCGGCAAAAACTGTTCATTTCATTTACTGTCGATACCAGAGTATGTCCATATCGATCGGCCTCATTTCAATGTTATATGACTTATTATAATGAAGAAAATGTTTGTCTCATCCTTTATCAATGAAGGTTTCCTTAATCGGATAATTAATCGATAATTTATTAATCGGCGTTATCAATACTTTAGTGATCACTTCATGTACTTTAATAGATTCACGAAATGTCATACATGAATACAAAAATCAGCACTAGATAAACCCCAATCAATTGATTACCTACCATGTCGTCGACGTATATGTCTCGGCTGCTGGATATAGGCCTGTCCAAAGGGTCACCACCACCTATTTATTACCCATAATTAAAAATATTTGATTTATATTTAAAGGTAACTAATAGGTGGTAACTAAAACTTAAGAGACAATTAATTATAGACTTAAATTAAGATACTGAAAACCAAATCAAAATAAAGTCAAATCAAATTATCTTGAAAAATTTCAGTTACAAGGCTTAGAAGTCACAATTTAGAAAAAGACCACGTTATTACTGTATTATTGACGTCACAATAGTGTTACCTAGCAACAGCGCCCGACCTCAAATATTCTCAAACCCACATCTATCTCCTAACAAATATGAAAAATTGTAGTTGATATGGTATTTTTTCTTCTGGAAACGTCTTATAAATAAGCCAAAGGATATATCGATTACCCAATTCGTTAAGTGCGGTTTTAAAATTGAAAATAAGGCCTACTAAAGAGTTATTTGTTGTTGAATCAAATCGTTGATAATAATTCCAAATATAGTAATTAAGGAGTAAATTATATAATTACTCTATATATTTTAAATAATAACTATGACCTTTTATTCTACGATGATGATGAGACATATTTATAAATGTTTAATGACAATTTTTCATATCCTAAACTTGTATTATAACGATATGTTAATGTGGACCTATCTTTATACATCTGCCAAACTGCATTGCAGTTTGTAGCGGAACATTGCTCTGAATTCTTATCCCATGTAAGTTCAGAGAGTTATCCATGTAAGTTATCCCATTTAGGAGGGGGAGAGTGCACGCTGCAATCCAACAGCCGCTGGGCGCGCTCGACTGGCCACGTTACCCCTCTCTCACAGAAGACTACCTTGAAATGTACTGCATTTCCCACTTTATCGTATTTCCCCAATGTACGTACGTGTTTCGGTAGTGAGTGAGATGTGCCAGAGCCCATTCCCATCCCATCCTATCCCTGCCCATTTTCACAACCCTTTCTCCAAATCCATTCCTATATCTCCAAAGGTAGGCAGCGCATCCGGGGGTCTGCCAACATTTGTCATTTTGGACTAATGTTGGCATGTATGGCGGATGTTTATGGGCGACAGTATCCACTTACCATCAGGTGGACTGTATGCTCGTCTGCCGCCTTAGTACATAAAAAACAAAAAGCAATTAAATACACTGGAAGCGTTGTTCGCGACAGATCCAGATGGCATTTCTACTGAATTGGTATTGATCATTAGAAATGTTTTTTGCTCGCTGTTTGCAATAACGAATGGTATTCGAATGGTGGCAGATATATGAGTACGTATGAATTGGCCACCTGTTGATTGTGTATAGTTGCAATAAATAATTGTTGAGCCACTATTCTTTATTTTATGCTGTCGATGTTTGTTTAATACTGTCAAACTAAGAATAAAGGATAGTGCCTCAACAATGAGTTATTGTGACTGTACTAGCTGAGGAATTGCCTCATAAACAACTGTTGACAGTGGCGGGGTTGTTTATATATGGTATCAGAATTATAGTGAGCGTTTATTACTGAAAATTACCCCTCTCTAAGGTACACAAAAGACTACCTTGAAATGTATTGTGTTTCGGTGCCAGAGCACATTCCCATCCCATATCCTATACCTCACCATTTTCCCAAACCTTTCTCCAAATCCATTCCTACATCTCCAAAAGTACGCAGCATATTCGGGGGCGTGCCAATAGTTTCCCTTACCATCAGGTGGACTGCATGCTCGTATACCGCCTTCTTCCTTTAAAAAAATACACATTGAAAGGCAAACCGGCTTTACCAATAAGCAGCTTTCGAAAATAAGACATTAGGCTAAGGCACATGTCGACTAAGCTCTTTTGCGCTTTTCTCCCTATGTTTTTTGCTCGCAACTTTGTCTGCCTTAGAAACTAATTTTACTCAATAAACAGTTAAATTTATTTTTTATAAAACTGCCTATATTTGCAAAACTAATTAAATAACTTTATAAAAAATAACCTAAAATCCGAAAATACCTTACAACTACTTGGAATAATTATCATACTATCCGACATTGAAAACCGCAACAATATCCGTCCAGCAGTTCTCAAAATTATCGCGAACAAACAAACAGAGTAGAGATACTATCGCGGCGATTACATATCGCGAAATAATCATGTAAATTGAAAAAAAAAGTATATGAATAAGAACTTTATTATACCACAATCAATATTGTAGAAACACGAAAAAGATATTCATATAAAATCAGAAATTAACATTTTTATACAATAATTATTTCATCGACAAAAAGAAATTTTTGCATATTCGTAGTATCAGGTCAGTATAGGGCACTTGTAAAATAAAATGCGAGAGCTACTTTTAATTAATTAAATACTATCTAATGTATACTGTGTTTCCTTTTATACCGTGTACTTGCGTTTAGTTAAATTTAAATGTTTAGTTCCAGTAAATACTGTGGATATTTTAAATCCTCTAACAATTGATCAGTTGCTCAGCGGCCTTTCCAGTTTCAGCTTGCATCACTTCACAATCTGTTCGCATTCACAGGTACTCCCATTGTGTTCATGTTTTGGGAATCGGCAGTTTTTAAAAGCGATGTTTACACAACATTCCAACAAGTCCAACATAACAAGTCGATTGTTTGCCGTTACATATGCGTTTAATATTCAAAACAGCAGTATCAATACAATTGGAATTATAATACAGATGGAACTCTATCAATGCCCTGTGAATCTGCGTTAGGAAGTTTGAACAAGTGCCGTGTCTCAGTGCACCACTTTAAGTTTAATTTTATTTTACAATAAAACTTCTTATACACAAGTATACAAATTTAATACAAATTAAAATCCGATCTTTTTAGTAAAATAATTGTTAAATCAAATAATCCTGTTTGAAAGTAACAGTGTAAGTGACGCATAGTGCAGTTTGAAAAGAATCGAAAAACACGGACTGTTCGGAATATAAGCAACTTACTTTCGAATAGTACTCGTATGTACTTCAGTCAGATAATCGTAACTGCGAATTTGATTCTCTAGCAGTACCATTGGTAATTTCGTCACAGTTGTTATTGTCACAAGATAAGGTATCACTAGTGATAGAAGCAGTCAACAACTTTGATATTTCATGCTATTACTATGCAAGTAATCTTTACGCGGTTACAACATAATAGAGATAAGATAATTATCGCAATTCGACACCTAACGGTAAATAAAAGTCTTGCGGGAACAATGCGATATCGCGAGAGAGTACAGTGTCAAAAACATGTTAAGTTGTTAGTATATATGAAGTATTAAGCGCCGAAACGGAGTATTCCGAAATTTCAATACTCTAGTAAAACATTTTGTTTGATTGGGTACGTTTGGTTTAGCATTATTAAATGGTAAAGTCGCGTTGTATTGTCCCAGCGTTTCCTGTACATTTGTCCACCGAATCGGTTGTCTGACTTGTTTAATGGAATAAATTTGTGGTCAGCTAGAGATTTAATTTAGGTAGTCTAGAAGTTTTGAAAATGAGTACTTCCTCTTTTTTCTGTGTAGAACCAGCAATGGATTCATGGAGGCCGTGACTGGTTCAACATTATCTTTACGCCCGCCACTTAAACGTCTGAAAGTTGTATTAGTTATTGCAATTTTTGAGTCAACAAAATCAGTTGCATGACCTTGATGTCAGATGGCCACAGCTTTTGGATCCGCCTTTGTGTAGAATCCTGTTATGATGTAGGAATCATCGAAGGATTCCATTTTGATATGATTGTTTACGCAAATGAAACCTGCTTGCTTCTATTAACATAAGTACAGATACATTACGAAAACATTGGCCATCGGCTAATCCGAAAACACCCAAACGCGTTATCCACGTTTACGCAATAAAGTATCTCGTAATAAAGTATGCAATTAGAGGTAAGATAGTAATTAGTAGAGGTAATTCATAGACGTGGATGACGCGTGCCGGTGTTTCCGGATTAGCCGATAGTCAATGTTTTCGTAATGTATCATTATGTAGGATTTCACTTCAAATATTTTATTTTGGTAGACCTACATACGTATGTTTAATGACCTTCGTTCATTTTACTGCATTTTTAATGGAAATCGTAGGATTCCGCGCGTGTAAGGAACGTTTCTCTTTATGGTTTTGATAACAACACCATGCATTTATACTGCAGCTTTTATCGGTTTTACGTAAGTTTGGCTAGCTGCTGCCTAGGTTTTAGGTAGATATCCAATTTCTATCTATTATATTACACAATATCCCCGCTAAAATGCTGTTTTATATCCATGACACCGTCTTGATCTCAAAATATATAAAGGGTTGTTTATCTACATAATTATGTCTCACTCTTCACATGTCTCTTAAACATTATAATTACTTATTATAATGTTTATATATTTTTATTTTTTTGTATATATTGTATAGGTGTATATTATTCTTTATTTGTTTTTCTACATCAGAGCGTAACCGATGGCTTTATAGAAAATCAGCGTTGTGTTTGAGATACAGCTCATATAAGCTGAGTTCTATCCATTTCCAATATCGCGAAACACAATAGTTGATATCTGTTATTTATTTTTGTAAAATGTATCTTTTATTTTAGTTTTTTTTTGTAGGTAATGTACTCAATGTAGCGGGTACTAGCGTAGTGTTGTATCTGTATACTAGGCCTTAAGTATTTAATTTCTTTTATTTAAAAACATTATTGCACATTGTGGTACAAAAGGCGAGCTTAATAATGCCTTGAGGCATTCTCTACCAGCTAACCTTTGGGCTGATCAGAGAGATACATTGGAAAATGCGATGTGAGCTATAAATATATAACTTAAACGACAAACAGAATAAATAAGTATTGTCTGTTATCTAAAAATAAATCAATCAATATGAGCCCATAAGTTCCACTGAGGGTAAGGGGCTGCCTTAGCAATCGAGCCTTTGTAAGTTTCGGCTATAATTTACTATTCGGGCCCAATGCGGATTAGATATAAAAATAATATACCTACTTATTATTACTTTATTTTTAAATGAGATCATCGTGCATTTGCGATTGAATCTTTAATGATTTTTTTACCTATTTAGACCATCGATATGGGAATAGACTAGATGACACATCATACGTTCTTATCAAAGAAACTTGGTTGACAAGTTCTAGGGGGCGTGAAGCAGATGAGAGGAGGGGGGATAATAAAAAGGTCAAATTTGAAACTTAAGCACTACGTAATAAGATTCTTCTATTTTCAAAACACGTATGAATTAAAGAATTCGAGAGCTACTGAATATAGAACACTATTAGACAACGTGCCTGCCCTACAGTGCTTGTATAACATAATGTAGTATGTATTCTCAAATTGATGATTTAGACCGATTTACCGTAGTAATACGTGCCGCGTCCTAGATTCTGTCTTCTTTTTTTTACTTGTTACCTACTACATAAAAATTTCTTAAAGAATAATTAACTGCATGTTTTTTTAACCTTTGCCAGTACATTAAAGTGATCATTTTTTTAGTATCTAATATATCGCCAAGAGTATATTTTTATAGTATAAAAATAAACCATCGTTTTGCAGAAAAAAGACATTTCGATCAATTTAACTGCCATTAAAATAATGATTCCAATCGTGCTTGGGCTATCTGATGTACATTTTTACACCACTGGGCTCTAGATGCTATCCATGTACAATATAAATTATAATAAGTACTATAATAATTTTACATAGAATAAAATCTTCATGCGTCATTACCACCTAATGACACCGAACGATATCAGTTTGCATTTGGAGGGTCATTTGACCTTAACCTTATTCGTTATATTTTGTTTACTAAAAATAATTCTGTTTTCATTATTTTATTTACATAATTGCGTAATGGCTCTGTTGAGTTGTTTATCGTATTATTATAGACAGTGAAGTTTTGTTTATCTCCTATAATATTGTAAATTATTATCATTTCGTGTATTCAGGAAGATAAGCAATAGTGGCAGTTGCTAAATACCTATGTAAAGATTATTTTATAGGTATCAGGGGGCAATAACAAAATAAGCGACCGACCACGGTTCGTCTCCGTTAACGTAGGTTTAATGTAATAGTCAAGTGCCCGCCGCCGGCAGTATATCTATTCTCGCTACATTTTCGTGAGCTCGTGAATACGAACCCGGACCCGTCTCACTAAGTTTCTTGTTAAACGTAGTTAAACCATCCCTTTTAACATCCACCGCTGGACATGGTCCTCCTCACGCACATTGTCTTGTCCATGAGGGACCTATGGACTTCAAATTCCGCGTTGGCCAAAACGGGTTGGAGAGTCCACTCCACGGGTTGGAAAGTGGAGATTTGGTGGTGTTATCTCTCAGTTGCCTTCTAGAACACCCGCGGGAACGGATGGAGTTGTGCTATTGTAAAGCCGGCCCGCACCAAACGGCCAAAGTTTCTAGTTAAATATAAGTTAATTAAAGTATGGCGTAAAGAAACATAGAATATCTGGGACATGTATATTATCCACTGATCCGCATTAGGCTCCCGATGGATTGTGACCCAAAATTATCTTGCAAGCGGAAGCCTTTGCCATGCTGTGAGACATTGTAGCCTGATATCAACTTGTGGCACAGGTAATTTTATAAATTATGTGTCTCTGTTTAATTATTTACCTGAATTAGATATACATCACATACGAGTACCAGTATATCAGCCCGTGTCCCCTCATTGCTGGTTAGAGTCCTCTCCCATAGCTCGCCATTACTCGGTCTTCCGCTCTTTTCATTCAATCAGTATCGACCACTTTAAATCGTCAGTTCACGTGGCCGGAGTGCGTCCCACACTTATGTTTCCCGTTTGAGCTGTACATGGTCATTCGAGGACTCGCCTACCCAATCCGTTTCATAGCTCCTGTTTGTTGAATTAGATATGTTATTATAAAATCATAATATCTAATTGAAATAGATACTGTAAAGTTAATAGATACTCAAAAGTACCTTACTTGAAAAATAATCTTATCTAACCTTGAAACTAATAATCCTTACATACATAAAGGGCAACGACAATCAATTGTTTGTTCGCGGTAATCGCAGGAGCTACCGATTTGATTTTTGTTTATCACTATTGTGTAGATACCTAATGTATTTTATTCCAGATATTAGTGTACCTCCGATTGGCCTAGTTTGTAGTGACGCTGCTTGCTGTGTAAACGGTCACGGGTTTGATTCTCGGTCCGAGATTCATTTATTGAAAGACAGAACTGTTTAATAAACTGAGTAGGCAGTATATTACTACTTTAATGTTATATTTTCGTATATGATTATAATGATATAACATTAAAGTTATCCTTGTAGTAGCAACGGCAACGTGCTAATAAAGGTTGGTCTGGCATAAAAGAGGAGACGTCATTGCGCAACAGTGGAAAACAGCTCCAGGCAAAAACAAACAATGCGAAGCTGTTTGTAATTCACTCGTTATGATTATTATACTACACTTTTCATTGCACTTCAAAGAAGTATGTAATAATAATATGTACATATATTATTATTACGTTTTCAATAATAAATATAATATATGATTAATAAATATGTTATTCAGGAATCGCTTGCTAATTATTATTGGCCATTGATCATACTCAGTTTTTGATTCTTATTCAAGCCAATAGGACTACTCATACGTAAATACATCCGAGGGAGAGGGTGCACGCCGAATCCAACAGCCGCTGACCGCACCCGACCCGAGTACCAAAGTATCAAAGAAGTCAAGTCCAAAGGTCACATAACTTGATGGGTTTAAGATATTGCGGCTTTTGAACTATACTGTCACTCGAGTCACGACATTTCTCACTTTACCACACTCCACAGATGTCTCTTTTAAATAAGCAGTGCGGTCATAACGGGTGTTATGGTTAGTTTGTAATACAAGTTTGTGTCTATTAGCCGCATGCTAAACGGTGTCAGTGCGCACGATTTTCCGCTTTGGTTTTCCGTATCTAAAAACGGTATAAGACGTTCACCGTTCTGTAATAACGTCAATCGTATATCATGTTTACTGTATTACTCTCCTGTAACTGGGCTTATGTTAATTTATACACAGTTAAAGGATAAGCTCCGTCTGTTTGCTTGTTCTGCGTTAATCTCGCGAATCCTAATGGATTGATTTTTTGCAGTTTTCAATGTTAGGGAAGGAAAGTATATTTTTTTGCCAAGGCTCGTCGATCTTAACAAAAACAATTTTTGCCATAAACTTTTGAAATATTTTGAAAATGTGGTATATTTTGAAAAGCAAGGAGATCAAATTTAATGATTTGACATAAGTATTATGTCTTCACAAATTTTTTTCACTCTGCTTTATTAAATGTAATTCTGGTACAATTAACTACCAGATGCCTGGTACAGATGCCCATGTAACTCTGTACAAAGCCCTGCAAATCTCTATAAGACATCTGATCATACATCTTACATTGTAATAATAATAAATATTAAATAATTTGACATATTATACTTATGTATGATATATGTATAATTTGACCCACCTATGTATGATATATAATTTGACATACCTATGTATGATATATAATTTATCTTTAATTGACTAGTAATTTTCAAATAATACTATTTTATCATAGAATATGTTCATTTAGCGCTCCTAATCTGTAAGTTATTGCGCAGCTACAAGTTTCTTTGACATCAAATTCTTTCCACCAGTCGAGTGCAATTATGTTTTTACCTCGAAACCCAGTTATACTGAATGGATTTGTAATTGATTTCGATTGTGACTGGTGACGAAACCTGGATATACTATTACGTTATGCCAATTAAGTCGCAGAGCAAGATATCGCTCGCTCTTTAAAGATGAGGTACACCGACGCCAGTTCGGAAATCAAAGGCTGTCGGTAAAAGAATGATTACTGTATTTTTTTAATAAACAAGGCCTAGCAAAACTTATTATGGTTTCTGGGCAGAAGACAGTTACAAGCTCATGACGTACTGGAACTTATCTGCCTGAAATTGTTACAAAATCGACGAGACTCAGTTCAATGCGCCGCCCGGCTCAAAAAGCGGGCCGTGGTAGCCCCGGACTTTTTGACGGCGACTGGAATCAATTTTAAAACATCCTCTACAGTTCCGATTTCGTAACCTGTGACTTCGGTTTGTTTTCTTATGTGGAAATATGAATAAAGGGCCGCAAATTCTCAACAGAGAGGGCAGTTGATAGGAACCTTTGAGGAAGAACTCTATTTAATACCAAGTGATAAATGGAAAGGTTGGATTAATTAGTGATTTGAGCGGGAAATGTATTATTTTACAAGGACGGTAATTTGAAAAAATAGTGTACGTACTTTATGAACATATAACGAAACTTATTGAACGACTTGAGTAAAAAAGACATTAGGGGTAATTATTAAAGGGTAAACTTTTTAGTAATTGACCTTAGAAATACAACGAGAAAAAGTATACAAATCCATTCAGTACAACTGGGTTCCGAAATTTTTCATTTCTTATGTCTAATTGCACTCGACTGTACCACATTGAATTTACAGATTTCAATGTCAAAATTCAAAGTTCATTGGTCAAACCCCGCGGTTGTAAATATACAGTGAATATTTCATATTTGTAAAGGCCACGGTGAACATCGACGTTCTTGGATTTCGTGAAAGTGTAAAAGAAATTTGCGATGTGCTCCTTCGGTCAGCTCATGTCTTACCAACATTATTCATTCAAGGAACAAACTACAACGGTATTTTTTGCTCTTACATTCGTAGTACTCGTACGTTGTCGTGACACCCGCCGTCAACTTATCAACCCTTTATTCGAATTACAAATAAATAATTATAATACGTACCATACCATCAGCCCGCGTCTCTCCACTGACCATCACTCTCACCTAACACGGTTTTCTGCTCTTCTCATCTACCTACTATCCGCAACCTTCTTCAATTCATTAGTCCATCTTGCCGAAAGGCATCCTACGCTACGTTTAATATAATATATTATAATAGGTATATAATTAGTTTAATTTCATGGCAACTCATCCAATTCATTAGGAAGACGCACAATTTTTTCGTCATGAAACCTATAAGACACGTCGAATGCTTTTGTAGCTGATGCATAGGAGGAGCGAATGCTTTCGTAGCTGATTTTAAAATAATTATATTTTTTCAAACTAATTTTCAAGAATAGGTATTTTATCGTGGAATTATTTGTATAGGTCGTTTCTTTATTATATTGTTATATCTATGTATTGTTATATATATATGTGTTACATTTATGGTAAATACGAAATAAAAGTACATACGTAGCAATCGAATTCGTAAATCT
Organism: Sesia bembeciformis; assembly: GCA_943735995.1. Taxonomy (NCBI): domain Eukaryota; kingdom Metazoa; phylum Arthropoda; class Insecta; order Lepidoptera; family Sesiidae; genus Sesia; species Sesia bembeciformis. Next base: position 5,685,995 of record OX031026.1, on the reverse strand, counting down.
CACGAATCGGAAATCGGACACGTTTTTTTTTTATATAAAAAAAAGATTAAATACTTTCGTTATTAAATTGTTGGCTATTTTAGCCGTAATTTGTCATTCTCCAGGGAACGTGAAACAAATAACCGTTTACTCATATAGACGCTGTTTAATCATGGTTTAAAGTTTTCTGTCACTTTCTTTTTAAAGTTCTATTTTTGTTAGAAAAGCTCACGATATTTTAAACATTCATTAAATTCCAATTTTGGCCGGGCAAACGCGGCTCGTCCACCCGTGGAATTTAAATAGAGAAGACGTTAACTGAAGATTGAAGGTCATAATTATCGCTTGATGGTGTAAGGGTAAGGAGTATAACATCCATTTCTTCCCGCGGGCATAGTAAAAGGCGACCAAGGCATAACAAAACCACTACCAGAAGCTCTGATGAACTAAATCACCTCTAAAAGAGTAGACACGCCAACGCGCTTGGTCAGCGTGGCATTTTTAGGCCATAAATCCCTCACACACGTTGTCTTCTGCATGTCCAGCAGGGACGATAAAAGGGCTGGTTACACTTACGGGGTAGCCGATTCCTACAGGTTAATTTATTTTTAATACAATACGTTCCATCTGTGTAAAGTATAGAACGTTTGCTGTGATACAGAATGTATAATTAGAATTGTGAATAGATAAGGTTAGCACTGAACTGTAAACAGATACTTGGCAAATGTGTTTACACACTGTAAGTCTTCTGTTATATTTATACAGTAAAATGCTGCGATCAAAGTTACAGCTCCCAAAGAAATATCCTTCAATATGTCAGACTTTCAATGAGTAGGTACATAATTCATATTTCATTGTGGAATAAAGAATCAAATATTAGAAAACCAAATCTAGTATCTATAATGCCACAATCTGAATTCTTTTAGTAGACTGGTTTAATAGACTAGGAATTACCCTGATGCGGTAGATACGAGTAGGAGACTAACGCGGCCATTGACATATTATGGAGATGATACTTGTATACTTACTTCTCGGTCAGTGAATTCATGGTGAAAGTCATAAATGCTCTTAGCACGATGCATCCCTATATTCAGAACAAATGAGCTGATATTTCGGTGCTGATATACTTACGGAAATTCGGTTAAAAGCTGTTTATAACCTACCTGTTTATAAAAAAGATGGTTATAACCTACCTAAGGATTACAGATGCATAACCTGATAGGGTCTGGTTCGCTACTTTTATATGTCAAGACAGAACCAAGAAGACCTAGATCACTGTACCGTCGAATAAAAAAAATTGTAAACCAGTCCCTGAGACATCGGCATACCTACCTAGTGCGGGGTCTGGTGCGTCACCAATACTCTGGCATAGTTTGATTTGCTAAATGTAAAATAATCCTGAACCCGATATGCTACTTAAGTAGAGGCCAATTAATGAGTGAAGTCAGATGTGATTTTACCAGGCTCTGTTTACTCCATACTTTACGTACGGAAACTCTTACAAGAATCGACCCGACTGATCCGGTATTCCAGTGGAAAATATGGTGCCACGAGCTCGAAATGCAAGCACCGACTGCCCCATGAAAAAGCTCTCGAACAATATACCTACTCGTAACTTACGCCCATTCATTTTGGTGGGCACACTTTTGAGATGGTTAGTTTCTACTAGAGAATAAATCATATGTGTATAGTGTTATTATCTATTGTATGGCACTTTTTAGAAGACCGACTAAGAACTTAGAACTAATGTATTTGAGCAGCTTTGGTAAGCAGTCAAGATGTTGAAGAAAAGACTGACAGGAGCCGTGAGAAGCGAATTCCCCAGTTAACCAGCGGTATGTTTCGGTATGGGGATGAATACTTTTGCTGTGGTTCTAATTAAATCCAGTGTCCGTTTGCGTATATCACAGACTTGTGAATGGCATAAGTAGACGGTACTGACTGTCAGGTGAGCCATCTGTCAGTCCCATAGAATTAGAATGTTTCTTATAAGTCTATAACGAATATTAGTTACCTAATACTAAGGGTGCTACGTGTGGCCGTAGGCCATACGTAGCACAATCACTAGAGAACCTTTGTTAATGGCCTAGGCACTAAATAGCGAACAGCGACGTCAAGATTGATTTTTTTTATAGGCATACTACGTATGTTATTTTATTACCCACTGTTTGTTCATATAAACGTTAAATAATAATGTGAAAGATTTCTCAAATAATATATCGTTTCAACAATTTTTGTACCTACTGAAATTATTTTAGAACATTATATAATAATTACCATTATTTATGGCGTTTTCCTGTTTATTTCATATATTTATTCAGTAGATTTGCGGTTCCAAATAGAAACATATATTTATTTATACTTCTTTGTTTCAAATTTTAATATAAAACGCCATATAAATACAGGGCGCGATATAAAAATTTTTTGTTACCTATTTTTAATTTCAGTAAAGACATGCATGGCATAGTAAAATTGACTCTAATTTTACCGTTGTGAAAGGGATTTGTTCAAAAGTTAAAACTATATTGCTATCAAAATAAATAGGATTATAAGTTAAAATTGAATTGAATTTCAAATAATGTTACTCACGAATCTGGAAAGGTTGCGGCTTGAGTTGCGTTCTTTGCACCCATTTTACGAAATGCAATTTCTTGGTAGGAACCTATAAATATTAAAAAATCGCCATCTATGCAATTCATTGTTGCTGCATGATTTTCGATTCTTCAGTTTTATGCGTTTACTAACAACATCAAATGTATTGTACCAGTGGAATGATCAAGCTGAATAGAAACCGAGCCCGCGCCAACCACACTGATAAACTTATCAGTTAAATTAACATGTCAACAAGTCTTTATCTAGTAATACGCCGTAATAATAAGTAGTTATTAACCGGCGCAGGCAAGGATAATATGTATAAATGAAATAAAGTATTATTATATAATAAATACAACTTAAATTGAAACAGGTATGCTTTAAAAGGGGGGTACCCCTTTTAAAGCATACCTGTTGTATCTACTCTTACAAGACCATTGGTCCGAAAATAAATATAGAATGTGTGAATTAGACACGCTAGTAGCAGTGTTAGGTGTTGTTGAATTTAAATGCTTAGTTAGTGAATTTCCGATTTCAATAGAATTTTAATTGCACAATGTTCGATTATCGTTAATTTTACGCAGAATACACGGAGCGCTGGCGGTATCCATTAATAACTTCGGTTTTAATTTTAATTAGAAGGAAATTGCCTTCTAGATTCTGGAGAGATTTAATTTACTCAGTTTAACCTACACTACTTTTGCAATCTTTTAGAGAACACTGTGATAATGATAATCAAATTTTGCAATTCGATTCACAATAAAATACGTTATACTTATTTAAAAACAGAGGGCAGTGGTATCTTTTCTTGCGGAAACAAACATCCCCCTTCGGGAGCGGCCTCATTGCACGAGTAAGACTTCTCTGATGGAATTCGGTGGATCCTGGTGGCATCACCGACTTATCTCCAACTCTGGTTGTCTGTTACCTCTATTGAGGTTCTGAATTTTGATTTATCTCCCACCTAATGTTAAATTACAACTCAGTCATGAATGAAACGTGAAACGATTTACGATGGCGTGAAGTACAACTATAGTAAGATCGATATTTAATGGGTAGATCCACTAAGTCGTTCTTCACTCAGTCTACAAAACCATCCAGAGGAGTCTCCTCAAACGCAGAGATTCTAATCTAGACCTTGTATTGTTAATTATGAGGTTACCGTAAATTCAAACAACATGGAAGGAGTAAATGAAGTGAACCATTTTAACTTGGAAGAGGATTGATGCAGATTTATAAAACTATAGAGGGAACATGCTCGTCAGTAACAACTAAGCGTAAACACTTAGAAAATTGGAGATACAGATATTTGGGATAGTTCTTACTCTCCTGGGATAGTCTTACTCTCCTGGGATAGTTCTTACTTCCTAGAGTCTTAATTGTAACAGTTAAGACATAGGATTATGACTGAGAATTTTGTTGAGTATAAATTATGTAGATACCTATCATTTATTTTGTCCAGGCACCATCAATCGTAGGCTATGACGTCTTCGACCAGACACTCCACTAGGACTAATCGCTTGATGATGTACTTACTCGTTCTTATTCTAAAACTGACTCGATGACATTAGGTACGCTTTAATTAAATTTTATCAATTACAAACATTCTACAATTAAATTTGTTATCATTCAACTAAAACCATTTATACACTCATAGAAGAAAATGTCTTTCTACAACCTTACAATAGTGCGGCCAAGGTTGAGTAGCTTGTATGTACTTGGGTTTTAATTAAACGTATCAATTAACAGCTGTGCATACTGGCCACGCCAATTACTCCGATATAAGCGCTCCATAACGAACGTTACAACTTTATTTGTTAATTTAAACCAGGATCGCACCTACATTCCTCTATAGTGTGAAGTTTTTAAAATTCTTCTACTGAAAGTTCATCAATCGATAGGTATGTAGGGGTCGTATCCTGAAACTGTGATCGTCTCTTTTGAGAATCTGTATTGATAGCGACATTATTTCTTTACGATGCTCCCCACAGCGACGAACAATCTGGGCCAATTAATTCATTGCTCCACTTGACTCCGTTACTTGCTTTCCAGATCGCCGTAGGTCGCAGTACGCGCGATCACACAATTGACGTGGACCTGAACTTGGAAGGCCCCGCTACTAAGGTCTCTAGGAAGCAAGCCACAATCCGCCTGCGAAATAGCGGGGATTTCTTCATGTCCTCAGAAGGCAAACGGCCTATATTCGTGGACGGTCGACCAGTTCTTCAAGGAAATAAAGTGAAGCTTAACCACAATAGTGTTATTGAGGTGAGTATGTATACGGTCAAAATACACTCGAGAATCAATGTTTTCAGTATTCTTTTGTAATGTACCTACGCAATTAAAGATGAACTTGACGCAAATAGCCCTGCCCTGTACGAAGCGTTTTACTAACAAATAAGTTTATTTATAGGACGCCGAGATATGTTTCATACACAAATACTTAATTACTCGTTTCTGTAATAGTTGATCGTATCCGGTTACACCAGATCTTAGATCATTCTCAGACAAAAAAATAAAATATTAGTTACAAGTTTAACAAAATACATTAAATCGGTTCTTGCGTTATAAGCATATAAACAGATGAGAGGATATATGTATAATAATAATAATGTGACATATTAAGTCAGCAGTTTCCTGGTTTAACTAAAATCGTGTAATCTTTTTGCTCTGCAGATTGCTGGACTTCGCTTCGTATTCCTTATCAATCAAGAGCTCATCAGCGCTATACGGCAAGAGGCTGTGAAAGTTAACATTCCTGTTTAATAAACTAAGTGCACAATAAACGGATTGATATATTAACAAAGCATTTTGATTTAGAACACATTTATTTGGTCAATTTTTAGAACAATAGTCAAAACTAGTTACACCCAAAAACAATGTTCCCATTAACAATAGTTACAAATAACTCGAGCAACGCGCGGCTCCGGCCGCCGCCGCCGCCGCGCGCCGCGCCTACAACGCAAGCAGCGCAAACAACGAGTTACACACATTTGGTATTACGTCTATCACGAAACATTATCACGTGTGTTACTGGCATATAAAGATATGCTTTAACATTAAACGACAAAACAATTACAATAATAATTAATTTAAGTCCGTAACCCTTAACTAAACATAGTGCTTCAACCACAATAAAATATGTAGAACTATGATCCGGTTATCTTAGGGAGAGTGCTGACAGTTGTGTATTTAATTCATTTGATTAAATACCGTTTCTTTCTTAAGTCATAACTATAACACAACACAATAAAATAGAAAAAAAGAATCTTAAAGAACTATCGAGTTCAAAAATGATTTTTACTTGTTTCAAGATTTATGTCAGCTGTCAGAGCTCTTCCTACAATAACTGGACCATAAACTGTATTTTAGTCACGTTGCATAACAACAACGTCCAACAATGTGCAGAAAAAACAAATAGTTTTAAAACAATTCACTCAATGGTGCGTAACAAACAAACATCCTATGTCAAATAAAGAATAATAAATGTATTTGTAAAGAACATAAAACTGATTCAGTCGTAATAACAGTAACTTCAGCCTCAAATTCTTTGGGGGCGTGAATGCCCATAAAATCTGACAACTCTACATTTTTATTTAGTTGATAAAAATTGTAGCAAAACGGAACAGTCGATAGCATTAATGCCCCGCCCCTTTCAACTTTACATATTTCACGTTTCCGTTTAGAACTAATTCTTATAATTACCGCGTCACACAATATGTTTAAATGTTAAAATCTACAATAAATAAAAAATCCAATAAACCATTTAACACTCATTATTACATTACCTACTATAATTAGCTGCTAGGTACATTTTTATATTTATCTACAAAGGCAACACTTGCTAGAACATACAATATATGCGGGACTTAAAAGCATATTTATTTGGTATATTTATTAAACACCCTGTACGTGATATAAAAATAGTGAATTTTAACTTGATTTAGGCACAATGAGGCAAAATTACGTAATGGCGGGTGCCTGTGAGATCAGTTGATACTCCCCATATAATTAGGTACTTAATCGTTTAAAAATATATAAATTACATATAGTAAATACATTTTCGCGGTGGTGTAATATCAGCTCAACATTGAAGGCACTATAGCGCGTATTATGCAAACATTTGCGAAAACGTGTTCCCAGAAAAACAAAATATTCTGTTTGCATATTGCACATATTATAATTAGTATTATATTTAACAACAAATCTCGAACGAATCAAAAGAGTTCATTTGTGTATAGAGGGTATTATCTGATAAAGTTAATTTATAGCAGTATGTCTTATTTTGGTACATAGATTACTACATTTGAGTATTGGTTTTAATTTTCCCATTTCAATGTTAATTTCTTGTTTTTTTTTAATTTGCAATAACAGATAAGATATTAAAGAAATCACCCAAGCATAATTAAATTTTAACACACATGAATTGATAGTATGTAATATTTGTACTTGAAAAATCTAACATTACAGAGCACATTCATCTCTAAATTAAATATTGTGTGCTTAAAATTTATGTGAGCAACGGAGTTGGTCATTATAACAATTTTTACAATATTTACAGTTAAGGAATCTATAGGGTTTATGATACATCAAAGGTTCATTGGAAACAGTGTACATTAACCGTTGTTATAAAACAATACGTTTATTGCCATTTCATTGGCTACATTACTATTCTGCATTTAATGTATCACAAACCTAACAGACCTCTTCTACAAAAAATGTAGATCAAGCTTTACTATTAGAATAGAACTAATAGGTACCTAGTTACCTATTTAAAAGTTGGTAAACTTTTATACATACATAATAATTATTATTTTTACACCTTATGAGCAATCATTATTTTAATGGAATTAACTAACTTAAATTAAAAAACAAATAATACTCATTATGGCTATCGAAGTGCATACGAAGGTGCAATTTTATAAGTAACGTTCTATAAACTACGTAAAATGGAATGAAAGATGAAACAATATTTAAACTCTGAAACATAGTAACAAAATACAGATCAGATCTAAATTTCACTATCAAATAATGTAAATATTCATACATAAATATTTGTCTTTGTTTTTTCAGTATCACATATGTAACACAATTTGGCTTGATTTTAATTTTAAATTAACTAATGTGGGTAACTAATAAATATAAACTAAAAACAATGGGATTGTAGGAATGTTATTATGAGACCTTAATAGGTTACATATGGGTGGGATTCAATTTCAATAGTCGAAAGGCAATCCCAGGTTTGCTTTACATATGCAGAGGAAGAAACTCAAGGTTAAACAAAATACCTCAGTATGCATGTTTTAATCTTATGGTGTATTTGAGTTGTCCTTTTGATTTCTCATCCAATTTCTGCTGCGATATGATAAACTTTGCATTGCTTACAGATTTATATTTCTGAAAATTTTCAGATAAGACATAAGAATTTTTTCTATGACTGAAAATTGCTTTCGTCTTTTTTTTAATAGCCATTTTATCAATAAAGTGATTTTTCTCCAGAAACACCCACGGTTGCCATTTTCTTCCTGTCATGTCAGGATTAAATGGTTCCTTGTTGGAAGTACTGGCATAATGAGACCCATTCTCATTTTTCTTAATTACTACCTTTGGTATAGACTTTTTTGTTTTCTTATTCTTTTCTTTATGCATCTTAATTTGAATTTCATCTATGCTTTTCAGCACATCTTCAAATTTTGGTTTTGATTTCTTTGGAGAATTCTTTACCAAATCACTTTTACATGTATTCATTGTTAGTTTTATGTCTGACTTTGGTTCTTCTTTGGATATTTTTAACAATTTCAATCTTAGTAGACTTTGTTGTGGTAAAGGAAGTTTTATTTTTAGTTCACGAATAGTTTCTCTCAACGGAGGAATATATTTCTGAGCACCTTTTGTGATCAGTGGGCGAGTTGAAGGTAAATTATTATTAGAAAGTAAATAATCCTTATCTTCCGTAAATTTGCAACTTATGGTATTACTAAGAGAATTACTTTCACTAAGTTGTGATATTCTCGAACCTTGGTAGCTAGAAATTTTTAGTAATATGCCCGAGTTCTTTTCTTCTGATGTTGTTGAAGATACTTCAGGTGAACATGAACTTATGCATTTTGGATTTTTTTCTCTTTTATCGTAAGAAAACACATTATCAATACTGGATTCACACGAATGTACTGTATCATCTTGAGTTTTTTCAGATAGTATTTTTGATTGACTATCATAATTTCCAAAGATGTTCTCATCGGGAGTTATATTTAAATAATTTTGTTTATCTTCTAGTGGCAATGTGAAATCTTTAAAATACGTTGGTAGATTGTCTTTATCAATAGACACTTCAGAATTAACGGATTGAAATAGTCTTGTGTCATCAGTTGTAACACAGACGTTTTTGACAGGCCAATCTTCACGTTTGTCTGTGTTGGACAATATATCTTCTAAAACGTTACTGACTCTGTCACATTCTTCGTCTATCGAGAATTCTCTACTAAAAAGTGTTTTATTTACGTTCATTTGTGGTGTTCTATACAATGTTTTAACTAACTCTGCATCATAACTACACATCTTATCACCATAAATATCTTTAACTTTATTCATATGATCACTGATATCCGAATTAAATACTTCTAATTCATTTTCATCACACTCATAATCAGATAAATTATTTTCTTTAGGAGACATTGGGGCACTAGTAGCAATGTCCTCAACAATGTCATCGCTTACTACAGTTTCTATACAAGCAACATCATCTACCCAAGATTCATCAACCGTCTTTTGGTCTACATCTTCCACAATAAAAGAATCTGAATATTCACAATCGTTATTTTCGTGACACAGTGTATTATCTTCTGTTATATGCGTACTTTCCTCTTCATTGTTACGTTTGCTCTTTACGTCAGTTACACAGTTTTCTGATAACTCTGTAAAACATATTTTTTCTGTTTCATTATTTTCATTTGTTAAAATACACTCATCATCTATGAATATACAAAAGGACACATTTTCTTGATTGTATATGGATGAAATAGAATTACGCCTATGATTTTGAATAAGGTTACAAAAATCTTCTGCAATTATATGTGATTTTATATCTTCAATCTTTCTTCGCTTTTTTGACCATATATTTTCAGAACCATCGTGACCTAAATTTTCAATGGAATCAGAATATGTGTTTAATGCAGAATCTGATAGGGATCTTTTAAGAGCTTTGCGATGACTAACCAAATTGATACTCTTTGAACAAGGCACACTTTCAAATATCCGTGTTTCTTCTTCATTATTTGTTTCGCATATAACATCATTAGGATCAATATCTCCAAAATCTACATTATATTTTTGACAAACCTCTGGCAATAATGCTAGATCGTTATCATTAGGCCTAATAATTTCTCCAATTTTAATTGTTTTTTCTTCAGTAATAGTTGTATCCTTTTCATCAATTATTGATTTTTCCACATTATAATTCTCAGACAAGCATTTTTCCTTATCTGTGTCAGCATTATTATTTGTATTTATTGTAATAATATCATTAATAATGTTCGATGGTAATATTTTCTTCTCGTTAACGTTTTCAAATAGGCAATTTTCTTCAAGATTTATACTATGATTGGTCTCATATTCAGATGAATTCTTTATTTTAACACTTTCAAGAAAACAATCTTCATTCTCTTTAAAATCGGTGTTGACACTTAATTCCTTTAAATCAACTGTTGGTGATTTTTGTGCTTCGTTATTCGTATATAGGTATCTTTCCTTTTCCCTAAAATTGGCAATATCTTCTGACTCTTTAACGCTTGGTGTTAAAGAATTCTTTTCAAATATAGCATATGAAGAATTTTGCTTTTCTTTAAAATCGGTACCTCCATTTGTCTCCATGACACCGGGTATTAATGGGTCCTTTTCAGAGAAACATATTTCAGTTTGAATATCAACACCTTTATTTGAATTTTTAACATCAGATGATAATGATGTATTTATTTCATCACTTCCAAGTATGCAAATTTTATTCTCTCTTGAATCCATATTATTAACGATATCTTCAATATGTGATTTCACACTTTCCTTTTCTCTAAGATTGACACTATCGTTTGTTTCTTTAACAATGGATGTAAATGACTCCTTCTCGTTTGCTTTTTCACAAATCTCCTTTTCGTTTTCTTTCATATCAAGTGATAACGATATCTGTTCTTTAGCATTCGAAGATACACAGATAATGCTTTCTGATGGCGTATTTGTCTTCTCATTATAATCGATATTATCATTTGGCATTTCAATACAAGGCGATAATGATATCTTTACTTTAGAACTTTTAGATAGGTAACTTTGTTTCTCATTAATATCTGTCTCTTTAATTAATGATTCCTTGATATTAACCCCTTCCAACAGACAACTTTCTTTTGGTATAAAACAGGTGTTACCGGCAGAATCTTTAATACCACATTGTAATGCCTTTTTCGTTCTAAAATTCTCATACAAGCAGTCCTCCTTTTCATGAGCGATATTATCAACAATATGGTAAGTTGACGATTTATTCTTTGTAACCTTGTCATGTAGACAACCTTCTTCTAAATCAGCATTATTGCCTACCCCTTTTATAACAAATGATGATGATGATTTCTCTATGTTATCACCTGTTGATACACAGTGAGCGTTTTCAAATGAGCAGCTTTCCATAGTTCCAAGACCGGCATTAAAATTAGACTCTTTAATATCGGACGATAAAGAGTCCTTTTCGTCAATGCTTTCAAGCACACAGTTACCTTTCTTTTTAAGTTTATCATCATTAATAACATGGAAATCAGATGATAATGGTTTTTCTGTATTATCAGATAAACAACTCGTTTTCCCTTTCAAAGCACTATATGTTTCTGCCTCGTCAGATGATGATTCCTTTAATTCGACACTCTCTTTAAGATCTTCTTTATTCTTTTTCTGTGTGATATGTACGTTAGTTTCCACATCAACTCCGTGCTCAGGAATAGTTTTATTTGATGTACTGGTTTGTGTGAAATGCATTTGCATTATTCCACCAACACTGTAGTTGTTACACTCTGTAACGGATTTTCTTTCTAATAAATTATTAGTTGTATCAACAATATCATAATGTAATTTCTCTTCTACAGAATATTGTTTATCCAGTGATTCATAATCACCAATTCTGCAATCGTTTTGAGATGGAGTGTGTAATAATTTTTTATCATTTACAAACTCTGATTTTGTCTTTGTTTCTACTTTATTGTCGGGACATATTTTAATACACGTAAGGGACTTCAGATTTTCTAAGTTGGCTTGGTTCATTGTTGTAATTATTTGTGATTCTTTTTCAGTTAAATCAGATTTATTTAAGTCGACATTATGAATAAGAAGTTTTTGAATCCATGGCGAATTCAATTCTTTTCTCATAGAAATTGCAACTTTCTTATGTAGTTTATCTAATTTGTTGATTAACGTTTTACTTTCTTGTTCACAAAGTGAGACCCCTTTCTTTTGCGTTTTTGTGAAAGTTTCTTCATTATCAATCCTCGGTGCAAAGTGTGCATTATGTACACATGCTGTTCTCATTTCAACTTCTAACAAACTGCTATTTAGAGTGTGTACAGTTTCATTGAATGTATCCTTATCGCTGAGAAAACGTTTAACATCTTTGTTATTATTATTTTGGTATTTCTCTTTATCCATTAAATTAGGCATATGATCATATGAATTTGGCTCTGTGGTTCTATCAACATCCAATACTTTAGACATGACTGTACATAGAGCTGGCAAAGGTTGTTCTTTGCTAGGTTTAGTTTTTTTAGTACTATCTTCCATATTTACTTCTAATGGATTTGTAAATAAATGGTTTGAAATTTCATTTATATTTTCACTAGCTTTAACTTCATTTGAAAATTCTGAAAAATTTTCTATATTTAGCAAATTTTGTAGTGCACTTTCCTGACAGCCTGATTTTTGGTTAAAGTTTGGAGCAGATTCCAAACCTGAATTTTCTTCAAGGGTTATCTGTCGTTGGCTCTCCTCAGACGTAATGCACGCGTCATTTTTAGATTTAGAAGCATCAATTATACACATTGATTCTTTATTATTATCATTATTTATGTTGTTAACTGATACAAAACTATTTTCATTTACATTAATATGATCAACTGTAGAATTAAAATTAACGAGCAGATCACTTTTAGACTTCTTACATTGATCTTCTTTACATGCTTCATTTGTTTGATTGATATTTTGCATACTTATATCAATTTTATTTTCAGAGGAATGGCTTTCAAAAGAACTTAAACTGAAGTCAATTGCAATGTCATTAGAGGTGTACTTTTCATGTTGATGACCTTCCTGAACATTTGTATCTAGAGGAAAATCATTTTCAATATTGTTTATAGGGTTTTTATTTTTTGGGTATAAACTAATTGAGTCTGGTTGGTTGTTGATAAGTGTATTGTCTACACAAGAAGCAGATTTCTCGTTGACTTCTGACCCTACAATAGTTTCTGGATTCATTATGATAACACTGTCTGTTCTTATAGTTTGCACCTTATTTTGTGGATTACTTTCTTTGGTTTCAATGCCACTCACTTTTAGTTTTCGATATTTGCTTAGTTTTACAAATTCATTTTCAGAATCAATATTAGCAGAAAAATTATAACTCACTTTATTTTCCTGCTGTCTTAAATTTTTAACACCTGTTAAGTTTTGATTTGATTGCCCTGTATCTAATGTTGACATGTCTTTAGATGTTGTAATCACACTTTCCATTTTATTTGCATTAATGAATTGTTGGTTTACTTCAGGAAAATTTAATTGAATATCATTGTCGAGTCTAGGCAAGGAAGCAAGGCACACTCCGGAGTTGCTTTCCAAATCTTGCAACATATAATTGTCCTTCAAAAGACCATTAGTGTTATTGGTAGAATGGTGAGTATTGATCATCTTGCAACTTGGAACTTTTAAATTTTGATCTTGGTGTTTTATTATATTACAAGCATTTATATCATTTTGAACATTATTTAAAATGAGAGGTGACTTCCTAATAAGTGGATTTGCAACTTTTTCTATGGCTCGCTCCCCCAATATTGTTTGAATAGGAGTTGCAATTTCAACATTTAGCATTTTAGGGCTACATGGTTTTATTTCAAAATTACACCCAACTTCTTTATGAATAACAGATTGACTAATTTTCGCTTCAACATCTAGTGGTGATAAAGGACGTGACAAATAATCTGAACATCTTGGTACTGAACTTTTCATGTGGATGTGAGTTTCCCTTAATGTAGGTGGTTTACTATTAAACTTATTATTTATGTTTGATGATTCAATGGCCTCTTCAAACTGGTCCAGTAACTCAATAGACGTATAGCCTTTAATATTTTCCGGTAACTTTGAAACCTTCTGAATATGTTCATATTTACTAAGCTCCTCACTTGGTACATTCTTTACCAATCCCAGTACATAGAGCTGTTCTTGGCTGTTAATGACTTCACATTGTTTTGTAAAGTCGTTTGTATTACTTGTTTGTATAACTATGTCTTTATTAGTATTCTCTCCGCTTTCATCATCTCCCTCATTCCACATTTGCAGAAATTGTCTAACATCAAGATTCTTATTATCCTTGGGAATGGAGTGAGAATTTGGGTCAGTTTTGGAAATCAAGGGAGATGTTCTAATTACTGGGCCATATCTATGGTCATAACTTCTATAAAAATCACTTGGCATTCGGTTGAAAGGTATTTCCATACTTCTGGTACTTGTTGTAGATGACTGGCTAACATATCCACAGTCTTCTATTGAATTTATTTGTATGGCATCATTACTAGTAGTAGAGTCCGATGGGGACATTGAAATCATGTTAGTAGAAAAATGGTGTGGTAGAAGCTTTGAAGAATGGTGTAATAATGGGTCCATATTCCTAATAGGAGGCATGTATTCATAGTTTTTCATTGCTAAATTGTCTTTCTTGTAATATGGATGGGGCGGCATTGCATGTGTGTTAACAGATGGATAAGAAGGCAAAATTTGGTTTTTTATAGGTTGCCTTGATATTTCATTGCCATAATAGCCATCAGGTGGTAAATATGTCTTGGTCCGTGCATTCTCAAAATCAACATATGTTTTATTATTACTGTCATAAGGTCTTTTGTTTGAACCCTTAGCAGAGTTATCTGGTGGATAAGGATATAATTTATTTTGCAAACCACTCCCCATTGGTCCATACAGGGGATGTATTACCTGATTACGAAAAGTAACATTATAATTAACCTGTTGATTAGGAAGTCTCTGATAGCCATCTACAATGGTCTCGGCCATTCTATTGTCTATAAATTTTGGAGGAATCATAGGATACCCAGGATATGGGTGGGGTGGTATTGACTTCTGTAAATCATATTTATAAGGTTGATGATACGGACTTGAATAATTATTAACATAATCATACCTCGGTGGTGGATACCTGTCCTTCACAGGTGGATAAGGTTTCAAACGAATGTTTCCATCAGAGTAGTAAGGATCAGGATACACATGGCCAGTTTCTTCATGAACTGTCCTATGTGGCCTGGTCATTGGCATTGGTCTAGGACCAGTGCAACTGGGATATTCTGGAAACTGGTACAGTTCTGGAGTAACATAAGGTCTTGCTGGGCGAACATTAACACCAGGTGGCCATGCATGAGGGCCACCTCTTACAAGTCCTGAGTTCACATTAGACACACATATTTCTGAATTTCTAATATTTTTTTGTTCATTAACATTAAGAGTATAAGGCACATCACAATACTTAGCTTCAGGGGGAACATTTAACCTAACATTTTTTGATAAAGGAACATTTCTCTCTATAGGAAAGTTTGGGTCCTCATTTATTTTTGCAGCATTGTACCGAGGTGGCACCATAATACGAGGCATGTTCTCCTGGAATGTTTGTCTCGGTGATATGTTTCTTGTTGCATTTTGATAATCTTCAATCTTATGGGGGTATTCAGGTGGACGGCGGTACATGTTGTCAGGGGATGGCCATGGTTCATTAGAAGCCTTCTTTAGGTACGCTTCGCTGAGTGTAGAAGGTGGCAACACGCGGTCCGGCCCAATGACGGCGCACGGCCGCGAGGTCGGTACATCCACTTTGCCCAGTGGGTTAGATCCGATATCTTGGTACTGCTTGTTTCGCTCATATTGGGCTTCCCGTCCAGTTTGAGTGTATTTCTTGCTATCATTATTACGTTCCCCCACAACAGACTCCGTTCTTAGGTCTTTAGCATCCATTGCTAATGAATCTTGGATACAAAATCCCACTTGTTATCATTTTTTACAAATATCTAGGATTCGTTTTCTTAAAATTTCACTAGGGACAGTGGCTAGGAAATCTTGTTGTTCAATCTGAAAAATATAAACAAATTTTTAGTCCTTGGAAATAGTGACAAGTGTCAAAACACACTAGTGTAGTGTGCCACATATACCGTGTTATTACACGCTTAGAATAAAAAAAGTTGATAAACAATAATTTTTGAACGTTTTAGGGAATATACCTTTAGAATTCCATATAGTTTAGAAGACATCAATAATATTTCCTAGGAGACACCGATTTATTACGTTCCTAAAGGTGGAACCATGTATGTTGATGCTGTGTTACCACAGCTAAAAAATAATCTCTACATTATTACCTTTCTCGTTTAGAAATGGAAGTAAACAATGTGACAAGGCGCTTCGAAGCGAAATTGCTATAACGAAATATTTAACATATCATATTCATTTATTTTGTATTAACACGAAATCTGTAGAGAAAGAAGATATGTTTCGCGTACATAAAAACATTAGCAGGTCTCGATAATAACTTGAAGTATAAGCTCATATGTAGTAGTAGTTAATAAATAACATCATCAATGATTCTGGACATTTCCGCCCGACCCTATTACTACAGTCCCTGACCATCCCAGCCCTCTAATAGTTGACAGCTTAACCTATGTCCCCAATGGGAATGATCCTCCCCGATGCCGTCGTAGTCGTCGTCCTCGGCACGTCCTAGATGACTTCGTGTCATCTAGGACGTGCTTCAGTCTGTGAGTCACAAACTACGTTCCTTCCTCCCCGGCGGAAGGAACGGACATAGGCTTAGGGCCTAAGCGAACCTAAGCTTAGGGGGAGCCCTTAGGCTCGTTGCTGCACACACTTGTTACTTCTGGCTGAGCGCCTTCTGTGCTCTCTTGAACTCTTGAGTGACTCTTGAAAGGCTATTATGGTAACAAAAATTAACCTGTTCCGAAAAAGAAAAAGTATTTTTTTCGAAACTTGGTCATTTATTTGGAATTTAGAGTTTGGAATTTATCCAAACCGAAATAAATTTCTTCTATGTTATTTCCACTATGGCTATATATAGCATTAATTAAAATACTTGTTATGCTATTTATAGCTTTATTTCGCTTAATTGTGGCTTAAACATATGCGGATAATCGACGTTGTCTTTGCGGACTCTTTCGCGGAATCGCGAGAAGTAAATTTGAGTTTTTGTTTGATTATTATTTTATTATTATTGTACCTAAGTATTAATTTATACTGTTTGTGATAATTAAATAAAAGAGTGATGCTACCTTTTTCGTGTCTTTCCAAGGAGTCCAACTCTGTCCTCACTAGACCTACTATCACTGCTGAGCGCCTATTTCGTCGGGACTAGACAATGACATGTTACAAACAAATATGTTTTATTATTTGCCATCTGTGAGCCCATCTTTACATTTAACCAGTGTCCAAATAAATAAAAAAAATCATTGTCAAATTTGACAAATTGTTCATTTTACAGTTTTTAAAATCGAATTGTATATTTCAGCATTTTTCTTGTCTTTGCATTTCGTAAAATAAATTTCTATTGTAATGAAGTATATATCTGTTAGTTTAATTTTGACTTGTATATTCGTTGGATATGTAATTAACATGATATGGACTTTAGCTGAAATTTTCATACCACCGAAGTGCAGTCGTGGCGAGAGATGTTTCTCCTCATATTTAGCTACAAATCCGATACAGCACCTTGTTCTTTATACTTCCGTGAAAGAGTATCCTTATAACGATGGTTTATCAACAGAATCTGTGACTAAAGTGCATACTTCAATAAACTTCGACTACCGCAATCCGGCAACGATGTACGCATCTATTATTATTTAGAATGTATTAGTTATGTTTTTCTTATTTTATATTTAATTTATCCCTTTCATATGTGTTTTTAGTGACGTGACATTGAAATTACCTCGCAAAACTCGCAATAATGGAACACTATACATGCATGCAGTTTTACTGGATGAGGGGAAACTTTATAAAGAGTTCGATGAGATTCGTCGCACAGAGTCTATGCACACACTGCCTTTGGTCGCACATACTCAGCCTCAGGCAGCTACATTCAATCTTTTACAACAAAATGTAAGCAAACATTTTTTAACTTCTGGTATACCAGAGTGTACTTCTTGTATGAGCATACATGCTTTATCAGTCCTTTATTAAATGTGATGAATCTGCTGTATATAATTAAACAATACTTAAAAAGATTACTAGGATTTATAGATTCAAAATTAATAATTATCTCTTGCTAGCCCAGAAGAAAATGGGCTAGTAGAGTAATAATATAGTTTAGTAGTGGTCTGTGTTAGGTAGTGTGATTTTGATATTAATATACCTTGGCATTTCCGGCATTCTGAATCTGGTTGTTAATGATGTTGTACCTACTTGCATCGAAAGTAGATATATTTTATATACCCATATTATTACAAGGCTTATAGTTTGTAGTAAGGATTTCAAATATAAATATAATAAAAGTACACAGTATAGCAACATTTTCTGTGTTGTTTTGAGCATTCCCTTTACAATTATTCTGTTTCCATATCTAAAATATTTGTCATCTGTGGTGTCAGTGTCAGTTGCACATATTTAGTGTGTTTAACGCAGTAACCCTTTTTACGTAAAGGGTGAACATAAGCTACTTTCCATGCTGATAGGAAGTTTTTATGGAGTATGAGAGCCTAAAGAGTCTCATTAGCAAGCTCGGAGACAAGCCAGGAGCCCAAAATTTGAGCACCACTGAAGGAATATCATCTGGCTCACTCAATTTTCGGATATCAAGAGATGCTAGAGCTCACCGGACTTCACGCAGGCTGAAACAGATTTATGGCACGGAGCTTGTTCACCGCACCATAGATGGCAGTGCATGGGTATCACAGAAAAAGGAATATAACATCCCATTTCCTGTAACATATATTCAGATCTGTGTACTGTAAACGAATTTGTTCAGCTACGAGGTTCAAGACATGAGCTAAATATGTAAAATGTAAGACAGATTATTTTAGAAAATTGAAATACCTTGTCTGCCATCTATACTATAAAAAAAAACTTTTCTTAACTCTTCCATACCAAGAAAACTTAAAAAGAAAAACTTTCGAAACTAATTGGGAATAATTATAGTTAAAATTCCTAGATTTGGCGGGAGAATATTAAAACCACTGGTTTTAATAGTTATTTTATTTTTATTTTCTTAAGAAAACTTATGGCTAATTACAAATTTATTAAATTACATGACCAGGGATTTTCTTAATTTTATAAAATTAATTTCTATTTACAGACAGGCGAAGGAAAGTCACAAGAGAAAAGTGTCCAGCCTTATGCACACATAACGACATTAACACCACTATCTATTTTTACTGATAATCTGAATCTTCCAGCTCAGAAAATTCCTGGTGAACTGTACCCATATATCAGGTACTTTACTTTATCCAAAATTTTTCAACCAGGGCTGGCGTCAAAGGCGTAGTCAGGATTTTATCCTGGGAGCAGGCAAACAATCTTATACTTTTAAATCGACATTATGTAATGTAGAAAGTCCATTACTTATTCATCCCTATGCTAATGGGGAAGCACCCCACCCTACCCTACCTTGGTTATGCCTACAGCTGGGCCCTATTACTAAATAGGCGTAACCAAGTCTTGGTCACTACTTGGTTACTAAGTAATAAGTTGAGTAGTGACTGCTCCTGGTGCTACAACTTAGGGGGCATCAAAATCTAGTGAGAAAAAATACAAGACTATATTTTCCCGATGATTATTCGGGGATTATCCCCAGATGGCAAACAGTTGAATAGAATAACAAAGACATAAACTGTAGTGTATGTAAATGTACACATCCTGCCCGAAAGTAATACACATCGACTATGATCGGCTAGCTTCGGTTTTGTAGAGCCCACAGAGATGATCCTCTACAAAATATGGTGTCTTTCTAAAGGTCAAGGTGTATTACTTTCGGCCGCGAAGCGTAACTGGCTAGTAATTTCTTTACATTAAAGTAAAGTACATAATTTTAATCCCTAATAAATTTAATATTTTTTGAGTAATGTATCATGTAAATGCAAAATATTTGGTCGTTAAGTAACTAGTTCATGATTTTAATCTATAATTAATTTACTCTCCTTTGAGTAGAGTAATGTCCAATCATCTTTTTTGTAACCCCTATGCAATGTACATATACAGTGTTCAGTTTAACATACTCAGCAGTTCAATGGCTCTATGTAGTGCCGGCACAGTTCATTGTTAGGATAGTATGATCTAGACTAAAATTATTTTATTTTTTAGAGTACGCAATGGCAAATTCCTACCAATAATTCAGCACAATGTACTTAAATCGCGCATGTCACAACTGCAGTTGCTGAATACAAGCACAACAGTAGTAAATGTCACGGTAGAAGTAAACCCCACATCATATGGCTCTCTACGTCTAGCACTACATGTTCGCTTGGCATTGGAGCAGTTACATGCGCTTGGGTTTAGCCAAAAGGATGTTGATGATGTCAAAGGAATATTTGCAGATACAAATCTGTATTTACTGTCTGCTACAGTTATGATTGCCAGTTGTCATGTAAGTACAATTTATGAGGCCTTGTATATTGTAAGTAGAAGCATCTGGATAAATCACATCAATTTATAACAAGTCTTCTTACAATTCACTTTACTTCAACTGCTTATTGATTAGATTAGTAACTGCCGTACAGACTAGTTGACTAGTACTGATTTACGGTAACAGCCCCTGTTTTTTTGTCCACTGCTGAACATGGACCTCCTCATACACATTGCCTTGTGTATGAGGGGTGTATGGCCTTATAAGACCACACCCCCCAAGCAGGTTGGCGAGTCCACATTTTTAGAGGTGGTGAAGTTCCTTAGGGCTTGTGGTAGCGGATTTGTTATTCCTTAGTTTGTTATCCGTTTTTAATGATGCCTATGGGAAAAGTTGGATTGGTGCTATTCTAAAGCTGACATGGCCACACAGCTTACTGACTTAGTGGTGATTTTGTGATTCAAGTCTTATAACAAAGGCATATTCACAAATAATACGTGAATTAAAAAAAAAAAGAGATTTCTGACAACATAATGTTACAGAGCTCAGGAAAACACGTCAATTTAAAAAAAACATGCAGCTCCATGCATTTGAATTAGAATGCATTGAAAACAAACGTGGTATAATATGTTAAAATTTTACGAATGAGGCAATACGAATCAATTTTATGAGGCAAATTTTAGACCTGAAGGCGAAAATGCTAATTAATTATTATTTTTCCAAATTTGGCAAGTAGTAATAACTCGAAAAGTTTTCGTCAGCGTCGGTTTCGAAACGTACAGCGTCGGTTTTTCGCACACACTTCGATGACGTAAAAGGTAATTTATTAAAATAGCTTTTTGTTTATTTATAAAAATAGCGATTTTTAATGGGTTTTTTTTCAATTGTGACCGCATTTTTTGAAGTAAAGGGATAAGGGAGGTGTCATTTTGTAGATAATTTGAAGGTAAACAAAACACCCATAAGAAAATTTTCACTAGGAAACCCAAGAAACGAGATATATAAAAAAAAACTCAATTTTCAAATGTTTAGTGCATAATAATAAATAATGCTCCCTCACTGCGCAAGTCTGTACATAGTTATCTTTAATTGTCATTTTTTAACTGTTTAAAAAAAAAATCGCCTCTTGATTTTTTCTATACAATTTGGTTGATCGACTGGACTAGTGACGGTGCGACATGCGACAGCGTCAGTGCGTAATTTGAAGCGTTATACGGGCGAGACGTGCGGTAGTACGACTTACAGTACGTCATTACGACACGACTGCGCGGCGGCATTGACCCAGCACCTAGTGAAGCTCTTCAAGTATTAACTACTACAGTACAATCATAGACGTCGCGATGATAGCATAAATTTGGTTTCTCTATTGTAAAATTATGTTCATGTGATGTAAATAAATGTATCTACATCGAAATCCATTTTGAAAAACGCGCTTCCCACACGCCTAGGCTCACGATACTGCGACGCGCGCGAGTTATATTACGCGACCTTGCCGTATCTTCGTACGTCAGAGCGGTAACCGCATGCATGCTACACTAACGTGGGTCAGTACAGCAGCCGTGTGCAAAGCCACGTGAAATTTTATACTAATCAGTGCGACGTTAAAGTCTCAATTTGCACATCGTTGCGCCATGCATGCGGTCTTGTGTGTTATAGGTATCGTCACATAAAAAGAGCGCTGGACGTCTGTGGAAGGGACGAGTCCGCGCATCGGTACAGTTGCGGGGAAGCAAAGGTCGACTGACGAACCAATAGCGCGACGGCACTGATATGTGACGCCTAATCCCCCCGTCGCGCCTCACCTCGTACCACAAAATAGATCGATAAATCGCTTACTGCGCCGGTTGACCGTTAGCGCTCTTTTTACGTGAAACGATGTATAACCACTTTAGAGTTGCAGATTGGAGAATGAAAGCCATTGGACAGGACAATTTTGAGGAAATTCTCGATCGGGCCCACCCCACGCGGTTGAGCCATGATGATGATGATGATGAATATGACCCTTTTAAGTCTGAGATGTTGTTACAGCTGTTGTTCGACTTCCTAGCGTTTAAGAACGACGTGTCCTTCTGGCGGCGCAAGCGCTCGCTGGCCGGCCTGTCCGCGCGCACAGTGCTGTGGCGCGCATTCTCGCAGCTCGTAATATTCTTCTACCTCCTCGATGAGCAGACCTCGATGCTGGTGTTACTGCCTGCTGGAATTAGTGCTGTTATTGAGGTAATTATGCATTTTCCTATATGAGATCCTTTGTAAATACTGTCTGTCTCTTATTTGAATCCTGTTTTTTGTCAGTATGTTCAGTATTATCATGTTCCAGCGTTCATTGTTCAGTGAATACCTTGTTTCAGTGTAATCATTAAATCAATTAAATTTTTAATCAAATAAATTCTATATAACATTTTTTTGGGCAAGATTTTTTCAAAAGGTTTGTTTATTAGTTTGAAGTTGTGATTGTAATTAGTTTCGAGTAATCATTAGTTGACAACAGTTAGTTGATTCACTTGAAATGCTTGAAAAATTCGACAATGGTCAATCAAATGCTGTTTTTGATATAGTAAAAGGAGATGAAACTAAGAGGCTATCTGCGCAGTGGGTCTTTCCTTTTGAAGAGTTGCTCACGAAAGTGAAGAAACGACGGAGTGCTGAAAATAAAACGACTGCCTCCTTCTTTGGCAGATCGGGCCACTTTCTACTATAACTTTAGATATTTGGTATGTTACAGCTGCTTGCCTTCTGTTTTGGTAAAAGTCAAAGAACGATGCCCACGAAACAGAATGATCCTCCATCACGACCAATACCCCAGCTCACTTTGCCAGACACAAAGCAATTTTTGAGTACTGTAAATGTAGAGTGAATGTTTGTATCGGAATTAATACAATCCGGGCATCCGTTAATACAATTTTTATTTATTCCCTAAAATTAAGGATAAACTCAGAGGAATACGTTTTATGAATGTACAAGAGTTAGTAACGGGCTTCCAAACGGCTTTTGAAGAGATGCCTATAGAAGGGTGGGCTGAATGCTTCACACAGTGGTTTCATCGCATGACAAAGTGTATCGATTGACGCGAAGAATACTTCGAAAAGCAATAAGCAACTTCCATCTTTATATCTGGTTTCATTTTTCAGAATCTAAAAATGTTCAGTGTCACCTATAATTTCTAAAGTAAAGACATAATTTCGTTATTGAACCATCTACCTCTATTTCGTCTACAGATTTTTCCTTACCACGCAAAGGTTGCCTGGAAGAAATCGCTTTAGCGATAAGGCCGCCGGTTCTACTTTTAATTACTTGTATTTTGTATTTCTCTGTATGTTTTTGGTGTACAATAAATAAAGTATATATATAATCGATTATTGTAATTTTTCAAAACTTATGATTTTTATTCATTTTGTATAGTAAGAATGTGAACTCTCTTTCAGCTATGGAAAGTAACAAAAGTCTTCCACTTGAGGATATCATTCTCCGGGTGGAGGCCACGGGTGTGGCGCGACTGTAGCTCGGACGCGGGCGAGAAGAGCACCGCGATTGCCGACGCGGAGGCCATGCACTACTTGTCCATGTTGCTGTATCCGCTCTGCATAGCCGGAGCCATTTACTCGCTAGTCTACGAACCGCATAAGAGGTGAGTGGTACTTTGATACCATATTTTAATTGACAGAAAATATAATCTAATAATTTAAAAAAAAAAAATATAAAGGTTCTTGGAGATTTCGCTGTCTAAATTTAATTACGTTTTTAATTTTAAAGAGTATAGTGGTATTAAAGGGTATACAACTATAGTGGGGACAACGAAAATTCAAACATAAAACTAATTACCGTTGTCCCCACTGAGGGCAGTGGCGACAACGGAAATAATTTTGTCTACAGTCTCCGTTGTCCTACCAGTGGGGATAATGATACTAAACCGCTTACGGGTTCCTTTTGTTCCGCAGCTGGTACTCATGGGCGCTCCACAGCATCGTGAACGGTGTCTACGCGTTCGGGTTCCTATTCATGCTGCCGCAGCTGTTCGTGAACTACCGGCTGCGGTCGGTCGCGGCGCTGCCGTGGCGCGCGTTCATGTACAAGGCGTTCAACACGTTCATCGACGACGTCTTCGCGTTCGTCATCACCATGCCCATTGCGCACCGCGTCGCTTGCTTCCGGGACGACCTCGTCTTCCTCGTTTACTTGTATCAGCGATGGTAAGTACACGTTTAGTAATGGCCTAAACAGTGTGACGCGGATCCGTGAGCTGACTGGCGGACGCCATCTCTCGCGAACGAATTATCATTCAGTTCCTCGCGGCCACTGTCGAGACAAACTTGTACAGTTATGTTATGAGCAACAATTTTAACATTTAAGCCATATTAATAACCACACTATCGTCATTCGCCGCTGAATAACTACATAAATAATAATGCCTGACCGCGCGCGAACGTCCGCGCGCGGATAGCTCTCCGTGCCCATCTCAAATCTGAACGCGAATCACGCAATAAATACTGGACAGATTTTATATAAAACATATAATAATGGATATTATATAAGTTATGTGAAAAAAAATACTCGTATCTTGAAAAATGACAGAGGTAAAAATCGCAAGTTAGAAAAGTACAACAATTTAGAACAATGACATAATTCTTCTAATGTGACCTTACAATCACACATGAGTGACAGAGATAAAATTAGCTCTACTGCGTCCCCGCCCTTATACCTTACTCATAAGGCTGGGCACATACAAGCCGGTTTCAATTCTTTTCTTACGACCCGGTAAGAAAAGAATTGCAAACGGGTGCATCAACACAGACACACCGGTTGATTGTTTTCTTAAAATTCTATTTAGTGTGTTCATGCCCTTGTGGTGATGCTAGCCAGCGTGACCAAATTTAAATTAGAGTAAACATACACATTGAGACCCGTTTACATAGATAAATACGTTGTATATATATTTATATATATGTGTGTATTTGTATATATATTATTATATTTAAATCTTTTATGATATATATTGCGCCCTGACTCAGACTATGGAGACTCAATTCAGCGTTGTTATCGGGGATTTCAACGTCAAAGTGGGAGTACAAGAACGCGGAAAATCGAAAGTACGAAATCGAAAGGGGCGCACGGATTTGAGGAAAGGAACCACCGAGGGTAAACGCTAGTCCACTTCCTCGAGGTGCAGGAACTCTCTTTAATGAATTCTTTCTTCAAAAAGAAGTCCCACAGGAAGTAGACCTAGCAAAGTCCAGACGGTAGGACTTTGAACGAAATTGATTTCATCATTGCAGACAAGAGGCGCATCATATTTAGGGATGTTACAGTGCTCAACAGGTTTAAGACCGGAAGTGATCACCGATTTGTACATGGCACTCTAAATATCCACTTTACGCTGGAAAGGTCTGTTTTGATGAAGGCCAATCTTCGTCCCACCGTGTTAGGCTCCAATGAGTTTCAGCTAGAACTCCAGAATCGATTCGATGCACTGGAAACCACGCCTAAAGAAATCCGAGAAGTGGACTGTAAATACTTCCAATCACAGCGCAAAAGCAAAGGGTCCGAACTCTCAAACGATACTCTGGATTTCATAGAACTGAGGTGGGAGAGAGCTTGGCTTACTGCATTACCAGATCGACAAGTCAATAAAAAAGTCAGGAGGCTGATACGTCATGACCTATGGCGCCAAAGCCGCCGGTGCTTGTTGACTGGCCTTGCTTACCGGACCACTTTGTATTAGATTCTGACCGTCAGGTTCCATTCTATTCGTGCCGGGTCGTAAGAAAAGAATCGAAAACGGGTCGTATGTGGCCACGCTAAATAGCATACGAATATTGTCTTTTGCTTAAATGTTTTTACAATTTTGTTTCTGTTATTCCATGTAATATTCGAATGCAATTTTAATTGTTTATATGAATGAATGAAACTTATACGACGGCGGGGGGCCACCGGTGAAATTTTAAACAAAATAAAAGTCAAAGGTCAATTGTCTTATAGGTTAAATGAAAATTGTTATTTTTTAGGTTGTATCCTGTAGACAAATCTCGCACAGACACTGCGTCCAGTATGGACGAGAATCCAGACGAATCCGAAGCAGTTAAGGAAAAAGAAGAATAAAGAATAAGAATATTAGCTTAATTAATACTCAACGGTAAAAAATATTATTTGTAGTTATAGTGTTATTTGCAGAGCTAAAGGTCAGTCTCTATTTGTAAAATGACGGGGATTCGATGACAATTTAAAGTGAATTTGAAATGCAGTTGAAAATGACTTCTCGATGCGCATGACGAGCGCAACTATTTGTGTAATTACCTCTGTTATGCCACTTTCAACCGTATATTAAGGACCTTAAAGTTATTAACTTAATTGCCATTGAATTGGTTACGTCGCTAAGTCCATGGGTGCGAATTAAGAGTTTATGAAAACAGCCCATGTGATTAGAAATATGGTATTAATTCAAAACTGTAGCCAAATTTAAAGTGCCTTGACACTTATATGTTCCTTGATAGTAATGCGTTTTAGAATTATCTGCATTAGTTTAGCGTCCTAATCGATCCAGTGATGAGTTTAGTTCTTACATAAACAAAAAAACCTCAGTCGCTGTTATAATTAAACAGTTCAGTATCCTCTGAGATATTATAAATTGTAATTGAAGTAACTCCATGAACATTGCGGATCCGCGCCTGATTAAAGTCTACTCGTACTTTTAGATTGCTGAAACTAAAGGTAGACTTTGGTTCAGTCTACCTTTAAATTTGTGAAACTGATGGTAGACTTGACTCAGTCTACCTTTAAATTGCTGAAACTTAAGGTAGATTTTAGTCAGTCGCATATCACATCATACATGCAAATTTGATCAGATTTGAAATCATACATATTGTCCTTCACTTCGCGATCGCCTTTAACTTTAAAAGCCTATTCTTAATGGGGGAGGAAAGTAGCCGTTGGGCGGGGCGCCCCTGACTGGTCAAGCTATACCTCTCTCACAAAAGACTACCATATAATACATCACTTACGAGTTTCGGTTACGACTGACATAACAGTAACCAGTGTTTTTATCGTCCATTGCTGGATATGAGCCTTCTCACGCACATTGTCTTGTTCACGAGGGATGTGCGACCTTAAAACGACACGGTGTTGTTCCTCAGGCCTTGTAGTAGCGGCTTTGTTATTCCGTGGTCGCCTTTTACGACACCCACGGGAAGAGATTGGGTTGTGCTATTCTAAACCGGGCTGCCACGACACGGTCAACCTCCAGCCAACATAATTCTTAAACCTGAATATGTATGTGGACTCTTACGGTCTCGAGGATCATATTTTAGTTTTAACACGACTATGAGTTCTAGTTTTAATGCAACGAATATTTCCATGACGCTGCGAGTATCAATTGAAGGCGTCGTAGTTTTGATAAGTTTACCTTTCATTTTTTACACGAAGTTATTGCACCGCGAAGGATATGATGAAAAGAAATATTAGTAATTTTATTTTCCAATGCATTGGGAATAGAATGTATTTAGAATTGGTTTCCGATGACAGCAGAACACAACTAGCTAGATTTGTCTAATACAAATCTGCATTTACTGTTTCTGTTAATTCACATATTGTTTATTTCAGATTTACGTATTATAACAGGTTGTAAAGGGTTAATGTATATCATTTAGAACTTGTGCAGACTTGCAGTTATTCAATGCAACGCACAAATAAAGGTTTATTATATAACATCGTGTGCAAACAAATTTAGCCAAACAAATGTTTAATTAAAAATGTTGATTATTTATTGCTGTTTCCGTCCGATGTAATGTTTAAAAACGTTTGTATGCAATTATTATTAATAAAATAATAATAACAGTTATTTTAGTTATAAAAGAATTTCAAAATTTTCAATAGTCTTGCAATGATTAGTTGCTAGTCTGTCAGCGGCCAATCTTACAATTAAATGCTAGGGCTTAAATATAAAATACTAGGCAAAGGCTATCTATGATTATTGTTGACGTATTAGTGCTATTTATAAATTATGAATCGTGAGTGTATTTATGTATTACATTATTGAGAATAAAAATGAAATATTTTATTGTTGATAGAACATAAAGACTGTGTGAACTTTCCAATTTGTATTAAGTAGATAA
Organism: Sesia bembeciformis; assembly: GCA_943735995.1. NCBI lineage: Eukaryota > Metazoa > Arthropoda > Insecta > Lepidoptera > Sesiidae > Sesia > Sesia bembeciformis. The sequence continues at coordinate 5,657,474 of OX031026.1, read as the reverse complement.
AATATTTTGTTGAAATTATGTTTACATGAACAAGTGCACATCTTTAACCCGTGTTTCACTAGTCAAGAAATGACAAACATTGCCGTCGACATTGTCTAATTTGTCTTCATTTATTTACCTGAGTCTCTCCTCTGCCAGCAGAGGCCTCTCCCGAGGCCCACCATCACACAGTCTTCAGCTCTTATCGTCCAGCCATTGCCGGCGACTTTCTTCAAGTCGTCAGCCCGCATGGCTGGACGGCGTCCCACGCTACGATTCTCGGTATGTGGTTTCCATTCAAGGACTTGTCTCCCCCATCGGTTATCATTCCTGCGGCCTATATGACTCGCCCACTGTAACATAAGCTATGTCGGCAACTTTACTTCTTTGTTACGGATTTTGTGCAGTAAAGAGACAGCAGTAAATTTCCACCGCTCGCTGAGTGATTTTGAACTTTGAACGCCTACCGTCAGAAGCCACGGCACCGCATGTCGTAAACTTGCAATGTCCAAATTTATATTCGGAATTTATATTCATGTTTCGTCGGTCAGTAAAGCTAGTTGTATATTAATTCTTGTTTCCATTTACTACTGGTTTTACCGATGAAAAATCTAGACCTGTATAATGCATCGTTGCAGCGTTGTATCCATTTCCAATGTCGGTTAGATAATGTTTGTCGGCTAGTTGAAGATTGCCTTAAAAGCGATAACTGATGATATTTGTTGGAAATTTATGACTTCTTATACAAACCAACCAACGATATGCGCTGTCATTCCACTTGGTCCAACAGGATTGTCCGACTACTCGGACGACGCATAGTATTTTTATTAATTAAAACAGTATTGTACTGTTTTTCGCAAACTAATCAAGAGGAATTTATACAAAATGATCGTAAGTTCCTTCTTATCAGATCAGTTGGACAAAGTGGAAAATAAATTAATACGTAATCAGACTAGCCGCACAATCCTGTAGGACCAAGAAGAATGACTGCGATGTGCGTCATTTTGTAACAGAATATTCTTTCGAAAAGAATTTGTTTTCACAAATATGTTCGGATAGCGATATTGAAATGCCTGTTATATACGAAACGTATTGTAATGAATAAAAGACAAATAATAATTTACTTACATATGGGGTCAAATAATAATTTACTTACATATGGGGTCAAATAATAATTACTTATATATTTTTTATAATTAGACTGGTATGCATTTGTTGATATTCTTTCGTTTTAACTACTGTTGTTGTTGTCCATGTATTTTTAATTTAGTTATGCTTGTATGTATTTGGTTAACTAAAATAATAATGTGAATTAAATATTTATATATATTTTGGAATTGCATTAAATTTACCATTTTTCGCATATATGTATGAGTGTATGTATATTTATGTAAAATATGGACGATAAATTAATTATATTTATAATTTTTACTTGTTTTCTAAATTTACATAGTTTATACATGTTATAATTATGAAATGTGAATACAGTAAAATGGTATGTAACAAAAATATTTTGGAGCAAAATGCTTATAAAAAATGGAAATCTCGTAGAAATAGATATAATTGATTTTTAGATGCATGAAAATATAATAAAATGACTTTATTTGATTAAAGGATGTATTAAAAATAATATTTTATCTTTTACTATGTTTTTTTTTTTATAGACAATAGGACGGACGAGCAAGCAGTCCCACATGAAGGTACTTTGTTACCGCCGCCCATGGACACCTGTAACACCAGGGTGTATGCGTGTGCGCCGCCGACCTTGCAAAATCCTATTTACAGCTTATGTATTATCTCATTATCATTTCGGCTTATAATTTACTACTCGCCGGTGGAGTTGTGGTAAAGTAAACGGTTATATTAGGTCCTTGCCTATGAAAATGCCGTTTTATATGGAAAAAATCAAATATTTTTTTTATATTAATATTATATCTAATTAATCGAAGTATTGTTCATTATTATCAATGCACTGTTCCCATTTTAATGGAAGTCCATTGATGCCTCTGCTATAAAACTCCTGAACACGGGAATCGATGGATTTTCAGAAGGCATTTTTCACTGTCTTATCAGAGTTGAATTTTTGCCTTGTAAAAATAATCCAAATTACAAAAAAAAAATGGATATTAGTAGGGGCTGGCGAGTACGGAGGGTTACGGAGAGTTTCCAGTCGAAGCGCCTGTAACTTTGAAACTCGTTTGCAGTGTGTGGGCGAGGGTTCTCATAGAGAAACAGTGGACTTGAGTGATTGACCAGACTCGGTTGTTTGATAGCAAGCTTGTCCATCATCATTTGCAGTTCTTCATAGTACACATCTGCATTGATTGTTGTGTCGGATGTTAAGAAGCTGTAGTGGATAATACCGGCACAGGACCACCATACGGTCACAGTTTACATTTGGGACATTGTTTGACTGTGACTCCTGGGTTCAACCATTGTGAAGAACTTTTACGATTGTCATACAGGATCAACTTCTCATCACAAGTGAATACGATTCAGAATCCCTTCATTTTTGTGCCGGTTCAGCAAAGTAAGGCAAGATTCGACGCGTGTTTGCAGCGGACTTTCATTAAGCTCATCTTTCCGAACTTTTTCACTTTTCCGTTTCGACGCAAATTAATGAATATCGTTTCATCACTTACGCCGAAGGCTGCTGCTAACTCGGACACGGTTTGAGATGAATTCGCTTCCACTCAGTTCCTGATGAATTCCTGGCACCATCACTGATGGCAAATGGGAAGATTTTTCCCAATTGCCACCAGTGGTGACGAAGTTAGTGGTGGCAAATGGGAATAGACGGGTATTTATACTGAAATAATTACTAAGCCATATCATTTATGTGCCCGATACACCCAACCCGATTTCGGTAAGAACGTAAGATGTGTCATCTATTAAATAGATGTGTTACCGTAACAAAAAATTTGTCACTACCTATAACGTCAGAAATATTCTTGTATTTTCGGTGACTTTAGTTAATTACAATTTAAATATGTACAGAGGTGACCCACTTATTTGTATACAGTAGGAATAAATACAACTTATTCGAAAGAGATTCCTCTGGCCTTTTTCTATTACGACACCGTGCATATTTTTCTCTGTTCCTTTGCCTTCATTCACTTATCGCAGTCTAAATTAAGGGGACCCGGTGGTCTAGAAATTTCAAAAAATCGATTTTTTTTTTCGATATTTCGAAAGTATAGTATCTTAAGAATATACTGTGAAATTTTCATGCGGAAATTCCCAATATTATAGCTTCTACAGCCCATTAACCAGGTAGAGAGCGGTCCGCGCGCTCTTAACGGGTTCAGCACTCGGAGCGCGGCAGCTGTCCCGACCCTTCTCCGCAAATATATACCTGTATATACTATATATCTATATATAGCCTTCCCTTCCCCGAAATATGTATGCCCATTGTTAAAAATTTTAAAGGTAACGATCATTTGGCTTTCCCCTGACTTGATCAGTGCAACGTTTCGTCTTGACGAAGTAACATCGAGCATTTTGAAATAAAATATCAGAAAATATGGATAGAAAGCAAGGCGGCGACTCTTCTAGACGACCATCTTCTGTAGGGCGTAAAAGACATTTCAAGGGCAATCGATTCACTGTCGAAAATACGACTGATTTTACGAGCACGTCTGCGAAAAAATTAAAAGACAATGAGGAATTGGAAGTAAACGTTAATCCTACTTTCAATTATTGCATCATCGAATTCAGCGTGATATTTTTAACGTTGCAACAGTTGTTAAAGTGTAAAGATTGTAACGGTGCAGTGACTTTTAGCAAAAACGGACGACGTGGTTTAGGATTCAAACTCTCTGTGAAGTGCGGGTGTAAAGAAACTTTTATTTTGTCTTCGCCGTTAATCGATAAGGCGTTTGAAATCAACCGTCGACTTGTTCTCGCCCTGAGAATGCTTGGAGTAGGATTTGAAGGCATGAAAAATTTCTGCGGTCTCATGGATCTTGGACAAGGAATTTCTAATAGTACATATTACAGCATCGTGGACAACATAAAAATTGCAGCTGCAGCCGTCACGAAAATCGTTTTCAAAAAAGCATTGAAAGAAGAAGTCGAATTGAATGTAGAAGCAGGGCATCCCGCGGATGAACTTTCTGTGTCTGGTGATGGATCGTGGGCGAAACGTGGATTTTCATCGCTTCTCGGTATAGCCTCGTTGATAGGGAAATACAGTAACAAAATTTTGGACGTTGTCGTCAAATGCAGTATATGTCAAGGCTGCTCAAATTGGAAAGGCCAAGAGGATACGATTGAATATGAAGAGTGGTATCGAGAGCATGAAGATCAATGTGAAGCAAATCATACCGGAAGTGCTGGCAAAATGGAGGTAGACGGCATCGTGGAAATGTTCGAGAGATCGGAAGAGTTATACAACGTGAAATACGCGAACTATATCGGAGACGGCGACACAAAAACGTTCAAAGCCTTATTGGACACAAAGCCTTATGGAGATGATTTTGTAGTTTGCAAAAAAGAATGTGTTTTGCATGTTAAAAAACGTTTGTACAAACGTGCTCTTGATGCGAAAAAAAAACATGCACAAATAAAAAAAGCAACAAAGAAATTGGTAGAAAAAGGAGAGGAAAAACAAACACAGCGGAAAGTTAAAAAACCGAAAGATAAAACACCGAAGCGTCAACAATTGACGAATAAATTATTGCAAGAGCTGTCCACTTATTACGGTCTAGCAATTAGACGTAATTCAGATTCAACTGAAGGGATGAGAAGTGAAATATGGGCCGCATATTATCACAAAATTTCAACAGATGAAAATCCGCAACACTCGTACTGTCCTCCAGGTTCCGAATCGTGGTGCAAGTGGCGTCAAAGTCTAAATTAAGTCCCTTAATATTATTTTTTTCTGAAGTGGTCTAATAACTGAGAACAGTGCTTTAAAAAGTCAAAAGCCAAAGTGTATATAAATAATAGTCCGGCTCTGTACTATACTGCATATATTGAATATAGAATGAAACATATCGCGATGACATATTATGCGTAATTAAATAATTATTCTCGAAATTTTACCCAAAATAGACTTGTGATCCCTCACGAATAAAAACGGTTGCCAACGTTTGTCATTCTAAACTGGTGTTGACATGTGGACGAACTGCGTGTTCGTCTGCCGACTTATTTCTGTATAAAAGGGAACCTTATTCTCGGTTTCATTCTTCAGATATACTATAGTGGCATCTTTAAAAAAAAATGGGAGTTTATCTTAAAAATTGTCTAGATTTTCGAGCGAGCGTATTTCTACTATAGCACAATCTTAAAAAAATAATTCAGAAAATCTTCCTGTGTAAACTGAATAATTTCCCAAAAGACTCATTCCAGTGTTGTAGAAATAAATAATCGTTGACCGCTCAATGCTCGTGCGCTGATTAAGCGATAATGAACCTTTAAAACCCGAACTTGAACGTTAAATGCTAGAGAACTTTAGGGAGTCCAAATCTCAACGTTTGATGGTTTAAAACCTCTGTGGTTATCGACAAACAGGACGGGTCAACGCGGGGATTGCATGCATCGGGCGACAGGACTCTTCTTTGTCTATAAAAGATCGACTCTGAAACGATTAAGTAGGTTCATTAGCACTGACTTTGCGTTAGAGCGCTTAGCGCTTATTTTTACAAAACTAGCTCATTCTATATCTCGCCAAACCGTCACATTTGAAGAGAAGGTGCATCATCATGGACTCTTCCTCGTCATAATGATTAGATAGAATGAAAACTGAGTTTGGGCATAATAGCATACTGTCGCCTATACCTACCCATTGTTGCTATAGGTGTCCAATTGTAATTGATTACGATTACAGTAATATAATGTCTGCGCTACCCAGCGATACCAGCTGATACGGACCGGACCAATAACCATAATTGTCTCCCGCCGCGCCGTATCGGTCGTGTATTTCTTGTTCATGTAACAATTTATTTCTCTGTTGATAAATACTTGTATTGCAAATGTGTTAACCTCAAAAAATGGATTTTTTCGACCTCCTCCTGCAAGCTGGATTGATAACAACAGCCATAGTGATATACTTGATAGTATTCAGAAAGTCATCGACGAGAAAAGGGTTTTACCGCGTAAAAGGTGACATTCTTAACAATTTTAACGGCATGACTCATTCTATTGACATTTTAATTTTATCTCGTTTGTGGGTAGTAAAATAGCTAGCACCTGTGTAATAAAGATGTGTATACTCACTATGTAATGTAGATATTCGTATACATATTTTGACTTTGACTCATCTGCTTGGGCCTCTGAACATTTTTTTTATAGAAAAAGGCGACAGACGAGCACACAGTCCACCTGATGGTAAGTGGACACTGTCGCCCATAGATATCCGCGATACATGCCAACATCAGTCCAGAACGAGAAACGTTGGCACGCTCCCGGATGCGCTGTCTATCTTTGCAGATTAAAGAATGGATTGGGAAAATGAGGAGGGAGAGGATGGGATGGGAATGGGCTCTGGCATATCTCACTCACTAGCGAAACACGTACATACATTGGGGAAATACGATAAAGTGGGAAATGCATTACATTTCAAGGTAGTCTTATGTGAGAGAGGGAGAACGTGGCCATTCGAGTGTGCCCAGCGTCTGTGAGAATGCAGCATGCACTCCCCTCTACCAAAAGAGAGGCCATAAGTTACAATAAGTTATACAATATCGCTTTAGTATCTTTTTGCAGAACCGGTCAAGGAGTTAACATGTCAGGTATTAACACATTTGCCATATTTACAGTTAAATAATAAAATTGTTAGTTTACTTTCTGTCCACTACCTACTGTTATCAAGACGATTGTATGAATTCGTTATCAGTTAATGTATCTGTTTCTTTCAAATCGGATAAATTAAAAGTAGATTAATAGTCACTATATTGATTTCCGACTCTTATCATTTGAGTTTATTATTCGCCCGCGGTTTCGCCCGCTTAGAACCCTATTTCCAAATCAGTTGCTCAGGATATCTAAATAGGTATAAATCTAGATTATTTTTTATTCTTTCATGATTATATAGGTACCATCATCTATAATTCGTAACCGTGATGACCACTGTTCGTTATGTTCACTATTGATAAACATAATCTACTTCAGTAAAAGCACTCGTAATAGATAAGCAGTAAAAACTGCAACGAACTGTACCTCGAAATTAAAACAGACAGACAAACGATGACTTACCTATATATGTTCTAGAAGCTTGCTTATTGACCAAAGTCCGTTCCAATCTTATTAGGTAGGTGATATAGGACTAGTCAATGGTTCAATTCGCACATAGGTAGGTATTTCCTACAGTCCAAGCTTTACTCCTAAATTGATTATTGAATAATGCAAAGGAATTTGTATTTATGCGAACGCTTGATTGATCGGCACTTTAAAACTAGATACTGGTTATATTGCAATACAAAATGAAGATATCCGTAAAAACCATACAATGTTTTATGAAGTCACTGAACAAATGTATTGTAGGTATCCAAACAATTTGTAGGTAACCATAGAAATAATAAGTTACATTTTAAAGGATGGAATTACCCATTGAAAATGCTTTGCGCGCGGTACGGGATAAAACGCTGGAAGGCTCAACAATTAAAAACAAAGTTGGAGGAGCCACCTCTGGAATGGCTCACTGATGGATGGGACTGCATTTCATTTCGGGCTTCGTCATCTGACAGCACCACTGTGGTTTTGGCAATACGGAAACTGTGCGGTAGATTACCAATGGTGGAAGTTACAGTCCATGTTAAATTGTCTGATGGAACCACGTATAGATTGCACAGTAAGTTGATCTGAAATAATCGTATCAATTTGTTTTATTTGTAAGAAATATTACAAGACAGCGTTCACCATATATTTACTATTAGTGACCCGCCCTCGCTTCGCTTCGGCTTATAAGATTTATTTCAAAATTTCAAAATAAAATATATAGCCTATATTAGACACGGTTAATGTAGCTTCCTATTTGTGAAAGATTTTTTGAAATCGGTTCAGTAGTTCCAGAGATTACCCCCAACATACCTACAAACACACAATTTTACCTCTTTATTATATTAGTATAGATAAAAGTTCGTTATTATGTAGGTTTCAAAAGCTAATCGAAGTTGTTACACACACTAGGTAGGTATATTTAATTTTTATGTCGCTATTTTTTTATATTTCCTAATAAAATCATTTTTATCACATTTATCATTACTTTTTCTCATTTCTAATTTCTATTTTTCTAATTTTTCTCAATTTATGACAAGATCTTTAATTAAATTCTATATTTTCAGGACATCCAGACACGGCGATAGGCGCATGGACTAGTATTGAAAATGGTTGGAGTGCGGACGGACTAAAAGTACAGATCTTGGTACCAAACACTCGAATAAGGATTTTATTCAATGGCCTCTTGACTAGAGGCGGGGACAATGTCACGCAGCATGTCAAATTCAACTTTATGTAAGTACCTACATTTAGGACAGAAAACAAGAGAGTCCAAAGTAACCGGGTGGTAACTCTAAGCAGACTGCCATCCACCCAATCTGATTGGAGATCTATCTAAATCACATAATTTTGCCATTACTAAACAAGATACTACCCGACTCCGCTGGCTTGGAGACGTGGAAAGAATAGGAGAAGATCGGGCAGTGAAACAAGTGTAGGAGGGACGACCAGTTGGTCGTCCCAGGTACCGCTGGAAGGGTTAAACTGAGAAAAACCTGCGCGAACTCCGTTCATCTGGGTGGAAGGACTTTGTGCAGAACAAAAAGCTGTGTCGTATTTTGATTGATTTTGAAGCAATGATATTTAACAAAGACAAAGAGAACGTCTGACTATCTTTTCGCCAAATCGGATGATGACCTAATTTAATATGTGTTCCAACCTTTTCCTATATTTTCGAATTAATGAAAATAAATGTGATTTCATTATTTTTTAAGATGGTCATCAGCGTCTTATCCGGTGCGTTATCCCGATGACTGGAGCGACGAGTTAGCAGCTCGAGCATTGGCGTTAGAACCATGGCGTGACGGCAAATGGCCATATATGTTGTGAGTTAAAATTATGATATTGTTAAAATTATGACTCTTACGACTGTCTCTTCTGATCCTTTCTGCGGTATGTCGCATTAGACGCTACATTGATTCCCAATTGTCTTTCAAGTTGTGTTGTGAGCAAATTTATGGTTATTGCTACATCCATACGTTACATTGCTTTCTGCCAACATTTTGTAAATGTAATTTAATATGTTACAATTCAGGGGCAAATGGGAGGACGGCAGCTGGTTGCAATGGGGAGCTATTCAAGGACGCTTTCAGTCCTATGACAGCACTGGAAATGTCGATAAAAGCGAATACATGCGGGTACGAGGTGTAAAAGAACGAAGTTGGTCTCCCCATGGATACCAAGGGCTTAGGCGATCGGTGACGGTTACCGTTGCTGCGAGAGATGGTATCGCGGTACAGCTCCGTGCCGTTTCCTACCACGAAGTTCTGACTAAGTAAGTTTACAATTTTTATTTAACATACACAAGAATGAATTCACGACATCACAACTAGTTATGCCAACCTAGTCGGTGAAATTTACATGGAAAATATGTAATGTATAGCTCAGATTTATCACAGATCGCCACGGTGTTGTGAATAACATTAGCGAAGATAAGCCTCTTACCATCAAATGAGTGAGTCACGTGTCACACTCAATGACCCACCTTAGGACTCCCTTTGCTGTGTCTCCAGAAACACACAAATTACTCAGAACTGGAACAATCATTTTTTGATAACATTGTAGTCACAACTTAATTCGAAGACGTAAACACGTCATTGAACTCGGTTCCTCGAAGCCCAAGCCCTCTTATAGCCATGAAAGCTCATATTAGGATTATATCAAATCTGTGGCCATGATATCGATCGAGGAATAGTGATATGGCTGTTGTTAGCACGCAGTGACAATATCGGGTGGGCTAATCGGCGTTTACTGTAATTACAGAATCGTATACGGATGCGTGAGGTTCCCTGATTGCACGGAGAAGAGCATAACATGGACGGACTTCAACATGTCCGATTTCTGCGAATCTCCCGCCGTGATACCAAGCGTTTACACAATAAATGTTACCAGTAAGTCTGAGCAAATATTAATATCGATTTTTTATCGGGTTTGTAAAGATTACAGTAGTAAATACGAGTATGTACTTTGACCGCAATTTTATCATTACGTTTTTTATCATCTTGTGAAAGTAGTTTTTAAATTAATAAATTAACATGGAAATATACATAAGTACCTAAAAGTGTATCCATTCTCCAACCTCTTCTCGTGGGTGTCGTATAAGTTGACTAAGGGTAATAAAGCGACTACCACAAGCCCCGAGGAACTACATCGCCTCTAAATAAAACAGTGGACTCGCCAGCCAGCGTGGCGTTTTGAGACCATGTTACGGCTACGGTTTACAAATGCACTTTTAGGTGCATGGTAACAACCTAATAATATATTATTAAATATTTTTAACGTAGCACACAGGTGGACTTTCATCTGTATGCACTTTAAAGCAACAATTTAAAGCGATTAGGAGTTATTAAGTCATAGTCATAAGTCAAACTGTCGTGTTTGACACTGGCCCTCAGGGGAGGCCACACGTGAATCATTTTATATCATGGACAATAAGAACTACACTTACTAAAAGATGTTGAAAGTGTATTTCCCTCTATTTACTTTAAACACCTATATCATTATCACAGATTATATTATACTATATGAATTGTTTGTAAGCGTTTAATTTCTTTGTCTGTGCCCGAAATATTTGAACGTTTTTATTTTACTCGAATAAATTTGATTATTTTATTCGTCCAAGTAAATTACATTCAAATGCTAATGACTTCTAAATATCATGTACCTTAGCACTGAGGTACCTTAGCGCAGAATTTGAACTTTAATGTGATTGCAGCAAAGGCCAAAACTGTGAAACTGGTATTGAGAACCAATAGCGACGGTGGCACGTTGTTCAGTGGACTTCCTTACCAGCAGGAGTTTGTCTACCGCACAGTCACGGCCACCGTTAACGGTGAACTGGCCACCGGTGTACTTGAACTTGGTTATGAGCCCTCAGGTAAGACAAACCAATTTTGACTTACATCAGATTAAGTTTTCTACTTTAGGGTTCAAATGAAATGAAATCGAGATGAAGAATCTTGTATTGATATTTTGTTGTTCTGTGTCATTATGCTTGATTCCTCCATCCATGTGACGTTTATGTAAGAATCTTGCGATTCTGAACAAATCTCTAAGTACGTATCTCAAGTAGGTAACGTTTGATAAACACTACCAAATACAATATATTTCTACGTACACAATATGATTCCTTTGCTCAAAGAATGTCGCATATATACATACATAATTATTACTTATTGATTCAATAAACGATTTTTTATTAATTCATTCGATCACCCCTAACCGCAGTGATAACGGAGCCGTCATACCCCCTGTCGCACGCTCCGCTGCTTCGCTGGCTGGGCGCGCAGGACGCGGGCGAGGTCGGCTATTGCCTGCCGCTGTCAGCGCGCGCCGCCGCCTGCCCCGTTTACGTCGGCGGGAAAGGCGCCTCTTTGGCGTTGCTCACCTCTGTGCAAAGGGACGAGGTAAATACAACTGACCGACTTTAATGAGAATGGATCCAACCCACGATCATACCTTTTTTTTCTAGTAAAGAATTTTGTGACAAAAAACTAAAATATAGTGCATATTTTTTCAGTCAAATTTTAAAATTTTTAAAACTTAAAGTAAGGCCTTGGAACATATTGTACTTTATCATAATATTTTATTTATTTGTTTTATATTTTACAAAATGCTCCAGCATTTTAAAACTGCATGTGGGTTGGATCCATTCTCATTAAAGCAGATCAACTGCCCACTGGCCACATGGCTCCCGTGGCAGAATCCCTTAAGGATTCCCAGTGAACTTTGTAGTGCACCTGAATGACTTCGCAAGCGATTTTACGAAAATGGATTATAAAACACTCGCGAATACATTGGATCCCTCTGGATGGAAAACTTTGTGTATCCAATACTAGTGTTTCGTGTAACGAAGTACGATTTAGGAATTTGATTGGGAAGGATGGGAAATAGATAGTATCATTATCCAATCCCTTATTTTCCCTGTTTCTCCATGACAATAGATGAGGGAAACGGAACTGGGCGGCACCGAACTGGATGTGTCGCATATCATTCCCTCCCAACAGACGAGGAAAATGGGGCCTAAGTTTTTTCTAGGATCGGATTCAAATAGAGAAGAATGGGAAACGAGTTCTGAGAATTCTTCATTAGTCTTTTATAAGAGTGGAGTAACTGGGCCATTTGGACCTGCCTAGTCGGCTGTGGGATGCAGGTCAATGCAGGATCATCTTCCTGCATCAATTTAATAGTATTTATTATTTGGTCGTGTGGTTTAGACCGGCTTGACAATAATACCGCCCTATTTCTTCCCGTGGGTTGTCGTCAACTGCCACTAAGGAATGAATAATCCAACAATTGAATAATTTAACAAAGTCGCTACCACAAGCCTTGAGCGCTACATTTAAAAACGTGGACTCGCCAACCAGCTTGGCCAGCGTGGCTACGGTTTACGGTATTAATCGTTTCCAAAGGGACAATAGTTTATCACAACGTAATGTTACTTGTTTTAGGGTTATCGCGTGCCACCTGGTTACTGTTTGACAATTCGCGCTTTAGAGAGGCAACTTGAAGCTAACCCGGAGTTGAAGGCGGCTATCAGGGATATAGAAACCGCCGGCGAGAAATATTATGAAAAGAACTTCAAGGAGAAATGTTCAAAGTAAGTAAATTACAGTCATTCGCTTTTGGGATTACAGGTGACGGGAAGGAAGTAAAGATTTGCAGAAGAGAATGGCTTTTGAATAGTAGTGCGTTTTTGGGCCAGTGTTTACTGGAAATGCAGGTTTTTAATAAATTTATGGTTGAAGTTCGTTTTTAAGGAATGAATGAAATGTTTGTTGATTATGAATTCCTTTAATTTTGATCCAAGAAAGAACACAGAAACCGTATAAATGTTTAATTTCTGACATGGATTTAGATTGACATGTATATATATATATATATATATATATACAATAGTTGTAAATATTATTAAATTATATCGACGAGTCATATCATATGTTTATACAAAACTTACTACAGCTGGTTGAAATTGTGAAATGTTATAAAAACTTATATTAAATAGTCAATAAGTCTTTATAGTTCTAAAAAAACTAAACTATTTAGAAAATAAACATTTTTCAACTTGTCATAATAAATATGACCATTTTATATAGCGCTTATATTAAAAACCAGAAAAGTTGTAGACTGCATTATGTATGACCCTTATATGTAGAATCCATTGATATGTGAAACTTACAATTCCATCAGTATTCATGTACTCGTAGTTAAATAATCACATTAGCGATCACGACAGATTTCATCTCTTTCTCATTCAAGATGTATCATATGTAGACTATACATTTTTTTATTTACAGAGCTGTAGAATTGTTTGAAACGATAGAAATAACGGAAGACGTGAGAGAAGAAGTGTTGTTTTATTTGAATGAGCTGAGAAGTGAAGCTCTTCACCAGAGGTTTGGACCTGATCTGCGATTTGCTGTTAGGTCTTCAGGTATCGTAAATAAAATAAATTTTGAATATGTTTTATACGTGCAAGTCGTTGTATCTTATTGTTTTACCAATAGCAGCGTTATTCGAAGAATAATAAGTAGTTCACATGCCTCATTGGCCAATACTTAAATCCAGTAGTAAATTGTTCCAACGCCTTGTAGGCCAAGACTTACTTTAGTGTTACGATTTGTTCCAGTCATAATTGTTCGATCGCCTCGTAGGCCAATACTTTATTTTTGTGGTTTATTATAGTCATAATAAACCATTGTTCGAAGGCCTTGCGAGCTCTTTAGACTCTCTTGTCGCCGACCAATAAACTAGAGCTAGGATCCTGGCTTGAAATGAGACCGTTGGAACTATTATTTCTATCTCAGTGGAATTGTTCTCGTTCTTGGTCGAACCGCAGCCTTACGTCTTATTGTTTATTCCAGAAATAATAGCCTGAAATATCTTTTTGTTAATTTAGTAAACGTTTGTTGTTAGCTGTGGGTGAAGACAGCGAAGCGCTGTCAGCAGCGGGCCAAAACGAGACCATTCTTGGATGCGTAAGTGACGCCGATGTACTGCAGGGGGTCAAAAAATGCTGGGGCTCGATGTTCGCGTTCACCAGCGCTTATTACCGCAGGTAGGTGAAGTACAGGACACAAATGACACTCGAAACCACTGTGGAACCATAGTGCTACGGTACTGTGGAATTATGTTTAGTAAAACTAAAAAAAACTGTATTGAAATAATTTTGATTCTTTTTTACAAATATTGAGAAAAATTTACTAATAAACACAATTAAATAAGTGGGTTTAGCGCCGATTAAGTAGACCTTTGTATTGTTAAACGTATACTAACGAAATTTCTAATCAAGTAAAATAGAGATAAAACAACAAGCGGAGAAATAAAAGTCTTGTTCTAAGGCAATCTTAGGAGGTGTTACCCAACGAGCAACGGCTAAGCTTCCGGAACACCTCCGAATGTATCCGCCTCTAAGCCCATTAGTACTGTATATTGATTTGTATTGTGTATTTGGTATTGTGTAGTGTGTAAGCTGAAAGTTTGCTTCTACCTTTGTGCTTTGCATCGACCTCGATCCTGCACTGCCCTCTCAAAGCAACGCGCTACGTTGAAGTCCATTCTTGAATGGTTGAATCGCACATCCTGACCGACCGCTTGAGTTCACCTTAAACTAAACACGTCCGGCGATTCTAGAAAAGCCACTAGAGTGACAAGAATTTAGGCATAATATGTAATATCATAAATATCAATGTTGATTTTTGATAAATTGTTTAAAACAATATTACAAAGGCGTATGCCAAAAATCAGCTAGCTGGGATTTTTGGAGAAAATGAAACATAGTTACCGGGCTATAAGTCATTTTTTCCCAGGCAACCTTTGGGTTGCCGAATACATACTTGCTGCAAAAGTTCATACATAGGTTTGTTTAACTCGCGTTCATTCACCTCATGATGGTCGTTGACGAAGTCCTTGCCACCAATAAGGTAATCGCCAGTGCTTTGCTCCCGGTTTACTTTTTAAAAAATCGTGTTATCTTTTCCAGTCCACAGCATCTACATGCTACGCTCGCACATTATAATTTTCCGCTAATCAATTAGTTCGCCAAGTGCAGACAAAGCGACCGCGCGTGCTCTGCAATGTATCAGTAATCATATATTATTTTTTAATCAAGTTCTTCGGAAATAAGGCGGTTTCTTCACACCTCATATCAAGTACGAATTATCGTTTTAGAAATTAGAGTATTGCTACCGTGTGTACATTTTCAGACAGAACGGTCAGCCGTGTTTGTGCGGCGGTGGCATAGTGGTGCAGGCACTAGTCGGGGCGCGCGCCGCCGGCGTCATGTTCACGCGGCACCCGGACGCGGGCGACCCCTCGCGACTGCTCATCACTGCCAACTACGGGCTCGGCGAGGTGAGACACTGAGCACAGTGCTGATTACAATGTGACAAGGATCTTTCTTTTTATAGAAGAGATGGTAGACGATTGGAGGACTTGCAGGATGGTAAATGGTTTCCGCCGCTCATGGGCAACTGTGGCACCAGGAGGCATGCGGCCCATGCGGGTGTGCTATCGACCGCACACAATTTTTTTCACAGCTTTTTTAAAAAGCCCCATGTCATAGCTTAGTATTTTTAATGAATGTGCTATATAGTACTGAATTAAAACGAACGTGCGATGTAAATGCTTGTATATTTTGGGCAAAATACTGTTTCTAGACTAACGAGTTCGTACCATCTTAAAAAATACGGCTCGATCTTGACGATAAGTAACGTGCATCATTTTATTTATTAATAACAGTATTAGTTAATACTGTTTTAAGTCTAGAGTTGTGATATGGATGAATAACCGATCGGGATCTTTGAGTCTTTTGCGCAGCAGGTAATTTTACTGTCCACTGCGATAATAAGCCTTCAAAACTACATAAGTTCATAACTTAAACATCGTATTCCTACAGCGATACTCTTTCACTATCCGCAGAGCGTTGTCTCCGGCTTAGTAGAACCCGATACCATCGAAGTGACTCGTGATATCAACGGCTACCTCACGATATCGAAGATAGAGGTGGGCTCGAAGAGTGAAAAAGTCATTACCACAAACGAGGGGGTGAGCACGGAGGAGGTGCCTCACGGCGATCGGCGGATCCCGTGCCTCACCGAGTCGGAGGCGCTTAGGCTAGCTCAGCTGGGCGCTGCGCAGGAGGAGTTGTGGGGCGCGGGGAGGGATGTCGAATGGGCTGTTACTAAGGTAAGTTTGTAACGATCTCGCAGTGTGGAACTTCCATGTCGGACATCTGCTTCACTCAAAGTGAAGTTCGGAGAACATTCGCATCAAGACTGAACAATTTATTTATTTTAAAAACTTACTAATATTCATTCACTCGCATAAAGGAGATCTCTTACAATATTAACAAATTAGTGCTCTCGGAAATATGCATATGAGCGAGCGTATGTAATAAGAGTATTCACAGTCATATAGTCGGCATAAGACCATTTTTAGTTTTGGTTCTAGCTCTTGTGGATTTGGATTTCAAAATATATTTGCAAATTGAAAATTTTATTTCTTATTTATTTCTTTATTCATTGTAACAATTTCAAAATTGTATTTGAATATCCGTTATAAATGCCATAATAGTTTAAAAAAAAATCTTAAAAAATAGGTTAAATCAATTTAATCAATCAAATTATACTTAGTTGGCCATACATACAATAAAGATTACCCTATAATAAAGACGAAAAAAATACATTAGACTGGAATCTGTCATTCTCGCGTGAAAATTCATGCTTTTTCTCATTTTGGCGCCAATCTTTATTAAATATTGTACTAATATTTAAATGGAGTGGGGTGATAACTAAAATCGTATTGCTGTAATTGCATTACACAAAGTAGGCATGCAGCGAAATGCCAAACTCTCCATCCGCTTGGTATTCGCCGAATGTTTGTGTACCGAACTATTGGTAGGTACATTGAAACGTCCTCTGTTTCAATGTACCTACCAAAACAGACGATTAAACCCGTGAAGGAGAGAATCCGGAGAAATCTCGCCTGGAACGAAATGATTTTATCCAGAGAGATGAATATTGCACCCAGACCCATGTCATGTATTTTAAAGATGTGTTTATAGGATTTTCACCGATTTTTAAAGGACTTGCTGCTCATAAAAGCCTTACTTCTCATTCCTTAACTGATAATTTAAAGAAAAATTTAAATAAACTTCTTCGGCGGTACGTAAAGGGAGCTTACAGACAAATCTTATTTACGGACGCGAAAATATTCACCATTGAAGAGCATTTTAACAACCAGAATAATCGAGTTTATGCTCATAACTCTAGAGAAGCTGCTCAATTGGTCAAAAGTGTGCAACGTCACTGAAGCCATTATCCGGCTTCAGTAATGGTTTGCTGGGGTGTTAGCTATCAAGGAGTGATTGAACCATATTTTGGTATTAAAACGTCGGCTCAAGTGTATCAAGATACGATTCTTCAGAAGGTCGTAAAGCCTCATAACAATACCCTATTCCATAATCAACAATAGTCCTTTCAGCAAGATTCAGAACCAGGTCACAAGGCTCACTCAACATAGGCGTGGCTAGAAAGGAATATTCATGACTTCATTAGAGTTGAAGAGTTGAGAGTTGAAGTTGAAGAATGATTTATGGTCTGTTTTACAGAGCATGGCATGCTATACTCGTAAACGCCGTAATTATATTGAATCCCTAAAACATCCCATAAGGGTGGCAGTTGCCAATTTTCCCATGGAAAGGGTGAGTGTTTCAATCGAAAACTGGCCACAACGTTTGAAAGATTGTATAAAAGCAAATGGTAACCATTTCGAATAAAGCTTATATTTTTAAAATGCTATATTTATACCTATTTATTTCTAAAATAACACAAATTCTTGTAATAAAATGATAATGTATGAAATATGTTAATGTTTCTTTTGTAACAATATTTCTGGCTAGACTAGGTATATCATAAAGAGTAAGAGAGTAAATGGAACGTGCTAAAAGTAACTTCTTCAATTTGCATTCATAATCATTGGTGTTCATAAAGACTTTTATATCAGCTTTTTTATTATTAAAAATTGAAATTGATTGATAATATGAGTAATGTTTCACTACGTTTAATTTGCGAGACGTATTCGACCATATGACTCGAACCGAGATAAAACATTGTTGTGGGTGGTTCATAACTGGACTTATAAGACAATCTAAATTTCCAGGATGCAATATTCTTGCTGCAAGCGCGTCCTATTACATCCCTGGAGCGGTGGACAGAGGAGGAGTTACTCCACGAACTGGACTTCCCCATTATGGCCGATGACGAACTGATCAGTTTCGCTAACGTTGGGGAGGTGAGATCAATTTTTCTTGTCTCTATAACTGTTTTTTTATACAATAAGTTGGTCAACGAGTTGACTGTATGCCCGATTGTAAGCGGTTATAGTCGCCTATGGGCATATCCACCCTGGAAATTTTAATTGACATACGGAACAAATCGCAACTTTTTAAGAACGCTAGGAAATATTTTTTATAAACTTTGAATAACTGCTACTTTGAAGTGTTACAGCCATTGTTTTGACCTAAACAGCTCTAAGATTAAAACAAGTTATAACGCCATTAAAATTACAGGGGACTTTTTTGTACAAAAAAATGGTTTTCTGCTTTTTCTGAAAACGTAGGTACATTATATATATAATGAATATACAATATAGCTACGCGCAACATAGATCTAAAATATACACACATTGTTGAGTGGAAGATTTTGTTTAATTACTTTATATAATTAATTCATTAAATTATAATTAAGTAAGTTAATTATTATAACTTTGATACGAATATACACAATGTCAAAATTCTTGAGGTGAAAATAACTAGTCCTCACAGAATCCCATTGTGTAAATATCCCGTAAATTTTGTTTTTCTCTATCCGCGACTTGTGTGATACTTAAATATCTTTGAATGTTTTGTGCAACGGTATACTTAGCAGCCGTCGATATATTCGTTGACAGGTGTTACCGAAGCCGATATCGAGTTTAACTTATGACTTGCTGATAAGGCCCTTATCGATCGCTGTGGGCTCGCTGGTGGGTACCGACGAGAAGGGCTACGAGAGGACCCTTGAAGTGACACACAACAGATTGTTTGCACCTTCTTATAACGTAAGTTTAACTGTTTATTTTATATTATCTCTATATATGTATACTAACCGTGCCAGCGACTTCGTTCGCATGAGCTTGTGATTCCCCTAGAAACTTCAATAAGCTATATTTCATTTATAGCTTTTTATTTTATTTTATTTATATGTCAAGTTTCATTAAAATCCGTCCAGTAGTTTTTGCGTGATGCGCGTTCAGACAGACAGACAAAAATTCCAAAAAAATGTTGTTTTGGGCTCTGTATCGTTCGCATTTTGTTACATGGCTCTGTTACGGTTTTATTATATGTATAGATTAGAGAAGGAGGGTGCACACTGCAATCCAACAGCCCCTGGGTGCACTCGACACGTCCCGTTACCCCGTTCTCAATGAAGACTACCTTGAAATGTACTGCATTTCCCACTTTATTCATTCTATTTGGGCTTGTATTTAAACGAGCAACAAAAATACTAAATGAGCAGCGAATCATGATCAACAATACAACCTATTATTGTTTAACTGCAATAAATAATTTTAAATTATTAAGAATGTCATCAGCAAGACGACGTTGGCAGGTCTATTTCTTTACTGTCATCAAAGAAGCTAAACTTAGGTTAGGTTTAAATTTGCTGCCATCGATTTACTGCCTATTCAGTACTATCTTCTACTCATTTAATTATTTCTCTATAATTTGAATAGATAGATATAACTTATTCACTGCTGAGACTGCTCCGTTACATCAGTATTTCCCATCGCGCCTCACAACCTTGTCGGTAAAATATCAAAATATACTCTAGCAAAAATAATACAAGCTTATTAAAATTAGTTTAGTTACTATTTAAATCTCGTATTTTTAAAAGAATAAAAGTTATTAAATATATATTCCATTATGTAAAATTTTGTTGCTGGTAAAAGATGTTGAGAAACACTGTATTAAATCTATACTAATAATATAATATAATAAAGAGAGAGTGCGAATTTTGTGAGTTTGTGTGTATGTGGAGGGTAATCTCCGGAACCATTGCACCTATTTGAATTTTTTTTAACCATTTGAAAGGTACATTATTCCAGATGGACATAGGCTATATATTATGTGCAAATTAGCTAAAGTTATGATGATATTCGTCAACTAAGTCGGAAAAAAACTCCTGTAAACCGAAGCGAAGCTAGGGCGGGTCGTTAGTAATACATAATAAGTACATAATATAATAATACATAAATATAATAATGTAGAATTATGTAGTATAATAATGTTATAATCTCTTGTGTATCGGATTGTTACATAGTTGATAAGTGACCGTGATTTCTGAATAAATAAATAAACAGATAACTTAACAGACAGCACTCCAAATCAAAAAATAATAACAGACACAAAATGCACAAAAAGCGGTCTTATTTAAAAGCAATCTCTGTCATACAATCTTATAATTTGTAGTTGGTGTACGCCCAGGTGCCCTACAAGATAGACCTGAACTTGCGCATGGTGGAGATGGCAGTGCACGGGCATAAGGTCGCCGGCGACAACGTGCTACGTGTTGCGCTCGCGCGCCGCCCGCCGCGATGGACTACCAAGCTACAGCTGCTCGCTACCATGACCAAGGTTAGTGCATTTAGTCATAGGTAAAGCTTGCCAGAGTGCCTAACACGATCAAATTACGAAATGAGACCCACAGTAAAGAAGTCCAAAGAAAAGATGGACAGTATTATGGACGACCTT
Organism: Sesia bembeciformis; assembly: GCA_943735995.1. Lineage (NCBI taxonomy): Eukaryota > Metazoa > Arthropoda > Insecta > Lepidoptera > Sesiidae > Sesia > Sesia bembeciformis. The sequence continues at coordinate 5,636,485 of OX031026.1, read as the reverse complement.
GCCAAATTAGGAAAGAAAACCACCTCAGAGAACGAGGCAAAGGACCGTACAAAGTGAAGGAGGCCAAGACCCACAAAGGATTGTAGGGTTGTTGAACTGAACCTGCGTGTTTTGTGGAAATGACAGTGCAACACAATGGCGGGCGACAATGAGCTGCACATCGTACTCGTGCGCGCTGCTCGACCAAGCTGTAGCTGTTGATCACCATAACCAAGGTTGGTGCATTTAGTATTAGGCATAATTTGCAGGTGCATTTGCCTATTGAACAATCATCACATTTGACATAAGTCGCTAAACACATTTTGAGATCTATGTGCTCTGGGCTGCTACAGTGCATCAGAATATGTTCCCGACTCTCGAATTCTGACCCGAGGGGGTTGTGATCCGGCGCAGGAGAGGTTGGTACCGCCAGTAACGACCATTGAGCAATAAAATGTACGTATTATTTTGATGGCCAATAAAATAGCAACAACAACTACGTGATAAAATAAAATTAGCAAAAAAATATTAATCTCTTGTTTATTGTCATTGCATTTCAACACAAATTCACTTAGGATTTTATTAAAAAAATCTAGATTTTGGAAGATTTTGACAAGTTGTCAACAGTTTTTGACGGATGTCACGTGACAAATATCCGCCTTCAATATCAATCAATCAGATTGTTTCGGCGGTTAGCGCGAAATTTTGACTTAAATATTCCAAATAATATTTTGTACATTGTATTGTACAATGGGCGGTCGCGTGAGCATTGGTGTAGTCATGTTTGGGCGTTAGTCATTACATACACGTTGTATATTATTAGGTATGTTGGGCCTTACGAGGATCGAGGTGATACTAAAAACTAAATAAATATATATCTAAAACAGTAGTTTTTAGAATTTTTGTTTGTTTGTTCTCATATGACTCAAAATTAGATTTCATTGGAAGTATTATACCTTATGGAATCGGCCAAAATATTGAACTATGAAATCGGCCAATGTATTAGTTGGATAGCTTGCTACCCATTGGCAAAGTTATTGATGCGGTTGTTTTCTTAGAAAATGTTTGAATCAGGATGCATTAATAACTTGGTTCTTCTTTGTAGGTCATTTCTATTTTGCATTTCTATTTTGCCTGTAACTTTTTAGTGCTATAAAAAATCTGATATAATATAGGTAGGTAGCAATTGGGTATGTACTAAATCGTCATGAACACAAAATCAAAATAAAACGCCTGGAACTAAGAAAACTAAAAATGGTCCAGACATTGTGACGTCAGAATGCCTACCACATGGTTATTTATTTTTCTTTGTCTATGAAGAGGTACTAAATTCTTGTGATGCATTCACATAAATACCTCAATTAGTCCAGGCATTCCGATGGATACCCTTTTTTGCTTGATATACCACCATACCATTAGCCTGTGTTTCTCATCTGACCTCTTCTCTCTTCTCATGCAACCACTACTGGCCACTTTCTTAAAGTCGCCAGTCCACCTGGCCGAAGAGCGTCCCGCTACTTATTCTACAACTTCGTCTCCAACTTCTAGTGACGCTCCCTCGACTTTTCTTGCTTGCTCCTCGAGTGTTGCTCGATATAAATATGTAAAAGAATAAATTCGAGTGACCAAATAAAATAAAGTTGAACTTGCGCTTGGTGGAAATGGCGGTGCATAAGCACAAAGTGGCCACGCTCTCACGAATGAGAGTCGAAGATAAATACCGCTAGATTATCATTGTTCTTGCATGAGCTGGCAAGTCGTTAATTTGTCGGAGAGCTATTATAAACAAATAAACCAAATTTCGCATTTATAATATCCAGTAACAATTCCCTCTTAATGTTTCAGGCTCTACTAGTAGCAAAGCGTAGGCAACGTGATGCTGTTAAGAAAGCTAACAACCTGAAGATACACGAATTAGATGCAAATGATGTCTCGAAACATTTCGATGCCATATCGGAAGTTGTTGAGACTGTAACAGAAATGTGCAAATACCATTCGGTCACAACACTGGCTAATAATGCTATACAGATGATCGCCATGGCTGTACTTTTGGAAGGAGATTCAGGTATGATATTGATTAATTCATTAAATGAATGATTGGCTTACTTTATTTTTTTATTATTTATACAGGCTTCAATAAAAATACATGCACAATTTTCTTTCTACATTTAAAATTAAACACCCTTTTCCACACAAAATACTCTGTCACTTGCATTGTGTACATACACTCGCGTTCATTTGCACAGATTAAGGTAATTTACTCCGTGCCAGTAGCGGTCATTGCTTCGACTTTCACCCCGTACTCGTATTGATAGCGACACTTGCTAATGTTCCCCGTAATGAGCGAAAATAGCTATCGTCAGCGTATCGTGGTAGCAGCCAGCGCCGGCTCTAGCCCATGTAGCGCCCGGGTGCAATCAATACCCTGGCGCCCTCTAGTAGACTCTTTGGAGGCGTCGCGAGCGGCGCTCGGCGCCCCCTAACACCCTGCGCCCCTGTGCGCCGCACACCCTGCACCATAAGTAAATACCATAAGTGCCCGCGCGCCCATTTCAAATGAACTTACACTCTATTGACTTAGAGATCATTTTGCTACCGGGCGGCAACGTGTCAAACGTACATACATACACTGTCTTTGGATTAGAGATTTTGCCGCGCGCGTGTTGTATTAAATAAAATTGTTATTTGTGTAGTGTAGTAATGCGGTATGACAAGCGCCGAAAGCGTAATAAAAGTAAAAAAAATATTATTGTTAATGACTATTTTTTTTTTGCTTGCGCATACATTTTTGTCGTAAGTAACAAGTATATAAAACTGTGCAATGGCGTTAAGTTCAATGAAATATCCAAAAATTCAGCGCTCGACAGGCGCCCCCGGGCGCTCCGCGCCCGGGTGCACCGCACCCCTTGCACCCCCTGGTAAAGACGGCCCTGGTAGCAGCCACGTTGACATCGAACGGGAACATTGGCAAGGAGGTGTGATTGCTTTCTATTGCCATTTTTAAAGGCACGAACTATAGTAGCGGCTCGATTAGCAGTTGTTTCTTATTAATGATGTGTGATGTAGTAGTAGCGCCTATTGAGTAGTACACAGTAACAAATAAACTTTTTTGTGGGGAAAATATCAAGATCAGAAAAATGTTGTAAAACAAGTTGTTAGTTTTAATGATACGAACTCGGTGTTAAAGGGTGCAAGTATTTTTTATGTTTATTTGTTACGCTCAATGTAATGCCAGCATACACTGTCGCACACACACATTTAAACTAAATTAAATATACTAGTAGATATAAATAATTGTGTATGTATGTATATGTATAATGTAATGTTTTGGCAATGGAGTGTGTTTTGTATTTATTTATTTAGTAATATTATATTACCGGTCATATTGTTGCGTAATAAAATTATTGGAAATAACGATCTTTACTATTTTCAGAATTCACTCCAGAACAATGCAACGAAATAAGCGCCCTATTGACTTCCGGCGACGTGCTCTCAGCGGAAGTTCCGCTCGGTATCGCGAGGATGTCCCGCGAACTGGAACATTCCGGGCTCGTGGCGGAATTCCGCGCACTACGTCCCACTGACGCCATGGATTGGCTGAAGGAACACCTGCCCAAGATACACAACGACGTTTGCATGTTCCTGCAGCATCACGGACATAGGGCTGTGATGGAGGTACGTTTACGAGAAATTATATATGCCCTTGTAATAAGGTTTAAGGGCGTGTTGCGTCTTGGTACGGCCAGTCTCCGCCAAGATCGAAAGCGTTATGAAAAAATGTACGTTAAATACCTATACTCTTAGTTACTTCAAATGAATCGTGAGATAAATTATTTTTAGTGGCCACAGAAATTCCTTGCGATCTAGTGGTCATAAATAATTGAAATTTTACATTAATTTACATTGTACTTTATTTTACATAGAACGTTTGTCATTCAAAACTGATGTAGACATGTATCGTGTCCACGGGCGACAGTAGCACTAGGTGAACTGTGCTCTCGTCTGCCACATTAATTCCATAAAAAAAAAATAACTTTCTCTTCTTACAGTTTGACTTAGCAACTAAACCATGGGACTTGTGTCCGGAAAATCTGATGAAAGTACTCCAAAACATGTGGCCACCTAAAGAAGATACACAGAAGACTAAAAGTGACGCTGAAATTGTCAACTCGTTGAAAACACCAAAGAAAACTTCTACAAGGTATAAGTCAAAGACAGAATTCTTGAGCAACAGTTGAATAATGCATGCATGGTGTGCGATAAACATTTGGATGCTTGTTTGGTTCTTTTGTTTGTAATAATTGTAAAGATCTAATACAGGGATCGCATAATAACTGTTGAAATTAATACAGAATAATATAGAAGAAATTGAATTACGGAAGTTATTAGTTTTAGAAAATAAATATAAGCGCTCGTCGCTCGAGCGTTGAGTAATAATCGCTAATAAAGCTCGAAGACTCAATCATAACACGTTCATGAGCGTTATAGTCTAAGTTTTAAAGTGTGGTGGTCACCTTTGAGCTTAACAGCTCGAGTCTAAAACGGTTAAGGTTGAAGTTATTAAGCTTCATTAGTACTTAACACTGAACACTCATTTTGGATATATCTTCCGAGGTCTTACTAAGTCGTCCTACTAATATTCGTGTTTTGCTCCCTCCTGTATGTACTCGTATGTGTACCTATCTAAGTTTATAAGGCCAATAAAGTGTCATTTTTATTTTGGGTCCCTTAGCAAATGTTTTATGGGAACAATCAACAGTTTAATTTATTAAAGTTCGAAATTTCACCTTTATTTTTATTAAAACTAATAATAGTGTATTTCTTTTTTGTAACGAATAATCGGAATGAGGCCTTTTTAGAAACACTAATTTAAATTTACACGGTGAAAAATTTTATATTTTTCATGACCATATACCGTCGTTGCCAAAAACCTTACCACGCGTTTTTGATTTTCCGTTTTTTCACTAAATACTGCCAGTTTATAAAGCTGCATTTCCTAAAAACATGTAGTAGATGCAGCTTTACAAGCTGTCCAAGATACAAAATTTGTAATATTATTCCCATAAGTCCTTACTCACAAATCCACCCTCGTGGCGACTTTTGTTTTTTATTCCACGTTCACCTGAATAGGGACATTTGAAAAAAATATTTAAAAGCCCACCAATGCATTATATTATTAGAAAATATCCTTACCTATGAAATTGCCGTTTTATATGGTAAAATTCAAGATTTTTTTTGTATTCAAATTACATATTTAATAATCGAAGTATTGTCCATTATTATCAATGCACTGTTGCCATTTTAATAGAAGTGTATTGATGCCTCTGCTATAGAACTCCTGGGGACGGGAATCGATGAATTCTCTGACGGCGTTTTTCACTGTCTCATCGAATGTGTGGGCGAGCGTTATCATGGTGAAGCGGTGGACTAGAGCGATTGACCGTTATCGTTTGCATTTCTTCACAGTACACATCTGCATTAATTGTTGTGCCAGATCTCACGAAGCTATAGTGGATAATACTGGCTCAGGACCACCATACAGTCACCATCAGCTTCTTATGACTAAGTTTACGTTTGGGACATTGTTTGGCTGTGTCCCCTGGGTTCAACCATTGTGACAAACGTTTACGATTATTTATCATTGTGACATTGTGACAACTGCCACGACGAAACTCATATTCAAAAATAACGCGAATGTTTAGTTTTTCCATGGTCGCAAACAACGATATCGACTTATGGAATAACCTAATTTGTAGTAGATACGACTTTATAAATTGGCAGCATTTAGTGGAAAAATCGAAGAAAGTCAACAAATACACATTTCAGGTTTGGCTAACGCAACGACGATAAAGCAGTGGAACCACGAGAATTAGTCTTCCTCGTGGTCCTACTAGTAGGACAATTTAGTGGGACCACGGGAAGCAGCCCTAATTTTTACAACACTAGCTGTGACTAATCAGGGGTTGTGCTTTAGAAAAATCCTTCGCTGGCTGCTGCCACTGTGCCGTCACACAGTTCGTTACCGGGAGACTACAAAGGCGCATCTGATACTGACCGTCCACAAACAAAGGCTGGCTCTGCGCAACCTCGCCGATCTGATGCTCAAGCAGTGGTACCTTCCCGATGCAGAGCTCATCTTCTACTTCCAGCTGCATGAGTTAAGGGACTACATACGTAGTCGGAACCCGGTTTTACTCAAAAAGTCAGTATTTTATCAAGTATATAGTACTTAATGTGCAGTGTGGTGGCTATAAATGGCTTAATGGCTATAGAATAGCACCACCCCATCTCTTCCCGCGGGTGTCCTAAATGGCGGCTGAGGGATAACAAAGCGGCTACCACAAGCCCTGAGGAACTAAACCACCTCTAAAGCCGCTTGCCAGCGTGGCGTTTTAAGGCTATACGTCTCCCATGTGCGTGAGAAAGCCCATTTCTAGCAGTGGGTACTGAAAGAGCTTACATTGCATTGCATGGTATTTACTAAGATACATTTAGCTCGAAGGAAATATTGTCATCTTCGTTAAGGGACGCGGGTTGGCCAGATTTATAGAATGTCAGTTTCTAATACGTATATGTCAGAGATTTTTTTAAATTTTTTTATAGACTAGTGGTCGGACGAGCAAGCGGTCCTACGTGATGGTAAGTGTTACCGCCCATGGACACCTGCAACAGCAGTGGGCATGCGGGAGCGCCGCTGACCTTGCAAAATCCTATTCACAGCTCTCTTGAATTCTTATTAAAAAGTTCTGGAAATTAAAAAAATAATTTACATAGTTAAATCACTGAAAATATTAATTAAAACTGAATATATGCATATAATAAAATCGTAAAAAAATTGTGACTGAACATTAAATAATTTTAATAAAATATATATAAACAATTAGCCCATTATCAAGCCCAAATTAACCATTTTAAACTTTTTTGTTTATTTGTTTGTAATTTGTTTATAACGAAACTTGGCATAGTTATAACTTGTATGCCAACTGACTGACTGAAAAAAATGACAGGTTATTCTGGTTTTTCTGAATAAAAAGTCGCCGCGGTCTCCAAAACACTTTAGTGACATAAATCTACTGACGTTTCTTCACTGAATTACGACAAGGAACTGTTCAAGGGCGATGTCTCTCCAGAATCCTAATCTTCCAAGGTTGACGTCACACCCGCACCCTCCCTGGCATTGCAACAGCATACGTGAAACACAGAAAGATTTTTGTGCTGTAAGTTTTTCGATTTGCAGAGCCACTCAACGCCTTCATGACTATTCAAAGTGGAGCAAACTAAGGTTCGAGGAGATCAGCACGGGTTGGCCTGAGCCCATCAAGTCGAGCGGCGCGCCCGTGACCACCGGCGACCTTAAGATTAAAGCTACTTCAGTATGCGGAGGAGAGGTCATTGCAAGGGCGTGTATCGTCAAAGACCTGTCTGAGGTAAGGTAAACATTAAGAAAGGGTGCGATCAAATTGAGAACGGGGGTACGATTAAATTAGCAGCAAGGGTGTGATCTAATTAGGAGCCGAGGTGTGATCGAATTGGGAGGAGGGGTACAATCAAATTGGCAGCAGAGGTATGATCAAATTGAGAACAAAGGAACGTACAAATAGGGAACACGTGCACGATTGGGTATTGGGGGTGTTTTTAAATAGAGAGAAAGTGGTAAACAAGTAGACAGTTCATCTAACGGTAAGAGAATACCGTCGCTTATAGTCATCTACAGTATACTCGTATTCATTTATTGTATAATTATCATTACGCTTCAATATTTTTTTAAATATGTATTGAAAGTATTGATATTAAAATTAAGTTGATATATAAATGTGTTTAATTCAAGTTGAAATTAGTCTTTAAATACAAGTTACGTCATTTACTCTAATTGATAAATTCGTCGACGGTAGAAGCCCTGCTCGACAAGCCAATCGCCTCAAACTCGATGTAAACACTGTCAGGCTTGAAGCGTCGGTTACATTTTAGGTAGTTAGGTAGGTACTTAAATTGTTGGACCTAAAACGTGAATCAACGGGTTATTCATATCAATCAACGTGATATCACCTGGATATCCCTGTTGGATTTAATTAGAGAACGTTCAACGGGTGCTAACATACTTACGTCTCTCTTATAGGTTTATGTAGTCGTACTACGTGGTACGTAGAAAGATAGGTGTAACTTTCTGAAATTATTTAAATTCTTTGAAACAAACTGCGTTATATTATGCCAATTGTACGTAAATGTTTCAGATCGGCGAGCTGCGTCGCGGCGACGTGCTCGTCACGCACGCGACGGACATCGGGTGGTCGCCGTACTTCCCGCTTTTGGCCGGCATTGTCACAGAGCTCGGCGGGCTCATATCGCATGGTATGTACACTTACGTCTATTTCATGTATCGGTAATCTAGTTGTGCCTGCAGATTCATCCATAAGTAGTTTTAAAAATAATTATATAATTCAATATTTTTGTTTTAAACTTAAATAGGTTACTTGCCAGCGGACGCAGAGACTTTGAATCTCTTGGCTGGCGGGGAGGACGATCTTTACCAGACCTTACTTTAGTTCTTCGACTCCGAGTCAAAATGGTGAACCCACGAAACGTAGTCGAAAAGATTCTAGGTCTCGGTCAATAATTGCCAAATTTTGCTTTGAAATGTCTACTCTTGCTTTCTTTTGTGCGTCTGTTATCATTAGAGGAACTCAACGAACGGCCACCTTTTGAATCTTAAGCTATGAGTTAAAATGCACTGAATTGTCCCGAACGAAATCTTCATAATCTCAGTTAAATGACGAATAGTCACACGTCGATCTGTCTTAACAATTTATTAAATAAATATATTAAATAAAATATAAACGGTCTGACCGGAGTCCGGGAAATCGACATAAATCAACATTTAACATTTTGGGAATTCTACATTTTAAAAAAGTCGACGTTATGCAAAATGGTCAACATTTTAGGAATTCATCTTCATTTTAGAAAGTTCCGAAATAGGGGTTTAGACCCATACTACTTGAGCTAACGTTGCACTACTTGGTCAATCCCACATGCCATCATTTCATCAAACCAATCACAACACAATAGTGTAATTCTGACTTGACTCTCCAGGTGCGGTGATAGCACGCGAGTACGGTTTGCCGGCGGTGGTGGGGGCCACCGGCGCCACGGACGTGTTCCGCACGGGCGACCGAGTGCGGCTCTCGGGCACCGCCGGAACATTAGAGAGGCTGCAAGTGGCCGACACTCAGACAAATGATGACGAGACCACAGTGTGAATTTTACCTTGTAATACTTCTTGTAATTTGTACAGCATATTATGCAAATGAATGTTATAAATCTCGTTTGTTGTTATTATATATGTTATAAAACAGTAAGGTTCTAAAGGCGCGCGTGAAATTGTAACTACCGAAACGACTCTTGTGCATACAACACGCTGCTGTCGGGTACCGACATCTTCTTTGAATTGAAATGATAGTCCTATTCATGTACGAGTATGCACTGAGAGATGTGAGAAATATTAGGTACTCGATATGTTGGCCTAAAACAACAAATATTTTGCGGCACACTATGTGCACTGATCGTTATTTGTCAGCGAGTAGCTGGTACAAAGTCGATGCATACTGTACAACACGTAGATATTCTCTTAATAATCTAATGGTGAAATAATTTCTAGATGTAATATTCATCGCCACGCGTTCAATTACGCTAAATATTCATTACGAAAAACTAGCGTGATTGAACAATATGCGTATTGAGCATTTCGCGCGGCGAGTGTGTGCATGCATGGATGTACTCGTAGATTGTAATGGAGATTCGATTACATATTTTTGTAATTGAATTTGAAAAAGGCGGCCGACGAGCATACAGTCCACCTGGTGGTAAATGAATATTGTCGTCCATTAACATCTGCGATACATGCCAACACCAGTCCAGAAAAAGGAGGAATAGGATATTATGGCATGGGAATGGGCTCTAGCATATCTCACTCACTACCGAAACACGTACCTACGTACATTGGGGAAATAAGGTAAAATGGGAAATGCAGTACATTTCCAGTACATTTCATGGTAGTCTTCTACAGAAGACTCTTTCTTACAAGAGAGGGCTACGTGGCCAGTGGAGCGCGCCCAGCGACTGTGGGAATGCAGCGTGCACTTTACCCCTTCAAACCAAACAAAGCAGATACCCGATACATCGCTTGCTCTATGTCGATATCCGACAGAGGCGTGTTGTGTGCACGAGACATTTACAAAAACTCATAGAATAAAAATTATCCCATTTATTACATTCCTTTGTATAAGGAGATTCACGTAGCCTGCATTTTATTTATTTACAAGAACTTATTGCATGTTATGTAAATTAAACATTGTATTTTTATAAACATAAAATATATTTTTGTAAAGCAAATAGAAATATATACAATGACAAAACATTCACTAAAAACATGTCACCAACACCACAGAACATCACAATTTCATTTTAAATACCTAATAGTCATTTAATAATGACTGTCTCCTCAAAATCTGGTTTTAAAAGTCTAAGCAACATCGACGGTAACTTCGTATTGCCACTATAACCGTCTAAATAAGTTGGGAGTTTTTGTTATCAAGGGTGACTTGTTAAAAGTCCAAGAAATACTTTGGTAGATTAAATCGACATATTCTTTCGCGAAAAGCTTTTGAGTTCAATAACTGTCGGTTAATCAAAGTTGTAAGTCCAAATACCAATCATGGTTGGGGAGCGCTTTTAAACATGAACCAATTTACTTCTAAACGCTGTTTAGATTAACTAAAAATAAATAAATAATTAATTAAAAATTAACAAAGAAATTTGAGCAGTAATTTGAACAGTATTTTATGACAATTTTTTTGAAAATTTTAAATATATTTTCGTGATATAAATACAGTGGGCCGGATGAATAGACTGACTGCCTTTTTAAATTAGTTCAGGTCTTGTTTTCAAGAAATTGAACTATCCAGAGACATAAAATGGTCTTAAACAGGCTATATATCTTAGTTAAAACCGAACGAATTAAATGCGCAGTCCTAACTGTACAGATTTACTGCGACACGTCTAGGACAAAAGTGCATATTTTTTCTTACACTTGTTGCGATGAATCTGCACAGCTCGGACTACGCAGTTAAGTCGCGCATAGTTTTGATTGAAGGTATACATATACCTTCAACTAAAACTACAGTGTACATTTCTAAAGTAGACTACAGTCTGCTTTGGAAACGTACATTTATCCCGGCATTAAATTTATCTATAGCTCCGCCGCACACTTATTCCCGTCGTTGTGTTCGTTCACGGCTTGTCGTCGTTGAACACGAGTAGCTCGTAGCAGGTGAACGCGAACGGGCGGCCGTATATGACGAGGTGGCAGCGGTGGTGCGGCGCGCGCACGGCGCCCACCAGCTGCGAGCCGCGGTAGTGCACGCGGCCGATGTGCACGCCGGCCGCCACGCGCACTGCGCGCGCGCCCGTGCGTCCCGCGCGCCACGCCATCCACCGCACCTCCGCGTTGCACATCGCCTGAAGATCAACACGCTAGCACAAAAGACTAGTATGTGGGTGACTAGGTAAATTTTGAGATACAAAATTCAAACCGTTGATTGCCTCTTAGTGAGTGGATCATACTTATAGATCCAACTTTCATCTCCAGTAATAATAATTAATATATTCCAAATTTTACAATCATTTCCCTGCACCATGTCACGCGAGCTTGTTTTTGTTCAGCAGTCAGTGAATGGGGAGCCCAACGTGTACAAAGTTTCTTGACTTGAAGGTGTTGGTGTAAAATTTCATGAATGACCGATAATGTCATTATAAGAGTCTCTATTAGTTTGTAGGTAGTTTTTGGGTTTTCGTAGAACATCTTCTTTAACGCCTCGATGTTTTCATTCGTTACAGAATTCGCAAAACGGCCACTTCTCTCATATTTTTTAAGGAATATTTTCCTTGTTTAAACTGAGAAAACCATATATAAATTGCACGGAACTGTGAGAGGACCTCAAAAGCTGACACTAATCTATCTTTACACTCACTCTCATTTAAACCAACTTTAAAATCGTATAACATCATTACACGAAAATATTCTCGTTCGAATTCCATTGTTGGAAAGAAAAGCACGCTAAATGTAATAAAACGTGAATACAACAATTTTGTTTTTTTCGTTTTGACTGGCTTTGGTGATTAAATTGATGATGATTAAATTTGATGATGATTCGTTTTGATATTTTAAAAAACAGTCTGCAATTTGAGTATCTCAAAATTTACCTAGTCACCCTATTCCACTTGTACCAGTCGGCTTTGTAGAAAACAATTTCACTCGCCTCGCCTGCCTTAGGTTTGGACGTGTGACACTCGCTTTCCCCCACTTGTGGGGATTCCTTAGGTCAATCGTTTTCAAAATATTTTTTCTCCTCTCGATGCGGCTCTCTAGGCCAATCCCCCAAACCGATCCTGACGGCGGATTAATTGTTTCGGCTCACAAAACTTTGGTCTCCCAAACCCTAATAATGCAGGTTTTCTTGTTTTTTATACCGTTTTATGTGGAAAAAATTATAATAAATAATTTTTGGAATGAAAATTATATATTTAATGTCCATTGTTATCAATTCACTTTTGCCATTTTAATGGAAGTTGATTGATGCCTCTGCTATAGAACTACTGGAGACGCGAATCGATGAATTCTCCGTGAAGTCGTTTTTCACTGAATCATCAGAGTTGAATTTTTTCCCCTGTAAAGTTATCCAAATTTCAAAAAAAAAATGGAAATCAGTAGGGCAAGGTCTGGCGAGTACGGTGGGTGACGGAGAATTTCCAGTGGAAGCTCTTGTAACTTTGAGACTGTCTGTCGCGTTATCTTGGAGAAACAGTGGACTAGAGCGATTGACCAGACTCGGTTGTTTGATAACAAGGTTGTCCATTATCGTTTGCAGTTCTTCATGGTACACATCTGCATTAGTTGTTGTGCCAGATGTCAAGAAGCCAGTAGTGGATAATACCGGCACAGGACCACCATACAGTCACCATGAGCTTCTTTTGACTCAGTTTACGTTTGGGACATTGTTTGTTTAGTGTCTCCTGAGTTCAACCATTGTGACAAACGTTTACGATTATCATCATACATGATTCACTTCTCATCACAAGTGACAATATGATTCAGATACCCTTCATTTTTGTGCCGGTTCAGCAAAGCAAGAGGCAAGCCTCGACGCTTGTTCGCAGCTACGTGGGTAAGCTCATACGGTACCCACTTTCCGAACTTTTTCACTTTCCCGATTGGATGCAAATGAATCATTATCGTCTTCTCCCTTACGCCGAAGGCTACTTCTAACTCAGACGTAGTTTGAAATGAATCCGCTTCCACTATTGCTTTCAATTCGTCGTTATCAACTTTAGGCTCCGGTCGTCCACGGGTGCTTGTTCTTGAGGTCGAAATTTTCAGAACAGAAATCATTAAACGAAAAACCGCACGTTTGTGGTGTTTGGTCCGTACACATCGTTGACATTGCGTGCCGTCTGTGCTGCGTTGCTGTCACGGTTGCACACACAACGATATCGATATCTAAGTAAAAAGTTGTTTGACGCAAAAACAAATGAATAAAGGATTTTGAAAAAGAATGCAAAGGCTTTAAATTGAAATTAATTTGAATTTGGAATTGCAAGCCAAACGCAAGATAACTAAGTTCAAATTGGCCACTATGAACAAACTGCAATTTCATGGGTAATGCCCTAATATAACATGCGAATCTAAAATATTCCATCGGGTCGAAGAGATTAGAAATCTAAATGGATGACCGCAAAATTAGAATATGTCAAATTATCTGAATGTTTATCAATACGTGAATGTTTGATAAATACCTGGTACTTAGTGCAGTGGTGTACTGCGCCTTCAGCGTACACAATACAGCACCGCTTGGAGGGCACGAGCGCGCCGGGCAGCACGGCGCATGCGACGGTGGTGCGCGCGAGCCATGTCACCTCGCCGGCGTAGAGACCGGCCGCCACGGCGCCGCTCGGCACCGCACCGCCCGCGCTCACCACCCACACCGGGCCTGCGCTCGGCTGCTTACACGAAGGCAACCACTCTGCCATACACAATACCCGTCCCACCGTTAAGATATTTATTTGAAATACGAGTATGGAATATGGCTCTGACACTGTTTAACTTTTACGAGCGGGAGGATGCACCTTGCAATCCCGCAGCCGCTAGGCGCACTCGCCTGACCAATATACTCACCCCATACTCACTGGACACTGCCGTAAAATATACTGCATTTCCCCTCTATCCCATTTACCCAATGTACGTGTTTCGGTAGTGAGTGAGATATGCCAGAGCCTATTCACACCCTATTCTATGTATAAAAGTACCTCATTGTTCTGTTATACTCTTTGACGTTCCATCCCACCCCATCTCCCCAAGGAGGATTAGGGAAGTGTAATGGGATGAGGAAAACTCATTATCCCGTTAGTCCGATTCCCTATTTGTCCAAGATCTTTCTCCAAATCCATTCCTAAATCTCCAAAGGTAGATAATTCGGGGGGGGGGGGTACGCTACCATTTGTCAATTCAGATTGATGTTGGGATGTATCGCGAATCTCCATGGTCGACAGTATCCACTTACCACCAGGTGGACTGTCAGCTGGTCCGCAGTATTCTTTCTATAAAAAATAAATAAACTGGTAGGTACTCAAAGAAAAGTCTTACTGAAGGACAAGGTGCGTTCTGCATCCCACAACTGATTAAGCGCACTCAACTGGCCGAATACCCCTCTGCTGTGGTGAAACTAGTTTGGAAGTGAATGAAGTATCCCAGAGCGTATTTCCCATCCCATCGATTGGGGAATTCCATTGTGACAAGGAGTCTCTCATAACATTTTACTATCTACTTCCTAATGTAGTCTTAGACCTACACTAAAATTAATTTTACTTCAATTGATCTTGAGATAAAAGAACGGGTTTGACAATTTATGTCCAATTCGTCCTATTACTCCTAAAACGTCAATTGATTTTTGTTTAAACTAAATATTGTCCAAACTAAATATTGTCCAAACTAAATATTGTCCAAACTGAATATTGTCCAAGCTGAATATTGTCCAAGCTGAATATTGTCCAAGCTGAATATTGTCCAAGCTGAATATTGTCCAAGCTGAATATTGTCCAAACTGTCAAAGGTAACAATTGTTTGAATTATAATATGATTCACATTGGACGAATTTCCTTTTGGATAAATTTCGTATTGGTCATTTTTAACTTTGGACAATTTTGACAAATATCATATTTCATTTTGGATAATTTTCATGATTGATGTATGTATCTCATTTTGGACATACGTTTGTCGTTGCTTGGAGCTAATTATAAATTGGACATAAGTCGTCAAACCCAAAAGGGCGACCACAGGAAATCCTTACGATCTAGTGGTTCCAAACAAAGAAAATGTAGGTACCTTAATTGTACTTTATTTTCCATAGAGATTCTTTGTAAAAATCACCGAATTTATTAAATAAGTCAAAAATTACTTCTGGACTTTGATTAACCGCCTACTCAATCAAAAGGTGCAAAATTTACGAAAACAAATCCTGTCGTAAAGAAGTTCTTTTATTTCAAGATCAATTGAAGTACAATTAATTTTACTGTAGCTATCTACATTTAAAGTAAATTTTTGTCATGTAACACATCTTTGATTTCGATAGAGACTGTAACGTGGCTGGACCCGTAGATACGCACGCAACACGCGAAAAATCCAGTTAAATGTTGTGTCAAAGTTTAGGTCGAATACAAGTAGAGATCAATCATATAAGAAATTCGGTTTTCCACATACCCGCAATAAGCTTTCTGTATTTGTGTTCCCAACAAACGTTCAGGTGCGTGTTGTATTTGCACCAGTCCGCATAGTGACATTGCACTTTTGTCTTGAAATAGTTCCACCGCCTAATCAAATAAATTGCTTTTATATTTGTACCTATTATTTTAGCGAAAAAAGTAAACTGTAAACACAAATTAGAAATAAATTAGGCCACAAAATGAGGAAACAGGTAAAGGAAGCTTCCAAAGTCAACACAAGCCGTAAATAACTGTACAAGATGAAACCATAATAACCTACGATTACAAGTATATAAATATAAAACATAACGATTACAAATATAACGTATTATTAAGTCTTTATAGAACTTACAATTGATGTAAAGGAATGTTAGAGTTCTGATCTTCCTGTAGCGCATTTGTTTCTTTTACCTGACCAAACAAAATCTATTGGAGATTTTAAACGGGTACAATACAATTATCTAAAGTTGTCCCATCGGCATGTCTCGAATTTTATCATTATGCGAAGTAGGTACATTTTAATCGAATATCAAGCATCACCTGATAGTTGAGAAGTAATGTGTCATCTAATGTGACGACACCTCTACACCCTGATGTAGTGGTGTACCTGTAGTGGTGTACCTGTTAACAGTAAACTTATAAATATCTGTATATTCATACTCTTACAACTCTGTAGTTGTTACTTACATTTACGAATCCAGCCACCTTTGGAAAGATTATAAAATTATGTATTAACCTTCAGAATCAACCATAGTCACTTTCGCTGTCTGAAACGGAACGATGAATTATAAAGCTGTCGCTAAATATGTCGTTTTTCTTCGTGTCAGAAATTTTTCTTCACAATTAATGGCGTGATTACAGACTTTCGTCCATTCTTCGGTTCCCATCATATCTATTATATTTTTTCTATTAAAAGCTTCTTCACAATGGTTTTATTTATTTCTATGTTTTTAGAGGCAACATATTCCTTTAAAAGGGCCCAGATAGGGTTGCCAGGTGTCCGGCTTTAGCCGGACATGTTTGGCTTTTTACAGTCGTGTCTGGCCTGTCCGGCTTTTGTTAGGCTTTTTGTCAAATATATTTCATGGGATATATATAGGATTTTTTTTTATTTGTTTAATAAACCTTTTATTTTATTGTTTTGTTTGTTCTTCGATTTTATCTAGTCTCCAGAAGACTTTGAACTTAATAAATACTTAATTAAAATACTTAACCGAGTTTTTTTTACTATAAAAGTTAAGTTTGGCTTTGAAAAAGATGTGTCCGGCTTTTAGGGCAAAATGTCCGGCCCAATGTAGCGCTGAGTCCGGCTTTTTGGGAAAATGTCCGGCCTAATATAGCAACCCTGGCAACCCTAGGCCCGGATGTTCTCGATCGGTTTAAAATCCGGATGATATGGTGGCAAACGAACTGCGGTGTGTGTGTCCATATTCTTAAAGAACTTTATCAACATTACATTCGGAACAGTTTCCTTTGTGACGTTTTATTATGTCATAAAGTCATCCGTAGTAAAAGGAATATGATGTCTTTGTAGCCACGCCACTATATCGCCTTATATGGTATTATAATTAGGTGGTTTCTCTACAAGTTTATTATAGTAAGATGCGTTATCAATGACAACGACTCTATCTTGCGGTAAGATAGGTATCAATTGCTTTCGTAACCACTTCACATATTTCTTCGAATTCATCTCCTTGTGGTGTGAACCACCAATCAGCAGACCCTCAGGGTCTGCTGATTGGTCTAATAAAATAGTACCTTTTCAAAGCCATTACTGGCGTGAACAATTATAAATTTTAGACTTTTGGAAATGAGTTGTTTCAAACGTTTATTGGCTGAATCTGTCCAGCTTTTTTCTTTAGTATGTGTGGTGTGAATATACGATTCATCTGTATAAACAATTTCTTTAACCGAATGTCATTTTCCATCAAGTTTTCTATTATTTTCTGTTTTTGTAAATCTGAACCCGCTCGAATGATATTTCGAAGAGTCGAAATCGACCATTTGAAATCGATGTCATCTATTAACTTTTAGCGTAGTGAGTTCAGAGTAGGGAGTTCTTTAAATCTCAAATGGAAATCATATATCATTCGCCGTGTTACACTGTAATCGAAATCAAAGCTTCAAAATAATATTTCTTGCTTGGTGTTCCTTGGGTTCTTGTTATTACCGGCTTGTCAATGCACTTTGAGTCATTCTCTTTTAAAATTCTCGTTATCTTTTCTTGAAATTCCCGTTACTTCAGCAACTCTGTGTTACCTTGTGATAATAATTATTTTCATTTTTTTTTATATAAAGCAGCTTCTTTACAAAAGTAGGTATTTATACACATTAATTTTACAATTTCACGAAACTGCAACAAACTGTTTGCCGCTTTTATATTGGTTTTAGTTGAAGTCATGATAATGTAGGTATTGTTATTCTTTTTATTTTTATTTACTATAGTTCTATAGTAAACTATATGTCTATAGTAGTCTATATCTATAGTAGACTAATATCCTTCTGTTCAGAACAATATTAGTTTCCAATTATTCGTCTTTATTGAGTAATAAAGTACTCGTCAATTTTATTATATTATAACAGGAAAACTAAGTAAAATAAAACTAACTGCAACACTGATAAAGGAAGTAGCTAAGATGAGATCGATGAGTAAATCTATTAAATATCTATTATAAAATACATTTCATTAATACAAAATTGATAACAGTCACTACAGACAGTCAAAAAGACAAGACATGTTAACAGACATTGTTTTATTTTTTAGTAATTGTCTTTTTATTACTGCCCATGCTTTGATTTAATGCAAAAAGATTTAATATTATTTTTCTGCCACATTCAACAAGCGAAATTTGACCACTTGCGTCACAAAATATGTAAAATTGCATCTTCATATAAGTGAAGTCTAAGTAATAGTTTTAATAACTTTATGTGTAAAAACGAGCTTTGTCGACTAAAACTGAAATATGCTGATGAGACTTATTTAGATAATTGTAGTATATTTTAAGTTAATAATACTAACACGTTTCTTTCGCAAGAAAACCGTGAAGCTTGTAATGTTATTATCTATTAATTATTCTCAGTCGACACCAATTCTTACTATTTAAATTACTGAAAGAGGAAATATTTTTTTACGCTGTTTTTTGAACATCCGGGCGGTTACACCGGGCAGCTAATAATTCATATGGGTAGTATTAAACTTGACGCACAACGATCGATTCGCTGAAAGTCCCGTAAAATGGCCTCTATGCAAAATGGCCAATGGCCTTTACGCAAAATGTCCTCTACGCAGAATGCCGCCCTGTCCCCTCAGCAGAAGGTCCCTTACGCAAAACGTCCTCTACGCTGAATGTTGCCTATGAGTGATGCTACTCATTTTTATCTCTGCGACATACAACTTTTATGTAGGTTCATCTGTAGGTCACTTTTATATTCAGCGACTGTACTTGTTCCTTTTGGATATTAATGAAGTGCTTATACCTACATCCTATTTATTATGTAAAAGATAACCGGCCACTTTAGATAAACTGTCTTCTTACTTAAAAAGTACATTGAATTAAATGTCAGTCACATACCTGTCACTATTCATTATATTCCTTGCATCGATCAACCAAAATTTGAACGATGATTTATTAATAATTAAATAATTTATATTTTTAACCATTACAAAAAATGGTAAAAAATTGATTTTGATAATAGTAAATGATGGAAGCTTTGGTTTTACTTTAGATACACGTGAATATATTTATTAAAAATTAAAAAAAGTGTGGGTGACCCCATTAGTAGGTACCTGTAGGTACTAATCGGGTCACCCACACCACCGACGGCTAGCGCCGTCATTGCTTTTACAATCGTATATAATTAATTAATGATTTTGTTTCTGAAATAATGTTTATAATCATAATCTTCACTACTAAATACGTACAACAACGGAAAGCCAATGTGTCCATTTGTAAAACATCTTAACAATATCCAACATCTCCTGTTGGCAATCCATGTACGCCTGGGTTTTATTCGTTGCCCGTGTGGGAGATACAATCTAAAACGAAATATTGTATTCTTACAAAATTTTTAATCAATGTAGGTATTTATTGAATAATGAATCGGCATGTTTCTACTTGTTTGTCCCTGTATCGTAAAGCCAGACGCAGTGTGAGTTGACGGCTAAAATTATGGTATTGACGCCATTGAAAAGCTTCTGTGCCCACTCTCCTGTGAAATGAAATCCATTGATTTTCTGCTTCCACTGAAATAGATGAAAAATATTATGATCAATCCCTGGTGATATACAGGTTGTGTCAGATGTATTCCCAAACACAAACCCTGGATTCTGCTCATGATTATGAGTGAATTGACATGAAATGTTAAATAGGTATCTATTTATTAAAAAAAATGTTTGTTAAAAAAAATATTTCAAAAATTCAAATAATAAGTTTTACCGAGAATTAAAAAGCGATTTATTACTACAAAGTGTTTTTGTTATTACTAATATGGTTTATACTTTATGAGGTAGGTGGAGTATAGGCCACTAACGGTCGTGAACTCGTGATACACATGCGTGTTACTTGCACAAAAGCATACCAGTGCCTTGAAAATGCGTGCCACTGGCATGTGTACTCAGATTTTGGTAGTCAGAAGCATGCGTTTTAATAGTACGTCAGTAGATCGCAGGCCGTTTGATTTTTCGTGTGTGTGTGTGTTCCCCGCGGGGAACTATCATGCCAGCCCAATACGTCAAACCGTGTTTGTCAGTACCTACCTAGCTGTCGTCCCACGTAACACTCTACTAGCCTACATTTTGTGGTATTCAAATGGCACTCGCGAAACAATTCTAGTCATGCTTTTTACTAGAATTCGTGATCACTTGCTAGTTACTAGTATGCTAGGTACCTATCTACTTGCTCCTGGCATGCTCTTTTACCGGCATGTGTATCACGACCCTAATGTTCAATTTTACGCAAACCGTTCAATACACAAAATATTATCTACGTGGATACATTAACGCTCAAATAGTACCTAAATGAATTCAAATAATTGAAAGGTTGTTATTGTTCTTATCATTTTTATAACTTGTTTCTCGGACATTCTTTATAAGGGAGCGTTTATTTAGGCATATTCAATGCGATGAGTACCTGGTAAGATGTGTGGGTCCGGTTGATAGGTTATAGCTCGGTCGAGATAATCTTGGATCCAGTCACGCCACGCCTGCACGTTCCACGAGAGACTTACCATCATTGAATGCCAGTCGGACATTTGGTCCGTTGATACTATCGGCGTTCCTATAATGATTTAAGAAACAAAATAGACAAATATTGAGAAACAAGTTCACTGCGCGGTCCCAAAAGCGCAGACAGAGGTGAAAGTTTAATAGAAATTAACTATTGGGATTATTTAAAGAATTTGAGAAGTACCTACATAACTGTAATAAGAGCTGCAAGCAGCGGAATTTAAGATCTGTAAATTGTCTAAACCAAAATTTTTTTCGTGCTCTGTTCTTCTCCACTTACGTTCTGTTCAAACACCGCATGAGTCAAATAAAGGTGGTGGTTATGATGGTGGAATTTTGATTTTTTTTTAAAAATACTGATAAATTACTCTTATTTTCATAGTAAACATTGCGTCATGAAATCGCTCTTTTACTTTCCTGATAATTACTGGATTTTGACTTCTGCGGTGTCAGTACTACCTATATGACTACTAAACTTACGAGCGACATATCCATGTTTAACTTGTGTTTGTGATACTTCAGTACCCCTTTCAGGACTTTCATGGAGCAACCGTCTTGTTTGTAAGTCTTTATTATGCTCGATTACACTGGCAAACATCGTCGTTGGAGATTGCCAGAATGTTGTAACTGCATGCAACGGATGCACCGTTTCTGTGGTCGAGGAAGATGGGGAGTAAAAAGGTGATTCAGGATTTGACGCCAGTGGCGGAAGAAGCGAAGGTGGTTTAGGTCTCAGATTTAAATTCTGTGCTCCCTCTGAGGTCGAAGCAAGAATTTTCGTTGAAGAGGAGAGTCGGCGTTCCTGCCAGTCGTAGGTTTTGCAATATAGCAAGTAGGACGCGTGAGCGTCACATAGGGGTGAAGGTTTTAAGGCCGGGCAGGTGGGTTTGTCTGTCGGTTTAGAGCTAGCCAAGGATTTGGATGTGCAGGGTTTGATGGATATTTCGATGCCGGGGGCGAAGGCTCTCTTGGAGGCGGAGTCGACTGTGAGGTGCTGCGCGGGCGCGAGGTCGGCGAGCGCGCGCGCTGACACGTGACGCGAGCACGTGCAGCACGGCTTCGCGACCCGCCGCAGGATCTCTTCGCACCACATCTCGCACTGGACAAACACGCTCTTCATGCACTTGCACACTTGGATCGCGTCTGTCAATAGGAACGGTGATCATTCGTGGATCGTTCAGTGCAGTGCTCCAAAACATAAAAAAATGCTATTTGTTAGGACGCGTGCTGCGTTTGTTTTTTATTGTTATGAAGATAGAAACAAATAATGGTTAATAACGAATTTATCACAGTGTGGAACATAGAGAAATATGAATTATAATTACAGATTTTAAAATTATTTTTCACGATACATACCTATACAAACTGGTTTCGATAACTTTAGGAAGAATATACCTAAATTGTATCTAATTTGTAGAAGAGAAGATAATTTTGAGCTAGTTTGTGTAAATTTAATATGGATTTTGAAATCTGACATTCAAAATAATTGGCTTTTGGTGTAGGTAACTCACGTGGTTGTAGTAACCGAACAGCCAAATACATTGTAGTTTCTTCGATGACATCTGAAATGGGAAGAAGAATAATTATCTTCATAAATATTCAAGTACTTTTAGCTGTTTTAATAATATCTGATTTTATTTGAATGAAAATATTTAGGGAATCAATAATTTAGCTACATTGCGAATTGAAAATGCTCAATTAATTCTCCAGCTCTCAAGGCTCGCCACCACACTAGAGCTGAAACACCTCATATTCAACCACTACCGACGACATTCTTCAAGTCTTTAGTTGCTGGGCCTTCCATCCCATTCTATCCCACACTCCATTTCGCGCCACGTGCTCCTCCTTATTCAAGGACTCTTCTATTCATCAGTTATTGGTCTTAAGGCAGTTGTGGCCTGCGCACTGACACTTCAACTTGCTGATCCTCTGTGAGCTCTCAGTAACTGTGGTTCTTTGACGAAACTCTTCGTACCGGAATTTGCTAGGATTCCTATGATCTTATTTGCAAACAAATATTCAGAGAGACTGTTTCACTTACCTTCTATCAGAGACTGGTACTTCTCGGGGGTCTGTCCTGACATTAAGTGTCCGAGTTTTATCTGTATCTTTCGCGCCACAATTGCGTCTGCTCCTGACAATTCCAACTGGTCGGTATTCTTCCCGCGCAAACTGTCCGTAGGGAAAATTTATGAACAAACTAAATAATCAATATTTAAATGAGAATACGTCAGAAACTGAAATTACAGATCAGCGCCGTCGTGAAAAGACTTCCGAATATTCCCATGTCTCAACAAGATACCGTCTTCAGCTTGCTCCATTTGATCTACAATGACCTGTAGGATTTTCGTCTTCTCCTCTAAAATTTACCAAAAGTCAATCAGTATAAAACTCTAAAGGAAAGCAATATATTACAATGAAGTATAAAATAAAGTAATATGAATTGTAATGGTGTACCTTGAAGCATGATGTACGACTCTAGTAACTGCGTAGATAATTTGATGACACCTGAAAAAGCACATCGTGAATGAGAACTCGATGATTGTACACGGGGAGGTGAAAGCGATTAACAAAGCATCGGAGAATGCAGTATACAAAAACGAAAAAACTGGCAGACCTTTTCTCAAATGATTCGAAACTGCTGTAAAATTTGATGTTACAATGTTTAGAACCCTGTACCGAATTTTCACTTCAGGCTCCAGTAACATTGTCTTATTACATATTGACTAAAAGTAACCACTAATTTATTAATATGTTTATTTACTAAACAAGCGGACTAAACACATTCATAGACAATGACCAATAAATATAGTTCATACATTGACTAGAATAGTAAATTCATTTTGAAAATGTTTCTCTCATTACGAATGTGTTCTCCATTTTGTATATAAAAGCACATAAGGCAACCAGACGTTATTACAACAATAAAAGAAAACTTTTTAACAGCTTATGTAGAAGTAGTGAAATTAATACCTTTCATCTCGGATGCGGTGTACCCGATGGGAGTGACGTTGGCCATCAAATCCGTCAGTTTTGAAACCACGGACGAGTTCAGAGATCTGTTCGGACGGTTTATATGATCTTCGAACGATGTCAAGTTACGTAAGCTGGAAAAAGTACCTATGTATATAGTTATAGTATTTATAGTATTTTTTATCTCGGTATCATTGCTTCTTGAAAAAAAAAAAGGAAAATCCGTCTGACTGCGTGTCGGACACGGATATGTTAGCGTTCCACAGCCGTTTCTGAATAACATTCTTTAAATTCTATTCTATTCATGAGCTAGTTTATTTAACAATTTATGTCGATCTATGAAAACCGTTCAAAATTATTTAGAAAGTACATTTCCTTCATTGCGCGTTATACATAATCGTAATTATTTTTCAGATTTTTATAATGGTAAAAAGTATTTAAGAGGGGATGAGAAACATTGACAGTAACCTACCTTAAAATCTAATATTTTGCGAAAAGTTCAAATTGAATGGTTCAATTCCAATACATTTTTATTAAAAAGCCCATCCAACGACATGGCTTACAATGGGGTAAGTAATTTTTTGGTTTCACATTTTTTGGCCCTGGCTCTTTCTCATTTACGGTGAACGTGCTTCGATTTAAACTTATTGTAAATACATAATAGGTACTAACTAAGTAGCAGCACCCTTATAAGATTTAGGTATATTTCCTTCAATAAGTAGCGTATCTCCTGCCGCTTCCATTTCCCCCAGCAACGTCACGTAGGCTTCAATTACACCATCTACGAAATACACGCTTCATTAAAAACCGTATTACAATAACTATAAAGGGTATTTTATGAAGGCAATCAATATTTTATACTTGGTTTAGTAACGAGTTCCGACAAATAATCAGCTGCCTCCTTGACATGATCTGCAAGAAATATAATTCTGTTAGGTAATCAAGATTAGCCACTAACATCACATTATTCTTATTATAGATTTATTAATACGCATATTTATAACATTGGCCAATCGAGCGTTACATCAATGGCAACGACAAATATGAACGATAACGTTCTTATTTGTCGCTCTAGCTGAAACGACCGGTTTGTTCTACAACATTGTATTTGCGGTTGTTGCCACCAATTTTAGCAGCCCATTGATAATGCGCTGCAAAGAAGTTTGCATTTGATTGAACTCTTTATTCACGTTAGTTAACCTTTCATAGTGCTCAATAATTTTCGCGCCATAGAGCGGCACCGTATCATGTCTTCGAGTTTCTTCGTCAGATAATAAGCAATTCGGTCGCAAGGCTCCTTCACGTCCAGGGATGTCGCTTTCTTTAGCCTGTAATATAAACATTATAATTTTTATTGTTATATATGTTTGTGCTATAAACCATATGCTAGTAAGATTAATGGCGGTTTCATAATACATATTTAATTATAATATTTAGGAGCCGGCTCTAGCCCATGTAGCGCCCGGGTGCAATCAATACCCTGGCGCCCTCTAGCAGGCTCTTTGGAGGCGTCGCGAGCGGCGGCGCTCGGCGCCCCCTAACACCCTGCGCCCGTGTGCGCCGCGCCGCACAGCCTGCACCATAGGTAAAGCCGGCACTGAATATTTTTTTTATAACTGCTATTAATTTTATACTTACGTCCTTTTGCTATATGTCTACAATATAAGTGTCTTTTATTTTACCATACCATCAGCCTATGTCTATCCATCGCTGGATATAGGCCTCTCCCAACGCTCGCAATCACACACGATTCTCGGCTCTTCTCATCCAAACATCACCGGCGAATTTCTTTAAATCGTCGGTTGGTCCACCTGGCCGGAGGGCGTCCCACACTGCGCTTCCCGGTACGTGGCCTCCACTCGAGGACTCGTCTACCCCATTGGCTACCGATCCTGCGGCAAATATGACCTGCCCACTGCCACTTCAGCATACTGATTTTGTGAACTATGTCGGTGGCTTTGGTTCTTTGGCAAATCGATTCAGACCCTATCCCGGAAAGAAACTCCATTCATCAGTATTTTACAAAACACTTTTTCTGTTTTAATCTGTTTTAACGATTAGGAATATTAAGGATCGTGTCTCATAAAGGTACTTAACCTATGATTTATTTATGATTATAAATTATTAAACCTTTATGGTTTTTAGGTATAATAGAATAAATTCCCTGGCCATATACCATATTTATGTATTTTAAATATTATATACAAAATAATGTCACTTCATCCCTTTGTTACTCTCAGATAAAATAGTTTCTTACGTTGTACCTATATATCTACATTATCTAAAAGGCACTGCTATATATATATAGAATAGTACAAATGATTATACCTCTGTGCCGCAAAAAAGTACGTCTCAGTGGCGTCGTCGACTTCAACGAGTATTTCGTTACCACGCTTTTGCATCTCCGATATGAGCACCTCGCGCACGAGCGCCTTGTAGTCTGAATATTAACATTTTATTATTCTTATTAACTATATCTAAACAACATTTTATTATACTAAACTACAACTAGCCAATTCCTACAA
Source organism: Sesia bembeciformis (assembly GCA_943735995.1). Taxonomy (NCBI): domain Eukaryota; kingdom Metazoa; phylum Arthropoda; class Insecta; order Lepidoptera; family Sesiidae; genus Sesia; species Sesia bembeciformis. The sequence goes on along the minus strand of OX031026.1, from coordinate 5,609,977 downwards.
TGTTTAATTCCTAAGCCAATTCCCAAGTCAGGAGACGCTCAGTATGTTTAGGTACTGAGGACAGAAGAGGACTGACTCCTTGGAAGCGCACGAATAACGCAGTCCCGTGCTTTTATTTGATTATCACAAACACTATGCACGAAAAACACTTTTAATAAACTATCACTATTAAATCACAAAAAGCCTAATACACAATTTTTACAATTATCAAACAAAGACTCAACTTCACTTCTCGAGTTTTCGCCAAAAATTCCCCTAACAGCCGTTGTTAACACTTTTCTAGGTTTAAAGCTATCCATACAATCCTTTCGCGTGGGTTAGACAATCCTTTTGTCTGCGACTACCGTATAGCCGACGCCTTGGCCTTTTAGTATCTGAGGTTTAATTCATTTTACCAGATTAATTAAATTACTTATTCTAGTTTTACGATATAAAATGAATGGCATGCATACTTTTAGATACAAATACATCGGAGAGTCTTCGCGAAGATTCAATAATGACATCTGCAAAGAATATCATCGAATGTTATAGGAAATATCTTGTCACGTGGCCGAGGTTTGGATTTGAAACAAGTTTAGTTGCCCTGTAAAAGTAAGCTTAGTAGATGAAATGTGTCAAAAATAAGAATAAAAATGAAGAATTCCAAAATTCATATTATTTTATTGAGTAAAGTGAAAACAAAATCTTGATGGCGTGCGCCAATTGAAAATGTACAATACGTGTGGATTGTTTTTTTTATGTACGAAGGCGGCAGACGAGCATACAGCCTGATGGTAAGTGGATACTGTCGCCCATAGACATCCGCGATACATGCCAACATTAGTCCAAAATGACAAACGTTGGCACGCCCGCGGATGCGCTGCCTACCTTTGGAGATATAGAAATAGATTTGGAGAAAGGGTTGGGAAAATGGGGAGGGATAGGATGGGATAAGATTGTTTTGTACATTTTAGAAAAAAAATGTTTAAACACATACAATAATATAATTTATGAATTTGTAAAACTTTAAATGACACCATATTATAGGCATGACATTATGAGCCGTGTGGCCTGTGTGCTGTCGGCCGGTGGTAGGTGATGCTGGCACAAGGTGGTAGGTGATGCTGGCACAAGCCCTAAGCAAATACACCACCTCTAATTTACGAGTAAATTGTCTTGTGTTTTTATTTTATGGAATTCATAAATCGCGCGTTGTTAATCCATCTCATTAATATTGGAAATATTAATGAGATATGGTTCATTGGGAAAATGTTAGGTACTCTTGTATTATTTTCTTGTATTTTAGCATTAGAATCAAGTACGTGTAACAAATGTATAAAAAATTTAACTAACAAATTTTACGTTTTTATACCAATTAATTCAGTATCATGTACGAAATTCATGGTTTCGGGCTTCTGGAATAGGCCAGACACAGCCTTTACATTTTTTCTCTTTATTTTATTTTTTTCTCTTTATAATGTCATCGTTTTCACCTTGCATGGCATCATACAAGGCCGCCGGTGTGTGTTTGCTGACAACCCCGCTCAGTTTCTTCTCGAACTTCTTGGAGAGACGCGCTGTGTCCGCGCCCTCCTTCACAGACTTGTCTACCTTCATCGGAGGCTTCATTGATAGCCTGCCGATCATTATTTATATACCATACCAGCAGCCTGTTTCTCCACTGCTGGATATAGGCCTCTCCCAAAGCTCACACACACAAGCTCGTCTCTTCTCATCCAACCACCACCGGCGAACTTCTTCAAGTCGTCGGTGCACCTGGCTGTAGGGCGTCCCACAGTACGCTTGCCGGTACGTGCCTCCCACTCGAGGAATCATCTACCCCATCGATTATGAGACCCGAGATTTTTTTTTCAGAATAGCTAAATTCTTGTGGCCTTAATGGCTTTTCAAAAGTTACCGGACATGTATGGTTTAGGGCAAGCGCAGAAGTCGCTCAGCCAGGAGCAAAAAGTGTGTGCAGCAACGAGCCTAAGGGCTCCCCTGCCAGTAGACCACAGGAAGGATCAGACCGGGGCTTAGGGCGTTGCTTTGGGAGGGTACTGCGGGCTCACGAATCGGTGAAAAGCGCCCAGGCACGTGCCGATACCTGGTAAAAGTCTTGGCTGAAGGCCAGGATTGGTTCACGGTGTAGCGAGTGGAACGTCCTCGTCTCCGCAGGCGGGAACAGTGTATATGTGTAGCATGTGAGTGTAGTGTAAGTACCACAGTGGCAACAGTAATTGGGTCGTCGAGGATGAGTCCTGAGGCAAATATGACCTGCCGACTGCCGTTTCAATTTACCGCTCCCACGCTTACCGGTCCCGGAAGTATGGTAATGGTCGTTGAACATTATTTCCGTCTTATCTATGTTCATTCCGAGACCGACGCGTCGCCATATTGCTTTAAGACCGTTCAGCATTCTGTTCAATTCTAGGTTTGGGAGTTGGAGGCAATTTACGTATATAATTTGCTCGTCGGTATACTTACTCGTATACTCGTCGACGTATACGATTAGGGGGAAAAGGATTCAAGCTCCGATGTCGCCGATTTTTTAAATAAATTATTTTCGAAATTGAAAAAATAAAAGTTACATAATATAATTTGCTCGTATCTGGCAGTTATTTATTGCATTAAATTAGGTACCTACATACCAGAAATATGACTGCCAGACGTCCAGCTCGCTGCGTTTTTTACAATAATAAATGCAGCGACAACATAATGCCAGACGTGGTTATTAATGTTTTTTATAAATAGATTTTCAATACTTTACACTTCTGACACACGAGCAAATCATTTAAAAATTTCTGCCACCAGTTCCCTAACGAGTGCGGACGTGTGCTCGCACCACGTGGGCATTGCCGAGCTACAGATGCTACATTAATAAAATTTGGTAAAACATTTTAATCATCTAAACGAGATCAAGTATAAGGAATGCCCAGCAGAGGGATTCAATTGCAAGGGAATAGACAAAATTAATTATAATGAATGACTTTAAGCGTTCTCGACTTGTTGTATATAATTTCTAAATTTACAATTTTTGATATCACCGTGGTGGGGGGTCCCACCATTTTAATTGTTCCGCTCAGATTTTTTAAATATTATGTTATAATACTATTTCAGGATGTTTACTGCTGGTGTTATTTCATTAACATCTTGTGTACAGAAAAATCCATCCAAATATCTACATCAAATCATCAATAGAGCGTAGGGAGAAAAAGGAATGAAAAATAACTGATGAAAGAAATACAAATAGTATTCGGAGGAGAGATTTTCTTTGTCCGACTAGTAATACTACAACACGACACAGCGGCTATATCTGCACCCTATTGTGTGGCTAACGATTCTTGAGCGGGCTACACATCCATGAGATTCTACACGTAGTAATAGGCATTTCATCCACAATAGATGATAATACCATATTTTAGTATTCTGCGAGTTACGCCTGTTATTCACATTTTGTGTAGGTACTCGTTTATGTGCAATAAGCTTTGTATGTGTTAAGTTATAACTATACTCGTAATTGTGCATGTAATAATACCTTCCCGGACACCCGAATCAAGCCACCATGCATTTTCATGGCCTGAAGCTTAAAAAAATGTTTTATCTATCAAAAAGTTTTTATGCAGTTTTGAAGCTGGCATACTAACCATTCATTTCAGTATGCCATTGTTTCAATTTTGAATTCAGAGGACTGTAAACTTTGAATTTTGAATTCATTTCAGTATAAGTGTAACAAATGATGTGCCTTTCTTACGCAGAAGACCTGTATTGGATTTTTGAAGAAAACAATGGTTTACTTAGCTAAAAAACGATTATTCAGTAACTAGTATTGCTTCCAAGAGCGTTTACGACAGCCATCATGCGGTTTGGCATGGAATCAATCAACGTCGCTATTACGTATTGTGGAATGTTCTCCCATTCTTCCCCTTTTTATGTTTCAGACCTTTTATACATAAAAATGCAGGGTGGCTCGATTCAGGGGTCCGGAAGTGTACATTAAATAAATAAAAAAATATGAACAGAGGTATATAAATGGATACCAGTCGGAAGCCTGCTTGTGCGTGAGCGACTGTTTATAGAACATCTCGGCGCCGCGCGCGCGCAGCCGCTCGTGCAGGATGCGCTGCGCCTGCTCGCGCTCCAAGTCCGTGTCCTCGCCTTCACCTGCCGTTTGTTAGCATAGTACACAGATAGCATTCCTAGATAGCATTGAATGCACAGTTAATAGCGCTTATTATGTAATGATAGTGATGTTTGTTACGTACCCAAAGATGCTTTTCTTGCTGCTTCAGCTGCTTTTCGACAGCGTTCCTCTTCCTCGGCAGTTCTACTTCGCCGTTCCTCATCAGAGTCCGTCCCGGCTACTGTACCAGCAGCAGTACCAGCACTTGCTGCACTAGCAGCAGTACCAGCACTTGCCGAATTAGCAGCAGTACCAGCACTTGCCGCATTAGCAGCAGTACCAGCACTTGCCGCACTAGCAGCAGTACCAGCACTTGCCGCACTAGCAGCAGTACCAGCTCTTGCCGCACTAGCAACTCCACCGGCGAGTGTACCCGATCTGTTAACAGTTACGACATTTTGAAACAGACAAGTTGCTTTGAAATATACAGACGCACGTGACACGGCTTGCTTGTGTGCTAACAGTTGTCGTACGCATGACTTATCAATACATACATGGTACATAGGTAGGTACATATACTTGTTTGTGGCACAACGACACGGAATCAACGAATTACAGCAATCAAACTCCGTGAGATTGTGTATGCCTTACCTAGGGCTACGTATACTGCACCTACTTTTGTCCTATTGTTAATATGTACCTGTTACTTTGTTCCTCTTGTTACAATAATGAGTTAACATGATACATGTATGTATCAGCTTATATATATATATATATATAGCTTATATATACATATATGTATCTCATGAGCTTGTATATATGTATAGTGACTTGGAAACGAGTTGAATTTTTATACCGATTCCAGCCCATATATGTAGGTAGGTATATGTATATGAATGTTGTATTGAGTTATGACGCAGACGAGTTTTATTATTTTCAAAATAGCTATTTACTAAAGTGGCGTTTCTCAAACGGTTCTGACGAGAATATAATTGTATAATGACTATATGATTATGGAATGCGACAATAACACGATTCAGTCTGCAACTGTTCACATGATAGATACTAACGGTTATTTAGGTATACTAAGGATGCATATTCTTGATCGATTTTCTCTCCTGCACGCCTTCGGGAAACTGTTATTTTGTAAATGAGCCATAGAATTAATTTCCTTGTCACCGAAATTCGATTTCATCCTTACTTCCTATCAAACATTATGACCTTTGACCTTCGATTGCGTTTGGATGCTTTAATCTATTTGAACCGGTTTTGTAACAGTTTCTTCGATTTTTAACTTTCATGTAGGTACTGGTTAATCGCCGGTTTAGAAGTTGCACATCCAAGACAGAATACCCGCCCGTCTAGGACAAACCGGTTAAATTAAATTAAACGTAATACTTTACCTTAACCACTTTGTCTTAAACAAATTAATTTCTCTTCAAATTAATTTCTTTTCTTACCTTTTATTCAACCCGGTATTACCTAATTAACGCGCATGAACGCGGTATTAACGAGTATTAATCCGCATTTTTAAATCGTTTCTAATCTTTAATATACAGGTGACAGTTTTGTAACGCAAGAATTACCTGGAGCCGGTCGTAAGTTGTTCACGCGCTCCTACGACAGAACTGCCATCCATTGCCGCCAGAGCCTTCGCGTCTAAACCGCCTGTAACATTAGTGTACTTCAGGAAGGCTTTTTAATATATGGTGGCACCCATCTAAGTATATAACCATGATATATAGACATAGGGTCCACAACGGATTTGGACCTGAACATATAGTATTGGCCAACTGAGCGTTACAACGATTACAAACTTTTCTGTGACTATAAAGTTCATATTCGTTCCTCTAACTGAAAGAATAGATTTGATCTGCACCTTTATATTTGCGTTTTGGCCACTTATTGAATAAGTTGATAATAAGCTGCAAAGGAGTTTGTATTTGAACGAACCAATTGGCCAATATTGTATTTACTAGTATAGTGGGTAGTCAAGTCAGTCCATGTTATCTGCATATTTGCTTTATATTTTCAAACATTTCCTTGGCAAGGAAATGTTTGAAATATATAGCTATTGGCCCCTATCAATTACTAACAGCGAAATTAATTCACTTAGTTGACATTCAAAACAAAATTCATAGTTTTAATATTTATTGTAGTCGCACTTATTGTAGTCGCACTTAATTTTCGTCGAATATAATTTTCTTTTTCAATTCTTGGAAGGATGACAAATATCACGTTGCTAAAACAGTTGCCAAAACCATGTCTGCGAGTCGTAATCGGACATTCCATTAACATTCAGGGAAAATCCGGGATTTTGAGCTGCCATAAACATTAAGCAGTATAAAAATATTATTGTAATCTTACATTCTTTAGTAGCTACTCCAGCAATGTAATTTCCCACGATTTCAGTAGCATCTGCAAAAACGCCAAGCTTTATTTAGAAACAGTGCAACCAAACTAGTTTTTGGATCGCATGACAAAACTATAATGAAGGAAAATTTTAAATGAAATTATTATAGCGACGTTCAAATTCGCTTCTACATTTGAATGAAAAAAAGTTAAAAGCTTTGTTTAAAAAAAAGGGACAGATCGCACGCCCATGCGGCTCAGATGGTACGAGGTGGTCACGACCGTCTATGGAAACCTACAACAACAGGGGGCATGTGACTGCGCTCTGCAGCACATTGTAAAATTCTGTTCATTGTACAGGAAAGACCTCAGGGAGCAGTTCACTTCAGAACTGACGGGTTAACGGTATAAAGCCGTATGTAGATCGCACAAACGACACCCCCTGGTCAATGAAGTGCGGATACACCGCATTGCGCTGACGAGAGGCACAGTTGTAATAACGCGAGGTTAGCATTAAATCGAGATATTCTTCAGTGTTACCCATTGTACAGACAGTTACACAGGGTGAGCAGTATTCCATATTGTGCTTAACTTGAGGTTTATAAAGTATCGAGCGTCGCTTATTTGGAAAATATAAGTACCTCTACCCAGCGCTCGTGACGTCACTGACCAATCCAACGTCGGGTATACTTTAAAATTAAGAAGTAAATAAACAAACCCCTTGTAACTGATCTAAAAACGGATATATGTAGTTTCAAATGCAATACTCAGCATTAATGCGTTTAAAGTTGTAGGGTACCCGACGAACGTAGCGCACTAGACTTCTACTATCGTTCTCTTTTTTCCATTCCTATAGGTGATCCCGTCATTACGTAATAATTAACTGTTTACATTTCTCGGGCGGAAATAAGTAATGGCTTTTAATTAAATGAACATCAAATTATAATCAAAACAAGCTATTTTTTAATAACTGAACTTAATAATTTTAAATTAAAAATAATTAAATGAACAATAGAAAACACTGATGAACATCAAATCGATAGCAACACATTTGAAGGTGGGTTAGGATTGCGCGTCACCACTCATAATTAATGTTCAATACACGAGATGTCCAACACGCATATTATTCAATTACGCTAAATGTCCAGTATCTACGCAATACATTAAATGTTCAATACGCAAAATATTACCTACGCGTATTAAACATTATGCGTTGAATGAACATTATGCGTGATCGAATATTTTCGCAGTTTGCAGTATCTTGAACATTGTGCGCATTGAACAGTATGCGTCGCGACGGGTTTGGTTCTCCGGTGACACAATAGAAATAGGGAGTTCCACGGAGCGCGACTCCGTCGACTTTTTTGTTGACATTACTAAGAATTAACGAACCCTATTGTTTATTGACATCAGAGAACCTAATTCACCTTTCTTGCTACCATCGATCTGTTGTTCATTTAATTACCTACTTCTCAGAAATATTTTTATTCGCGTAAATAAATGAAAATAAATAGCTAGAGGACAACTCGAAGAAAACGAACGAATTGCTAACGAAGAAAATATTTTACGAGTACTCGAATCTTTTTTTCAGCCTTCCAGTCCACACAGAACCAAACTACAAACGTTTTTACCCATTGACACTAAGTATCTAGAAGAAAATTACTTGTCGTTATCATAGAAGACCTACTTTGAAATGTACTGCATTTCCCTAATGTACGTACGTGTTTTGGTAGTGAGTGAAATGTGCCAGAGCCATTATATCCCTCCCCATTTTCCCAACCCTTTCTCCAAATCCATTCCTAGATCTTCAAAGGTAGGCAGCGTATCCGGAGTCGTGCATACGTTTCTCATTTTGGATTAATGTTAACATGTATCGCGGATGTCTATGGTCGACAGTATCCACTTACCATCAAAAAGAAAAGAAAAAAAAAAGAAGAAAATTACTTATATTCAAATTGGGTATATATTCCATAGTGATATCGCGACTTGATGGCTATGAAAATATGCCCGATCAGCCGATTACAGAGCTACTCTCGGGTATATTTTCAAGTGCTGATTTCCGATTTTCTAATAATAAATGTATATCAGAGCCAAAATTTATGAAGTGCTAGATAGAGGTAGTTTCCAAATAAGCTCGAGCGTAGCTTCAGTGTGAAGTACAGCTTTGCTCGGTTCAACACACCAAATTTTCTTGAAGTCAATTTAACTTTGTTCTCCCGATGTCTCCTATAATATTGACTGGTTTGTTCTATAATATTGTATTTGCTTGACTCCACCTAGATTGGATAATTTGGTACTGTACTAGCATGTTGGTACAGTATACTGGTTCGCCCACTTATAATTCGATTATGGGCGCAAAGTAATTTTTCAACTTATAAACCTTCCTGGTACTTTAGGGTAGTATTACCCTAAAGTACTCGCAATAAAATTGAACAATGTCCTGGTACGGACCAAATAGTTTCAGAGAATTAGAACGAACAGATAGAACTGACAAACAGACCCGATGCTCGGTTACGGAGATAAATATTATACGAATATATTCTACTGGGCTTCGCACCTTTCATGTGTGCCTCAGCCAATGGTGACGATGTCTTTTTAGGCACAGCAGCAAGTTTTTCATTGACCTTGTCAAGCAGTACAGGCGAAGGGTGTTGGCCTCCAAAATAGGCAGCATTCGATAACCTTTAACACAAAAAAAACCGTTTGCACCTATCATTGGATCGATCTCGTCATATTCATTTGTTTATTAATTGTGATAATTAACCTATAGGTTAGGGTTTCTCTGTAACCATTGTACCGTACCCTAAGGGCGTACAATGATTTGTTATTACGATTTTAAGTATAAAAAACAAAACTGCTCTTATAATATTCCAATTTGAAACCTTGGTACCTTTAACTGAAAAACCTATGAAAAGGTTAAAATAAATACGTAAGTCATATTTAATATTGTTGACAATTTGTTATAATTGAATGCAAACAGCAACCGTTGTCGTGCATAAAGAGGGTTTACAGTGTAAAAAATACAGGATGCTAATTATTCGTTACTCGGTGATAATTTCCTTAACACAAATACAGATACAGTAGGAGCATAAAATGTGAATTAGGAGCATAACGACCAAACATTTAGTCTTTTACTTCAATAATATTCTTGAATGGTTTTCAAAGTTTGATTAGTGCAGACATTTAGTGCAAACTTAAGATTATTTATATTATTCTTGGATTGTTATCAAAGTTTGATTAGTGCAGACTTTTAGTGCAAACTTAAGATAAAATAATATTCTTGGATTGTTATCAAAGTTTGGTTAGTGCAGACTTTTAGTGCAAACTTAAGATTAAATAATATTCTTGGATTGTTATCAGTTTGGTTAGTGCAGACTTTTAGTGCAAACTTAAGATTAAATAATATTCTTGGATTGTTATCAAAGTTTGGTTAGTGCAGACTTTTAGTGCAAGCTTAAGATTATTTATTAAATAATATTCTTGGATTGTTATCAAAGTTTGGTTAGTGCAGACTTTTAGTGCAAACTTAAGATTAAATAATATTCTTGGATTGTTATCAGTTTGGTTAGTGCAGACTTTTAGTGCAAACTTAAGATTAAAATTACTGAATGAAACTACATGATTGGATTAAATAACTGGACCGGGTGAGACGGTCATCCAAGCTGAATTCATCTCTTGTCTGTTCATGTAAACATGTAATGTGTTCATGTAATGTTCCACTGCAGGGTCATAAGTGTTCCCTTTTGTAATCACGGGGGCGTTTCAGGTATTAAATAAATTGTGTGAAATCATTGTGTAACATACGCCTACGCCTACATGAATTAGTGAATGCTACACAAGTTTGAGATTTATTTTTGAGATAGACGAGGAGTTTTCCTCATCCCCATTACAATCTCGCGTTTAGCGTTTCCTTGGGGGAGAATGGAAACAAAATTGTCTTATTTAAAACACAACATATCTACTTTCTACTAAGGAATAACAAATAAGTTTCCGCCTCTTTGCTTATAATTACGGGAAAACATAATACTTATTTACATGTCAGCAGCTCCTTCGTGAGTCTTTTGAAATTTGCCAACGGTCAGAAAATCCTTGTCCTTTTCATTTTTCAATCCATCATAGATTGCTTGTAAGGATTCACCTATATGAAAAAAAATTAATTGATTAATTAATGTTCACTTTTTATGACAAAGATTTTACTCGATGATTCACAATACCGGACTGTAAAGATGGGTACTTAGTCTACGAGAGATTTGCAGCAGTTTTATTTGCTCCGGGTCAGAATGTCCCCTTCCTGAATTGACTGCTTCTCTAAATATCTGTTTGCTAAATTGTCTGTCTCCTTAAATGACTTTCTAAAAATGTCCTAGAAATGTCTCTAATGTCCTCGCAAGATAACAAAATTAATTAATTCCTTATAATAAAGTGATACCTACTAGGTATCACTACTAGGTGGGTAGAAATGGAACTCATGTACTCGTAGTATGCTACTACGAGTATATGAGTTCCATTTCTTCATTCTGAGGTACGGAAGCCTTAAGGTATGCAAAATGACAAAATTTACTTTAATAAACATAGCCCGCTACTTCATGGAAATACGTAATTTTACTATTTAAATCGACAATTGGAATCGACTATTCGATTGCAACAATTTAACCAATATCTTTAATGCAGGACGCACGCAGAGCTACTTTATAGTTTAAACCAGTGATTCACAAACTTATTTCGGTCATGGCCCCGTACCATAGGTAATAAAAACATAACTTAACTATGAACCCCCAAGTGAATTAACTTTTATGATATAATAAAACCTACTAAAAATACTTTACTCTGTCCTCTCTGATGAGACAATTGCACGTCGTAGGTAAATTAATGGAGTACACATTTTTAATTTTTAAAATAATGTATATTAATTTTAGGAAAACAAAAGATAAAATGCAATTGTGTTTGAAAATATTCATAAGTACTTAATACTTTGCGGACCCCCGGTAGTTCTTCGTGCACCCCCAAAATAATTTTTACTTACCACGGACCCCTTTGATCATCCCATAGACCCCCAGGGGTCCGTATGGACCACTTCGGGAATGACTGGTTTATTCGCAGAAACACTTAAATAAAATTAACAAAACATATTTTCTACCGTTTTTGTGATAATATTTATTTTCTCGGTTGTACTTGTATTCCAAATACAAATTTAAGACTTTTTTTAAAATTCTGACTCCCGAAACTCGAGAATTGTGTTTAGTATCTAACTGAGATGACGCCTTCTGATAGAGATTTTTCTCCATGATCGAGCGCGTGTTCACGTTTTGTTATAATACTTTATTGTAAATAAAACTTTAATAAATTAGGAATCTTTTTATAATACAGCTATGGGATTTACATATTTATTACTGTATAATAATTTATGTGACATTTATTGGTTCCTCGAAACAGCTTAGTGTCGCAGTGATCAACAGATTCTACGATAAAACCCACGTTAATACTACAATAATCTATATAAATAAAAATGAACCCCTATTTCTGTTGGTCACGCCATAACTTGAGAACAACTTTACCGATTTCATTCATCTTTTCTTTTTTAATTTTCTAACACTTTGTAGAAGGTTCTTACGGAAAGAAAAATTAAGAAAATTGAGAAGAAAATTTAAAAAAAAATCAGAAAACAACGACTATTTAAACTTCGCGCGTTTGACAGTTCGCGCGCCGCAAATGTCGTTTAACAGCTGCATCGGTCTATCAAAAAATTCATTTATTCATTTCTTGGTGCACAGTCCATTCGATCGGAATGTTTATCCAGTTTTCAGTTTGTTCAGTGAGTTTTTTGAGAAGTGCTGTTTTGTCGTCGTTTTGTCAATTTTTAGTTGAATTTTGGTTCTTCAAAATTCCACCAATTAGACGTACCAACTTAGGTCGCAGAACTCGCAATGCTGCAAGTCAAAGATATATACGAGAAAGTCAAACTGACGAGCAACGCGAAGCGCAATGAAGTTGAACGGAATCGATGGAATAGAAATCAACAACGTAGAAATGTTGCGTTTAATCCCCATCGAGCTGCATTAAATTATAACGTGGCAATCGATTACAGTTCACAGCAAATCGTTGCTATTGGATCAATGAACGTTGTGTGTCCACATTGCAAGGCATTTAAGTTTAAAAATGAAGCCCCTGGATTGTGTTGCGCCAGTGGCCAAGTCAAATTGACGCCATTGGTACCGCCAACAGAGCCACTACATTCATTGATTTCCGGAAATGGGCCAGATTCTAAACATTTTTTGACTCATATCCAGCAATACAATAATTGCTTTCAAATGACGTCATTTGGCGCAACAAAAGTTATTCGAGATAATTTTATGCCTACTTGCAAGGTAAGTGTAATGGGAAACAATAAACTTTTACCACCATGTGGCTGGTGCAAAATACGTTGGCAGCTTTAAATTGACATGGTGTAAAGTACGTTGGTAGCTCTGAATTGCCAAAAGCTACCAGAAGTGAGTGTGTTTACAGAAGTTGATGGGGGAATGGCAGTGCTGCCAATGTATTTTGCCAGCCACATGGCGGTACAAACACTTCGCTATACAATTACCTATATTACATCTATTTACCCTTGCAGGTTCAGGGTCAAATATATCATCGAACAGGTTCCTTATTGCCAACGCCGGATAGTGACTACAAATTTTTGCAAATTTATTTTATGGGCGATTCAGCAAGACAAGTCGATCAGCGTTGTGCACACAACAATTCGGTGAAAAGACCAATTGTGGAACAACTCCAAACATTATTCCATCAACACAACGAATTGGTTGCATTATTCAAGACCGCATTAGACCGCATGCCATCTGATAATCACAAAATTGTCATCAGAGCCGATAAGACGCCTGCAGGACAATACGCAAGACGTTTTAATGCGCCAACAATTGATGAAGTCGCTATTGTCGTCGTGGGTGAAAATTTAGAAAACCGAGATATTGTTTTACATCGGCGGAACGATCAACTGCAGCGTGTGTACGAAACACATCGATCATATGATGCGTTACAATATCCTATCTTATTTTGGCAAGGTGAAGATGGGTATCATTTTTCAATCAAGATGATAAATCCAGTTACAGGTATATAATCAATCTACCTTTACTACCTTAATCACAACATTACTTTATCTTATTAACACAAACATTTATTTACAGGCGACGAAACTAACAAAAAAGTTAGTTCAATGAATTATTATTCATACAGACTGATGGTACGGGAAAATGAGGACAATCATATCTTAAAATGTCGGCGTCTATTTCACCAATATGCTGTGGATATGTACGTCAAAGTTGAAACTGAGCGATTGACATTTATCAGGTTGAACCAGGCAAAACTCCGTTCCGAGGAATACATTCATCTTCGGGATGCCATCAATGCTGACGGAAATGCACAGAATGTCAGCAGAATGACTATTCTCCCAGCAACATACGTCGGAAGTCCGCGACATATGCATGAATACGCACAAGATGCTATATTGTATGTACGTCATTATGGCACACCAGATTTGTTTATCACGTTCACGTGCAATACACAGTGGACAGAAATTCGACAAGAATTATTTCCTGGCCAATCACCCATTGAGCGCCATGACATCACCGTAAGGGTGTTCAAAAAAAAATTAAAATCACTCATGGATTTTATTGTTAAGCATCGTGTGTTCGGTGAGACGCGCTGTTGGATGTATTCAGTCGAGTGGCAAAAACGCGGATTGCCACATGCATATATCCTCATTTGGTTGGTTGAGAGGACCGAATGAAATCGATGATGTGATATCAGCTGAAATTCCCGATAATGAAGAAGATCCATTGTTACATGAGGTTGTTACAAAAAATATGATTCATGGTCCCTGTGGAATTTAAATCCCAATTCTCCGTGTATGGTTGACGGAAAATGTTCAAAACGCTATCCAAGACAATTAGTAGCAGAAACTATTACTGGAAATGATGGTTATCCACTTTATCGCCGTCGATCCACTGATGACAATGGAAGGTCAACAATAGTCAAAATGAATTAACAGGACATTGAAGTTGATAATCGTTGGGTTGTTCCGTTTTCGCCTCTTAATTCGTTTCGTTTACTCTCCAAGACATTTAAAGCAAATATAAATGTCGAATTTTTCTATTCCGTAAAATCTATTAAATACATTTGCAAGTACGTGAACAAAGGTAGTGACATGGCTGTGTTTGGAGTTGCTGCCGAAAATTCCAACGATGAAATCACTCAATTTCAAATGGGCCGCTATGTTAGCAGTAACGAAGCGATATGGCGTATTTTTTCATTCGTTATACATGAAAGACACCCCACTGTTTTTCACTTCGCCGTACATTTGGAAAATGGTCAAAGAGTGTATTTTACAGCGGAGAACGTATTACAACAAGCTGACAGGCCGCCATCGACAACATGACCAGCTTCTTTGAAATGTGCCAGAATGATGACTGGCCGTCAATGTTCGTGGCCCAACATCATTCCAATATCTGCGAACTGTTAATGGTGTATTGTGCGGCACATACAGAGAAGCCTGTTAACGTTTGGGATTACTAGAGAATGACACTCATTAGGACCACACTCTCGAAGATGCTGTGATTTCGTCAAATGCTAAACAAATACGAACATTGTTTTCTATAATTTTGTCTACATGCTTCCCATCAACACCGATTGATTTATGGAACAAATATAAACATCATATGGCCGAAGATATATTGCATCAGATGCGTCTTAGAACATCGAATGCAGATTTGCAAATGAACGAAGAAATTCACAATGAAGCATTAATTTTAATTGAGGACATGTGCTTGATGCTTACCAACAAAGGATTAATACAATTAGGAATGACAACGCCCAATCGCCCAATGCACAACGTATTTAATCAAGAGTTGAGACGCGAAACCCAATACGATTCCGAGGCATTGAGAGAAACCGGTCAAAGAAACGTTCCCCTTTTAAATCAGCAACAAAAATATGCCTACGATACGCTCATGAAAGTAGTGAACGATGGAACTGGCGGATTTTTTTTCCTAGATGCTCCCGGTGGAACTGGAAAAACGTTTTTAATATCATTGATTAAAATCGAATCGTTTGATTTTGGCAACGATTCGATCGCCTAATGGAATTGCACTTGCACTTGCTTCATCGGGTATTACAGCTACGTTGTTGGAAGGCGGTCGAACAGCTCATTCAGCACTCAAGTTGCCGTTGAACATGCAAACTAATGAAACTCCAACTTGCAACCTTTCGAGGAATTCTGCGATGGCCAAAGTGTTGCAGCAAAGCAAATTGATCGTTTGGGATGAATGCATGATGGCACACAAAAAATCTTTGGAGGCATGATGGCACGATGCAAGATTTACGAAACAACCAAAATCGGTTTGGTGGTCCGATGATTCTACTGGCAGGTGATTTTCGACAAACATTGCCAGTGATTCCACGATCAACGCCAGCCGACGAACTTAATGCATGTTTGAAGTCGTCCATTTTATGGAAATACATCAAAACACTCAAATTAAATATGAACATGCGAGTCGAATTGCAGAACGACCGATCTGGAGAAGTTTTTTCCAAACAATTGCTCGACATTGGTAATGGCAAAATTCCTGTTGACACATCTTCTGGATACATTAAATTCCCTGCCAATCTTTGTCACTTTACTGAATCAAAGACCGAACTCATCGAGATGGTGTTCCCAAACATTGCTCAAAATTACAAAAATCATGTTTGGTTGAGCGAACGTGTTATATTGGCTGCAAAAAACGTTGATGTCAAGGAAATGAATATTCAGATTCAAAATAAGATAGCTGGCGAATTGATGACATACAAGTCGGTTGATTCCGTTACAAACCAAGATGATGTTTTCAACTATCCAACGGAATTTTTAAATTCGCTGGAATTGCCCGGATTACCACCTCATAATCTGCAATTAAAAGTCGGATCGGTAATCATTATGTTGCGGAACATAAACCAGCCACGTATTTGTAATGGCACCCGGCTTGCGGTGAAGAAATTAATGAACAACGTCATCGAAGCCACAATTTTGAAAGGGAAGTACAAAGGCGAAGACGTTTTGATTCCACGCATCCCTATGATTCCGAACGACATGCCATTCGACTTTAAACGGTTACAATTTCCAGTGCGGCTTGCATTTGCAATGTCGATAAATAAATCGCAAGGGCAGTCGTTAAGTGTTTGTGGCATCAATCTTGAAAATCCATGTTTTTCACATGGCCAATTGTATGTCGCCTGTTCCCGTGTCGGAAAACCATCAACATTATTTATTTACGCGCCAGAAAACAAAACTAACAATGTTATGTATCAAAAAGCATTACAATGAACACTATGTTTTTTAATTATTTATTCCAGTTCAAATTGAATATTCATAGCTAAGACAGGACAACGTCTGTCGGGTCAGCTAGTACTACATAATAATAATACTACAATACGTAATACGTTAATAATACTACAGCAACGTTCCCAGTTGCACGAGTCTAAAAAAAACTATTCCATGGGCGGCGCTGACTACGATTGAGGTAGGCATAATTTAGGATATTTGAATCATAAATGTTGAATATTGATTTATGCTGATTTTCTGGACTCCGGTCAGTCAGTTTATATTTAGTTTAATATACGTCAATATTCGCCTTTAGGAACATTTCAACTGTGTCGCCTGTAAGTGCACTTCATAAAAAAATCTTTATTAAATTAAAACTAGGGTTTAAGTCATAGGTAATAATTAATTTTAGTTGATTTATTTCCAATTTAGCTGTTTTTATTTTGTGCAGGAGGATAATTATGGGACAATTCAACATTCTGAAAATTCGAAATTGTGGGAATCGACATTTTGGGAATTCAACATTTTAAGACGTTATGGTCCTAAAGGGTACAAAGTAGTAGGTGGCAGTTAGTACAGAGTCACGTGAACTTACCTCTACCTTTGATGACATCGCTCAGATGTGCTGCTCCTTCCTCAGCAGTACCTGTATTAGATAATATACTTATTCAAATGACTTCAATTTTTAATGGCGCTATTAGATACATTGTCAAAGATCTGAGATCATATTACATGTTTTGAAATGTGTCAGTTTTGAATAATCGTTTTAAGTAAATACCTAGTAGTAGGTATGTTTATTATTAAGTTGGGGGGGGGGGGAGATGCACGCTGAAATCCCACAGACGTTGGGAGCACTCGGCTGGCCAAGTTACCCCTCTCTTACAGAACACTGTTTCGGTAGTAAGTGAGATATGTCAGAACCCATTATTTCCATTCCACCTCATCCCATCCTTTCATATCCCTTCCTGTCCCATCGAATGTGGAGTATAATGGAATAAAAGTGACTCCTCATTTCATTGTATTCTTGCGTCCTCATAATTTTTTTTTATAGACAAGTGGGCGGACTACAAGAGAATTAGGAGATGTAATGGGATGAGAAAATTATACTTTCTATATTATACTATATTATTACACTATATTATATTCTATATTATTATACTTTACTATATTATTATTATATTTTCCCCTGTCCCAACACCATCCTTAAATTCATCCCAAATCCATTCCTAAATCTCCAAAGTAGACAGCATCCAGGGGCTGTCATTCTGGACTGATGTTGTGGCATGTTTATCGCGATTGTTGTATCCATTACCATCAAGTAGACTGTATGGTCTGTCACTTTGATCCTATAGAAAATAATGAGATTTGATATCATGTAAAATGTTGTCAAACATTTTTGACCGTGTAATAGTTGCTTAACACGCATAATAACGACTTAGGGGAGACCAGGGATAAAAGTAACATGGGATGAATGTAAATAGCGAGTTTTCGAAAACCTATGCTGCCTGCATGAACCTGTCCGTCATTGTTTTGCGTCATTGTTACTCCCCTCTAACCTCAGTATGAATGCGTTGAAAATACGACGAAAGTAAGTTTTTTGTATTATTTTCGATGTTTGGTATTTCTGTTCTTAGCGAAGTTAAATTCAATCTATCTTGTCAATACTGTAGCATGTTTATCCTTTTATAGTTTTTACATTATGAAAACTATTCTTTTAAGTAATTTCTCACATAAGAAACGCGTTTCTCTAATTTTGGGAAATCGTGAATGAGGGATAAAAGTAACAGCTTGTTATTTTCATTCCAATTGCAATAGTAATTCTTTATATTAGTTTTCAGTGAGTTTTTTCTATTATTTTAAGCAAAACTTTTTCCATATTTGTTACAGAATGACTAATATACATAAAATAAAAACAAAAAGAGGTCTAGCAATGCCTGCGCTGCTCAAACTAGCTGCAAAAGAAGTTCTTCTCAGGAATGTATCATACCGAGACGTTGCAGCTTCATATCATACCATCTTCGTCATACATGGATGTTGCCCTTCCACTGAATTCCACCTGTGACTTGTCTATTGTCTAAATTCAAGAAGAAGAAAACGAAAGGTCAAAGCAGTATCTACAAAGATCTGTATTGTAAAATACAGAAAATACTAAACCAAAGAAGAATCATCCAAAGAAGTAAGTCTTTGAAACAGATAGAAATGAAGATGAAAGGTTAGATGAAGAATTATTTGAATTGTGTTGAGCCGTTTTCAAACAGTAGGGCAAATGGCAAGTGGGTACAATGCCTTGAGTCTCACGGTCTCACAAGGTCTCACGTAACCTGCACCAATAACGATCTGTGTTAAAAAGTACGTAATGTTATTTCCTTTGTAACTTTAATTAATTTTACTACTTTGTAGCGTTAAATAATTAAGATTTTTCAAATACAATCAGTTTCAAAGTTAATTCTAATGTTATATTTGAGAATTTCGCGGTTTTTATACATATTTATCTATTTAAACGGGTCTTAACGCGAATGTTTACCTCACGCTGGTTTACAGTTGCAGTGCAACCCATCTGAAGCGTCGAGTAAAATAAATAAGGTAAATATTCGCATTAAAACCCGTTTAAATAGATAAATTCTAATGTTAATTTTAGACTGAAAAAGACTGCTAATAATTGAATATTAATTACCATTACATAGGTCACACTGAAAATTTCCTTACAATATTTGAAAATGGATGGCTTAATCTTTAATCTTTGGCTGTAGAATAAAGTTTGTTTCATCTAACAGTCATTTGATTTTTTCATTGTGGCGTCATTTTAAAAATAGCGTGTCTGCATTACAATGGATTTAACTCGTGAAAAATTTCGCTGTATGATTCTCTACGATTTTAAGTGTAATTTGACAGCTTAGCAGAGACAACCGAATTTATTTTCATCCCTGGTCTCCCCTACGCTTCTAAAACTTCTTTTTTAATTGAATCGTTTATTTTTCAAAGGAGATATTGACCATTTTTTCCAAAATGTACTTTTTTCATGTTTTACTGTCCATGTTATCAGTATCTAAATTATATTTTTTTGATTACATTTTATTTTCATTACAGTGCTATCCCAGTAGCTTATTCTAGTGGAAAACTCTCCTTGTACGATAAAAAGATTCAGGACTTGAAGAAAGTTCAATGTACATTCCTCACGAACATACGAGCTTCTGTAATAGTATCGTAGAGTGACAGAGTGTTGTAGATATAGTAAGTGATTCTGATACAGAATGGTACCTAGTTTCGGTAATAATCTAATACCTAATATAAGTTAACTATTGTTTGTGACTATATTAATTAAATATACAATATAACTTATGACTTTATGTACCATTCTAGGTTTTCATTTTCTCATATAGTATGCTGTTTAGGTCAATTCGGACAATCTTAAAATCAATATTTTTATTCTTCGAGAATTCAAAGTAGGTAAGTTTAAACACTTAAACATATTAAATCATTACTTATATTTTCAAATTTATTATTAAATTCAAATCAATTCATAAAATCAATTATTATTATTCAAATTTATTATTTAAACTATTATATTTTAGTAAATTTGTACACTACACAGTTTTAACTGAAAGTTTGAAAAGTTTGAAAGTTTGATTAAAGGAATTGGCCCATTTGAAAAATAAACGATTCAATTGAAGTTCTGGTACGGGAGGGGAGAGGGCCTTTGTCTGACATTAAAAAATATAGAAAGTCGAACATTTATCGATGTATCTCAACAAATAACTTGTTTAGGTACCTAATGGTTAAAATTATTTGTAGCGTCGCCCATAGGCGCTAACTCCCGCTAAGAATCCTTACCTCTGCCTACCTGTGTATAAGATACACAAAACAAAACAATCAGAACTACATAGAAATGACTTAAACAAAACTACTTTTATAAATTTAAGCCCTAAAGTGATAAATGAGGTAAAATATCTTGTTGTAGTAACTCGTAAAATTAAAGTCTTCGCTAGCGAAAGCTAAATACTTATTCTCTAACGATAGTAGGATTATGTAATTTAATTAACTTTTTAATTTAGATTCAAATTGGCTAAACTGTACAATATTACGTTTATAAAGCAACCTTTAAGAACATCTTGTAGTTTTTTATCTGGTACCACTGCCATTTCTTTATTGAATATTTCTTTTTTCTTAGCTTCATTATGGCTTTTTGTCACTCCTACTGGAGCGTTCATTATCCTGCAACAGGTCTATATTGAGAAAAATATTGTTATTACGCAAAACAATAGGACATTACAGTAAACGCAACGAGACATGAGCTTTGCGTTTGTGTGAGTGCACACCGATAGGATACAGTGCGAACCACTTCGACAATCGGATTGGACAATTCGGCGCCCACTCACACAGATGCAAAGCTCATGACTTATTTCTACAATCGGATTGGACAATTCGGCACCAATGTTTACTATACAATATGTCATATCCGCTTATAAGTAATACTTAGGTTGTAATTATTATTGCCTAATGCATCTATCCTTACGGGGGATGGCCCCCGTGGTAGGGAAGAAAGGAATATTATAATAATAGACAACACGAGACTCCATACTTCATTTGTAAAATATGTAATCTGCCAATCGTTTGACATTAAACTGTTTGTTTGCTTCCGGGATAATAGTTATAGTTTGTACAACTTCTATTATGTAATAATAGTACCTACTTATCTCTCTAATTTTTAAAGACACTAAATTAATTTTGATAAATAATATAAACTTGGTACTAAAACCTCCCGAAAAAATAATTAATCTATCTACATAGTGATGAAATCCCTAAATTAGTTCAAATAAGCTGACAGACCGAAAACTGAACCCGTGGTATTTATTGTACGAAACCTGGGAGTCTATTATTATGAATTTGCTTTGTACGAAGCTCTATATGAGTATATCAGATTTGAATGCGTTATATATCTCAGATATTGTTATCGTGAAATTTGACGTTCGAACCTCAAGTATCTTTTGTCGAAATCTATATTTCGGTAGTTGTCTCGTGCGATCGGAGTAATTTTAAATGTCAAATGAACTTCGTTCGGGCCGATATATCCTATGAATCCTATGATGCACGTTTTCGTGGTAGGACTCTACCACCGATCGACCGAATCTTCATTTGTTTTCGGAGTAAAAACCCTGGTGCGTACGGAAAAGAACGAGTGGAGACATTTATTACAAATACTCTTACTCACTCATCTCCGGCTTCGGTATAGGTCATTTTATAATGCCCCTCTTTGTCTAGAATCTCATCGCCTTTGCGCGCCATCAAGTCGGCCAGCAAACGACGTTTCTCCACCTCAGCTGCGTTGAGATCGATTCAATTAATTACAACATTCAAACACTAACGTACTGATGTTAAGTATTATTAGGTATATACTTATTTAAAATATTTTCACGAGAAAATAAACTTTGCTAGAAATTAAAAAAAAATATTTAAAAACATTTTTAGTCTTCATATAAAAAACAACTCAGTATCCCATAACAACAACGACATTTCGACATACCGAATATTTTAATAATTATTATTTTTGTTACTGTTAAGTTTAAAGTTTACTAAAGTTCAAAGATTTAAGTTTAAGCAAAAAGGGTGTTTATTGTGCTTATCGGGACTGTTTTTTGTATTTGAGTCATAACATTACCAAAGGCAGATTTGAAAACTAGAATAGATGTCTATCCACATAAATAACGTCAGGTTATTATGTTATTATGAGGAAATCATCTTCAGCACTCCATCCTTTCTTAACTTTCGTCGGCAATTCTTCGAAAGGAAAGACCCACTGCGCAGATTGCCTCTTAGTTTCAGGCTCATAGCAGTAGAGTCAGCTTTCATCACCTCTTAGTATATCAAAAACAGCATTTAATTGACCATTGTCGATTTTTTCAAGCTGTTGGAGACACTATTCCACGCGGCAGTGTTTTTAAGTTTCGCTCAAATTGTGTGGAAGCCATCTAACACAAAGCTTCCATGTCCCTAGGTGATCGTGTGAAATAGTTACAACTTGACTCGTACCAATACCTAATGATGCCTGTATCTGCTGATATGTCGTTCGTTTGTCTGCTTCAATAGTGACCCGTACAGTTTTGATGTTTTCCTCCGTCACCGTCGTTGCAGGACATCGGACATTCTCTAACGTTGCCACTGAGGTGGGTACGACCACGTTCAAATTCACTGAACCAGTTATAACAGCTTCATCATTAAATGCTGTCTTTCATCATTTTGTGTCTGGTTTAGACCACAACGAAGGTCATAAAAAAATATTGAACGAAAATGTTCTCTTGTTAAATTATTTTTTTCGAAAAAACCTAATTTTTAAATTGCCAACAGAAATAAAAAACAAATGACAGCCTTGGAAATTTAATAGCGTTTGACAAGCAGTTCCATTTTCAAAATTCGTTTTTTTTTTCTATCGTTTTGTACAGTAGACAGTTCTTTAGTTTAACCAATCGTGCAATAGAAATTAATACCTAAATGTCATTTTTTCAATACGAGTATCTCTGAAACTAGAAGCCGAGAACTGGACCCTTTTTGCTTGGAAGCCCACAAACGTTTCTTTCTTACAATACAGATGTAAACTAATACTTACTTTCGGGAAACGGTGCAGCTAAGAACTTTGAAGTTTCATCAACGATTACTAAATCAAAAACAATATGTTATTCATTTAATTAATCACTTATATCGTTTAAATGTAATACGATTAGACCATGTTTATACCTGGCATATATTTTGCATGTTCAACTGATGGTTTCTTCTCAACAAGGGTAGTTAGTTTCCCTCTTACCCCTTCATATGCTCCTTTGTCTACCTTTTCGTTAAACAGACTTGGGGTAAGCTCAACCCTGTATGTGAAAATTCCAATTTAGAGTATATTTCTATTATTAAGAAAGGAGGCGGACGGGCAAGCGGCCCACGTGATGGTAAGTGGCTACCGTCGACCATGCACACCTGCAATACAATCACAATTAGAATAATTTGTGATCAACATTTATGACTATGGTCTCTTTCGACTTTGAGATTTCAATTGTTCTTTTACTTTGTTTTAGAATCTTTTATTATTTTTTTTATTAAAAATCAAAATTTCTGTGCGTTCTAAAATAGGGTCCCCCTTTCAGTTTTTTCCGGTGGTCCGATCGATTATCCGATTAATCTCATCACTGGAAAGTTTTAATACCGTTAAGTTTTAATCTCCACTGCTGGATATAGGCCTCTCCCAAAGCACACCGCACACGACCCCTCCGTTCTCTAGGATCCATTAAAGGATTCAAGTGGACTTTTGATACACTTAGATCCAGAGTCGCAGTGTTTCAATTTAAGGATGTTTTTTGTAGCTAAGCTGGCTAGGTACATCTTACCTGCGTTCCCACTAATTCAGTGTGCCAAAAATCTCCTCAAATCGCTCAATGGATTTCGATGGACAGCCAGTTTATTAAAATTCATTAATGGATCTGAGTGTGCCAAAAGTCTACTTGGATCCCTCAATGGAACCTGTCAATGGATCCTAGAGGACGGACGGCACACGAGTAGGCATATGTAGTAGGTATGTCTTGCAGATATACCCAGATATAAAACTTCTGATATGGACCACTACAAACGCCTCTGCAATGAATATCGCATTGTCATCGTTGCGCTGTACGAGTAGGCATATTAATAGACAATAGTTTATTGACGTCTGTTCATTAGCAAACCTTCGTGCTCCATCGTTGTGAGTCTGTTGGTAGCCTTGCAGGACGCCGAGAGGAGTGTCGCCTTCTTCCTTCATCTGTCGTATTAAATAATCCAAAGCCTCACCTAATCGTTAACAAAATTAATAAATGAAATGTCTAGGTATTACTCAACAAGGTACAGCCTATTTAGTTTCTAGCAGCTATGTGTTTCTTATAAAAACACATAGCTGTTAGCTAATCTTGAATAACTAGGCAAGAGGTAAGTAGAAAGGAAAGAAGTAAGTTTACCCTTTTCGGCTCCAACCTTTGCTAAGTGTTTGGCAGCATCGTCCATTGTATCTAAAATAATGACATATAAATATTATAAGCAAGCGACTTATGAAAGAGCGTGCAACAGCTTTTACAACTGCAACCTAAATATTTATTATTTATTTTATTATTTTATATACAAAATACTTTATATACGGTACGCATACAGTTTTATTAGACGCGACGTACTCAACCAATAGTGTGTACAAGTTAACTCAGCCGTTTAGTCACATAACGTATTGGTCAAAGAGCCTGCGAAATGGCCCACAGTTTAAGTTTAATGCTAAGAGTGAGGCCATGTTCAAAATATGGGAAAAGAGTGAGCGACTTACTGTGAACAGGCAAACTGTGAACCATTCCACAGACTCATTGGTTTCGATCAGTGGCTTACTGAAAGCCAACTTGTCATTTACCACAAGTCTAGTCATGATCATATACACAAAGAAAACTTGTAACAACACGGTCATTTCATATTCTTAAACATGTGCAGAAAGAGGACGTTTTTGCTGTTGCTGCAAGGTGTTTGAGAGAATTATAGTTTCGATAATTGCTACTTACCACTTAAATCACTAATGATTGTTGGAGCTACTCTAGTGGGAACACCTTTCTTCAATTCAGAAGTAATCTGATGCTGTAGATCTTCGTATTTGGGATCCGCCTCTAAAGGACCTGCATACTTCAACCTAACGTTATTTAATAATATTTAATATATCTATTTACGTATGCCTAATTTTAACTATCTACACGCTGTTTTATAGTCTTTTATTTACTATCACTTCAAAGATTGGAATGAAAATTGGAATCCTTTTGGAATGAAACAACAAGCGACAACATTTCATTCCATTTATTTATCTATATAAATAAAAATTAAATGCTGTTCGTTGATAAGCGAGCGCATCACTTGATAACGGCTGGACCGATGTGGCTATTTTTTTTTCAAATGTTCTTAATAGTCCGAATAAGGTTTTTAGGGAAAGAAAAATTGGAAAAGTTGCCCGGAAAATTGGAAAATTCGGAAAAAACTGAAAGTGTTTTTTCTATGGTATTTTTGTATGAACTTATTGAAATTATAGTATTATTGAAATTTGGACAGGACAACGACTGTCGGGTCAGCTAGTTTCAAATAAATGTCATTTTATTTATTATACGTTGTTCTATCCCAAAAGTCTCGTATTTACCAGAATCGGTGTGATGGTACCCATTCTCGTAAAAACGGGACTTAATAAAGTATGTACTTGAAACTATTAGAACTTGAACTAATATAATTGGATCAATCGTGTAATGACCAATTTCAGTTAACCCGAAACGACCAATACGCAGAACTATTACTATGCAAAATGACCAATACGCATAACGACCAAACAATATCCCTAACTTTATTCCTTTAAATAATCAGGTAATCAAATATCAAAGTTGGAGTTGGAAAGACTTTCGAAAAAGTTTGGCTACCTGTGCCAACTTGTATTGTATATGGATATAGGTAGGAAAATTTCTGTAAATTACTTTTCCGGAATAAAACATCATACAGTTAGAGGAAAAAAAATATTTAGGAAATAAAAGTAAAAAATTACATCGTTTCTTACTTGAAACGAGATCTACTCGCACATAGGAATTAAAGTGTAATTCGTGGTAGGTATTGGTCATTATGCGTAGAAATCGTCACGTGTATCGTAGAGGTCTTTACGCGTATCGTATACGTCGTTACGCAATTTATCAATTTTCCAATGTTTGTCATTGAGCTGAGCCTACTAGTCATTATGCGATTGATCCATAATTATCTATAGTTTCGACTGTTTAGGCGGTTATTCAGTTTAATTTATTATTACTATTACTTAATATTATTTGTAAGGATTCTTTATAAAAAAATATTACATAAACTCGTGAATTTCTGTAAGTTTATTAGGTTGACTGAATATCTTATATGTATTGAGTTTGTTATTTCTATTAAAATAATTTTCCTTGTTAGCTATCGCAAACTGATAACATAATTAAAATATGATAAAATAATTCAATAATTGATCTATGATAAGCTATGAATGTTATGATATACGGATTGGAATAGTGTTTACTTACACCTCAGCTCCATCAGCATATGTTTGACCATATTGTTTGTATTTGAAAAGAGGTAGCGTTCCCAACGATTTTTTAACTGCTGCTAAGAAGCTTAAAGGATATCGCTCACCAGCCACTCCGCCTAGTTAAAAGACAATTCGAATATTTTGTTATACATACCTATAGGTAAAGTTACCTAAATTTTTTAACAAACTTACTTCTCATTGCAACTGGCTGTGACAAATGCCTGGATGCGTCTTGAATCACACCTGTAATAAACAATGTTTTAAGGTTTAATTACACAAGTAACAAGAATTAAGCTCAATTAAATACTTTAGGTATTTAACAGCCTGACTAGCAAGAAGCTGTAAAACTTTTACTGAGATTTATTATAGGTATGTCATGAAAATATAATTTTCATTATATTTTCATTAAATATATATTGCATAATATATTTATCAGTAGGTAAACTTTCAATACATAATTAATATTAATGCGGAAGTTTTCAGAAAATTTCATATGACTTTTTTCATTGATTTTTTAAGCTTCTACCTTTCTTCAGTTTTCTCTCGAGCAGAGCGTATATTAGCATATTATTGGCATGATTATTTACTTTTCATAGCCATTTTGAGGGCAGGTGGCGTAATTTTCTCCATATCCGGGGTTAATTTGCCTTTAATATCATTTGCGACGTCTTTGACAGGCAAATAAGGAACCAATAGGGGCGCCTCCTCGATTCTGTAGCAATATACTTACATAGTAGGTACATAGATGTTATTGATCAACAGGACAAAAATAATAATAATAATGATTACCAACTAGAACCTATTTTATTGTACACGTCATATTAGCAATATGACTTTTTTTTTGTTACTCTTATATTATTATAATAATATTATTATTGTAATTTTCGCTTCCGCCAAAAAGCAAGACCCAAAGCCAAGAAAACTGTTCTTTTTGTTTTTACTTTAAGATTGTTCTTCAACTTTCTCTTTTGATTAGAGATCACGAGTTCATATCGTAATGCTGATCATTGATTGGACCTCTTACTAAATAACTGTTGTTCCCTTAATGTTTTTGTAATAAGTTATATTAAGAGACAACATATCTAACTTAATATAAACACGAAGAAGAATCTTTTCGTTTTCTTTTCCCTCGTCAATATTAATTAAATTAAGGAGAATAATTATTACTATACTTAACTAATACCTGAGATTCACACAAAATTGCAATACTTTACAATATCTACAGATATCTGATTACTTTGCGCAATCAGTGTTCATTTGTAAACGCATAAGGTACACAGAGATTTTTGTTGTTATAAAAGTAATTTTCCACCAGCACCACCAGGCGATAACAGACACGTCTGAGTTATAGGCTTTGAATGACGGTACAGTTCGGTTAATATTAGCGTTTTATCTTACAAAAAACCGAACATTAACCTACTTACCTCATTCAAAGCCTAATTCTATTGCTGCCTGGTGAAATGAGCCGCAATGAAGCGAGCCTTGCCGACCATTACGATGACAGCTCGCTGACCGGCGGAAAACGGTGGGGGAATCTACTAAATAGAGGTTAGAACGCAGTGAAATGTCACGAAATTACCGCCTCGGGACTAGAAAATTAAATTGTTTCTCAAATTTATAGGTTTTGAATAAGGTAAGTAGGTTAAATAAGCGTTTGATTGTAAGGTACATAGGGTGTGAGTATATTAGGTAAATTTTGAAATATTCAAAGTTCAGAAAGAAAACTCATTTGAGCAATGTTTAAAACATCATTTATTTGAAATTCGAATTCCGAGAGCCATTTAGTCAAAACGAAAATTATAAAAATGTTGTATTCACTTTTTTATTGCATTTCGTGTGCTTTTCTTTGCAACAATGAAATTCGAACAAGAACATCTTCGTGCAATGATGTTATACGATTTTAAAGTTGGTCTAAATGAAAGTGGGTGTATCAGCTTTTGGAGACCTCGCACTGTCCCGTGCAACAATTTTTAGATGGTTTTCTCAATTTAAACAAGGAAAATTTTTCTTGAGATTTCATTAGAGAAGTGGTCTTCCTGAAACTTCTGTAACGAATGAAAACTTCGAGGCGGTAAAGGAAATGTTGCACGAAGACCCAAAAATTACCTACAAACTAATAGACTCTTAATAGATATACCTACTCTTAAATTTTACACCAAAACCTTCAAGTCAAGAAGCTTTGTTCGCGTTGGATTCCTCGTTCATTGAGTGCTGAACAAAAACAAGCTCGCGTGACGTGGTGCAGGGAAATGATTGTACAATTCACAAATGGAGAGAGACGGAATATATTTAATATTATTACTGGAGATGAGAGTTGGGTCTATCAGTATGATCCACTAACTAAGCGGCAATCAACAGTTTGGGTGTTTCCAGACGAAGAGCCTCCCAGGAAGGTCAAACGTGGGCGCAGTGTGGGCAAAAAAATGATGGCAACATTCTTCTCTGCGGGCGGCCATTTAGCGAAAATTTGTTTAGACGCTCAAAAAACTATTAATACCCAATGGTATAGTGAAGTATGTTTTCAAACTGTATTAGATGGGTTAAATGACAATGCATCATCTCACAAAGCAAAACTTTACCTAAGAGTTTTTGAGGCCACAGAGATCCAAGAATTAGCCACCGCCCTTATAGCCCTGATTTACCTCCATGCGACTTCTTTCTCTTTCCAAAAGTGGAGCTTGGACTCGTTGGCATTCTCTTCGACAGCCCCGAGGACACTCGGAATGCTCGTTAAAGAAGAGTATCGCCAGTGCTTTAAATCTTGGTTTAGACGAATGAATCGCCATATAGCGACTAATGGAGTGTATTTTGAGAAGTTGTAATAGAAATTGTGTTGTAACCCAAATATTTTTTTTGCCTCTCAAAATTTACCTTGTCGCCCACGTGAAACGCTGATTACGTAAAACAAGTTCTGTGTTTGAAATATTGAGTACTTACATTAGAAAAAAATAATACGTACTCGTGAGCACCTGCGCCATTGTTCATAGAATAATTATTTCTTTTAACAAGTTCTTTGCTAGGATTTGCATTCATAGTTTTCAGTAACAGTTTGAGAGCCTTATCTGAAAAAAAAAAGTTTGTATTAAATATAAATCTGAAAACTTGTAGCTTTTCATATTTATATTTAATATCAGTAAATAGGCAATACATTACCAATCAGGTGACGCATACTAACCCCTGTCACGGATATAAGCGGATAAATAATTGCCACACCGCGCGATCACCTCTGGAAAAAGAGATGACCAGTTTAATCGCCCCATTACCAGAGTATTTTTGTATTTTTACTTCTAATCTAACACCGCAAATATATACAAGTATATATACAAAGAAGTTTATCGAGGTGTGAAATAAGGTTCTACTCCTCGATATTTATGAATAACATCTACTTATATAGATAGTCAAGCGAACCTTTCGTGAAATCTGAAAAAAATGATTTTGTGTTAATTGGCATTTGTTAGTTGATGATAAATTTAACAGAATTTTAGAAAAATTTAATGGTTGCTGAATAAAAAGCAAAATTGGCATCTCAATAAACGCAGAATCATGGACGGAACATATGATTTCAGAATTGTTAAGGTGGTCGTCTAATTTACCCGTAGACGTAAATAAGTCTAATTTACGTCTAATTTTCGTTATACGTTAGTCGTCTAATTCTGTACTTGTATAATGTTTGTTCAGTCGCCGATCTCCTTTTTACTTAATAAATAGTTTTGAGGAAATCTTCGTTTACTAGGGAAATTAAAAAAATAAAGAATATTGCGATAATCTCAAGAAACTTCAGGCATTAGGTTCTTCAACCATTTCCAAGGAATAAATTTCTTAGAAACTCCTGCTACTTGTTCAATTTCATTAATGCGTTTTCATTTTTATCACATTTTATTCATTGGAAAGGTTCGTTACAGTCGCTGTAACGTACAATTTATTTTAATTGCTCAAGTTGAGTTTTATTCCTTAGTTAAACATGAATGGTTGCTACCAAGATGTTGATTCGCCGACATGTACGTTGTTAAGGATTAGTAAATAATTGTATTTTCAATAGAAGGTTGTTTAATTGACTGTAGTAGTAGCGTGTTTGTCGAGTACCGATTTAGACGACCAACGACTAGTTACGAATTTTACGACCACCTAAACACATCGATTTCAAACTTCGGGAAAGTTTCGGTTACAGTCTATATACCTACATATAATTAGATTTTCACAAAATTCTTTCAAAAATTGTTCATACCTAAGTAAGAAGTAAGTAAAAATAAGAAGATATACAAATTACAATAAATCACAATCTGTCTATATTTAGTATATTTTGGCGTAGGAGATCGAATTAAATTATCATTAAGATTAATAAAAATAGTATTCACCAGACATGTCTCTTTGTAGTGCTTTAGGAGTACCACCATCAACAGCACTGTGCAATGCTTTTACAAAAATGGGAGCTGTTGCAGGGTCCGGATCACTAGATGACATACCTGGTGCCGATTTCAACCTAAGTGGAAGAGTATGGTTTTAGTGAGAAACTCATTAGTATTACAGCTGAATGATACACATCATTTTGTTATTAATAATTTGCCCCCTTGTATGTAACAGTGAATCTTGCGGAAGATCGTGTCATAGCAAGTTTTGAGGGACCCTACATCCAGCAGTAAAGAGACAGACATAGGTAAGCTGATGGTACGAGTGTGATATCATCAAAATAAAAAAAAAATGCTAACACGTATGCAGCGGCGTATTTAGCGGAGAGTGCTGGGAAGTCAGTAAAATGATCTGAACCACGCCTTTCTAACTCTTTGATCAGAATGTCGAATGCCGGTCCACGTTCAACTATAACGAGCATTTAAAATCGTTAATTACTAATAGTTGTACAAATATATTACGAAAATATTGGCCATCGGCTAATCCGGAAACACCCGAACGAGTCATCCACGTCTATGAATTACCGCACCTCTAATTGCATACTTTATTACTTTATTTTACTTTATTGTGGTGTTTCCGGATTAGCCGATGGTCAATGTTTTCGTAATGTATCTGTACATGCATGCTATATAAGCTTACTCATCTTAAAAACTATTAAATGTGAACTAAGTGAACTTAGTTATTTAATTAGCAAACACGCTAATGAGCCGTACTGTAGTTTTTAATGGTTTGTAGTTTATAACGTTTCTAATGGTAAAATAACATAGACCTCGTGTGCACGACAGCAAAAATTAAAACGAGGAATATATGTATGTATAGACATACAAATTATTCTGTATGAATAAAAGAGGTGCAGCGTCGTACAATCATATAGATAAGGTTTTATTTAGTAACTAGCGACCCGCCCTCGCTTCGCTTCGGTTTATAAGATTTGTTTTTTCAAATTTCAAAATAAAGTATATCCTATATTAGCTTCCTATTTGTGAATGAATTTTTGAAATCGGTTCAGTAGTTCCAGAGATTACCCCCAACATACAAACAAACACACAATTTTACCTCTTTATTATATTAGTATGGATTACTTATATAATATACTCACTTTCGTCGATAGCACTCTGCGATAGATACTGCGAACATACATCCAATGTCTCTATAAACATGATATAACATTCAATATTTTGAGAAAAATAATAATTATATCTGTCAATTTTATTTAGTTAATTCTACCTTTCATGTCTGTTTTCAAATCATCTGGTGTTTTATCAGCCACCAATTGCGAAAGTTTTGAATGTATTTCTTGAGATAAATTGGGATCATCGTGATCGCTCTCTAGCCCTTTCGCTTTCTCTAGACTAAAACAATTAATGGTTTACTGAACGAAAACAACCTAAAGCTTTAATATCTAACAATTAAATCTAAACATTTACAAAACTCTGTAATATATTGCTTGTTATAATATACGAAACTCACTCTGTCGCAGCTTTGCCGTGTGTCCTTCTAGCTTTCTCTTTCTGATACAGTTCTTCATTAGTTTTACCATGCATTGCTTTTACTAAAATTCTAAATGCTGGACCTTTATCCTCTGTATGACAGTAAACATAATCAGTATTACTACTTCAATTTTCAAATGAACTAACAGTTAAAATTTGACTTACTGTTATATTCGGCATGTTGCGCCAGGTAATTTGAGCAAATGTCGATTATTTCTAAAAAAAAGATTAAGAATTATCACTTGTATTGATGAGGAATAACATTAATAGCTATTTAAGTAAAGTAAGTACTTAAGTAAGCAAATTATAGTTCAATACGTTTGCAATAAATACCTTTCATATGAGTCGCAATTTTACTCGGAGTGTGTGGCTTAGCAGTCTCTGTAAGATCGCTCTTAAGTTTATTGGCCAAAGTTATAACGAACTCTGTAGCTTCAAAATCTGGCGCCTGCTTTAACCTATATTATAATAACATTAATAACGCCTTAAATAAAATAACGAATTGATGCATTTATTATAATTAAAGTAATATTTTTTCTTACTCGTCAGCTCCTTCCGAGTACGTTTGTAAAAATTTTTCATGTGAGAGAAGCTGTTCATCTCCTTTTTTGTACATTGAATCCGTTAAAATCATAAAAGCTTCTAGCATTTCTCCTATAAATGTTATATTTATCATGTTTATTATATTTATCGTTTTTTGAAATCAAAATAATTAGAAAACTTCAATTTTAAATATTACAGTACCTGTAAACTTCAAATAGGCTGGTTGTGCTGAAATATAATAGATGAACTTACTTATATCATATGTCACGATAATTTAAAGATTTGTTACTTTTTCACTCTTAAACTTTAATAATAGATACTTACGTCCTTTTAGGAAACCACCCTGTGAAATAAAGAAACAAATATATAAATATACTTATTACATATGTTTAAATGATTAATATTTTATTAATTAAACCGAATTATTTTAGAGAGAGAGAGAGAGGGAAGAAAAATAAACCATAGATAATAATTAAAGGCCTCATCATGATCGTGCACCACAGTAAGATATACACTCGTTGTAGGTGCTGCTAATTAATTTGTGAGATTAAAAACAATTACAGTACGTAAAACGTTGGTACTTCCTATTTTATTTAGATGAGTCCTTTATCTATTGTAAACCATCCTTCATTCTCCACTTTACAAGCAACAAATGAACACGATTGATCACAGGACTATTAGCTATCAGAAAATTTTATGGGAAAATGAAGAAAGATTTATACTTATTTTAACCGATATTCGTAAAAAGGAAATGTTACCTCTTTGCAGCCGTGTTCACTTGTAATGTGAAGTTTAAATAAGTAGGTATTATTAAAACTAGAGCATATTTAATAATGTTACTATATTTTTTAACTTTAACGTAGTAGAACAATCGTTTCATGCTGTGCGTTTTCATCAAGATTAATTAGAACAAAACTTTCAGGTTGGAGCAGTTGGTTCAGGTCTGTTTATAAAAGAGTTTTCAAGGACTGTTTCTAAATTAGGAACAAAGTGACGTATACTGCATGTATTCCTTTCCGATATCATTTGTGTTGATCGCAGCTTCAAACGGTCATCCTAAGGAAGTAAAATCGTTATAAAGGAAAATAAGAGTGGAATATTACTTAATTACTTTTAAAAAGAAAAGAATTACACTATACTTACGTCGGCCATCATATTTAGAAAGTCGTCTGTGAAACCAGCGTCACCGCCAGCAGCATCCGCTAATAAGACGTCTGAAATGAAGAAGATGGTAAGTTGTACCTACTTATTTACATTTAAATTTTCTGATTACAGAAAACCCGGGGGCAATGGAGATGGGCTGTATGGTTAATAATATTTTTTTTACATGAATTTAATGTAGTCTTACTGGTTAATTATGCCTAAAATTCCCATAAAAGAATCTACATTTACAGCAAAGCATTTTAATATCTGGCAGATAGAGACAACGGGTATTCGATTTGGTCTTTGGTTAGAACGCGAGCTGTGGTTCATGGCTCATTCTATTAAGTACTTTCAGACTGAACTGCCGCATGAGGTGGGTGTCATCAGATCGTTATTAACGTTAACGAAGTGAAGTTGACAAAATCAGAAGAAGACGCAATGAAAACTTTTGCGAAACAAATTAGAATATTTCTGTGACGTTTGAGAATGCGAATAAAAATATAATTAAAAAATATTGTGCTCATTTTATTATTAAATGTGCAACAGAAAATAATGAATGGGCAGCAAATCGAATGGCAGCAAATTTAATGATAGGTTTGGTTTAGGTTCTCTGGTTACAATAAAGATATAGGAGACCCGCGTCGATGTGATGATGACAATCTTAGTATTATTTATTTAGTTTAGTTATTCAAAATAGTTTGTGGGTACTGTTGATCATCATTTGCTGTTCATTTAATATTTTTTGCTGGTCCGTTTAAACACAATAATTTTATAATGTCGAGATTTTACCTAAGTACCTTAAATACTCGTTAGGGTTTGGGTGTTAGTCCAGAAGTGGGACTTCCAGAGGTCGGCGATATACCCTGCTGCGAAATCGGCTCGGAAGCTGTTGGCGAACCCGGCGCTGAATTTGGTTTAGATTCATTGGTTGGTGGCACTGGTGAGGTGCCCGTAGCGCCAGGTGTGGCCGGCGTAACCGTTCCCGGCGTAGCCGTATCTGGCGTGCCCTGCGTTCCCGGAACTGACTGTGTCGATACCGATGGCGTCGTGGCAGATGATGGGGAACCACCATCCGATTTTGCCGTTGCATCTTCATAGCTCTTTTCCACTTCTTCAGTAAGAAAATTAAATATTTACCACCAATTTATGCAGAGATGTTACCTCCAAGAAAAGTGGGATTAGATGCAAACAGTAAAATAGATAAGTTTGCATGCAATAGACTTTGTTCACAGACCAGGCGCTCAACCAACTGACCTGACCTCGATGGAATTCCTAAGAGGGTGTTTAAAAGCCTTCCGATCAACCTGACCGCATTTTTTGTGGCTATTTAGAATGTTGCAATGAAACATCACCTCTTTCCAGCTGTTTGGAAAGAAGCCGTCGTTATCAGCATTCCCAAACCGGGTTAACACCGCTCGGAATCCTTTAGTTATAGACCCATTAGCCTTTTGAATACAATGGCTAAAATCTACGAAATAATTCTCCTTTCTCGCCTACCGGGTCACATTAACTCAAAAGGGCTACTCATCGATGAAGAGTTCGGCTTTGGAGCCAAACACTCTTGTGTCCAACAGGTGCACCAAATTACAGAGCACATCCTCACAGGTCTCAATCAAAAGAGACGCTTTAAGACCCTAGTTGTCTTCTTCGACGTGGCGAAGGCTTTTTATAAGGTGTGGCACAACGGTTTAATCTATAAACTGTGCTAATTCGAGGCGCCTAAAAGTCTTATTCTCATCATTCGAGGGTATCTTACCAATAGCACTTTTCGTTACAGAATCGAAGGCACTCTCTTCAGCCCCCACCTAATCAGAGCTAGGGTCCCTCAGGGCTCCGGACTAGCATCCACGTTCTAGTCCCTCTACACCATTGAGATCCCCCTTACTCATGGAATAGAGCTTACCCTTTTTGCGGATGACACCGCCCTCTTCACCTCAGATAGGAACCTACGAAATGTCTCTCTACGCCTCCAACGCACAGTCGCAGCTCTAGGCGAGTGGTTTATGAGGTGGAGGATAGAAATTAACCCGGGGAAAAATTACAACAGGTTTTGTACAATGCCAGCTTATTTCTAAGCGACATTTTACTTCTCCCGCCTATGATGGAGTTGAGGCGACCGAAAATAAAGATGACTCGGGTCCGTACTGTTTTTATGTGTTCTCGGATGGTCAGTCGATGGTCAAGAACAACTCCGAGATATTTGATCTTCCTAACCGAAGGGATATTTTGACTGCAAAGGGATATGGAGAGTGGGGAGAGGAGTGCCGCCCATGGGAAAAGGGAGCCCTTAGGCTCGTTGCTACACATTTTTTGTTTCTGGCTGAGCGCCTTCTGCGCTCGCCCTAAATTATACATGTCCGGTGACTCACATGAACATAGCCATTCTGAAAAAAAATCAACCAACTAAGCTACGGAAACTATGAGTGCCGTCAGTAAAATTTGCTTACACATTCAGTGAGTCAGTTAACGTCGTATTTGTCATGTGTACGTATGTTGATGTACGTAGTGAGCAAGGCCAGTTGCCTGCAAACTTATCTATATTGCCGTCTGTACAAATGGTTACAACGTTTGTGGTGATCGGCGAATGAGCACCCCCGCACTCCCTCGTTTCTCCACTTGCACCGCCCACGCGTTAGTACTAACGGCATCACAATTCTCTCACTACCGTTCATGTTGATACATTGAACTAGCAAGGAGTAAAATAAAGAGGATTGTCCGAGAACATAACGTGCATGCAGATATATCGTTCAAAAATTTTCTAGATTTGACTGGATGCTATTTCTCAAGTAATTAGAAATTATTGGGAAAGTTATTTGAGGTGTTATGTTATGTTATATCTGTTGAAGAGCAATATTGGAAGAATGATGGAATAATGGAAAACACAATAAACAAATTTATCATACAACTGGGAGGCAATGAAAGCGACGGTGAAAGTAGTGAAAATTCTGAGGCTCCAGTTCTGATTCAGACTCGGATTAATAATATTATGTTACTATGTAGATATTAATAAAAACAAAAATATTTTAAAATTTATTTTGTTTTGATTTATTATCGATATGTTAATCTGGACGAGTGTGCAGCACTAGCCACATTCCTTGCGGTCGCCACGAACGTAGTCCCCAACTGTACGTACGTCATTAATGGAGCAGATAGTTTGAATTTAGTGATAATTGTTCAAATATGGTAAAAGGTTATCACACTTTTCTTAGATTGTACAATTCTACTATATATTAAAAAGATCTCTACAAATTAAAAATAATTTTCACGAACAATTGTCACAATTTCAAACCATCTGCGACTTACCTTCAAATTGTTTACACATGAAGACCGACTTGAAAGTGATGACAATTGTTCCTGTATTGGCCGAGTTTAAAAAAAATCTAAGAAGACTTACCTTCATCTTCATCAAAGTCCATCATCAACATGCGGTCGTCAGATTCTGAAAGTATTTCATCGATCCAAACTGCGACCTGATAAGAAAAAATGATTTTGAAAATATACGACAAATGACATGCAAGAACGAGTTTAGTATCTAGCAACAAAAAATGAAGCATATCTTAAATTATTTATTATAGATAGTTCATAATCCGATAAGGTTAAGGTTCATAATACCTTATCCGATATCTCCATCAAATGACGAGCTCTTGGATGGGTGCAGCGACGCGATGGTGTCTTCATGTGCATAAATCCACAAAACTCACTAAGGACTATGTTTGATAATCTTAACATCCTGCAATTACAAAAGAAAACATATATATAAGGATGTAAAATAAATCCCCCAAAAACGCATTTGTGCGTATGTTTGCGATAAACTCAAAAATTAACGTATTTTAATGCAGTTTGCAACATCAGTGAAGAGCGTGTAAATAACACGTTAATATATTGGATGAATTGTATCATATTTCTACACTAGACTAGATAATCGCAATAGTATGTTTAAAATTGCATTTCATTCGTTTGAAGTCGAAGTTAATCGTTTATCTTGAATGCTTTTAAAATTGCAAAGTGAAAATGTTGAGATCTTTTATATGACAAAAGCTCATTAATCCGAAATCTTTTAATTTTATTATAAAGAATAATAATTTTTATATGTTTAATGAATTACACATTACTGAACGTTGTCAATGCTTTGTCGCTTTGCCTATTCACATTTAGGCATTTTTTGATTAATTGAACAGACATATTCATTTGAATACTGACGACATAATACCAGTATTTAGAGTTGTGTCCGCGTGCTCAGCCGTATTCACGGCATAGAAAAGTTGCCCAACGTGAAATGTTAATTTATCGCGAGGTCCAGTTTTATAATATTTGATAAAAATGGACCTCTCAGCTCAGGTGGTGAGAATAAGGAGTTTAGGGCTGGACGTACATGACAGGAATAGTTTTCTAAATGAAGAAATAATGAATAATGGACATGAACACATTCTGATGTGGAAAAAAAATTCAGTCGTGTTTTTAGAAGTCTATGTGAATTTCGAATACTATTTCAGTAATTCCAATATTTAACTGGCCATTCCAGTCGTTACCCCTAGGTTTAATATGTAAGACTAATATGTAATCTAAAAAGATACGACGAAAATAAATAATAAACCGATCTATTTATGTGAAAAGTTTCGTAAACCAGTCTCACCCATCAGCTAAAACATAACGTCCAGGCCTGGATAGCTTCTGCTGAATGCCTCTGGCAAACGCCACTGTTGCGTTTCGCGCCCACATGAAACGTTTGTCGCCGCACATGGCGTACACGTCTTTCTTTATTTCATTTATGCGCGATCTATGAAAGAAAACTAGCACTTTTGCAACTATTTTACTAGAAACTAGAAAACTATTTTGCAGATACAACTAAGAAAGATTACAATA
The DNA here is from genome assembly GCA_943735995.1 of Sesia bembeciformis. Classification (NCBI taxonomy): domain Eukaryota; kingdom Metazoa; phylum Arthropoda; class Insecta; order Lepidoptera; family Sesiidae; genus Sesia; species Sesia bembeciformis. The sequence continues at coordinate 5,570,663 of OX031026.1, read as the reverse complement.
TACAGACTTTTAATCAAAAAGGGAGCGGGGGAGTAGGAGTTCACTTGGTAAGGGGAGTGCACGTGCATTCCCACAGCTGCTGGGCGCACTCGACTGCCGTTACCCCTCTCTCACAGAAGACTACATTGAAATTGCACTGCATTTCCTATTTAACGTATTTCCCCAATGTACGTGCGTGTTTCGTTAGTGCGAGAGATATGCCAGAGCCCATTCCCAACATATCCCTCCACATTTTCCCAATCCTGTCTCCCAATCCATTCCTTAATCTGCAAAGGTAGGCAGCGCATCCGGGGGTGTGCCAACGTTTGTCATTCTGAACTGATGTTGGCAAGTATCGCGGATGTCTATTGATGACAGTATCCACTTACCATCAGGTGGACGATGGCAAGTGGATACTACTGGATGTATGCTTATCTACCGACTTTTTTCTATAAAAAAGTGAGAAAATGTCTAGTTGTCGCGATATTTAGGTACACTTTTTATAAAGTTGGGTCAAAAGCAAAATATTTTTGATTTAAAATAGATTTAAATTGTGGGCTTTAATAGTGATAGTTTATTAATATTCAAAGTGGTTTTTTTTTTGTGCGTAATGTTTGCGATAATCAAATAAAAGTATAGGACTGCATTTTTCCTGTGCATCCAAGTCCTCTTATGTCCTCAGTAAATCTACTATCACTTTACGGAGCGATTCCTTTTACTTCGATGGGACTGGACATTGACGGGGTGCATTTTGATTGTTTTGACTTTGAATTTGTACGAAGAAAACTCGACACTGCCACAATATGACAATTGCGCTATCACCATATAAGAAAATAAAAGAAAATAAAAGAAAAACACTCATTTGTTTCCCGAAATAACGTAAATGAGGCCATCGTGCGTGTCACCTGACCAGTATACTTGATACATACTTGGCCGCCTTCTTATTTGCCTTCCGCGTATTAATGAAGTATTCATAAGCTCGATCCGGCTTGAAGGGCTGATCTGCTTCCAACATGGACCGTAGACGTGATATCTAAGAACAAACAAATAATAGTAAATACGAGTAAACGCAATTTATCCAATACCTACCTACCTTCACTGTGTTACGATCAGAATGCCTATGTACGAGTAGCAAATCATCTAATTCGCACAACGTCGAATGAAAAAATAGGATGAAGGATTTTATTCAATATTCTTGTTAAACGTCCAATACCTACTTTTTAAATCAAAAGGTCCTACATTTTCATTTACCAGGTTTTTTTAGTTCCCTTTTATTTGTTTTAACTGTTGTTTTTTCTGCGAATGCTTCCTTCAAATAAAGACTTTTTAATTTATGGTCATGCTACTTCACTTCTTTTTTGGGGCATGTAAATAAAAATGGGAATGAAGTAGGTTTTGGCTTCACACGCGCAAACCTACGAGTATGATGCCATTCCTCTAAAAAGGATTATTGGTCCAATTATTTTCATTCCGAAAAATTGTACTTATATTGCATAATATAGATATTTAATATTTATTTATTTTTGTAACTACATATATACCTAGGCGTTTTGCGAGTTAAACGTTTTGGACCATCTGCGAATTGGACTTAGCGCGAATTGGACCTTTCACGAATTAGACTAACCGCGAATTGAATGTTTGAATGTTTTGCAAATTGGATCATCTGCGACTAATCATCAATATGCGAATAGACTAGATGGCTCATCATACGTTCTTATCAAAGAAACCTGGTTGGCAACTTCTAGGGGCGTAATGCACGTGAGCAGGGGTTCAATATAAAGTCAAATTTGAAACTTAAGTAATAACAATGTTCAAAATACAAATGAATTATAGAATTCGAGAGCTACTGAGCATAGAACACTATTTTCATTAGACTAACGTGTCTGCCCTTGAGTGCTTGTATAAGATATCTAGTATGTATTCTCAAGTCAACGATAGAAATAAACTTCTCGCATGTTTAGCCGCCTGTAGGCGGGTACATCAGAAGTTACTATAATTGAGGTATTTTGAATGAACTTTAATCTATTATTGCGAATATGTGATATTTTTATATGCCCACGTTGACACATTTTCATAAGAGGTGTTTCTATGAATTGACAAACCCATAAATTATTTCAAGAAAAACTAACCGTCTCCGGCGACAAAATATCTGCATAATCCCGCCATAGACCTATGATATTACGTTTATTAGGTTTCGCTATCCGCTCCAAGCGATCAGTGAGCACGGCGCCGTGTCTCCGCATGCAACGGATGTGCGCTCTCAGAGCACGCTTCTTCATCTTCATGAGGCCGGCTTTTGCACCCCTACAAAATACCGTAAAAGCTGTAAATAGGTTTTTCCAGTATCGAGAGTAGAATTGATCCTACCAGTTTTTTAGAGTAGGTTTATTTTTATAGCTTATTGTTTATTACGCGCAGTTGCATTCTAATGAGCGTTACGAATGTTTTAGATAGAACAACAAATTTTTACATGTTTGTAGTTTTAGATTACAAACTTGCTTGCTTAATTAGCTGTGGAATTCTTTGAAAAACCGTTATAAAGAATGTATCTACGCATTGGTTTTTATAAACTAGTAATTGTACCTTCTATTATCTTTAAATAATAAATAAATAGATTTATTCCCTAAAATACCTTTATTTTTCTCCAAAACTGTTTTATTTATTTATTTACAAGATACACCAACAGCATTTACACAAAAAAAATACAAATGATAAAAACTTATAAATTCAACATACTGTGTGCAATACTTTAACAGGTGCATACAAGTTCAGCACAAAGGCATGCGAGTATGATAAAATACGAGTATAAACAAAATTAAAATTGGATGAACATAAATCCAATTAAATACGGTTAAATTACAATTTACTAGAACTTTAAACCATTTAATTAAACAAATGAAAAAATAAATTGCCAAATTACAATTTACGTAAAATTTTGCGTTTGAAACTTGCCAAATAATCATTAAAGATGTCGATGTCACGAGAATTCAACTCGTTATAAATATTCAGAAGACGATTTAAGAGCCATTTCACGTTTTAAGCGAAAAATACGAGTTTTTGAGCTTCGTATAGGTGAAATGAAAGTTGCTTTACATTTCTGAATAAATATTTTAAATAGCTCATTTCTTTGTATTGACATTTATTGGAATACATTTCGAAATATTTCTTTATTTATCATGTAGTACTCTACCATGTTTTAGTAAAAACGCGCCCAGTAAGAACTTCAGAGCCATGATTTTTCCACTAAAATTCATTAATTCAACAAGATAAGGTACAATTATACGTAGTATATAATTCTATTGACATATAGTACACTAATATTTCCGTAAATTAACACAAATCACGAGAAAAAATAAAATAATGTGCGTCAATTTCGACGTAAAATACCTGGACTATAACTGCAATTTTTTATAATTTATTAAAGAATTTTTTAAATTATTTCTTAGAATAATATCAATTTTGTACCTAATTAAAACGAAAACATAAGTATTTTTATAAAATATGATTTATTATATATATTTTTTAATATCACAAAACTGCTCCAATTGCTCTATTATATTCGGGGATTTTCGCGTCGGCCATTAGTATATTGTCTATAGAAGCACACGAAGAAAAGTTCGGCTTATTCAAAATATCAAAACTTTTTTCCATGGTTACGCTATAGAGATGGGGGCATGAATTATTGCCAGTCGCGTTGCGTTGTAATTACCTAGACTTGCTTTAGTCATTTTTGTGAAATGGCTCTTAATGACGAGTAATTACCCAGGTTTGTTTTCGACGGTAGCGGTACTAATTGCTCGCTTAAGGGATATCTCAGGATAGAGCGAGGAACAGCAAGACGAATTTGGTTTATCACCTTAGGTATTTAACAAGGAGCCATTTAATATTTTGAGCAATAAATCCAAGCAAGAAAGCTTTGACGCACTACCAACGTTGGTAATCCGAAATGAGAGAGTCGTGTATAGTAATTAGGACGATAAGGGCATTGACAATTCTTGTACGCAAGAAACCTGGTGAACGCACGCTGGATACGTTCAATCCTGTCAGAGTGGACTGTATAGAATGGACTCCATATTGGTGCCGCATATTTAAGACTGCTACATATCAGTGCGTTATACAGACATAATAAGGTACGTGAATCTTTGAAATCAGCAGAGACACGCTAATTGAAACCCAACATTCTCCAAGCCCTTGTGCTAATTTTGTTGATATGATCAGAGAAGTTTAGCTTGCTACCAAGAAGTACTCCAAGATCACTCACCAGGTTGATCTGCTGGAGAGTAATGTTGTTGAGAATGTAATTAGAGGGAACTGCATTTAATTTCCTAGTGAAACGCATAAAAAACCTTTTAGTGGTGTTTAAGAACATGAATCATGAATAGCGTCAATATCGTGTTGCAGAAGACCCACGTCATCAAAATAATCTATTTGGCTATAAACCTTCACGTCGTCAGCGTAAATGGAACATTTACTGTATTTGATAATATCTGTAACATCATTTATAAAGAATAGGAAGAGAATTGGTAACCAGAATATACGTAAAAAATCTGTGTATTATATCCATGTACTGCAACTTTTTGTGCGCGACCAGTAAGATATGATTTGAATCATGACAGGAGATTACCATTGATGCCATAACGCTTTATATGAGAATCACATGGTTGACTTTATCGAAGGCACTATTTTTTGAATAACGTAAAGACTGGGTATATATGCTCGAAAATCTTCGCAAACACGCAGATCAATGAGGCCAGACTGTAATTGCGGACACAAAAGACATCGCCCTTCTTATAAATGGGAAAAACATTTGCTTCTTTCTACTTAGTTGGAATTATTTTTTAGGAATAGAGACACGCCTCATCTGCTCTCTTTCATAAATGATCAAAATTTATTCGAGTTCTTCTGTACAGAACTTTCGACATTGAGGATATATGTAGTATAAGGTTTAATCTTTTGTATATTAATAGCGTGGTTAAACCTTTTGTTACACAGTTTGAGTTTTAAAAGATCCCTTGGGTTTTTGTACTTTTTATATCTGTCTATTTTTTCTTTTTCTAGTTTTATTTTAATTAGCTAGTTTGTAAATCAAATTGGGCATTTACGATTGCGCGATATTGTTCTAGGTGCCGTAGTGAGTATTGAGCGTATTGAACTTAGAATTTCGTAAAAGTTAGAAAGTTAGTCATCGACATCCATAAACGAGTGAAATTCTGAGTACCAGTCAATAAGAGCCAGTTTTTTCGAAATAAGCCTATAATCGGCTTTTCTAAAATTATAACTAGCAAATACATACTTTACCTTTTAACACAATAGGACAGTTAAAATTAATAACAATATCATGTGCAAGTCAAGAATTCTTATTTACTTAGATATATTTACTATATTATTGAATTGAGATAAATAGAATTATGAATTTAGATATTTTATATAATAAGTACTTATTAGTTATCGCGTTTCGAGTTTTGGGTATTTCAGTGACACGTTGTTTCTATTCCGTGTCTCATGATCAAGCCTACATAATGAATTTAAACCAGTGCATACAGTGGCATTCGTATCATCTATGAAGATGCAGAGTTTACCATTTAACTACTGCTTCTATACTAAACCTACGCTAATGTGGGTGAACTGCGGGCGTCATTAGTGAATGGTATCATTGCTCTGGACATTTCCTAATCGGTTCTTCTTTAGGTATTATAGGTACCTTCATCCACCTATCACTACCAGGTATCTATCACTACTCTTTCCTTACCTAATGTCAAAGCCAATGCACGCTACTGACTTGAACGAACATTAATTTTAATGTAGCTAAGTTGTAATTTTGTTGTCTACTCGTATGTTTTTGGATAAACTGGTAATAAATAAATAGTAGAAATAATTACTTTGGCTTCGCCGGCCTGGGTGGAGGCCGCACTTGTGTCCTCGGAAAGGACTTATGTAAGATACGAAGATCACGGCCAGCCAAGATCGCATCGGCCACAGAGGGAGGTGCAGTCTCAGTCGTGTATGGGGGATAAGGGGGGAAAGTCGACGTATCCTTAGGCGATGGTGTTGCTAAAAATGTTAATGGTTTTATACCTTTTTATTGGCAAACGATGTAGGTCTCTAATAAAAAAATTATATCTTTTAAGCCAGCACATATCAATTTTTTCCAGAGGGGCAAAGCAACCAATTTTCTAAAAATTTTAAATAGAGATTGTGTAAGCATATAGCCTGTTACTTATTCTTCTCTAGGACTTGACTAGGACAATCGCTCCACCCTGTCCCACCTTGGCTACGCCAATGGGAGAACTCAACTTTATTGTGGCAAGTGATTACCGCCAGTTGGTTCCATAATCTATGGACTCGAGGTAGCGCATACTAAGTAGTTTGTTGATTGTATAGTGAGCGATATCTCTTAGTCGAGGAAATGCGTATGCATCTTAATTTGATTTTTTTTACATAGGGAAGTAGGCGGACGAACAAACGGTCCCACGTGATCGCACAAACGGGTTCGCGGTACAAAATTATTTTTCGACCGAACCGGTGGAGCTTTTTGGAGGCCATTTTGGTTTTATTTTCCAGATGACCCCTAAATTTGACTTAGAAGACACCAAGTCGACACCAAGGATCCGATACAATCAGAGATCTTAAGAGGTATGCTCTGAAAGCGAGGGCTACTACAAAAGGGGCTTTTTAGCGGTGAATGCACACACTTGGTGTCTTACTGGGTTTGAAATCCACTAGGTTTAGAGAACCCTCGACTTGATCTAAAGCATCTTCTATTTCGGACATAAGCCTGACGCGATTCTCTTCCACTTCGGCCCGAGGGATGTTGGTGCGCATCGTCAGTGCTGTCATCTGCATAGCAACGTATGTCACCAACTTGCAACAGATCGTTGATATGCAAAAGGAACAGAGTTGGGATAGCACGGAGCCTTGCGGGACGCCAGCATTAATAGACATGGTGTCAGAGCAGTTACCATCGATAACGACTCCGATGCTCCGTCCGATCAGGAAACTGGCAAACCATTCGCATAATCCCTTGGGTATCACGAAAGATGGTAGCTTGGAAAGCAGCGATTTGTGCCATATCCGGTCAAAAGCTTTCGCAATGTCTAGGCCAACAGCAAGAGCCTCGCATCTACTCTCAACGGCGTCAACCCAGCGGTGTGTTAAATACGCTAGGTACCCAAGCGTTTGTTTATAGCACCTTGGAGAGGAAGGAGATGATCGCTATTGGCCTGTAGTTGGCCGGATCGGTGCGGTCACCCTTTTTAGGCAAAGGGTGTTCACCCTACCTTCCTAACCTGCTAACGGGAAGCTTTTTATTGAGTATGAGAGCCTAAAGAGTCGCGTAAAGAGTTTGTGATTTCAAAATTTTAGAACTATTTATAAATCGTTTATAGACTGATAATCGCCACGGAAAATGGTTATGTGGCTATAAGGTTCGGTTGCCCATTTACTGCGACGTAAGTTCGGCGATGGAATATCCGTGCTATGTGGCGCTGGCCTTAGACTGTATCTTTATATTGACAATAAACTACACAATTAATTTGACCACTACCTGCTTTAAGGATGGTGTAACACGCAGAGAATCGCGTACCTACCTAACCAAAAAAAATATCAATTCAATACATACATAATAGAAAGTGGTAAAAGATTGTACTAATATGTTTAAATCGGCAACCGTGAATGATAATGAGGACACTAAAATATATAAAATATTCGTTTAAACTTAATAGAATGAGTAACCTTCTACCGCCTCGGAAACTGGCAGCTCGCTTGGAGCATTCTCCGATGCCGTTACAGACGGTCCTGACGGTGTCTCAGCCATTTTGTTAAATTGTTATAAATGTCATAAATTTTAGAGACAGTCCTTTTAATAATTCTGATATTAATTTTCTGACATCGATAAATTGTTAGTTTTGCTCTTGTATGGAATGACACAGAATGACATTTAAACAGAATAATTGCTTAGTTTTCTTCATTCTTTAGAATGTATTTTTTTCAGCCAGTAGACACGCTATTAAATTCTGATTGATTTGCATCACTAATTCGGGAATTTACTTACTCTATTTATTCACATAATATTAATATGGATTCGAGTTTAATTTAAGGTTTGAAGTTACTTATTTATTAGAATGTGTTTTACTAACTGTATCTGTGTATCTTCTACAAATCATGAGGTAACTTTCAAAAATGGTCAAGTCCAAAGGTATTAATTGAAAGCCATCGATCTACCATTTAAAACTAAAAACGCTAGATGTCTCTTCGGGGATTTCTCGACAAATTCAGATAATCAAAAAATGCCAAATCCTTAAGTACAGGTACAGAAACAGTTAAAAATGTTATAAATTAAAACTTGTTTTCAAAAGTAGCCTAATCCAAGCAACCTCACAAAAAGCGACAAATCCACTTCAATCAATCGCAACGTTGTAAACTCATAAATATCGAGTTTCATGTTCAGAGTACATATTAATGTAATATTTTCTTTTACATAAACGGACTTTCTTTTTGAAATACACTCCATCCATATTCCTTATCTCATTAAACTTTTGTCACACGAAAATAGTCATTCATGTGTAAAATATTTAATTCATTATTTCCTGGAACACGAGTATTCCGCTTCCCCGCGCGTCCTCACCCGCAAACAGTGTGACTACCACTTCTTCGCAGGGGAACTGCTCGAGCACGCTATCAGTCGTCTCTTGTAGATGCTCAAAAGAGCGGGTCATCTCAGCATTACTGCTGTGGAACCTGTAAAGGTAGGCGTAGACTCTAGTGGAGCCTCCCGCCGTAGTCAATACGCACCCAGAGAATCGACAGGTCCCCGTCTTCAAAATAGGCAACAGATATCTTCTCGGACTTACATGCATACCCCAGCACGTCGCACAAAACAGTACTTCAGTTTGTAAACGATGGTTGCATACGGATCAAAGGACAAAGCACGGGGCAGAAAAAAAACAGGCCACAAAGGTTGTGTGACTTGCTGGCGTGGGCTCCCGGGGGCCTCCGGGAGCAGCAGTCGGGTTCCACTCCGATCTTCTCCTGCACTACTGCTACCCCAAGAGACTTTTCGCGTGCGGCGGGTCAGCCTCCTGTGGTGGAGAATCCCAGAGTTCGGGTCTCAAACAACCCGCGGGCGGCCAGTGGACAACCGTTTCACTGGGTTTCCCTGACCCCTGCACCACCATGTCACGCCCATACACCTGTAATTTTCCGTAACCGCTGGTCCTCCTTTCCACACGCAATAATCTTTCGGGACGGCTTTTTCCGCGCACCGCCGGAACACGATGCGGGCCTCGCGGCTAACAAGGCACCGTTATGGCGGCGGACCCCGACGGAAGGGTGGTAGCTATACCGACGAAGTGAACTCCTACCGCAAAAAGAGAAAAACCATTGCCTCGTTAGTTAACAGCAGAGTACACCACTAGCAGGTGAGGTTGGCTTAGGCTCCGAAGGTGAACATGGTAATGATTTTCGAATACTGGTAATAATTTGATTAATAATGGTAATGATATTTGTTTAGCTTAATGACGAAATAAAAGATATCGTGTATTAAATTGAATATATTTTTATTAATCTTTAAACAGTTTGATTAGTTTCATCTTATTGTCTTTTTAATTAACAACATAATATAAAACCTTTAATATTTCTTTAGTGTGAACGAGATATTAGGTACATAAATATACAAGAAAAATATAGATTTGTTATAGATTGCCTTTATTATTATAGATCCATATATTCATCATGTCTAGTATTGTGATTTGTGTTTTTGGGTCAGAATTGGAAATACAATGTTTTTTTTTCAAATGTGGACAAAACTGATCAAAATAGATATTTTTTTAATATCCACCCGAATCATCAATTGAGTACTTAGAGTGAACGCATGCATCTCTGTTACAAAAGTGAGATTTTTTATATAAACAAGTTAATGATTCAAGTCGAAACATGGACTAAAATGTAAAAGAAATACCGAGTCATCAAACTAGAAAAAGGAAATCAATAAATAACCACAACAATCGTGAGAAGGCTAAGAAGAAAAGGTCAGTAATTTTGAGCATTTCTTGAATGTTTTTAGTATCTACATGCAGTAGATACTAAATTAGATGCAGCCACTGTCACTTCTCATACTGATACAGGATATGTTTACACGAGCTTACATAGTGCTTGTCATTAGAAAGGACAAGTTAGTATACACGACATAGTTGACATACGACATACATGACACGATATAGTCATAGTTTACACGTTGGTGTTAGAAAAAGGGTAGTACAAAATCCGATTGAAAACATCTGGGCCCAATTAAAGGGATAGGAATTAATAGTCAAAGACCAATCTTTACAAATGAAAGACTGTAAGGCCGGAAACATACGCCGTACACAGCACAGGCGAAGAATAAAATATTAAGTTTACAAGCGAAAATTAGCGAGTCGGGAAGGTGTCCACAAGCGCGAAGCACATTTCCGAACGGATAGCCCCTAGCACCAATCCAATGAATTAAGTGTAGCCTGTACTAGGTAGGTATTGAAGGTAGTAGGTAACTAGTCGTAACTCACACATTCACAGAATCGATCTGATCTTATAAATTAATCTTTTAGCGATATGATATCGCGTTCTACGTAATGAAATATTGTATATTGTAATAGCATGTAATAGGTGGCCAAAACAGTTACAAAATCAATTCGATTTTTGGGATTCTAGAATCGATTCAATGCTTGAAATCGGTCTTAATATTCGTTTTTCCAACTAAGATAATCGATTCTCCGATTAATCGATTTCAGATCGCAATTCGCATCCATATTTAGTGTCACTGTCATCCATCAGTCAGAGCATAATAAAATAAATATAGTAGGTGCCACAAATGAAGTCTCTTAGGTGCGGCGCTGTGATCGGCCTACGTAAGACTTCCACAGCTTATTCGTTTCAATTTACTCTATCAAAGTATGTATTTTTATTTACACCTACCAATAAAGATGTGTCTAGATTAGGAAGTAAATTATAAACGGACGACCTGTCCTATTTAGTTTCCTTAAATGCCGCAGGACTTCTTTGGTGGCGAGCACTCTAGTTTTAATCGAAGAGAATATATAAACACTACTTTTTACTAGCATGCACTATGCAGTACAGCACAGTTAGTCATAATATTTATTACTCAACATATTTATTTAAAAAAATTGAACCAAAGTTATCATTTAATAAATAGAGTTTAAAAAGGGTGTAAGTTGCAACAAATTCGGTTTAAATACGATGGTTTTATTTGTTTTTAGGGAATTATCGCGATAATCATGTATTTTCTTTGGCTGGCAATTTATTAAGATTGCATCATTTTATGCTTGAATTATACCTGAAAAAACCAAAGCTAATCTTTCTTTATATAAAGTGATCGCTTGAAATGAGTAGATTATCCATATCAGACACCGCTTTAAATTTATTACCTTAATTTTCAAATGTTTTTGTAGTAAAACCACACGTAGCCGGTGCCCGCTGTTATATGAAATCGGTCATTTAACGAGAAATGGCTCACAATGAACCGGCCCAGAATCAGGGTCGTCGGCGTCGTATGATCAGGATTAGAGGTGGAACATCCTGGTTTAGAAGAAGGGGGGAAGTCTTACATAGTGCATTAATACTAACTGACCCTATAAAGACTTTAAATAAGACTTGTGGTAAGTTTTTTATTCAACATACATTCTTTTCTAAGATAATGAGTTCAGTTCTCTTAATTAAAACAATACCTATTCAATTTTATTAATTTACTCTTTTTGCACTATGCTGTACAGAGGCGGACTTAATACCTAAAGATATTCTCTACCGGATATCCATTGGTTAAAATTACTTAATGAAAATGGGTTTTAATGAAAGAGTAGCTTAATTCATCTGTATAAATAATAATAATTTTAAATGTTCACAGAACCAAAGTTATATAAAGCTAATGGTGACGGCATCAGATTCCAAGTGAGAACTCTAGGCCCAGACACAAGTGCTGAGTTTCAGCTTTGTTCTAAATTCAATCCCGATTCAAATATTTTGAGGGTAACATACATTTTCTTAAATATTCATCTATTTTTATTTTTTACATCTGTAAATATAATTTAGTTAATACCTATTTCTTTATTTAATTAAGTTGTATTGAAACTCTCTTCGCCCCCGGCTTCACCCGGCCCGGGAATATTCTGTGTTAATGTATAATAGATATAATAAATAATAAATATTTATATACTTATATATCTGTTACTGATTTATTGGTTTGTTGTACAGTTATGAGACAACAAACAAAATTTCTCATTTATAATATTATAGTAGTTGACTGTACTGGGAATTCATATTTCTCCTTTTATTCTAAAACTAAACGAAGAAAATAAACTCAAATTCATTTGAAAATTCCGTGGATAAGAGCTTGAAGATATTTAAAGCAAGGAGCTCCTTGCTTTAAATATTTTCCATATCCTATTTCTATATAAAATATCTCTGTATCCCAGGTGGATGTAATTCCACAATTGTATCTGTGAAGTCTTATAACTAACATAACTCTCATTTTTCAAGATATTTTGATTTCACAGACTAATTTCTATTATAATTGGCTATTAAGTTTATATTTATTTAATTTAAAGCAAATCAAATATAATTTGTAATATTTGTAACAAGAGATAAATTGCAATATGTAATATGTTATACTACAGGTAGCTCTGGGGCCACGAAGTGTTATTTATGCTGAAAATGGACACTGTGAAAGAAAAGAAACCCCAGAAATTGCGTTTGTAAACAATTTCCAAGAATTCTGGGTGACATGGTTCAATGAACTTATCCAAGTGGGTCTGGTGGGAGAGGAACCATTCTTTAAAGTAACAAGAAACATGGATTACTGCAATGATGTCATTGGCCATGTCAAATTTCAAACACTACAAACCCACTGGCCAGTGGAATGGATATTTGAAGGTATAAATCATAATGTATTAATTTTTGCATATAATGTATGTTTTTTTTAATTTAAGCTTTGAAGAAAGAAACATTGTAGAAAAGGCAGATTTTATACCTAGTGGTACTCTGGCCACCTTTGGAATAAGAAGGGTGATTACTCATATATTTAATCAAGAATATTGTAGCAAATAGTTAATCATTATCTGAGAAAAGGTATTTACTTTCCTAACATTGAGTATAATGTCAAAAAATAACAATTTTTTGTTTGATTATCTTAAAATTGGAGCATGCTTCTATTTGGAAATCTTAAAACAAATTTTAAATGAGAAAGTCTTACCAGTCAATACTGACTACTTAAAAAAAGGCACAAGTGAGTTTTGAAGACTTAAAAAAATGCAAAACAATTTGGTAAAACTTTCATTTAAAATCAAGCGAGAAACGTCGAGTTTTGGATAAAACAAAAACCCTTGCTTATTCTGTTTGTTTATTTTAAATTTTTACCTACAATAATGTTCCTTTGCTCAGAAAACGTCACATTTAGTCTGTAGAGGCATAAAAAGATACCAATATCGTGATGGAATGGGGAATAAGGAGATAAGAATATTTCTTTATCCCATTATTCCATACCTTATGTCTACTTCCTATAGCTTTCCAGTACTGGATATAGGTCTCTCCCATGGCATGCCGCTACATGCGGTTTTCCACTCTTCTCATCCACTCACCACAGGCAGATTTCTAACTCATCAGTCCATTGGCCAGAGGAAGTCCAATGGAGGTCCCTCCATTTGAGGACTCGTTCTACCCCATTGGTTGTGTTTACTGCAAGTACCATTGGTTAAATATGGCCTACCCATTACTTCAGCTTGCTAATTCTATGAACTATGTCGGTTGGTGACTTTAGTTCTTTGTCACATTTTGTATTTTGGATTTTATTTCATAAAACTCTCGAAGTTGTTGGCAAATTGAATAGATCGTCCAGTCAAACTAGGCAACTCAAACTTCACCAAAGAGGTTGACAGATGCATTGAGCTCGGCGGGTAGCATTTGCGAAAATGCGTCAGCTCTTCTCATTGCATATATCACAATTATTGTGTTTAGGTATGTATATTTATTTGTATGTGTGTATTATGTTAATTTTTTTTTATATTTTATTCACTAATTTAAAACTGCACCTGCATCCTTTTTCTGTAAAATCTGACGGTTGACTGATAGAGAATGCCTTAATGGCATTAAGTCCTCCTATTGTACATATCATTGTGCAATGAATTTTAAATAAATATATAAATGATTGTGTTAATTGTATATATTTACTATTTTTTTGTATAAGTACAATCCTCCATGTCACACGTTTTACTAACCATAGATTACTTAAATCTATAGAGATGTCCATATATACTAAACTTACGACAACCCTGATACATAGCTCCGAAACGCAATCGCTGATGGTAGGGCCGATCCATAAATTCGAAGTCGCTCAGTGACCTATGGAGTAAGTTATATGCTCGAAGTTTCATTTCTTAACCCACCATATTCTCCACTAAATGGGACAGTACATTTTATGCCAGACTTCTGAGAATTTTTTTATAGTAGTAACAAACTTTTAAGTTATTGTAATGAATGTATATCAAATTGTTATAGAGTCACCAGTCAACTTAAAATCTACTGAAATCAAACAAATTGAAGGTGGACAACTCAGATGGGAACCAATGTCTTCAGGAGACCCGTTGCCACTCGATGCAATGATTGGCGGTTTTGACAAAGAACCAACATACATAATAAGGGCACATCATAACAACTCTCTTTGTCCAGGAAAGTATGTGCCATCTTCGCAGACCTCATTTGTACCTTGGGGAGGTGGGGCACATCCAAAGAAGAAATTTGAGGCAAGTATAATTTTCAGCTTCAATTGTAGAAAGGTGTTCGAAACTTTATGGCAATTGTAGAAAGCTGATTAAACTGCAATTGTAGAAAACGATTTTTTTTTAAACTGCGTCACACGATGGGTCCTACATATATCTAAAGGAGATGCATAGACAAACAAAATATGTTATATTAACTTTAACTTTCACCTAACTGGCTTCTATTGTGACAGCCACAATAATAACCGGGTGTAAAAAAAAATTTCGAAGATTTTACAGCTACTTTTCCTTCTATAGTAATTCTAGATACAGTTTTTCTCGGAAACACCTGTAATCAAAGGTGGTAATCAATTACCCAGTTGATAAATTGTTTAACAGATTTACCTCTACATACTATAAATTGCTCAATGTTAGTTATATTAACTTTATTTTATCACTAGCTAGTTTTCAGTGTTAGTTTCAGTTTCAATTTACTCACTAAACGGATACAATATTAATTTGTGTATTCCCAGCTAAAAAGTTGAAAATAAAAATATAAAATTTAATAAGAAGACCCAACACGGATAACAGTCTCTAATTACGAAACCTTCAAAGAGGTTTGTAATAAAGGTGTGAACCACTCTCGTTGATGATTTGCAATTTTATAGCTTACAACAAAAGTTTAGCGAAAAAAAAATTGTTCCTACAACCGTTTGATTTGATGTATTCCTACAATTATTTTGATCATCTTGTCTTACAAATCGCAATTTCAACCGAACCCCTGTTCGAAGATAAAAGAATGTTTAATCTTTTCGGGATAAATACTAAGAATGTATCCGTTTATTCCATTAGTTCTCCATTGAGAAGTCCCATATAATATAAAAGCAACAAAACAGTAAAAACCTAAATAAAATCTTTTTAAGCTTTTCACGCACATCCAGCAACATTAGTTTTGGGAACTTTCTACTACATAGTAATATCACCATTTTTAGATACTGTGCGGATTCAACGCAACATGGGTCCCCACGAAACGCGGGTATATACCAGAAAATTCTTTCGTTGCTGGCACATCAGAAGTACGAGATGAACCTTTATACATTGGACGAGCATTCCATAAAGGATATCTGATAAATGGAAAGGTCCATTGTCTGTGGTCCACGTGCTACCTGCCCTATGAGGGGAAAGAAATAGAAGTGGGCATTTACGAAATATTAGTACAGCCAGATGGGACACCGCCGCGTGGAAATAATGACGAAGTATAATAAGAGTGTGTTTATTATTTTATTGTGATCAATCTTTACATAGTATAAAACAAAGTCGCTCACCGCCGTCTGTCCCTCTGTATGTACGCTTAGATCTTTTAAACTACGCAACGGATTTTAATGCAGTTTTCATCAATAGATAGAGTGATTCAAGAGGAAGGTTTATACGTATAGTTTAATATTGTTTTAACGAAACCGAAGCGAAGCGATTGCGGTTCGCTAGTGTTTTATATTTATTAAATAAATATATCCTTCAAGCTTGTCTATAATGCTTTTTATTTTGTGTCTAAGCCCTGTGTGACTTGTAGCATTATTTTTAAAACTTTAGTAGGCGATTGTAATATTATGTTACTATGGTTGATACATAGATATTCAAAGGTGACTGGATTCGTAACTGTAAGTAACAACTCTCTATATTAATCTACTGTTAACAAACTACTATCAGGCTGTAGAGGTGTCATCATATTAGATGACTTACATTACTTCTTCCAAACTATCAGGTGATACTTGATATTATAATAAACAGCAGCAATGTACTTCGCATAATTTGTTAGTGGCACTTCCTAACTGCTTCGATAAATTCCAGATATGCCGATAGGACTTCTTTAAATAATTATATTGTAATTCTGCTGGCCACATTGTCTTTTTAACTCTAATTGGACATCAGCTCCGCGCTCAAACGTGTCCGAACTAACATAGAAACAAAACGAAAAGAGAAAATTCCAAAGAGAAATTTTAAAACTATTGAATACTGTCACCTCTCTCGTTGTGTGATAATGACAGCTGTCATCTGCACCATGTTACAGCGTAAATAAATAGTATAGTCATTTGACATATAGAGCATTCGAATTATCAGATTCCGTCTCTCTCTCAACTGGAATCAACTTCTTCCGTTTTTTTTTTCTTTCAATATTGTTTTTTTTACTGTTTCATTCAACCTTGACATTGGCAAAATCATCAGTCTCGATTAAGAAATTGGGATTATCACTGTGATACTGTGCGTACTAAAGTGAAAAATTCTACGAGTAGTTTGAACGATTGTATAGAATGCCGTTTGAAGGCCTGTTTGAATGCCGATGGGTACTCCTTTCTGAAGCCCACACTTGGAATAAATTGCAACAGTAAATGGTGTAATCCTTAACGGTGAGGATTTTCAAACCTAGACTACAGAAATGGATCTCGGAGCAACATTAATGCATACACCAGCTTAAGTAGGCACATCAGCTGCTTGCCTATTATATCAATAATAATAAAACAAAAACGTTACAAACGAGATCACGTAAAAGTTGCAAAAAAAGATAACCATACATCACTTTCATATACAGTAGGTAAAATCTATGAAAGTAGTGTACATACTCGAGTGATAAGGCCATCTCCTGCAAGGTTTGGGGGATATCGGAGCCTCCGATATCCCCCAAAC
Source organism: Sesia bembeciformis (assembly GCA_943735995.1). NCBI lineage: Eukaryota > Metazoa > Arthropoda > Insecta > Lepidoptera > Sesiidae > Sesia > Sesia bembeciformis. The sequence continues at coordinate 5,553,264 of OX031026.1, read as the reverse complement.
CAAACCCGCCTTTTCGGTCACCTCCGATTCGGAGGTGACCGAAAAGGCGGGTGGAGTAATGCCAGTTAATAGTGACTTACAACGATGTTTCGAAAACTCACACGTCAATTGATGGTTATGATTCAAGGGTTAAATTTATTGCCTACACTTTCAAATATTTTTGTTATAAAACAACACGTAACCGGCGCCGCTCTTGAAAATCGGTGATTTAACGAAAAATGGCTCACAATGAACCAGCCCAGAATCGGGATCGGCGGTGTCGCATGATAAGGATTCGGGGTCGACCATCCTGGTTGAGAAGAAGGAGGGAAATGCTACATAGTACATTAATAATAAATGTCCCTAGAAGGACTTCAAATAAAACTTGTGGTGAGTTTTTTATTCAAGAAACATTCATTTCTAAGATAATGATTTCAGTTCTTTTAAAACTATTAAATTTTATTCATTTAAGTACTCTTTTTGCACTATACTGCAAAGAGGCAGACTTAATGCCTAAAGGCATTTTCTACCAGCCAACCATTGAATAAAATGACATACTTAAATGAAATAGGTGCTGTTAGAAATTAAACATAAATTATTCATCTGTATAAATAATAATAATAATAATATTAATTTTTCACAGAACCCAAGTTATATAAAACTAATGGTGACGGCATCCGATTCCAAGTGAGAACTCTAGGCCCAGACACAAGTTTTGAGTTTCAGCTTTATTCTAAATTCAATCCTAATTTAAATATTTTAAGGGTAACATACATTTTCATAAATATTCATCTATTTTTGTTTTGTACATCTGTAGTTAATGCCTATTTCTTTATTTAATTATGTTGTATTGTATTAGGAGTATCTTTGGCTATTAAGGTTATATTTATTTGCAAGTCAAATGTAATTAGTAATATAATATTATAACAAGAGATAAATTGTAATACATATAACATACAGGTAGTTCTGGGGCCACAGAGTGTTATTTATGCTGAAAATGGTCACTGCGATAGAAAAGAAACTCCAAAAATTGCATTTGTGAACAATTTCCAAGAATTCTGGGTGACATGGTTCAATGAACTTATCCAAGTAGGTCTAGTGGGAGAGGAACCATTCTTCATAGTAACAAGAAAACTGGATTACCACAATGATGTCATTGGCTATGTAAAATTTCTAACCCCCTGGCCAGTGGAATGGATATTTGAAGGTATAAATCATAATCATTTTTGCATATAATATGACATTATTATAATTTATTTTGTTTATTTAAACTTTAATGAACAAAGAAACATTGTACAAAAGGCAGATTATATACCTAGTGGCATTCTCTGTCAACCTTTGGAATATCAAGCGTGATGCATCATATATTTAATCAAAAATATTGTAGCAAATAGTTAGACAATTATACATTATCTTAGCAAAGAGACCTATTGTCCTAATTTCCCAAATAATGTTACATTTTTTCATTTTCTATTCTCTAATTTAAAACTGCACCTGCATGGTTTTTCTATATAATCCGATGGTTGACTGGTAGAGAATGCGTTACTGGCATTAAGTCGGCCTGTTGTATGAAGTTTAAATAAATAAATGATTGTGTGATGTGTTGGTATATATTATAGTGGTTGAAAATTGTAAATATTTACTATATTTTTTTTATAAGTACAATCCTCCATGTCACACGTTTCATTAACTATAGACTACTTAAATCTATAGAGATGTCCATACATAGGTACTTAAGACAAGACAACCCCAATACATAATAGACTACTTAAATCTATAGAGATGTCCATACATAGGTACTTAAGACAACCCTGATACATAATAGACTACTTAAATCTATATAGATGTCCATATATAGGTACTTAAGACTTATGACAACCCTGATACATAGCTTCGAAACGTAATCGCTAATGGTAGGCCCAATCCATAAGTTCAAAGTCGCTCAGCGACGTTTAGAGAGAGCTATATGCTCGAAGTTTCGTTCCTTAACCCACCATATTCTCCACTAAATGGGACAGTACATTTTATGGCAGACTTCTGTGAGACTTATAATTTTTATAGTAGTTACAAACTTCATCTTTAAGTTATTGTAATCTTTACATAGTATAAAACAAAGTCGCTTTCCGCCGTCTGTCCCTCTGTATGTACGCTTAGATCTTTTAAACTACGCAACGGATTTTAATGCGGTTTTCATCAATAGATAGAGTGATTCAAGAGGAAGGTTTATACGTATAGTTTAATATTGTTTTAACCGAAGCGAAGCGAGGGCGGTTCGCTAGTGAATATATAAAAAAATGTTATAGAGTCACCGGTCAACTTAAAATCTACTGAAATGAAACAAATCGAAGGTGGACAACTCAGATGGGAACCAATGTCTTCAGGAGACCCGTTGCCACTCGATGCAATGATTGGCGGTTTTGACAAAGAACCGACATACATAATTAGGGCACATCATAACAACTTTCTTTGTCCGGGAAAGTATGTGCCATCTTCGCAGACCTCATTTGTACCGTGGGGAGGTGAGGCACATCCAAAGATGAAATTTGAGGCAAGTACCTAAAATTTCAGCTTCAATTGTAGAAAGGGATTTGAAACCTTGTGGCATAGTCCCAAGCCGACATTATTTTTTTTTTAAAACTGTTACACAATGGGACCTACATATGAGTAATACCTAGTATATCCATAGGAGATGCATAGTGAAACAAAATATTTTATTTTATTATTATGTCCTAAAGTGTCACGTAACGAGTGTCGCGTTACGATTATTACGATTGAAAGATACCTAAATAATCGTATGAACTAAACTAATAAACCGAACCCTGCACCACCTGCACCACCCCCCTGGTGTTGCAGGTGTCAATGGCGACGTGTGGCCCGTCCACTCATCTACCATTTATTACTTTAAAAAAATATATGAACACATTGAGTCTTCTTTACGCGTACGGACATGAAATGACATACGGAAGAGGTCTGGATTTTAGATTTTTAGGGATTAATTTAGGCTGAATACGCCTAAATTAGGCGTATTCAGTTTCACAGTGTCGTGCTCTATTTCTTACATAAATACAAGCGGGGGACTGCTTTTTCGTGTACTTCCAAGGAGTTCTCTTCTGTCTCCAGTAAACTTACTGTCGCTTTACTGAGCGACTTCTGACTTACTTTGACGGGACTAGACATTGACAGGATACATTTAACGTTTTAGACTTTGAAATTGTTTATTACGAAGAAAACTTGACACTGGCAGAAGGTACTCATGGCACCATTGCCATATACTATTATAATAAAATATAGCGATCTTTCAATCGTAATATCTCCGTAACGTGACACTTTAGGACATAATACACTCCCGTACACCAGAATCTAGCCACCCTGCATTTTTATATACCTGCCTTATATACCTTATAAAGGTATATAAGGCATTTTGCAAGGTCGGCGGCGCGCCCGCATACCCCCTGGTGTTGCAGGTATCCATGGGCGGCGGTAACACCATCACGTGGGACCGCTTGCTGGTCTCCCCACTAGTATAGAAAAAAAAAAGGGCCTGTAACATCAAAGTAATGTTAGGTCAAGGAAAAAGTTTTTAGCAGTTTTGAAGCTGGCATATTTGTCATCATTTTGGTGTGCTATTTGTTCCAAATTTAAAATGATTCAGCAATGTGATAGTAATCAAGCGAGAACGCGAGAAAATTTTAAATGCCATATATACCAATGCTGAAGGAGGGCTGACGCTAGTCTTCTGTGAGAGAAGGGTAACGTGGCCAGTCGAGTGCGCCCAGCGGCTGTGGGAATGCAGCGTGCACTCTCCCCTACATAACTTACTCTACTACTTTACATATATATGCGGCTCTGACTTTTATCAAAATAAAAATTTAGTAGGAGTTACAAGTTTCTACAAATTTTGTTACATGAAGAAATGTAATATTTTATTCATAAATAATAAATACGAAAAAAATGCTCCCGCTGTTTTAATTCTTAAGACACATTTTACGATGCCCAAGGGATATACCTATGGGGAAGTCTGGAGAGGTCAGTTGTTGATAAATAATTGAAATTTGAGTATTTAGATGATAGGATGCTCACAATAATTTGAATACTTTTGAGTGTGTAGAATTATTTGAGTACCTGGACTGTTCCTATATATCTGATACTTACTGTATGTCAGTGTACGTATTCCAAGCTAAAAAATTGAAGATAAAAAGATAAAATTAAATTGCAAAACCTTTGACAAAAGTTTGTAAGTCATAAACCACTCTCGTTGACGATTTGCAATTTTATTGCTTACAAACGTTTAGCGAAATAAAAATTGTTCCAAGAACAGTTTATTTTGATCAGGTTGACTTACAAAACTCAACTTCAAAGGCAGCCCTGCTCGAAGATAAAAGATACAAACCTTTTCGAGATAAATACTAATAATGTATCCGTTTATTCCATTAGTCCCATTGAGAAGTCCACCACATAAAATAAGTTTTTCACGGACATGCAGAAAAACAGATTTTGGGAGCTTTCTGCTATAAGTAATATCACCTTTTGTAGATACTTTGCGGATTCAACGCAACATGGGTCCCCACGAAACGCGGGTATATACCAGAAAACGCTTTCGTTGCTGGCACATCAGAATTAAGAGATCAACCTTTATACATTGGACGAGCATTCCTTAACGGATATCTGATAAATGGAAAGGTCCATTGTCTGTGGTCCGCGTGCTACCTGCCCTATGAGGGAAAAGAAATAAAAGTGCGCACTTACGAGATATTAGTACAGCCAGAAGGGGCACCACGTGTAAAGAATGACGGCAAATAATAAGAATGATAAAATGACAACCCTAGAAATGTGTTTATTGTGATCAATATTTTATATTTAATCAATATATATTTTTTATGTAAGCCACAAGTGAGTTATAGTGCTATCTCCTGCTTAAAATTTTTGTAGGCCATTGTAATATTATGATAATCTTTTTATTTACCTGTGTATGCTTTAATTTCGCAGATTGTACTTTATTGTTGGTTGTAATACTTACTCGTTAGTTTATAGTTTTTCTCTACCTCTTCGATTGTGAATGTTTTGCATTTTTTTGAAGTGGTACACGTGACGGGCCGCCCACGTGATTAAACGGGAACTAACCGAACAGTTCGCTTTAATTTCGCAGATTGTACTTTATTGTTGGTTGTAATACTTACTCGTTAGTTTATAGTTTTTCTCTACCTCTTCGATTGTGAATGTTTTGCATTTTTTTGAAGTGGTACACGTGACGGGCCGCCCACGTGATTAAACGGGAACTAACCGAACAGTTCGGTTAGTATTTTATAATAGTTCGGTCCGAAGTATTTATATTATAAAAAGCGCGCAAGCCGTTGGCCGGGCGTGTGCGAGGACGGGACGGATGATATAAAATGTCTTGAAGAAAATATAAATTACAGTTATTATGTATAAATATAATCTACGAGTTTCGTATACAGTCAACATAAGATCAACCAACAGATCATTTCATAATGGTATAAAATAAAGTAAAAACAAGAACTAAAATCAAAATAGGTCTTTGTGGACGGAGGGGAATTGCTGACTACGAGTACCTACTACTGACTGAAATAAATGAAAATACTTGAAGAAAATAAACTTTATCTTAAAGCTTTATTAATAACACAATTTCGTTAATATTGCAAAGAATTGTGTGTTTATTTGTTCATCTATATATTTTTTATACATTTTTTTTTACAATACATAACTAGTTTTCGTCGTTACTGTTCAAATTAGCGAAGCTTATGTCGTATAAATTGTAATCTCTCTTACTGTACGGTATAAACGCGTCAGGATCGACTAGAATTTCATAATCCCTTACACCAACTTCTCTATTCCCATAAGCAAAGAAACAAGTGGTGTGTGAAGGATGAACTTTTCCTGGTATGACATGTCCATCGACCTTCGCGCGACCTATATAAAGACTTTCTAGACGATTTTCAGAGTAGCCAGCTACTATTGTACCAATTGGTATTTGGGCACCTCTCGTAGGTACCCACATGTAGTTAACACCACATAATATCTGCAACAAAAACATGTCATTATAAGATTTGTTGATTACTTACTTCCTTCATTCCGTTCACTGTTAGATAGTGTGTAAGACATTACGTTTATTATAATGATAACACTTTGCTACCTCTTTCCGGGCGCCATTTGTGTTTCCGCTTCTTAGCCGTCGTTTGCCCGACAGACTAAACGAACTAAGGCATGGATTTAAACGAGCAGCAAATTTATAGGAATTTGGCCAGCTATGAAATATACCTACGGTAGCAAAAATAATGCGTTGGCACCAAATCGTTATCAGCTTACAATTTTCTTATTGTCAGCAAAATATTAACTATTTAAGGCAGCCAATAATTAGGGATGTCAGCTAAAAAAATGAATCATTTATAATGTGCCATCGGATTAAGAGGTCAATTTTACTAAAAATAGGCATCTATAATGTTAATATTTAGATTCTTATTTTTTAATTTGTCCAGCAAATAATGTCCAGTAAATGCAAATTATCACCTATTCAGCTTCAAGCGCACGCCTTAAAATCAATGAAATGATGTTTGATATTGTGATGTGTGATAAACTGGTTGCCATAGTTGTGCGCGCGTTGCAATGTTGAAATAGATGATAACGTTCCAAATTTTTTTCTTCGAAGTACAATGAAATGATGTTTGATATTGTGATGTGTGATAAACTGGTTGCCATAGTTGTGCGCGCGTTGCAATGTTGAAATAGATGATAACGTTCCAAATTTTTTTCTTCGAAGTATTTTATAACATTATATACAATTTTATGAGTGTCACTGCGAAGAATCTTTCTGCGTTTACTCATAGTTTTCAAGAGAATGACAATACAATAAAAACAAAACTGAACAGTACCTAACAAAATAATAACAACAGCTAAAGAAAAACGTATTCAAAAATTCGGGGCGCGTCGAGATAGCGTGGCCGACTGACTGAATATTTTTTGCATGCGGTCTTGTGGTGTGTGACTATAGGCGGAGGACTATAGAGTGTGATAGATAGCGCGTGAGTGGACCCCATTTTCATATAATTTCTTTATTGGCGCAAGTTATATCAAAATCACTACTACACCGCCTTTGCAAGGTAATGGTATTTTTTATTGACTGGACTATTCCAGTCGTGGCTAGCACATAAGTCGGGTCTGGTTTTTTATTGCGACACTTACCCATCGTTCTTTATAGGTCGAAGTCAGGAGTAAATAAGACCGCCAAAATAAAACGAATACACACCACAATTAATCCATTTATAATAAATCTTTTACATAAACACCGGGTATTTCCCGGTGTACCGATCAATCTGACCAGTGGGAAGTTTTAATCCCGTTTGTCATACCACTCCAACGAATGGTAATTCTTATTGCGACTCGTCCGCCCAATATTGAAAAATTGCAAATTCACCATTATAATTAATGTTATGAAAATGTTACATTTTTGATAAATTATATTATTAATAATTTGTCTGAATTAACAAAACCAAATTCAATTATAACGTTTGTATGAACCCACAAACGTTAAGCTAATTATTTTATTTTTTCACTTATTTCTGCTATCATTTTAGGTACCTACTGCATAGTAAACTTGCGCGGGTGTATTTATAATTTCTCTATGTAACTGTACAATATAAACCGAGGGTCAGTTGGACAAACGGGATTAAAACTTCCCATTGGTCCGATTGATCGGACCACCGGGAAATACCCAACATACCTCAAACTCATCTTTTTCAATTGCATTCCAACTGTTTGAGACATATGCGATTCGCTTGGAAGGCACAAATTTTCCCGGTGTCAAAGATCCACTGAAAGGAGCTCGTATTATGTACAATATTTCATTTTCATATCCTCCAATTACGGCTCCATCGGGCAAAGAGTCATTCTTTGTCATTCGGACCCACTGTAGTTCACCACCAGTTATAGGTTTGAATAAAGTCTTTTCCAATGGAGGGGGTACTGCAATTAATAGAGTACCCTTAGATTTTTCTTTAAATATATATTATTTAATATATATGAACGCCGCCCGTTCGGAACCGTCATCTAACGTTCAATGGCAAAACGCTGAATTGATTTATTTCCAAATTTCACTAGATGCCGTTAACTTATTAATAACAAACACTTACGTAACAAACATGTTATTAAATATTATAAATCCGATCGGTCATCTTCATATTCCGCAATAATTTCAACATGATCGAGAAAAAAAGAACTTCAAACACACTTCATTACGTTGCGTTGTAAACACTGTTATTACTTATTACATTAGTCTCGACGTTCGGTGACGGTCGAACATACGAAGATGGCCGACAGACATTACTATATAATTAGTACATAGAGTAGTACGGTTTGCTGCTGTACACTAGATGTCTATCTAGTGGCCCCTACCATCATCATCATCTGAAGATGTTGATGATGGTAGGACTAGTCGAAGAAAGATCGCCTGAAGTTGTTTAAGTGTAGATAATGAGTTCTAAAAAAAGTTATGTTTGGCAAATCTTTCCCGGCGTCTGGCTTATTAGTTACTAGTTTTGCTATTCTCTTCAAATAATGGTCAATGTTATAAACGTGTATTCAGCCTTAACTAGGTCGCCGCGTAAGCACAAATGCCTGTGCAGTGACGAGGCTGTACAGGTACTGTAAGCTATATTTCTTTATTCGAAACGAGTACTCAGTACCTTCGAGTACCTTCCCACCGCCTGAGATCACGTCCACTGCAATTGTGTCAAGACCCAACTGTAATCACTAGGTCGAGTTCTATAACCCGTCTCCTCTTTGTTGTTTTTATAAAAAGAAGGTGACAGACGAGCAGGCAGTCCACCTGGTGATAAGTTCCGTGATACATGCCAACCTCGGTCCGAAACGTAGCCCAGGAATTGGCGCTGCCTACCTTTGAAAATTCAGGAAAGGGTTTAGAAAATAAGGAAGGGTGGGATGGAAATGGGCTCTGGTGCATCTCACTTACTATCGAAATAGGTACGTACATTGGATGAATATGAAAAAGTGGAAAATGGGGTAGAATTTATGGTAGTCTTCTGTGAGACTACGGTTTAGACTTCTTATAGGTATAATTATAAAAAGTTTTCTGATTACTCCAAACTTAAATGAAAATGTAGATTGATACGTACACGCAAATTTCCAATGTATGGGATGAACATCTTCATACACATTGAATGATATAAATCTCACATTTAATTCTGGGTTACGTTGTGTTAAAAATGGTTTTGTTTCTCCTTCTCTTCCCATGAACAAATAGTTAGAATTCCAGAATACCCAAAATCTTCTATATTCTTCTTGGCTAAGAATATTGGGCGTATCCACATACTGATGGTTAACTCCTTCTGTGATAATCAAAGTCCTGCTTCCGTGCAAACCAAGTACAATCTAAAAATAATAGATTTAAAATGAGGAAAACTGTAACTCGGTTGATAATTATGTTTGAAATGTAATTGCAACACTAAAATTACAATAACTGTACTACTTATACAACAGTATACAATAACTGTACTATGTATACAACAGTATACAATAATTGTAAGCCAAAGGTTGGCTGGTAGAGAATGCCTTAATGTGCAATGAAGTACAATAATCTGTACCTGAGAAGAAGAAGACTGTAACCGACAACATGAGATATTTCAGGAAGAGCGTTATATCGTCAAAAATAGATAGAATTGAAGTTTGAACCTTTGTAAAATAAAAACCACAGGTATTAATCTATACATATAATAAAACTGTAGAAGGAAGATTATCAGAATACAAAAAGACGACTGAAAATTTTTGTCTGTCTGTTTGTCTGTTCGAACACGCTAATCTCCAAAACTACTGAACGGATTTTCATGGGGTTTCCACGGGTTAATTAAACTTAGCTTGACGCTTCGAATAGGCTTTGTTTCATCGAAATCGAATCGAAGAAGATATGACAATTCAGTTACACGCGTACGAAGTCGAGGGCACAGCTAGTGAAAAAAAATAAGAATAACAAACAACTATAACGATAAAATGAACGGTAACTGTAAACACGTGGCGTACACAAGGCGTCGGCACTAGTAGCGTTATTAATATAAGGCACTTGCACTAACTTCACTCAAACAAGGGTCGTGGCGCGCTCAGTGTTAGCAGTCGGGTAAATAGTAGGGCTGTTGATAAAATATCGAAATATCGATATTTATGAATGATATTTTTAGGAACGATATATCGATAGTTCGATATTAAAATCTTAGTATCGGTGTCGATATTTTTTTATACATTAAACAAAGAGTATTTTTAAAAACTTACTGACAAATATTGGTATACATAATTTTGTCAATCTGACAGTAGCGGAGTTTTAATTGACAATATGAGCTCTCAACAATTTTAAGCGACACGCTTATATATTTACCAGAATCCACGATAATTTATGGACAACGACAATCCGAGTGAGCAGTGCGTGAGAGACATAATTTACCGACACATAATTTTTATCTTTTTATATAAACATTTACGGAAAATACACTGATTTAACATTTTTCTTCATTTGTTATTTAATTTCTTTAATAAAACTTTATTAAACAACAATAACACTAATTTTTGAATTGGACAATTATTTCTTTTAAATAAATCCGAAATATCGATATTTCTAATCTGCCTAGATATACCTAGATGTTGATATATTTAAAAATATCGATATATCGAAAATTCGATATTTTTAAAATTATCATCAGCCCTAGTAAATAGTAAAATCTTTGTAGGGATGGAAAACATTTTTATAAAAAGTTATTCAAATTATCCATTTGTCCCATTCCTAACATTTTTTTTTAATCTAACGTAATCTTGTAAATACGATAGAAAATGGACCTTATTTTTTTCTAATTATTAACCACGTATTAAAAGTCAGCTCTGTTTTAGAGTTTAAATTATAATAATAAGCCCTTTGACCTGAACTCCATTTCTATGCAATTGTTTCAGTTTTATAAGATGTCTCCAAGTTCAGTGTGCCTCCTGGCAAAGGCCTCCTCTAACAATTTCCATTGCTTTCTGTCTCTTGTGACTCTTCTCCAGTTAGGACCTGCTGTAAGTTTAAGTTCATATTCCCATCTTTTACATTGTCTTCCCCTTTTTCTTTTGCCATCACTAGATACGAGTCTGTTAGGATTTTGCTCCCCCTTTCTTGGGTACTTCGTAACATGAGATCAGTCCATCTCCATTTCAGTTGGTCTATCTTAGAATGTACATCTATAACTCCTGTATTGGCTCTTATAAATGTATTTCGTTTTCTACCTTGTTTCTTGATTCCTATCAAGCTTCTCTCCATGGCTCTTTGGCAGTGTTCTAGCATATCTCTGTGGCGTTTTGACAGTGACCAAGTTTCGTAGCCATATGTGATGCAAGGGAGAATGCAGGCATTGAAGACTTTTCGTTTAATTCCGTTGCTGAGATCAGTAGATTTCATAACCTCTTTTAGTGACCAGTAGGTATTTTCCCAACCGTTGGCTATGCGTCTTTTGATTTCTTTGGAAGTCAGGTCTATGTGCGAGATGATCTGTCCTAAATATATGTACTCTTCCACGTATTCAACCTTAAAAAAGTTTAATTTATACTATATTATAAACTGAAACGACCAGGTTCCACTAGATATGCGTTTAATGTCATTAGGTTGAGTTTATACAAACAAGAAACGGAACAGAGGTCAGAAAACGAACACAAAATAGAAATTCACGTGGACGGCGCACGGCGCGCATGGTCTAGCGTTGACAGACTGTTTTCGACTAGACTGTTCGAATAATTTATTGGAGAAGCCGTCGCGGAGGGCGTAGGACGCCGGATACGTTGAGGGCGGGCGGCGGTAGGAGCCGTTGAAGTAAGAGGCGCTACAATATTTATTTATATGTAGAGCACTATGCATGCCTAACATAGGAATACTGCAACACGAGGTACGAGGCGCTGACACTGCACCAACGTGCCGCTTGACGTCATCGCCGCGGCGAGTCGCCGCCACCGCTTCAATTTGAATTTCTTTTTATGCCTAACATCGGTAGAAGCAAGACATTCTGTAGATATAGTTATAGAGTGTAATAATTGTTAGATTAAATTTAGTCAAGCGGCACGTTGGTGCAGTTTCAGCGCCTCGTGCTTCGCGTTGCAATTGTGTGACCAAATGCGGCCGGTGGATACACAGCGATCTTCCTATGTTAGGCATGCGTAACATAGTGCCCTACATATAAATAAATATAGTATAAATTAAACTTTTTAACGTTGAATACGTGGAAGTTTAGGAATATTTAGGACAGATCATCTCACACAAAGACCTGACATCTATGTTCTATCTTCTTAAGTTAGGCATGCGTAACAACTATAAAAATAATTATACTTACAAGAAAACCAATGATTTTTCATGTTGCAAAATAAACAATTTTCCAGATGCTAGTACAAAGTTATGTCGTTGATTTTGCTGACAGCTGTTATTCTAATCAAGCTAGATATAAAATACTAAACAACTTCTAAGGAGATACATACCTATATTATATTACATTAACAATTACAATTATTTTTTTATCTGCAATTAAAAGTTACAATTAAATTGCAATTAACATATTGATTAATGATAACAGCTTATTCAGATATTGTGATTTTATATTTCTTTTTCGTTTTATTCCATAATTTGATAAAATGATAGTAACCACAAATTGAGAAGGATCTTTTGGGTGTGTCGCTAAGTATATACCAGCATTACCAAACGCCTTAACATCAAAAAACAATGCACCACTTGTTAGTTCATAGTATAAATTCTTATGTTTTGGCCAAGTAATGATTTCTGAAACAAAATAAAGATACAAAATGAACAAGATTATTGTATATTTAGAGATATTTTTTTCAGTATGTATAATGTATACTGGAAGGCCTTTGCCCAGCAGTGGGTATTTTTAATTTAGGGCAAGCAAAGAAGGCGCTCAGCCAGAAGCAAAAAATGTGTAACAACGATCCTAAGGGCTCCCACAGTGGTAAACCGACGGAAGGAACAGACCTCGGCTTAGGGCGTTGCTTTGGGAGGGTACCATGGGATAGCAAGTCGATGAGAAGTGCCCTGGTAAAAGGCCCCGGCCTGTGCCTGGTATGTGTGCTGAAGGTTCATGTGTTGACGGTGAAATGAGGGGGACGTCCTCAAATCCACTGGCGAGGACAGTGTACATGTGTAGTGTGAATGTAGGGTAAGAACCGCATTGGCAGCAGTAATTGAGTCGCATTGGCAGCAGTAATTGAGTCGCATTAGCAGCAGTAATTGAGTCGTCTTGGACGTGCAGAGGAGACAACTCTGCAGTTTGAATAGAATAATATCATAAATAACCAAGAAAGAAAACAAACAGTCAGTTCACAACAAAGAAATTATTGTCACCCTATGTTTGTTTAAATTGATGACAGGTAACACTTAAGTTTATTTTGATCTATGGCGACATTACTTTTTTTATACAATATGGACAAAAGTAACAATCCACACAGCCATAACTGTGACGTCATCATCTATATTACACATTTTTTGCTATAATTCCCTAGTCCTTTGCCCAAAAAAAGTAAAAAATCATATGAGATGTTGTAAATGTCTAATTCTTTCGAAAAATTCATAAATAATGAATCATTAAAGAATTTGGCCCAAGCACAGTGCATGAAAGTAATTTAGAGAAGTAAAATATTATAAAAACGTGATAATCTATAATAAATATTATAAAAAGTGATAATCTATTATATAATAGGTACCTACTGTATATTGGTGTGATAATGATAATATTGGTAATATGTACTTGCACATATAGAAGTAAACTAAATCTACTTTCAATAGATAATCTCCTTGCCACAAAAAAACAACTCTTTAATAGTGTTCTACGGTCATTTAAGAGATTTCAAGAAAATAAGATTTGTTGTGTACTACTATTAACAGCTACTATCAACATGTCTCCAGTCTTGGAAATAGGCCTCTGCTAAGGCTCGCCACACTGTATTCCACTCTACTCATTCAGCCACACTGGGTGCTTTCTTTAAGTCATCAGCATAACTCATAACTTAAGCTGGCCATACTACATCTCCCATTATGTGGTCTCCACTCCAGTACTTGTTTACTCTATTAGTTGTCAATTCTGCTACAAATGTGAGAGAATGATACTCATGACGCATTTTAAAAGTTGAAGTGGTGTGACTATAGTTAATAGTCACTACCTTTTATAATATAGAATGTCTTTCTTTTTATAATAAATAAATATTCAAGATTATAATTATTTTTATCTCTATTTATCATCAGAAAATCATAAAGGATGTAAATACATACCTCGTGTATCTCCCATGATAATGACCAATTAGATTACTTTTAAATCTATATGTAGTAGGTGTAGTAGTTATACTGTCTTCCAAAGTATGGATTTTAATTTCCAGTTTACTTATTTAGGGACTAATATCCAACTATACAAGGACAATATTATATCGTGTTCGTTTTGGTTAATATTAAGTCTGATTAATTGAAGATTATAGAATGTGTAAATAGAATTGCACTGTGATCAGTGATGTAGGTATTGGAATTACTGAAATGACTCATTTGTTTTGTTTGTTTTCAGAATTGGACTAAAGTATAAATAAAATTAACTCCAAAAATCAGAAGACAAGAGCTGGACTAGACAACACATGTATACATTTGTTTATCGCGTGGTAGGACGTTCGATAACGGGCGAATAATTCAAGGTAGAGACAATTTATTTTAAGTTGTGCGTTTCCACCATTCAATAAAGTTTCAAAACAGTCATTTAACGCACCTGTCATCTATATTCTACACTATAATTTAGGTACTTTCGAAAACATGTAGAAATTGCAACCACAGCATATGTAGCAGAAATTGCATATGTAGGTTCTAATTCATAATGCAACCACAGACGAATAATACCATAGACCCAGTGCTACCACCTCTCCGGCCGATGAGCGGTTGAAAAAAGCGCTACATTCCGCTAAATGGACGATCAAGAAAACAGTAGCTTTTTCTATGTTATTTTTTATATGAAATACAACTTGTTTATTAAATATTTTTATGTCAATTTAATCATCGTTAATCATTATCAGTATCGATATTAGAAGGATCAGGATGGGTGATGATTTGATGATCACTATTATAAGTTGATTGAATTCCCGATGGTACAGGTTCCGATGCTTGTTTTGTTTTTGTAATTTCCATTTAGATTTTTCGTTCGAGCCGATCTGAGTTAACTTCAATTCCCACGTTACGACATATAAAAAAAAGATTTATGTTTTGTGCTAAGATATTTATTCATTCCAAGAGGTAAAAGTTGAGAAAAAAAATTCCACCCTTTTTTTTTTAAATGAGGTGTCGCCTACAGGTAGTGTTGCCAGGTGTCCCGATTTTCAGAGGTCTGGTGACACGTCCCGATTCACCCTTGATCGGCACGCCGAATGTCCCGATTTTTCACTAACCTCCTTAGTCTGTATTTTGATCGAGAATTTTGACAGGAAAAACGAATATATCTGTAAGCTGTTACTCTATAAAAATATTTTTGCTTTCACACTTCCTCACCAAACTGACTAAATAGTCATCATAATAGTTTTAAACTGAGCGTGTATTGTGTTGGCGAAATAAAGATGATTATGATTCGATTTAATTAGTCAAAACGGTTAGGTTTGAATTTTGTTATATTTTAAAGAAGTTTATCTAGCTTAAGTTTCATTTTGTTGTACTAACCAATGATAACATACCATTATAAAAAACATTGACCGACAGATAAAAATAAATGATGATTCACAAAAATCAGATTTTATTGTAGCTGTCCCGATTGGAAAACCAAATTCCCGATTATTTTAACCTTCCGTCCCGATATTTGACACACTGGACCTGGCAACACTACCTACAGGTGACACTGGCACTGGACGAAGTTTATACCTTGAACTTCGTATGACAGTAATAAATAAGAAAACAGATTATATTTTTTAACTATTGTATATTATTATCATTATTTAGGGACTTGGTTTTAAATTGGCTAAGTTAATTTCTTATTTACTTGTTGTGGAATTTGTACCAGCATTTGATTGTAAACCTATGTTGCACTTTGAACACATTTTTCTTGTGCGTTCATGGCACAGCCCGCAACGGCGTTGCGAACAGTCCTTTTCTATGTGATCAGCTGAATTACCTCCTAGTCTAGTTTCAATTGAAACTCGATTCAATAGACACTCCACAATTGCTATCTTTAGTTGGGGGTTTCCCATATTTTTGTAAATAGGACAATACGAGAGCCCTGCGAAACTCGCAGTAAGTCCAGTTGTTACCACACTTTTCTTGATTAGCCAAGCACTTTGGCAAGCAGCATCTAGTCCGAAGACAAAAAGAGGAAACCACCACTTTTTTTCTCGTAAAGCTACCCTCAGGGAATCAACATTCTCATCCAAGCGGTCTACGCCACCCATATACTTATTATACATTTTTATAAGTGCCGGGCAATCGACTTGTATTTTTGTTCGTTTCTTGTTTATTACACCAATCCGATCCACTTTTGTAATTGTCGTCAATCCATGACAGTTGGAACCAACATTCACGACACTATTGCCATGCCACTTAGCTACAATGATTGCTTTTGAGGTCTTGTAAATCAGGTCGCCCCTGGGCTTCTTTTTAATTTCTTTAGTATTCAGAAGAATGCAATTTTCAAGGCGATTTTCCCTAATATTGCCTGTTCCTCCAATATTGTGTTCATGTAAATATTTTAGCAAAGGCAGACCAGTGAAAGAATTGTGAAAATACAGATTGAAGGGATTGAGGTAATCTTGAGTGTAGCTCCAAAATTACAGCGGCACCTAAACCATAAATCTAATTGTAGCTTCAGGGTTGGACCAGTTGCAACTTGATACAATTCACAGTTTACAAGATACCCATTTCGTGTAGCTGCTGACCAAAGTTTGTAACCAAACCTGATGGGCTTCCCATGAATATGTTGCTTTCTGCCATGTCTCCCAAAATATGGCACTATAGTTTCATCAATTGAAATGTGAGAAGATTCGGCTTTTTCGAAATTGGCGGTAAAATTACGACTAAGCAGATCAAAGTATCTGCGAATCTTGTCAAATTTATCGTTTTTTGATAATGTAGGACTATCACATAAATGTAGATAGATACCGCTGTATTTCAAAGAAACGGTTTCGCCTTATGCTGGAAGATACCAGGTCATTGTGAGTGTCCACCTTTTTTTCCCACAACATTCTTGAAAGACGCCTAGAATATATTCCTCGCAATCACCTTTTCTGCAAGAAGGAAAAAGAGAAGTAGTATTCGACCATTTCTTAGGAAAAAGAGAAGTAGTATTCGACCATTTCTTAGGAAAAAGAGAAGTAGTATTCGACCATTTCTTTACTATAAATTCCTTTTTCTTTCGAGCAGGTTCTTGGCCTTCATCTTGTTCTTTTTCTGGTCCCTCTTCTCTATCATTTCCTTTGCAGGTCTGGCCTGCACTTCCACTTCCGAATGTAATTCGGCTAGGAAGGTGAACAAAATTGGCCTCATTTTCGTCCCCACTTTCTTCATCGGTAACCTGAACATCCTCAGGAGGGAACAAGACGATGTCACCAGGGTCGTCTCCACTCTCTAATGCTTCCACTATCTCCTTCAACCTCAACCTAAAGCAGTATAAAGAGACTATTATGCACTTAAACGGTAATTTAGTTGGGATACTACCCAGTGTCACCTCTAGGTGACACTTGATAACTCGACCGTTATTTTAGGTACAAAACTAATTGTTCTTTGAACAAAATATACTTATATTATAAGTTCGGTTATTTAACAATAATTTGCAATAAAAATGAATACAGCACTTACCCTTTTGACATTTTTACAACAATTTCAATTCTACAAAACATCCGTGGGTAGAAATCAAAGGACCGTTTAAAACAATTGAATTAATTTGACAGATGACATAAAGTCAGTGCTGCCAAAATAAAATCTCAAATACTACTAAGTATGTATTAACATTCCCGTAGTAATATATTTATTTTAAAATATGTCAAATTGCATGTTAAAAAAAATTGCAAACCTTAATCACCTAGAGGTGACACTGGGAATTGACGAGTTAATATTTTGTCAGGAAGAGTATAATCATAACAAGAAAACTTTTTGTGTGCCAAACCAAATAAACATTATATATACTTACACACACACTTAAACAGACATTCATACGTACATGTCTACAATTTATTATATACATACGTATGCACAAGAAATTAATATAATATTAATTTCTTTTTATAATTTAATCTTTGTTTATAAGCTTGTTTTCTTTGTACTTTTATTATATAAGTTGTAATTATTGGATAAGCATACTATTGTCATATTATTGGGGAGGACACTAGCTCCTGTGATACAGGTTTACTACTTCAGGAGTTGGGATTTCATATTATACATGTCATTACATGTGAATAAAAATCTGTTAACAATAAAGATTTATTATTATTATTATAGGTTATGAAAAAAAAAAATTGACAGACAAAAATATAAATCGTTTCTTATTTAAAACGACACATATATATATATATATATATATAATTGCACATAGGGTATACAGTCGAATTCTTTGTAGGTAATAGGTACTAATGAATGAACTGCAGCATCATTATGCGATACGCGTAACAACCTGTACGCATGATGCGTACAGGTTGTTACGCGTATAGGTCATTACGCATATTGGTAATTTTTCCAACGTTTGTTATTGTGCGTACTAGTCATTATGAGAGTGATCCGAATGATGATTGTAGACGAGTAGGCCAGATGTACGTGGTTACTGTCACCCTGCTACATCCGTGATACATGCCCATATCAGTTCGGAATGACAAATCATGGCCCTTCTCCGGATGCGCTGCCTAACTTCGAAGATTTATGAGTGAAATTGGAAAGAATGGGGAATAAGAAGTACAATGAAATGAGCTTTCCTCATCCCAATTACTTCCCAATCAAACTGAAATGTTCAGATTATGAGATTCAAATAACTGAGCAAAAACTAAATTGCCTATATCCAGTAGTGGAAAGACACAGACTGATGATATGGTATGAGAAATAGAGAGTATAATGGAATTAGTTTTCTTCATCCATTACATTACCTTCTTCATTAGGTACATACCCTTTTATTCTTGGGGGAAGGATGGGAAGGAGAGAGAGTAAAATAGAATATGTATATCTCACTTTTGTGCAAAGCAATTGCAAATAGATTGTATTCCTAGTATTTCAATATATTGTTTACAGATCACTTTATAGAACCATAAAGATTTTTTCTAAAGCTGGGTACAATTCATTTTCTTTCTTACATTTCTTACACAGTAAAAAGAAACATTTTTATTCTGTGATTCAGAAAGCTATTGCATCATTACCGGAAGCCGATGAACTGTCATCGCTATTACCGTCATCATTACGCCAATTTTCATCCTGAAAATAATCATCATCTTGATTAATTTCACTATCAAACTCTAGAGGAGACCTATAATTTGCGTTGGCAGATCGCGTAGTGCCAGGCGCAACGAGAATCTCATATTTCTCAGAAGAGGTTTCGGTGTCCCTGTATGGAATGTAGCAACATCTGTGTGATGGCTGAACTTTGCCCACGATTAAGTGTCCATTATGCATAAAACGTCCAACAAACAGTCGTTCTTGCTGATCTTCGGAGTAGCCAGCCTCAATAGCACCAGCTGGAATTTTGTCCCCACTAGTCGGTACCCACGTGCAGTCAAATCCACATAAGACCTGCCACAAAAATGCAATATTGATATCCTGTAATCTGGAAATGAGGCGTAGTCGTTATCTAGGCCATATTTATAGACATATTTGTACATTAGCACTGTCTTCCAAAATTTGAGAAATCACTGTTTAACAGTCCAAATCATGTTGTATCTCTTTTTGTATTATGAAGATTATTAATTATTGTGGGTTAGGGACCCTAACATAGGGGCTTTGTGTAATTGGGTTGTTGGGGTCGCCTAGGACGTGTCGAGGACGACGACGGCAACGGGTCATTCCTATCGAGGACAGGTTAGGCTGTCAACTACTAGGAGGTGAGGATGGTGAGGGACTCTGTCGTAGTAGCGTGGGGCGGAGTCTTTCACGTACATAACGATGAAGGGAAGTTCCGAGTCCTTGTGGAGGTCGACATTGCGAGAGTACTAGCGTGGGTGTTAGAACGGAGCCCCGAGGGACTCCTGCTCCGATTGGGCGAGAACTGGACAGAGTGCCTTCAACTCTATAGTGAAAGGTGCGATTGGTAAGGTAGTCTCGAATGTTGAAAATGACTTTCAAGCACCTCGAGTTGTTTTTTTTTTGGGGCAACGCTTTGATGAGGCCGAGGCCGCTAAGTACGGGCTCGTACTTGACGACTAGATCTAGATGGGCCATAGGGTTTCCGTCAGTGGACCTGAGGGCTTGGGCCAGGTTTCTAATTTCCTGGAGGTTGATGGCTCCGAGGAAATTACTGACTAGGGCCAAACCCTCTGTTAGACCAGGACTAACCTGGACTAGGAAGGAAATGGCCTTAGGAGGTTGGGATTTGGGGACAGGCGCCAAGATGACTGGAGTATTCGTCCAGGCTTGCGCGGGTTTGGGTAGTGGTGGGTATGCTGCTTTGGGAGGCACTGTGGCCGACTTGGGTTGCGCGGAAAGCGCGGGTTTGGGTGCCCCTACATGTATGATCATGAGAGCTAACGCCGAAGTGCGCTTGACGGGGTGCGTAAGCCTGACAAGGTACCTCCTGAGAATTCTATGTGGCGATTTGGAGCATCCGCGATAGCTAGCAGGGTGTCGAAGTTGGCCACAAAGAACGTAACCAGGCAGGTCCTCAGCACCCTCGAGACGGGGGCAGTCGCTAGTGCCGTGGTCGCCCAGGCACTTTACGCAGCGGGGTTTTGCGTAGCAGGTACATTTTCATAGTGTTATAGTGTATTTAGTACAGTAAACATACCTCAAATTCATTTTTTTCATGAATTCCTCCACCCCACGCGATGTATCCGACACCTTCAGAGGGCACAAACTTCCCCGGGGTCAGTGAACTTCTATGGTGGGCTCTTATTATGTATAGTATTTCACGTTCATATCCACCAATAAGAGCTTCATCAGGTAGTTGGGTGTCGGCAGTCACCCACTGCACCTTACCGCCAATAACTGGTTTCAGTACAGGCTTTTCTAAATACGGTGGTGGTACTGAAATATGATTATTTTTATTGTTTTAGAAGCAGATTTTATATTGGAGATGATGAACCTTGTGGATGAATATTTTTGATCTAGTTCATTTTATGTTTATTTCCTATCCCACTACTAGTATAAATGAGAAAGTTTGGATGTTTGTTACTCAAATACGTCGGAACAGCTGAACTGATTTAGTGGAAACATGGCAAATAGGTAGAATGCAATCCAGATGAAAATATACACCACTTATAAGCAAACGAAGTCGTGGACAAAATATAGTTTAGTATAAGTTTTACATTGCTTTCAACTAATTAATAACCATTAAAATTGCTTGTATTCAGAGCAAAGGCCTGTTGGTTTACCTAATATGACCTATATTATAAATAGACATTAACATAACCTAAATACCAATATAATTATGGGATTTAATCGGACATTCCATTATTTATTATTCTATTAATTACCTTCAAATCTCCAATGTACTAAATTTCTTTCTTCTACTGTACTAAATGTTATATAGTTCAGATCATGTACATTGTTATAATTTGTAAGTATTGGGTTAATGTTTCCATATCTTCCCATATATATGGAGTCCTTGGTCCATGCAATCCAAAACCTTCTGTATTCATCAGGGGAAAGAGCATTGGGTGTAGCTGCAGACACTACACGATCATCTGTCTTCTTTATGGCACTGCGGTTGTCAACTCCAATAAGGATCTGTAAGAGTTTATATCACTGTTATAATTTTAGTAGTTTTTCACAGATTAATTTTGAGGTAATAATACAACACTTGATCCTTGATGGTCTTGGATGGCAGGTTTGGGTTACAATGATATTGTAATGCAAATTTAATCTAACCACTGACAATGAGTTTCTCTATTCTCTAATATATATTTAATTCATACATAGGATTCCCAACCTTATTTGGCCTACCAACCTCTTTCGGAGAAAAATATACTCAGTGAGCACCATCTGGACTGCATTATTTACAAGGGTGAATCAAAAAATTCGAAGAATCCACATTAAAACGGAAACAAATTCAAATTAAAACATTTTATTTCTCTAGTAATCTCCATGTCAACTCGATACATTTACCCTTTTCTAATTTCCTTATTCCTTCCGAAAAATCCTTTTCTGAGTCTTAAAAAACTCCTCTACAGCCATTATCGCGTCGTGTCCTTTAATTTTGGAAATAAGTGAAAAACACTAGGGACTAAAGGTGAATATGATGGGTGGGTGATCAAGAATTTCGAAACCATCTTTGCGCATTGCCGTGAGTGCAACTCCGAATCGACAAGCTGGAGCATTATCGTGGTGAAACAACACGCCCAATGACAATTTTCCTCGGCATTTTTCACTCGCCGTTTTAATCGCGGCTTCAAGCACTTTTGAAATCAGATCTGCATAATAGGCACCTGTTATCGATTTTCCTTTCGGCATGTACTCAATAAAAAGGATTCCATCAAAATTCCAAAACACAAGGCATAACTTTGCTTGCATCGTGCTGAAAGATTTTGAGATTCCGCTTTAAAACTTCCAAATGTCGGTTTTTGTTTTCTTCAGTTAACATTCGCGGAACCCATCTTGCCGATACACTTTGAATACTAATGTGCGTTATAATGGATTGAACACTGCCAAATGAAATCATTAAGCTCTGCTAAATATTTTATTGTTATATGTACTTCAGTCTTCCAAAACCAATTTCTCTACTTTTCTGACGCTTTATTCCATGACGGAGGTGGAAAGGCGAATAGAACGGGGATCATCTGTACAGCTCGATCTGCACCCTTTAAATTCAGCAACGCAGTAAACGATGGTGGAATAGGGTAAAGCATCAGCCCTTAATGTCTGCTGGCCAAAGAAATATTGGTAATTTTTTTGAGAAACAGGTACTTTATTACTGCACGAACTCGCTTTTTTCCATTAGTGGATGTTTTCCAATTGGACTCCTTACACAAAATAATTAATTACTAAAGGGTAGTAAGATTGAATCAAGTGACACTTGACATATGGTGTGATAGTCTCCTTAAACTAAAAAATTCTCTACCTTCAAAAAGGTTATTAACATGAGTTTCTAAGAACTTTTTGATTTACCCTCATGTGAATTAAGGTATAACAGCAGGGAAAAATGTGCATCTAAAAATTTCCACATTGCCCGTTTGTAAACTTTTGTTTGTGCATACCCCCTTTGTAAACCTCCAATTTAAGGGTTGCTTTTTCGAATTGAAAGAATTGAATTTTTAGGAAGATTGTTTATATAATTATAATAATAATATTATTATTGTTTATAGTTCATATTATTAATTAAAAAATGCTCAAATCTCATATAAGAGAAATGCGAATAGTTTTATATTATATCTTAGAACAAAGGAGAATGGGCATATTTGACCCAGCGAGTACAGAAACCAAATAGATTCCAAATGTTAACTTACAATGTGTAGTTAAACGCTCATTGATTTTTTTTTAAAGAATCTACGGGTTTTTAATTTCTTGAGTAATTTGATACATTGCCGTAACAAATGACTTGGTCAATAACTCGGTTACTCACTACGAAGTACCCATACGTACACAGGTAGTTTAGAAATAGTGTCATAAAATCATAATACTAATACCATTTCTAGAAAATATTTGTCGAGGATGCGATGGCGCGCTTGCCTTCGTTATTGCGTTTTTTTCTATTTATCTAACACCGAACTTCACTAACATATAAGTAAATGAAAAAGCATAAAACAATGTTTTAGACATTTTATAAATATTTTTTTCTGAAAAACAGCAACTACAGTAATGAACTCTAGTGTGGGACCACATATATGTAAATCCATATCACAAAAATCTCCACCCACTCACAGAGCAGCGCACTACGTAGGCTCCAACTACACATTCTAGAGGACTATTTGGTACACAATTCATCTTTGTACTCGCTGGGTTTTTTGTCCATACTTCCTGCCCATTCTCCTTAATTTTTAAAGACAATAATCTCTTACTG
This sequence comes from Sesia bembeciformis, assembly GCA_943735995.1. Lineage (NCBI taxonomy): Eukaryota > Metazoa > Arthropoda > Insecta > Lepidoptera > Sesiidae > Sesia > Sesia bembeciformis. Next base: position 5,529,109 of record OX031026.1, on the reverse strand, counting down.
GATGAAACTATAATACATATATTTTGAAATTTCTTTTAATATAGGTAATTTTTATTTCTTCATAAATTCTGTTTTATTATATCAAAGTAGACTTTTACACTGAAATAATCTGAATTATTACCACATATTCAGGTGGGTTCTTGGGTTTCTTCGCTAACCCAATACAAGCATTTCCAGTCGCTTTAATATCAACAAAGAGTGAATTACTAGTCACTTCGAAGTATAAACTTTGATGTCGATGCCATGTGGTCAATTCTGTAAAATCGAAATCAATAATATAATATAATAATTCTGTAATATTAAAATCAAGTAATGGCTAATTTTCCTAAAAAAATTGAAGCATTCCAACAAACTGCTTTTTCCGCTATATTGACATTCATGGAGTCCATCCGCATTACCGCGATACCGAGGTGCTGCATACTGTTTGGTCCAAAAATAATTTTATGCTACGAACCCTAAGCTGTGTAAAGACTGCCTCAAGAGGTCTTTCCATTAAGCTATAATATGGGGTTCTTGAAGAAAGCTGTGAATAGTATTTTGCAAGGTAGGCGCATTCCCGCATACCCCCTGGTGTTGCAGGTATCCATGGGCAGTGGTAAAACTTACTAGCATGTGGGACCGCTTGCTTGTCTGCCTACTTCACTATAAAAGAATACCCCGGTGTTGCAGGTATCCGTGAGCAGCGGTAACACTTACTAGCACATGGGACCACTTGCTTGTCCTCCTACATCACTATAAAAGAAAAAAAATCACCAATAGTGTACAGTGGGAACCATTTCTACAATAGGGTTGGATAATTGGGCACCCACTCATACAGATGCAAAGATAATTTCACTGTAATAATCTATTGAATCATAAGAACTTCACTAAAAATTGTAGGTGGTTAAATAAGTGCTGATGAGTCACTAATATTGTGCAATAATTGTAGCTAAAAATATAAATATTGCTTTAATATGTAGAACATCCATTTGAGAATACATACTAGATATGTTATACAAACACTATAGGACAAGCATATTAGTCTAATTGTGTTTATGCTCAATAGCTCTAAATTATTTAATTCATGTGTTTTGAAAATGGAACATTCTTATTAGATAGTGCTTAAGTTTCAAATTTGACTTGAATTTCATTCAATTTCATCTGTCCCACCCTCGAAGTTGCCAACCAGGTTTCTTTGGAAAGAATGTATGAACATATATATCTAGTCTATTCGCATATGGACACTATATAACATTATATTAATATGTGCTACATTTATATAGAGCACTTATTACTAAAACAATATTTGCCTGTACTAAGTATCAAACAGTATTCCCAAAAGGGCATGTTTTCCTTGGTACAAAAAATTAAATAAAATTGTAGGTAAGAAATTTATGTAGAGCACAAAAACAATAGAAAAGTATTAGGGTACATACCTATTTTGTCACCCATATTAATACTAAATAATATTCCACCTTCACTATATACAAAAAAGCCTTTTTTCTCATTAGAGGGTTATGTTATATATAATTATTTTGGTTGATCGACGGTTATAATAATAGAAGACGACACTTCAGAGAACGGAACATAAATATTAATATTGAAGTATTATACTTAATATTATTGCTTCTTCAAAAATGCAACTGAGCCGTCTAATTAAAAAAAAAATGTATCACTCTAACCAATGACACCATTCATTTGAGTAAATTGAATTTACTAAATTCTGATGATTTCTCCTACGTAAATGAGGTCTCGCTTCTGATCAAGTGCCAACTGCCAATATTTTTCTTATAACAGCTGATCTGACAGCAGGAGGGACGTGTTAGATTTTTTATTTATTTATTTGGGCGCTGGTATAGCCATTGGTAAAACAGCAAATAAGTCCAGTCTGGTAAAAGTGGAAGTTTTCGGAATGTGTAAATTCTTGTAGCTTTATTGAGCTAATCATAAAGTTTTAAATAATAAATAGTCTATAAATAAAGGTCATGAAGGTATGCCGGAGAAACTGTTTAGGTTCAATAACGGATATATGTGCAGTGGCAATTTTTAAACAAAAAGCATTGCAAATATTTTTCATCTTATTCTGTTCTTCATAATCTTCACGATTCCACTTGCTACTCACAGGGAGAGGTGAGGTAATAAAAGTTACGATTCATCAAAAGGGCTATCAATTCCTATGTTTCAGTATCGAAAATAGTTCAGAAATTGTTTCATGATTTACCTACATGTAAATGTTTTATAATTTACTAGTAGCCCGTCATGCGTTGCATGCCCGGCAATATAACAAATTAACACAAAACAATATTAATCTATATGTATAAACCTTCCTCTTGAATCACTATATATTGATGAAAACCACATTAAAATCCGTTGCGTAGTTTAAAAGATCTAAGCGTACATACAGAAGGACAGACGGCGGGAAGCGACTTTGTTTTACTATATACTATGTAAAGATAACAACTTAAGCAACCTAAATATGGATAAGCGAATTGTAAATAAATTCCTCAAGAACGGGGGATCGCAAGACAACTCGCTCCTATAAATAAGGGAAACCCACACCTTCCCGACACAGTCAGACTTGTACAATCGCCCAGTTAGTATGTAAAGTAATTAGTGGGCAAAATTTCTGCCCAAAAGCGAGTTCGTTGCGGACTGCCGCTTCCACTGCACCTCTTGTTTTGTGTGAAATTAAATTAATTAAATTGAATTTTTTTAAATTAATGCCGTCTAATTTATTAATGCAAATTAATTTAAGTCTACGTTTGATTAATTCAATCGAAATGTTGATGTTTATACTTTAGGTCTAATCATAAATAAATAATAATAAAAAAAGTAAAGACAACACCATTCAGACCCAAACAAACATTTGTCTTTAAAGAAATGAATGTCTGACCTGGAATTGAATCCATAATCAGTTTGGAATTCAATTTGGGACCTAGGCACATCATTGTAAATACAAAACTGCATTACGAAAATATTGGCCTATCGGCTAATCTGAACGCGTCTATGAATTACCGTACCTCTAATTGCATACTTTATTATGAGATATTACATTACTTTATTGCATAGACGTGGATGACGTGATCGCCTGTTTCCGGATTAGCAGCGGGCCAATGTTTTCGTAATGTATCTGTACATATTTTCCGGTTTTTGGACCCAATAACATACATTCAAACATAGAATGATCCTCAAAAAATGTACCTACATGAAAGGACGGATAGTAAAATATGTAGATACCATATAAGTATGACACCTACTGTTGAAATAAAGACTTAAGTAAAACATGAGTAATACGAGTAAGTATATAATTTATACATTTAAAATAATTTAATAATAAAATACAACGTGTAAAATTAAATATCTAGTACATGACTTTAACAACTACTTTATTAGCAATATAGTGCGTACCTAAAGTACGAAAAGGCGTGATCGTTTTGACCTAATTGGTGCCATTTAAACAGTAGACAATTGTTTTTTCGAACAAATTTCGGATGAATTTTCTTCACAAAGCTGTTTTAAATGCATTTAAAGTAATATGTATGTAGATACACAAGCAAAAATTCTGATATTTTTGGTTGACAATTTAAGGCATAAGGATTTCATAGTCAGGGAAGCCAAGTTCCTGTCCTCCGAATGAGATGTAGCAAACGCCGTGGGACTGCTGAACCTTGCCAACAGTGAGACTTCCTTCGTGACGTACGCGGCCGATGTACAGCGTTTCAAAGTCTTCGGACTCGCCGCCGGGAAATGCGCCAGGAGGCACGTTAGAGCCACTCGTTGGTATCCAGTTGTTAGGACCGCCGACTAGGACCTGTTGGATAGAAATTGTTATACATAAAAATGTTAATATGAGTAGGTACGTATACACCACGGAATATAAGGAAAATTGTCTATCTCTACTTACTCCACTCTATTTTTAGAAAATCTTATAGTTACGAATTAGACGACCACCTAAATAATTTGTTAAATAGGTCAATAGGTCGAATTAAGGCCCGATTTTGATAAAATTTCACATGATACATGAATTTCGTATGAGCGATATCATCGAGAGTAGTTGATTTTATTTTGTCCCTAAAAAGCGATATAAAATGTTCATTTTTAAAGTCCTATTTTGTTCAATAATCGTAAATCCGATTTTATGAATTAAAAAAAAACGGTCAAGGCCTATCGGATACGGATATGATCGGAATGCGTAGCCGTTTCAGAATAACAATATTGGAAATGATGGATGGAAATTTACAAGACAAAAGTAGTATAGTATTTAAAGTAGACGGTAAAGAAAATATGGTCTTATTGAAGCCGACTTTAGCTATTTAGGTACTAGTGGTTTCTACGCCCAGTTAGTATGAATAAAAAAATATTAGGCAAAGTATAGAAAAAAAAAACGAAATTCATACCTGGTACTGAGGTTTGTCCTGTTCCTGGCCTCCCCACGGCACGCGGGCGCATCCCTGAGACGCGACCAATTTTCCGGGCAACATTGCACCTTGGTGCTGTGCTCTAGCTACGTATAAAGGTTCTCCATTGCAGTCTTGACCGCCGACCACGGCACCGGGAGGCACCTGACCTCCGGACGCGTCTACCCACACTCCTGCACCGCCAACTGGGACCGGGGAGGGACCACCGGGGTATCCAGGCGGGCTGCTGTACAAGGCCTGCGCAACGGGAGCCGATGGAGGGACTGTGGAAACGTGAGGTTATCAACATTATTAACAAGAAAAAATGGCGCCAGTAAGTATTGTATTGAAAAAATGATTGTTGTTACATTTGTTATTATGTCGTATTAATGGCTGTTCACATGACAAGTATTGAAATCATGATTTGCCATAACCTATAATGAAAATAAACCAAGCACCTGTAATTGTGTATTTCATTATGACATAATCAAAAATCATGCAAGTGGAGTTATGACTCACCATGCTAGACCACTCGATAACTAAATTACAGCAAGAAAAGAATATGCGTGTTTAAAAAGAAAGAAAAAGTAGGCAAAGAAAAATAACGAGGCCTCAAGAATAAACACACAAAATGTACCCAACATACCATAAGTGAATGTAACTATTCATCACCGTCACACGCAGACCTCTACAGTTCTTAGTTACAACAACGTTCTAATAAACACACGCAAATTCCTCTGGAAAATTTATACCTTTTGTTAGTGCAAATATTATTTTATTTCTAGAATATGTTGTTGTGTGGGTTAAATATAGCCAAGACTAGAATTCATTCAGTAAATAATACACGTTATTAGCAATTGACATTTGAAGCGATATCATTCGATAAGTTTTGGACACTCAACGAGGCTGCTGGCCGGCTTTGTAGTAGTGCTTGATGCGCCACTGTCCACGAGCGCCATATCCCGTGCGAACTCCGAAATGCGTAACCGGGAAAGGTGACGGATTCACCCACTCCATAATCAATGCTCCAGTTGCTCCATCACGCACCATAAGTCTATCGCATCTCCATTGAATCAAGAATTTCTTAAACTCATTAGGATTCATAAGTCCAGGCGTCGGGACAGTCACCTACGAAGTGTTTTAATATATTTACTGTCGAAATATTAACAAGCTAACATAACGATCACCACGAACACTACATTGCTACGCTACCTTATCTGGTTTCTGCCTGCAGTGCCTAATAACGGATTGGGTATTCTCCCATCCACCGAGGATAACTTCATACATGGGGTCAACTTCGGCAGGCGCGCTTGTTAGAGAGACATGGCAGTTGTGAGGGCCGCGGTATTCAAATTCCAGTGATCCGGAAACGGCAGGCCCGAAAACGTATTGTAACTTGTCCTCCGTATTGAATTCAGCTCCATCTGTACGCACAATGGAGAGTAAATGTGGCAGTTTTGGGTACATTTTGTGTGATTAATGTTATATTTTAACATACCTTCGATTTTCCATGTTCCCGAGGCACCCCAACCAGTGCATACGCCGACGAAGCCGATGGGGAATGGCTCAGGGTCGGACCAAGAAATGAATGGAATGGCTTCTCCGTCGCGTCCAGCAGATATGATACCGCTGTCCCAACGGACCCAAAAGCCACGAAATTCGCCACCGTTTAGGATTCCTGGTGTTTCGATTTCAACTTTATCAGGTTTGGTTCTGTTCCTCCTGATGACGCTCTTTGTGTTTCCCCAACCTCCAATTAAGATCTGAAAATTGGTGCATTAATTGATCATTAATTATCATAATAATTAATACTATGAATATTATGACATTTTTTTAAACTTTATTGCACATTATGGTACAAAAGGCGAGCTTAATGCCTTAGGGCATACTCAACTAGCTAGCCTTTGGGTTTATTACTGTAGCTATGATTTATGATTTAATTTGTGATTAAGAGCCCACCTAGACGATCATAATGTGCTATTTTACGGATTGCGCAATGTTTTCGATAGTTTATGGAGTGTATTGAAACTCGTTTGAGTGCAAGGCGCGATTCAATAATATTCTGCAATGACATTACTGTATAATTTTATTGTAAGTCTAGGAGCTGCGTTAGATATAATACATTACCTCGATCATAGGATCAGATTCCTGAGGATGCATTGTGAGAGCGACGTGTGCATCGTTGGTAGAGCGCACTTTGAATTGAATCGAGCCGCTTGAAACAGGATAAAATTGATATTGGAGGTTATCCCCAGTCTGTAGATCTGTAAACAAAATTGAATTCATTATTTTAATGATACTCAAAGAGTTAATTGTGCATTAATTAACAATTAAATGTTGACAAAGAAACTTTGACATTTTACATGCTGTTTCATCGATTAAAAACATGAAAACTTTTTATTACTTTTAAACATGGTGTTTAGTAAATGACATTTTTAATACCTATCGTTTTTATTAAAATACTAAAAATATCATTTTAAAAGGCAGTGTATGTATGATAAATAACTACATTGCATACCTATGTTGCATTAAAAAATACGTTATAATAATATATGTCTATACATTAATTGTTATTAATATTCTGTGTCAATCGTCAGAGTGGACTTTTCCTGGATCACCTGTTTAGTAATAGGTACGTTATGCGTTGGTTGCGTGCCTTTCGGAGCGAGTCTTACAACGGTCACTCTAAATATAGGCTGACTTCTGCTATTTGATATGCCGATGAGAAGCAACGCACCCATAAGTTTTTAAGTTATATAGATACTTTTCGCAATGCCGACTTGAATATGGTCCATCGCGTCTTTAGTATGAATAATATCAACTCACGAAAGTTACAACGCAGCTATATAAAACATATCTTGTAGTCTAAAGTTTATACGGAGGAGTTTGGCCTGGTGATGTCATCCAATCTAATCGATGGCGAGGCGAGTCGCGACCTCCAGGCGCCCGCGTACCCAAGTGCTCAAGAAATTTGGAGCAAGATCAATAAAGGTTACAAAACGTTATATTGCTGATGAAAACTGATCAGAACGGTTAAATTCCATTAATTATTTATTACAAACATCATTTCCAGTACAGAGTCAATGCGTAGGTAAACGTAAAATGAAAACATATTTCTGAGCACCGACGTTAACAAATGAGCAGATATGTATTAGAAACATGATATGAATCCATAGGTCCTAATTTGTTCTATTTCGTGTGAACTTGAATAAGTTGAAAACTTTCTGTAGAAAATCTTCAACAGGATTTTCTGCTTTATTTATGAGTTTTGTTTGCGAGTAGGATCACGATATTACGTATTATAATTTTCTGTGTAAGTATTCCTTGAGAACTTCGAGATTTCAATCGCGACTGAAGTGTATATTGTTTTTATTTCCTCAAGGCTATTAATATTCTAATCACACGGTTCTTACATATACCTCTTGTGGATACTGGAAAAATATTGACTATCTAGAACGTGTTAACAAAACACGTTCTAAGCGCATACCTTGCTACAAATTAAATAGGTTTGCGAGATAAATTTTACGCGTTCGTGATATTTATAATGTTTTTATTGTTGCTACGTGAATGCACATGTCTTTAATTCTATTTAAAACAATGTCATTGAATTCATTGAAGACTCATTAAAAGAGAAAAAATAATTGTTTTTTTTTTAAATACCTAGTCTGTGCGTAAATTATTGACTTCTATGAATATGTACAATAATAATTGCTTTGAATTTAGTGTTGTTATTTTAATTCTTAATTTATTTAGTTTTCCTATATTTAATTCCTATTATTTATTTTAATTTCTAATGCTCTTTTATTTTCGCTAAACGAAAGAGAAACCAGAAGTATCCGAAAAAATACATTGAAATACGTATACTATATCTTACAATTACTTACCACTTTTTTTATTTGTTTATCAACTAGCGACCCGCCCTCGCTTTGCTTCGATTCAGAAGTTTTTATTTATTCCAAATATTCCAATTTATTTATTTCAAAATTTCAAAATAAAGTATAGCCTATATTAGACACGGATAATGTAGCTTCCTATTTGTGAAATATTTTTTGAAATCGGTTCAGTAGTTCCAGAGATTACCCCCAACATACAAACACACAATTTTACCTCTTTATTATATTATTAGTAAGTATAGATTAGAATAACAAAAAATAAAAGGTAGGTATCCAAAATTCATAACATTCAATATTCATACCAAACAGTCTACCCTCACTAGCCTCATAAAGTTATCATTTACTTTTCTTAGGATTATACTCATACACACATACCTAAGTATTAATTGATATCAAAACTATATTGTAATATTTATAATTCATATAATTTACGTTGTAGTTTTATTTTGTTCCTGTTTTAAAATTAATGTTTATAACTAATATCAATGACATTGATGTGACAGAATTTTAATGGTCAATATAGGTAATCAATATGCGGATGATCTCAACAAATCTCACGGACACCTAATATATGTGAAATATGTGAAAAACAATAAGTTAGTTTACAAAGTAAGTATACATTTATAAAGTGTTATTGTTAAATGTGTTGTTAAAATAGATGCTTCGCTCATTTTGCTAACTGGCATTAGCGATAACTTTTAGCACAGTCCAGAAAAGTCTTGGACTAATAAAAATACGTACCTATTTTACACACTTTTTGCTTTAATGTAATTTAATAATTGTTTCTAAAACAAAATATTCGATAATAAAATTAAGTCTAAGCTTTTAATTTATTGAATGTAAGGATTTCGTGTGCCGCATCACCACACCCTTTCTTTATTGGCCTTGTGCCAGATTTATACCGGTTGCTTTTGCCGCAAATACTTCCATAGTATTTACGCTGCCGGCTTGACCGGCAACGACAACAGCTTTTTCACCAAATTCCTGTCACATCATAGACTATACATACAGCAATTTACTTTTTAAATTCAGGGTCAAAATACTGCAAATAGATACCTAGGTAACAGATGACGTGACGTATATCATATTAAATAAGATAATTAATTAAGTGATCATTAAAGTTGACTAATGCCTATTTTCTTAGGTAAGATATTTTTTAGACCGAAGCATCATCGTACATTTTAAAGAATGCTGTTTTTTATATTTTACCGCCTTGACATGTTTGTCTGCCAGTAGATAAAAAGCTGTAGAAATTCGTATCTTTGTTTTTAGACGTTATTTTAAATTCTTAAACTCGATTATTTTAGTTTTTAATATGAAAGAAGATTTTTTATAGAATGATTTTATATTAATTTGCTTTAATCTAATAATATTAAACTTCTATGTGAAAATAATAATAATATAGTTACATAAGAATCTTTTTGATGTAATAGAAAGCAATGCAAACATAAATTATATTATTGATATACTTACCCATTATGTTGGCCATGATTTCTGGCAAATTTCCACAGTTAAAACTCGCACCGAATCGACGTTCAGTCAGGGTGAGTGCTGTTCCGAACTAGCTTCTAGCTTCATCTTTGCTCACCGACCTCGACCGACGCCAACCATCGTAATACAAGATGATGTCATACATACTACGGCAGGAAAACAAAGTTTTATGAACCAAGTTTTAAGTCTAGTTTTAGTTCTGTGTCTAAAAAAACACTTACTGCGTTTTGGAGCGCGCAAGCTAAACGTACCCACACAGCATGTCGACAACAGCGATACTCGTTTACATAATTTTTAAATACTTTAGTCTCAATTAGATGCCTACGTTCAGGTTCGAAGGTGGGAAAAGACTTTAGGTCCTTCGTACCTACCTCAGGGACTACCTATTACATCGTTGCCGTGTTTAAAAGCCGTAACATGGCAGAAACATTTAATAACAATGTCCACAGGAAGAGAAACACATATGACCTTCATAATACATGGTCAAGGTAAACTTATTGTACAATGATGTTGATGACTAATGATTGTCTGATGTAAATAAGTGACGAGAGTAGTAATATACCTACTTTAGTATTTAGATTGGTGACGTAGTACTAGGTATCATTTATTCGTAGTACCTGCCCAGGTACCTGATGAATGATTCTATGACTCGTTGGCGATCTTCAACAGTAGGTATTACTAGTATTACTGCTCATCGTTCAATATTAGATATATCGTAATTAAATTCTAGCTTATGGATGTGGATAATTTTAACTCTAACAAGATACTGTACTCATTAAAAAAATCTCGTGGCCTGACATGATTCATTAGCGAGATAAGAGCATGTAATGTTATTATTGAACAAAACAAGGTTAACTTCAGATACATGGGTATAATTGAACAAAACAAGGTGAACTTCAGATACATGGGTATAATTGAACAAAACAAGGTGAACTTCAGATACATGGGTATAATTGAACAAAACAAGGTTAACTTCAGATACATGGGTATAATTGAACAAAACAAGGTGAACTTCAGATACATGGGTATAATTGAACAAAACAAGGTGAACTTCAGATACATGGGTATAATTGAACTAAACAAGGTGAACTTCAGATACATGGGTATAATTGAACAAAACAAGATTAACTTCAGATACATGGGTATAATTGAACAAAACAAGATTAACTTCAGATACATGGGTATAATTGAACAAAACAAGATTAACTTCAGATACATGGGTATAATTGAACAAAACAAGATTAACTTCAGATACATGGGTATAATTGAACAAAACAAGATTAACTTCAGATACATGGGTATAATTGAACAAAACAAGATTAACTTCAGATACATGAGTATAATTGAACAAAACAAGGTGAACTTCAGATACATGGGTATAATTGAACAAAACAAGGTGAACTTCAGATACATGGGTATAATTGAACAAAACAAAGTTAACTTCAGATACATGGGTACCAGGTACCCTGGGTACCCAAATCTTTTCATTACAGTATCTTAAAATGACATTTTTTAACAATTTATTTTACACATAACATGAAACAAATAAAAAGGAAGAAAAAGAAAAGATGTACAAAGGGCAAGCTTATCTCAGAGATTTCTTTCAGCAGACCTGTGAACTAGGACCTGTGACACAAAGGCTGGCTGGCATAATGCGTATGGAAAATATGTACCTATGTATAATAATTTAATAGTACAATAATATTAACTAAATATATTTATGTATTGCACATATAATATACACATATTTAATATTTTTGTTTTACATTTTCTTCCGACGTTTCTTATTTGCATTTCTTTAATTAAGCATTCCTAAATGAAGCGTTAAATTTGATTAGGTATATTGTTTAAACATGAACAAATTAAGGCAAAACATACAGACAGACGGATTTCTATGCCCTGATCTTTCTGGTTATAACAGTGAACATGGTCCGGTGCACCTAAATCGTACGAATGATTGTATCGAAAGTGAAATTTAATAACTGTACGTACAACGTAATCAAGATTCATATTCACCCAAAGCAAAGCCACCAAAACAATCAAATTTGTTTATTTTAGATCCAGCTAGATATATATTCATTTTAGATCGATCCGCGGATTTAAAGGCCTAGAACTAAACTGTTGTTTAGGTAAAAGTAGTTTAGTAGACTATTGTTTTAGGTAAAAGTAACAGTTAGGACATTCGACCATATTTTATTGTTGTATAAAAATTGTTTGCGTAATATTTGATACAGTATTTTGTCGTTTCTCTTAATAGAATATGTAGTATCTCAATCACTTCTAAAGTTGAATATTATTACCATGACATCATAACTAATTATGACTCATTCTTTTCTTATGACGTACACCATGCTATGATTTCAATGGTGGCGTCATGGATTTCGTTTTTGGTTTCGTTTTATAAAAAATAATAAACGTTCACAATTTTGATATACAGTCTGTCCGTTAGTTCATCACGGACAGATGATTGTATTCTCCGAAATATTGCAAGTTTAGTGAACCTCACCAGAAATATGATTTGTTTTACGCGGTAAAATTTGTGTCTAGAATTATTTTTTTAATTAAAACAATCTGAAAATAAACAATTTTCTTAAAAAAGATACTTCATGGCTACAACGACATTGTGTTATCAGTTTTCAGCTGAAAGGTATATTAAGCATAACTTGATATCAATTTTCAGCTGAAAAGTATATCAAGCTTAACTTGATATACTTTTCAGCTGAAAATTGATAACACATATGACGACACTTATGACACATATGAGGTCATATGACCTTTGATCTGCAATTGATCTTTTTTGTCTGGCAGAGTACAAAATTCAGTGTGTGAATTTTGCACCTGCTTTGAGAACCAACGTACCTGCCTGCTTTGCGAATATGGCCCGTTGATCTGTAAAAGATACACGTATGTATAAGTATGGGCGCTCACGCTCACGTATTAAAACATGAAGAAATTCTTTCAACAACACGCTGTTAAAACTATCCTGCGGAATCTGCAGGCCATGTACACTGGCAGCGAACTGTACGAAAGGTACCTACATAGGTACTTTAAGTAACGTTCGCAGTGATACAAGACTATTGAATGGCAAGGCCCCAAACCCTCAATAATAATAACATGGTCGGGAGCGTGTTGAATTTAAATTCTGGGTTCCGATTTTGATTCTGAATTCAGAAACATTTATTTCAGTTGTCTGCATTTAGCCTTAGTTCAGCTTTATTTCCAGTTCATGATGTCATAGGACAGTGATTGGTGGAATGCACAGTGTTATGGTCAGTGTTCGGTAGGTACACACAACATTACACTTCACTAACATCGTACCTTATTACTAGAGATATAAAAGTTATATTCACTTGCATCAAGTGTATTGGTTTAATAGTCTATCTATAGTAAGTACTTAATTGTAGAAGTGTGGGTATGTGGAGCTGATTTTGACTTTTTGTCGAATGGGATGCGGCTTTGACATTTAATACCAATTGCAAAACAGCGAATCTCTTATTTTTAGTAGAAATTTTATTCGTAACTAACTCTGTACGATAATTCTGTGTACGTTTATTTGAACAACTAGTGTACCTACGAACGACGGGCGTAATATCTCTGACGTAATGCCTTGATTTTTACCTAGGTCATATTATTGTAGTTACCTTTAAATAAAGAAGTAAGTATATGTAAGAATTTCTTTAAATGGCAACATTTTTTAAATAGTGGTAGATATTGATTGTGTGGGCTTACAAATGTACGAATCACGTAAATGTTGAAACTGACGAAAGTTATTTGGTAGTACGAACTATGTAAAAGATACTGAATTATGGTAGCTATTAATAACCATAGTTTCAGATATTATAAAATATCTAGTTTACTTTGTCCTAACTACTCGTATGTATCGTAGCCACCCTTTTTATTGTCCACTACTGCACTCCTCGCTCATGAAGTTCTCCATCTAGGATTTCGCTGATATGAAGAAATACTAAAACTAGGAGTGCCATCTGTCCATTAATATTGAAGATACCTCGTGGCAAGCCATATTACTTATGGAAGTGTGTAATGTGATTTACCTAGTATTTGGTTTACCAAACAGTTAAAAAACAGAGGGCGCCATCAGCCGAAAACCAACAAAAAACGCGCGAAGTTTATTAATCTCTCCGAAGTCATATGGATTAATAACATCAGCAACCGATGTTGCTAACAAATTACTAAAACCTACTTAGAGTGCCATCTGTCCTTCAATATTAAAGATACCTTGTGGCAAGCTATATTACATACATAGGGAAGTATGTAATGTGATTTAACTAGTATTTCGTTTACATGTTAACAGAGGGCGTAATCAGCAAAGAACCACAAAAAATGCGCGAAATTTATAAAGCTCTCCGAAATATTTACACCAGCAACGTATGTCTACTGCAGTGTAAGCATTTTCTTGATATCACAAGCGGTGGTATTGATACATAATTCACCACGCGGGCCAGTATTGATTGGTGGACATTATACAATATATGCGCCAGATTTATTTGTAACTTTCGTTGAAAACGTACTTACCTACTATTTAGCAATCTACTGCGTTTTTTTCATGGAGATAGGAAAAAAGACGTCGAAATTAGATTGTCAATGGTTAAATCTTCATGTTTTGTAAAACGAATTTCTTCAGTAGGTACCTGCACGAATTTCTTCAGTTAATTTTGACTTATTTTTGTCGACTGTTTTTAGATTTTTTTAATAAACTGCAGTTAAGGAAAGTCGTCGTAAGTGGTTTTATGGTGCCCGCCATGTAAACCGTCTCTTAATCTACCACCTACCCCTTATAAAAGACTGTATAACAACTGAATCAAATAATAATAGTAAGGCTTCCATTTTACGAGCGCAGATCAATAATATCCGGGTCTGTCCGTTACGGCGCACAAGCATTGTTGCTGGGATGCGAGGCTCGGGGTGTAGCCTCTGTGTACCCCCTAGCACTGCGCGGGGGCACGCGGCCGCCTAACGGTATGTAGTTCTTTCAGATTTATGAATTCGTATTTGTAATTTAATTCGTGTTTGTTTCTAAGAAACAAACGAAAGGGCTAGTGTCGAGGGGAAGTGTGCACGGTGAATCCTACTCGACTGGCCACATTTCCCCTCTCTCACAGAAGACTACCATAAAATGTGTTGCATTTCCCTATCCTATTTCCCTAATTGTACGTAGTGAGTAAGTAATATACGCCAGAGCCAATTCCCATCCCATCCTATTCTATTCCTCCTAATTATCTTAACCCTTTCCAAATCCATTCCTTTAAATCTCCAATGGTGGGCAGTGCATCCGGTGACGTGCCAATGTTAGTTATTCGGGCCTGACGTTGGCTCTTTTTTTTCTTCGGTATATCTAAATTCTTGTGGTCCTAGTGGCCTTTCAAGAGTCACCGGTTGTGTTTAATTTAGAGCGAGCGCAGAAGGCGCTCAGCCAGGAACAAAATGTGTGTTGCAACGACCCTAAGGGCGGAAACCGGTAAACCGGCGGAAGGAACGGACCTCGTCTTAGGGCGTTGCATTGGGGGGATACCGCGCGATCGCGAGTCGGTGAGAAACCTAACGTTGGCATGTAACGCAAATGTCCATAGACGACAGTATCCACTTAGCACCAGGTGGACTGTACGTCTTTCGCCTTCGATCCATAAAGCAAAGAGTAATTTGCGGATGTCTGTTTATATGAAGCAAACTTGTAATTTTAATTGTAGGCTTTTTTTTATATACTAGTGGGCGGACGAGCAAGCGGTCCCACGTGATGGTAAGTCCCACTGCCGGCCATGGACACCTGCAACACCAGGGGGTATGCAGGCGCGCCGCTGGCCTTGCAAAATCCTATTCACAGCTCTCTTGAAGGTACCTATTTCTTTCAGAACGGGAATTTTGGTGTATTTAATTTACGGTCATATAATAAAGACTAGATTCATAGACGCCTTATCCTTTAAAAAATCTGGAGTGGGATCTTATTAAATGATTTATTTTCACGAAAAATCTGCTAACATTCTGGGCAGATTCTTTCTTCGGGCAGATTAGACTAACATTCGTCTTTTCTGGGCGTGCTATTTAGCGTATTTTATAGGGTTCTGTAGCCATCTGTATGGTTTCGTCATGTCTGTCTCTATGTTCATATCAGCCCTTTACTTTCAAATTTACTAGAAAAATGTATGCAAACAAGTGTTGAAACTTCAAACTTTATTAGACGTCATATCGTCGAATGGACAGCTTTGCCAAAAGACCTAGTATCCAAACCAATATACTTACTTTTTATAAAGCATTGGCTTCTTTTGGAATGGCTAAATTCTTGTGGCCCTAATGGCCTTTCAAGAGTCCCCAGACATGCATCATTTAGGGCGAGCGTAGAAGGCGCTCAGCCAGGAGCAAAGAATGTGTGCAGTAACGAGCCTAAGGGCTCCCACGCCGGTAGACCGGCGGATGGAACGGACCTCGACCTATGGCGTTGCTTTGAGAGGGTACCGCGGGATTGCGAGTCGAGAAGCGCCCAGGCACGTGCCTGGTAAAAGTGTTGGCTGAAGGTCGGTGTGTGTTCACGGTGTAGCAAGGGTGACATCCTCGTTTCCGCCGGCGGAGACGGTGTATATGTGTAGCCTGTGAGTGTAGTGTAAGAACCACATTGACAGCAGTAATTTGGTCGTCAGGTAGACGATGACAATGGTAACAGGAAGGGGCATAGAGCATTGGTGGCATCGATATATATGAATACTGGTATATCATATCGATAATTCCTGGTTTATTCGATAATTCGAATAAACGATAAACGGTAACAAGTGGTCAGAAAAAAAAATCGTAGACACATAAAAGGCAATTTTATCTTTCTTAAGTCGTGCTTTTGCTGTTTGACTTGTTGAACTTGTTATAGCTGATAGGTTTATTTTATAGGTATCAAATTCTGTAGAAATGCAATTCCTCAAGGCATAGCTCACCATATAAATCTGTCATCTCTGGTCGTCGTACTTTGCTTGTGGTTTGTCCACGACGTCTTTTATATGCTCATGTATGTCGATAAAGCTGTCCATTAACTTACATGACTTTTGATGTTCAAGTATTCTCTTTTGTATTAATGGCTACGCATGGACAACATTGAGAAAATACAGTGATAAACCTTGAGAAGTACAGATTTTAAAACACCTAATCAGGAAACATCACATTACAGGTTAGTTACTAATTAAAGTAACAACTGTAGCAACTTGGACTTTACTACATTATTACTCAGTTCATTTAAGAAAAAGCAACAACCAATGTGAATTTTAAATGAAATAAGTGTTACTCGTATAGTAGGTAGGTAACTGTAACGGTAGAAAGAAATACTGTAACTGTAAAACTTGTTACTGTAAAACATTACCAAAATTCTAGGTTTTCAAGTAACACCGCATTAATTGTGAGAATGTGTTAAACCTTTAGTAGTATATGTTGGTTAAATACGTCTATTGACATTAACTCATTAAAAAAATATCAATAGGTGATTTTTTTGGTAGTGCAACGTTCCCTTATAGAAAAACATAAAAGAGTAAGAACTATTTTGCCGTTGATCAAACTAATATTTCCCAAAGAAATCTTGGACAACGTAATAAGATAAATATTTATCTATTTAAACGGGTCTTAATGCGAATGTTTACCTTATTTATTTTACTGGACGCTTCGGTTGGGTTGCGCCAACCATGGTCAAGAGCTGACTGTTAGCTCGTTAAATAGATCCGTCAGACCCGTTTAAATAGTATCTATGTGTGGAAAACGCGAAAATTTCAAAACTTATTATATAATAAGATAAATACGAGTACCTACCTATTACCGTTAAATTGGAAATAAAACTCCCTAGAAATAAAATTCTGAAGTTCGTTTAATTTTCATATAACGTAACACAGGTACCTACTGGTAGATATCTTTTTTAACATGAAAATATACTCGAATTAATAATGCCTTACCTCACTGGAATGCATGCATTTTATCCTAATGCATTTAAAATTGTAAATCGCGTCTGAATAAATTTACTACGTAGGTACATGTAAATGTAACGCAACGTAATCTAACTTATCGCAACGTTATCGTTTTTTTTATTTTTTATAGACTAGTAGGCGGACGAGCAAGCGGTCCCACGTGATGGTAAGTGTTACCGCCGCCTATGGACACCTGCAACACCAGGGGGTATGCGGGCGCGCCGCCGACCTTGCAAAATCCTATTCACAGCTCTCTTGAAGAACCGAAAGACCTCTTGAGGCAGTTCGTTCCACAGCCTACGGGTTCGCGATATAAAATAATTTTTGGAGCGAACAGTGCGCGACACCTCCGTATCGAGGAAATGCGGATGGACCGCACTTCTGTGACGGGAGGTGCGGTTGTAGAAACCCGAGGTGAGAATTATATTAAACAGTTCTTCAGAGCATTCCCAATTGTACAGGCGGTAGAACACACAGAGAGACGCAACGTCTCTCCGAATGCTGAGGGGTGCTTTCAAAAATAGCGTACTGGTAGCTATATTTTATTTTTAATATAAAAATGTACTCGAATTAAAAACTTCATTTTTGTAGTCGTTTTAAAAATGCCATATACCTACCATGTAGCGGCTGGGGCGGATTGAGCGGCAGCTGTCAGTGCACGCGCACATTCGACAATAGCGACGATCAATGAACCCGCGACCCCTCTATCTATACCCGTCCCCCTACCCCGCAATGTCAGGTACAGACTCCGTTTTTTGCCACCGGGGAGCACAGCTGCTGAAATCTTTTCACGTAAGGCGACAGAACAGCTGATTTCTGTCGAAGATATCATCATTATGTGTAAATAAATGTAAATACCTGGCCGCGTTCTGTATGTCATCGTCTTTCTCTAGTAATCGGTGGCGGTCTAGTGCGATAAACGGATAGGATGTATATGTTTTCGCCCGATTATTTTTATTTAGTGGTGAACCTTGAAAGACAGCAGTGAAGGAATATTGAGCAGTAAAGAGGCTAAGTCGATGATATTGTATGGGAGTTTGTTTCCCCACGATGTTATAATACACCACTGAGCTAGTGATAATTTAAAATTCGAACATCAGTGGTAAGGACCGGGGCTTGAACCAACGATATTACGAATGAGAGTCGAGAATAGATACCCTTAAACTCTCCGCTAGATATCACCGCTCTCTTTGGCTTTCTGCTAGGCTACCACACGTGGAATAGTCGTAGTCTCATAGTTATATCACTTGCTTTGTGTGATTACAACAATGGTCTTACATATGTATAGTGTTTAGATATAATATGAGTCTCGTTAGGGAAGTGTATTTTTAAAAATAATTTAAATTCAATTAGAAATAAAAAATGTAGAATTATATAAAAATAAAATCATATATCCAAGGAGATTAAAAACATACATATTTATACGTAAGTTCACCTTATTCGAAGTACTCGTCCAAATTATAAAAACCTTGTGATATTCAAAATGATTTTAATTCGTAATAAATTGTGAAATCATTTTCATTTTTTTTAATATAATTTAGCACCTTATTGCATACGAGTATTTTAATCGTTATAATATTGTATGTGCCTGATCCAATAATATGTGGTTCTGTTAACGGTAGAGCCATATTAGCTCTACCGTTAACTATTAGTCCCTGTGTCTATGGGACCCCAAAGTAAATTATCTTTTGCTCGTGAAAATGTGTTTTCGTGGTTTTTTACATATTTACTTATATCAAAAATGTCACTTTTACTGTATATTGGCCGTATATAAAATGCCGTCTGCAACTCTCCTTTTTGTGTATGTTTAACAAGACCGTAACACATTTTTTTTCGAGTAAAAATAGTTGATTAACGTCAATAAAAATGTACTGTTACCCTACAGAACCCTTTCCATAACTCAACCATGCATGTGCCTAAGTGCAATAAGCACTAGTTTCTGTTTTTAAATCAGTGTATTTCATTAATTCTTTATGTTTTTTATATCGATATCAGCCCGTGGAGCATTGTTCGCACTAGCGATAGTCTGTAATACATATAAAAACACATAAGAAGAAGAAAAAAAGATGTATTGTCTGTCTTGTCAAAACATATTCGTAGTTCTATTTATGACTAAATCTTACTACTGCTAAGTATTTAATTTTTGTTATCTCTTTGTAATTATATCACACTAGCGACCCGCCCTCGCTTCGCTTCGGTTTATAAGAGCTTTATTTTTCATTTTTTTTTTAGATTTCAAAATAAAATATAGTCTATATTAGACACGGATAATGTAATGTTGTGAAATAATTTTTGAAGTCGGTTCAGTAGTTCCAGAGATTACCCCCAACATACAAACACACAATTTTACCTCTTTATTATATTAGAATAGATAACCAGTCAAATAAAATTACGTGCGAGTAAGAGCTTGTCTCTCATGCTATAATATTCTGTATCCTCCATCCTTTGCAATCCTAATTCGCAATTCTGATATCTAAATCCCCTTAAGTAGGCAGCGCTTTTATGAACCTGTAGGTATGTTATTTCTATTTGATTCATGTACCTATTGTAGATATCATGTGCGATAGTAACCATTTACCGTTACAACTTTAAATTCGTTCTATAAAAAGATATAGATTTTGAAAACTTATGACGTTATAGATTTTAATTAACAAATATAACATTGAGCAAATGTAGAGGAAGCGCTCGGTGGGACATATTTCGCTTTAAGAACAATGGCTTTCCCACAGCGCGGTAGCTACTGAGGCTTCCTGCCGTGCGATACGAGACCACCAGTGATCGGAGACCACTATTGTATTAACGTTTAACATATCTGTCGATCGCTTCGTTGATCGTGATCACTGAGACAATTTTAAAGAATTAATTAACATGACAGCTTGTATAAATTAAGAATTATTTTACCGTTTTAGGAAATGGTTTAAACTAAAATATCTACAGACGAAGCGATTTGTTGTTCCAGATAATATATACATTTGCTAATAGATTCGTTGGTTTAAATACCGACGGATGTATTTTACTCACCCAATATATACCACAAAACGGGGATTTCTTTATATACAGATTTTTTTTAATATACAGAAAATAATCCGGAGATACAAAAGAAAGAATAATGCTTATTTTATTATCACCTGTTATAAAATGGATGTTAATTATGTAGGATGTAACTTTCTTGTTGGTTTTGCGCTAGTTACTTTCATAGGAAAGCAAAAGGAGGTCACAATGCGTAGGTAATCTGGTGTCTTAATTAACTTTTTCTAAATGTAGTTCATGCTCCATTTCGTTTCTATAACTAAAATTACATGTTGGTAAAAATGGGAACTCTATTTAACAAAATATAAATAGACACAATAAAAAATAAGACAACAGTAATAAAATATGAAATATACAACAAATTAGGCGGATACTGTAAAACTGTAAACTGTAAACAGATAAGAAATGTGAAAATAGGTAGGTACTTCACTTCGCAGTGGATGATATTTTTTTTAATATTTTTTCCAGATATTCCCCAATATTGTTCTTGATTTGAAATCTTTACTTTCTTTCATACGTTCATTCAGCGTATATATCTACTTATGATCCTTGCATTTTAACCCTTTAAGTGACCTAAATTGGTTTTAAGTAATGACAACGACGACGAAAAATTTGACATAACTTATCGTGGACCAACAGTGATAACGAGGTATATCATTATGCGTGAGTGGAGGGTAGCAGGCAGTAGGGCACGCAACGCATGTGGCCAGGCAGCAGCCGACGCATCTGGTGGCGGGAGGGGCGCGACGACGGGGGCTAAAATTAGTACTGGAGCGCCACGTGCGCTACGAGCATCACTCAGTCCGCGTTCAACCACCACAACGAACGCTCGCCTACATTTATATTTAGTGTTTATATCCTAACCTACACGCTCGTGTGCAGAACTGAAAAGCGCTACAGCGCCAGTGAGTGTTTGAACCTTGCAACGGTGGCCGGCGCAACGGAGGCGGTACAAGGCATGCTGATGGCGGGCGCGTTGCCTGCCGAGTCCGAGGGGCTGCTGGCACTAGGCGCGCTACCTGGCCAGAAAGACACCACTTGGACGAAGCTATTCGTCGGCGGACTCCCATACCATACCACGGATAAGAGCTTGCGAGAACACTTCGCTGTTTACGGGGATATCGAGGAGGCAGTCGTGATCACAGATAGACAAACGAGCAAGAGCAGAGGATATGGATTTGTAAGTAAATGCTTGCGACGTGGGTACATAATATATAAAAAAAGATTTTAAACAATTGGTTTTTACATCATTTTATAAATTATTAGCAGCGGCGAGATATTTTGCTGAAATAAAAGCAATGTGTTGTAAAGTGACACGTAAATTTCAGTATGCTCGCGCGCAGTTCACGTTGCTTTTGAAATGGCAAAAGTATCGCACGGTAGCCGCGTTATCGCACCTCAACTACTTGTAATGCATACCCAACCCAGTGACTACAAATACATAGGTATGATAACACCACACCAACGTATCGCAAAATTACATCAAACACGGAAGTCGTTTTTCAACGCTGTTTTACCCACCTTTATAATTGAAGATCTGACATTACATTTGAATAAAAATCAAGGTTTCTACAAAGTTTGATAAATATCAGTGCAGAAACGTTTAGTTTACAGGGAGTTATTTTAATTCCTTTAGTTTAGAGAGACCATGGCAGCGCTATTAACTGAACATCTCTTGTGTATCTTAAACATTACGAGTAAGAAAGAGTATGACATCTATTTATACACAACATGGAGATAAACAACAACAGTATTCTGAGCATTTTATCCGCTTAAAATCTGACAGTGTTCCTCGTCGACAATCAATTACATGATGAATGCATTTTGCATTGTAATAATGTTCAAATTAAACCTTGATGCCATTTTTGATAATGTAGAAAATGATCAAATGCTATTAATGATTAAATTGTTTTATCCACACAACGTTAATATAATAAAGTTGAGGCTTTTTTGTATGTGTGAGGCTCGTGGGAAATGAATCACAACCCTATTTTCAATTCGTGCAAGGGTAGGGTGAGCCTGAGGGAAGAACACGTCGCGTTGCACCCTCCTTGTGACATCCAAATGACTGTAATAAACGAAATGCGTCGTTCGCAACACTTTGTGACGATGTCTGTTTGCCGAATAGTTTTATTTCATATCTAATTTCTAAATAATTTCTCTAGTTTATATCCGACTCAATGATAACACTGAAAAAAGTAGGGACCATGATAGTACTTCTCTAAATGCGCGGACAAATTCTTAGAAAAGTAAAACAAATATTGGATATATTTAAAAGTGATTAAAACGATTAATCTTATAAATACTGAGAATGTTGAAACAACAATCTTTTGAAGTTCCCTATAAAATTGATGACGCAAATGCCGTAACTCTAGTCACAGGTAGGTACCATAATTTTACAAAATTTTGAACACCACTTTGTGTTATCGTTTTTCAAAGTTGAAACAATTATTGGGCGACAAAGACAATATTATTAACCTATGTGACATTCATAAATGAAAATCCAAGAAGATTTTTTATGAATAGTAAACAGAGATCTATTAACCGAATAGATTCTCAAAATCATTAAAAAAAATATTTTAATTTTTAAAAAATATATTTTAAACTATTGTTCAAAATGATACCATTATTTTAAAGTATAATCATTAACGCGTATGTGCCAGTATAGTGTTATATAAAAGGTATCCAATCACCATCTTCCAATAGGTTTAAATCAATATCGCATATTAAGACTTCATAGGGCTCAAGTCCCTTTCTTATGCCCTATAGTTACATAATTCAAAATAGTGCTAGAATGGATCCGGCTTGCTTGCGTGAGCCAGCCCGTACGGTATCAGGTGACGTTCTTTTGTCATGAACGAGTACTTCATCACGTCCCGTGGCGTGTCACATCCTAGCGAGTATGTAGTACAAACCGCATTTGAGTCTCAATATAATAATATATCTCTAGGCTAGGTCAAAACCTGTTATCCTCCGTGAAGGCTTCAATGATTTTCAATGAAGAAACTTAAAATTTCTGTAAATTTCCATTCTTCACAATATCAATATTCATAGGTATATGAAATTGCTATATTAATAAGAGGCACCACAAAGTTTACCATAACTAAGTGTCATTTTATTTTATTCATAATAAATGAACATTCAATTGAACGTCATAATTATTTTATATTCTTCTCCTCATTCCTTTAGCGTTACAATCCTTTGTGGGTCTTCGCCCGCTCCACTATTCTTATCCAACTGCCTCCATTCCTTGTCTCCCCCCTCCATGCTGTAAATTTTCCTATCTGTCTTAGATCACCAAATCAACCATTTTATATTATTGTAAAGATGATATTGTAAGATTAGCACTATGTCCATAATATCATCTTTACGAGGTAATTGTGATTGATTCGTTGCACTACATTTGTTGAATAGTAAATACTGTCATTGTTCTCAAATTATTGCTTTAACGAGGGATCAAAAAATTTTGATATCATACTGATAATGTCGATAGAATGTGAGGTTTTGATTGGATTAATAAGGACATTAATTAATATGGACTTTAATGTATGAATTTAATAAAAGTTAAATCGAATTGATTTGTTTTTATTCTAAACGGAACAATAGGTACTTATTGGGTAGTCCCATTTAGTGATTGATTATTTTTCCTTAAATGTCAATAGTTCCAAACCCTGATATGTGAATGTTCGATACATAGTCCTTAATCATACTTAAAGCATACGTTAATTTTAATATGCTTGCTTGTTTAATGGCATTTTATTTGTTTTTTTTTAATTTCACTTTCATTTGTCCTTATTAGCTATACCTACATATACACATTTTGATAATGAAATTGAACGATATAGTGAAATCATTAACTTCTGTTTTAATGGATGAATTTTATGATTGAAATATATTATTGATTGCTGTCTCCGATTACCATCAGTGTGTATGCTCGTGACTAAGAAATGAAATGGTGGTTGATTTATATTTTGTCCATAAAAATACACATCGATTATTTTATTTCAGAGACATGTTAATATTTCTGTAACAAATGTTGTAACATAATAGTTAACCCAATTCGTTGCCTTTGTGTATTTTTTTTAATCAATATAGTCAGTCATCAATGCTGTACGTGAACTGTATCGAATCTTCTTCACGTAAAGAATCTTAACCATTTAAAATATTATTATACTTACTACTAGCTGCAAAAATCGTTTCTTGGAATTTGAGCGGTTTCCTGTATAAAGATTAACAATGGCTATTACTTATTTTGTTCAGCTCCGTGAATAAAGTACGAACCAAAAACACCTCATCTATGTAAAAATGTATTTAATGAGGGGAAACAGTGCCGTGTAATGTGTCGGGTGCCGTGTAGTGTATAGGTAGAATAGCATCACCTTCCCGCCTTCCCGTGGGCGTCGTGTCGTGGCTACTAAGGGATAACAAAGCCGCCGCTACCACAAGCGCTGAGGAACGCGATCACCTTTAAAACATTGAATTCGCCAAACCAACGCGAACGTGGCGTTTTAAGACCATATATCCCTTATGTACAAGACGATGTCCAGAACGAGGCCCATGTCCTGCAGTGGATACCTACTGAAACGCCATAATTAAACGAGCAACAGAAAATATTCAATGGCAACAAATGTAAAGGTGGGATTTGTTTTATATTCTCTGATGACTATAAAGAAATAGGAGACCTGCCAACCGAAACTCCTTAGATTTGTGATGACATTCTTAGTCATTTTTATTTTTTTTATTAGTTACCCAACAGCGATAACATTGTAAGTATATATAAATAAAAATTAAAGTTAAAAACCGAGGCCAATAGAAGGTTACACTACATTTAAACATATCTATTAGTAAACATATTGAGGTGACAGCTAGCTGCACTCGCTCGTACCCGCTCAACACAAAACCATAATACGAGTACGTAATACCGACCTACGATACTATCTACAACATCTTATATTACACATATCTTAATTCTATGTGCATATGTAGATATGTATATTCATATGTGTGTGTGTGTGTGTGCGCGCGCGTGTGCGTTTGTGCCTGTGTGTGAGCATGACCTTCTTCGATTTGGGTGGTGGGTGGGTATTTAAAATTATTTATTTCAGGTATTCAAAAATAATTTGTTTAAATAAAAGTATTTTATATATACATATATACTTTATACAGTTATATAATACTTGTAAAATTTCCAACTTTCAATTTTGTAAAAAGTCGCATTATCTCAAAAACTAGAAGCGATATTGTGGTCCTTCTTCTCAGATTGACACATTTTGACTAAAATTGTTCAAACATATTGACACTTCTACAATAAGTTTCAATGGTTACCTATAAAATAGTACAAGCTGAAACTGTTCTTAAATGATGTCAATTTCCTAATTCATCATCATTATTTTCGATTATTTATCGCTAAATTAACGATTGAACTTACTAATGAAAAGCTTTGTTAGGAAGATAATTAAGAAAACTATGATGCAGCAGACTTTATAACTATAGTTGTTAAAGGCGTGGCGGGAGAACGCGTTTGTAAATCAACTGACGAGGAAACGGTTGGGCGGTGCGATTTTAGGCACGCCTCTCTCACCTCTTGCCTCTTCCTTCGATAAACAATACAACTTTTCAGTGTTTAAATATACAGTGTCCAAGTTGCTAGAAATAGATTAATTCACTATTCTTTTTATAATTGCATTTTTTCATAATCACTTCACATTTTATCAATGCCTATACCTACATATCTGTCTAATACTTAAATTGAATATGTCCGTGTCACTATATACCTACCTAATACTGATGGTATGTCTAAATAAATAAATACAACTCTATAAACCTACTGTTGAAAATTAGGTAGGTATAATCTTCCTTCTCATAACCAGACAATTGTTAAGGTTAGGTGCTGTCAACAAAATTTTATTATTATTTGTAAACAATTCATTTTTAAATGACTTCAATTAATTATTGTTCATTTACATAGTAACCTTTTGTCCGCGGCTTTGCTCTCGTAGTACATAATATACCTACTAATGTTGTCTTGTACTAAATCCTTCCGAGCGAAATAACCTATATGTACCTACGATAGTAGAAACCACATCAAAATTCATACAGTAGAACCGAAATCATAACCGAACAGACATGCAGGACTGACGTCGCGTTTATGTTTGAGGGGAAGAGAGTTCTAAAATCGAACCGCTTGCACAGTAACGAACTAAGAATAGGAAGAAGAATGGTGGAGAGGAATAGTAAGAAGGTTATTAGAATAACGAACTTTTACTTCTACTTTTTCTTCTTTGGGTTGATGGCAGTATTCGAAGTCGACTCGAGCGCAACGACTATTTAGCCAATATCAAGTGAAAATGAATTTCTATTAAAGATGAATTTAGGAGTCATCTCGAAAATAAAGCCAAAATAGCCACCAAAAAGCTCGGTGTGTTTTATGGAGTGAAGCGGTACTATACTCCGTGGCGACATCTGACGCGTTATAAAACATGGGTTAGGCGCCATATGGAGTAGCTACTGCTTACATCTCTGGGCTGGCCCACCGAAGTATCGACTCCAACCAATTGTCACAAGTGGTTTAGAACCCCTCAGCGCGTCCGGACAGACGTTGCGTCCCTCTGCGTGTTCTACCGCCTAAGTGCGTTGCATTCGCGTCCAAAAACCGGTTTGAACCGCGAACCCGTAGGCTGTGGAACGAACTGTTTCTAGAGGTTTTTCATTTCATTTTTTTTTAGGCGGACAGGCCTCATTTATCTATAAAATTGTAGTTTAAAAAAATATATATTAGTGATCGGCGCTGACTTCGCTCAGGTGGCATAACCCTTGGAATTTCCTAGGGAATCCACAAACAGCTTAAAGCAATGGCCAACCGATGGTACACACGATTACAAACCTTTTTGGGTTCTTAAACGAGTTATTTAAGGTGCTTTTAATGTTTATATTCATTGCTGTAACTTAATAAATGGGTTTGTTCTACCAATTTACCTATATTTGCGGTTAACGCTACCTAACCGCTTATTGAATAAATTGATAATGAAATGCAAAGGAGTTTGTATTTGTGCGAATGCTGATTGGCCGACACTATGTACGAGTAAGTATATTAGTTGTTTAGCTTCGTAAAAGTCAAAATCGGTCTAGTAGTTTCTGAGTTGAAATGTTACATATAAATAAAAGTCCTGCGACGCGTACATCGGAAACGCAAACTCTTGCATACCGTCAAGTGCAGAAAAGTTGCGTATCTGGGTCACGTGCTAAGGCATGAAAGATACGAACTTTTGCAACTAATTCTGATGGGCAAGATTGCCGGAAAGAGGCGTGTTGGTCGCAGGAAAAAGTTATGGCTGCGTAACATACGGAGTGAACTGGCATCGCCAGTGCTGCTCAACTGTTTCGCCTCGCGAGAGACACGGCAAAATATTCGGAGCCAAACTTCACTAGTTGGAGAGACACTACAAGAAGAAGAAGAATATAAACAAACAGTCTCCCAATAATATTATAAGTATAGACCTGAGTTGCTCACACTAGTTTAGAAAATAATTGAAATAATGGTTCACGTTACAAATACAAAATAACAGGTTTAGCACACATGATTTCGTTATCGCTTGCCGTACATAACTTTAATCTGTACGGTTTAATAAACAGTGGTCGAGTCGTAAAGTCGATTAAAACTGCAGTAACAATGCACAACTTTCAATATTTTAACGTAAAATTACTTTGTTTGTTAAACACAATATTGGAATAGTTATATCTATTCTTTGTTGTATAAAGAGAAATGTAGGTACTAACTGACGGACTCATCAATGTCGAACCGAAACAGCTCAAATAAAAATATGAAATTTGGTCAGTAGCTTCCTTTTATGACGTGAAGATTCACTAAGAAGGGATTTCTGGAAATTCAAGCCTTAAAGGGATGAAACGGGGTATAAAAATTTGTATGGGAAAAAATGTGCGATGGTATTATAAACTTGAAAATTTTCAAGTATTATAAATATAACTATTCTACTATACCTACAAATAAACCTTAAGATTGGTTTTGTAGAGTCGTCTCTGTCGTAACGACACACGACAGACACGACGCTCTACAAAATCAACTCTACTTTCGGCCGCAGTGTACATCTAAAAATTATTTATTAATCATTTATATAATAAAATATATAATACTTGTATAATAAATAGACATACTTTACATAAGAATATGCATAGATTAATGGATATATATAATTATACATACCTATATATCTATATTTACCTTCACTTGTTAGTTTAACTTCACACATTACTCTTACACCACCTTATATACCTACATTTATTTTTGAGACCGTATAAACAAAAATAACAGACAATTTGTATTAAACAATTGCAGATAATCAACAAGAGTGCTGACTGGTTTATGTTTTTATTTTGCACTTTTCAAATGTAATCAGGGTTTATTACCGTCGGGGGTTTTATCAATTCTTTGTCTTTTATCACGTATTTTGTGCCTGTCCATTCCTTCATTACAAAAAAGGCCATTTAAATTTTCAATCGCGCTAACGTCAGACCTTCTCTGGAGGTCATCAGATATTTTGCTTCAGTTGTGTTTGATCGGCTTACCATACGTCTAAAAATATATTACATATATTACCCAGTTTACGTTGAGCTCTAAGGTTTAACGTTATGTCGTTGGAAGTACCTGGTGATGACACGTGTGGAGGGGAAGTGGTAGGTCAGGTAGGACTGGTCAGTCCGGTTGTGGAAATGCGAGGTGGCGACCCGGGGCTCACGCATGTATTACAATGGGTAATGTCGTGCCGACGACGTCATTCTGCATACAACTCATTCTACATACTGTATTTAAATGAATCAATACGAAATTTCACAATGAAAATGTTCTATTATATTGGAGGTTTTGACCTTCATTCGGTAGATTCTTATCATTTATGTAAAATTATGATTGCTTCATGTGTGATTTGTAGAACTAATGAATAGAAAACGACACGTAAAAAACGTAGGTATCTTTTGATAACGTGCTGCAATAAATGGATCAGTAAATATTTTATTTTTACTGACATTATGTGGTATCATATTTTAAGTCAGATTGCAAAAAGTAACACAAAATTCTGTTTTTATAACTAGTTTCTTGCATATATTTTGGTCGTCAAATGAAGTAGTAGGCACCGGCTATATTTATTGCTTTCATTTATCATCAGTTTCTATAGTCCGTGTGATGTCGGCAGGGTTTAGAACAGCACCACCGCCATTTCTTTCCGCGGCTGTCGTAAAAGATGACTGACGGATAACAAAGCGGTTACCACAAGCCCCGGGGAATAACACCATCTCTTAAAAAGTGGACTCACTCGCCAACCCGCTTGGCTAGCGTGGCTTTTAAAGGCCTTATATCCCTCGTATACGAGACAATGTGCACGAGGAGGCCCATGTCCGAGGATGCAGTGGATACTGAAAGAGCTGGTTGCATTATATTGCATTCTATTGTTATGTTAGTTATCTTGGAAAACTAACGAGCAATTGTTAGTTGTTAGTGCCCGGGTTTTGTTAGTGCCCGGGTTTTGTGCATCGGAGAATTAATGTCTATTTAAAGACAAAGAAATAATTGGGAATCTATTAGTGTTTGCCTTTGTTGTGTTTGTTTACCGCATTTTTAATGCCTTTGCATTACAAAGCATTTTTAAATTATAATATACCTAGATAGGGAATGTTTTTTTTTTATTCGAGTTAAACCTAATACCTACTGGATCGTTTTTAAAAATTAATTCAATTTTTTGGAAGCGTAACTAATGCAAATGAAAATAGGCTATATTTGGGCAATAAAACCCTACTTTATAATATTTAACGTAGTAACATTTTTCCAGGTGATAATGGGTGACCGGGCAGCAGCTGAGCGAGCCTGCAAGGACCCCAACCCAATCATCGATGGTCGGAAAGCAAACGTCAACCTCGCAATACTTGGAGCCAAGCCTAGAGGGAATCTAGCGCCTGGTAAGTGCCTTATTTACTACTGACTTTTTACCAGCGGCTCCGCCCACGTGTTATACACAGGTACATGTTAAGATCAGTGTAATTAATTGTAAGTTAATAATAATTACGGGTAATAATTAATGCAAACTAATTATTATTACTGCTATCCAAATTACTCTGAGAGTGCTTATTATTTATCACTATAAGGATAATATCTCGCGTGAGCATTGCCATGCTGATCGCCAACCTCCATTAGAAGAAGGCATCACAAGAAGAAGATAAGAATAATATCGAAGTACAGACATAGATTTTAAAGTAGGTACCAATCTCAGATCAAAGTTTGGGTTGATCTATGGTATCAATACGGATTCCTATTATTGTAGATACAAGCAAAGCCAAACTGATTTTTTGTTAAACATAACACATGATCCCTTTTTTGTCTGCTCCGGTCGACAGCGTGTAGTCGACAAAAAAAAAATCTTATTCGTAAGTTTGCGCCGTGTGTGGACACCAGTACTTACTCCGAGGGGGTCTGTACATGTGGTTCCAACAAAACATTTGTATATTGAAACCTTGTACACCTACTAATAATTATATTTTGAATAACCTTATACACATTTAAAACTCAATGATTTAGCATCCCGTTGACAATGACTGCACCACGATGTTTGCACTTAACAATTGCAACTGGTCAACAGTATTAGTATAACAGTACGCAGTTATTCTGTACAATCAATATTAATGTATTTATAAATGATTTACTGTCATACTAAAGAAACATCTAGCGCTCAACGCTCGAGCGCTGAGTGAGCGCATTTTAACCTTTAAGCGTTAAACGCCTACTTATAGCCCAATTTTTTAACGTTTGATGGTCTTGAAGAATATTGCGTTTCCCACTTTTTATTATAATTATTCCCCAATGGACGTATGAGTTTCCTGTTGTGTATTCGTAAGATCACTAATAGAAAACTTCTGCAATCAAATATCAATAACTTCTATGGCAAACGTATATCGATACTTAGCACCATACCTATTAAATAATTTATCGAACAATGTTAAAGAAAAGGTTAATAAAAAAAAATGTCAAACATGTAGGTACTTAAAAGCACTTTATTAGTCATCACTAGAATAATTAAGCAACCTGTATATCGCTTGGCAAACAATGTACAATTGCAATAATAATTATCGCAACACATTTTTTTGGCTCAGTTTTTTAAAGTTTAAAGTAAATACGCCGCACATATCCAGTATATATAAACATGGTAGCGGTAATATATTTTTACTCGTGAAACAATAGTTTACAACTATCAAGAGGACGGGCATTACATATGGCTTTAACACATTTCCTTTGCGCTTTAAATGCTCTATTGAAGTCTACAGTTTACCCACAGATTGAGACTATACCTTAGTATTGAAGCAACATAACCGTGATATGCTGTAACTGCTGTTTCTGCTGTTACCATTTTGCTTATTCTCCTTAACACATAAATTAATTTGTCTAATTTATTGCAAAGTTTATCGATATATACAGTGTTTGTCAATTGTTGTGCCTAAAATATCGTAGACTCTACTAAATCTATATGATTATTTTTATAACTTACATTTAGATTTAAAGCTTTGCTGTTATACCTATGTCTTAAATTGTATTTTTTTTATTTTCACCATATTTATACTAAGATCATTTTTTCCAACCAATCCATAACATCTTTTAGACTATGAATAATCTCTGACTGCTGTGACATGAATAATCAGTTTTATTATTACCTTCCATGATTAAAATACTGTCATCACTCATCAGCAAATAGGACACACTTATGCTTTGTAGAATTAGGTAAGTCATTAATATATAATAAAAACAAAAGTGGGCCTAAAATACTCCCTTGTGGGACACCACTTTTATTGTGACAATAATCTGACCTGTAGGTGACTTTATTATTATGTTTGGAAACTGATGTTACTTTTACACATTGTGGCCTTAAACTCAAATAACTTTCTATCCAGTCCCAAGCTCTACCCCGTATACTTACAAGCTCTACACCATAGTTGTATACGGGGTTGTTGTATACCAGATCAAATGCCTTTGACATATCTAGAAATACAGCAGCAACAGGCAATTTGTTATTTAAACTTTCCGTAATTTCTTTAAATTAGTGAAAAACATAAAGCGGTCATAAAGTAACTTAATAGCAGTAATCTTGAAGTAGATATCTGTGCACAACAGGTTTCGATTATAGTTGTTTCTAGATATTGGAATATCTAGGAAATAATTATTTGATACAGTACGCTCAAGTAAGAAATGTGCTATTGATAAAATATCGTATGTGAGCGTTTGTTACGATTTGATTAGATTTCTGTGGATATTGTATACGATAGCACTGATAAAATTCATTTAACATTTATCTTTGAGTGCGGCGACTCTTGATATTAAATAAATATCAACCATAATTCAGTTCAGGTACTCATGCCATAAATTAAGAGTTAGAATTTGACATAACATCCTATAACATTCAATATAATCTAATTAGAGGAAAACACAAATCATAAAAAAGTTTAAATATATTGAAAATAGGAGTATATTGAAGTACTAACGGTGCCAGTTAACTCTAAGGTTTTGCGTGAACCTTAGAACGATTCCCGTGGGAACTCTATAACGGATCCAAATAAAATATACCCTATATGTTAACCCAGGTTATAAGCTATAATTACGCCAAGTTTAATTAAATTCTATCTTGTGGCTTTTGCGTGATGCGCGTTCAGACCGACAGACAAAAAATCTAAAAATGACTGTTTTCCTTTCTGTATCGTTCGTAGGTCTACTGCAACGATTTTTTTTAAAAATGTTTCTTGTACAGACACGGCTCTGTTACGATTTTATTTATACTTATACTTATCCTTGTATGCTTATTTCACATCAGTTATCTATTGATGTGGACGAAGTAGTTGAATAAAGATTAGTATGTCTTAGACCAGTGGTCGTCAAACTGCGGTCCGCGGGCCGCTTGCGGCCCGCGGACGATATTTGTGCGGCCCGCGACAAAGCAAACAATTTTAGTAGATAATTTCAAAATATGATTTTGCACATGAAGTTAACTAAATAGAAGTACGCGGGTAGGTATAAACTTCCTCCTGTTCTTTGTGTCCGTTAATTATATGCTAGTTAGTTCATTGAGTTGGCAAATAAAGACTTCACATTGGTCACAGGTAGCAATTGCTATACAAAATCTATGGGGCAATCGCATTTTGACAGCTCATAAAAAATATGTCAATTGATTGGTGGTGTCAACTAAAAAATCCAAGAATGTGCGGCCCGCAGTGATACCTCACGTTGTCCTATGTGGCCCTTGACCAGAAAAGTGTGACGACCACTGTCTTAGACTATTAAGACAGTCTCTAAATTCATGCAGAATTTCTTTACGTCGGGTGATGTACCACAGTGTTTTATTGTGCTGCTTTGTTTAACTGGACAAATTTAGCAATTGAGCAGTGTGGTCAGACAGTGCGAAGTTCAAAATTTCACTTTTACTACAAGTATACCTATTGTGTAAAAAGTGATCAATTCAAGTTTGACTGCACAGACGAGTTGGTTCGTTTATATTTAATTTATGATTACATCCCAAAAGTAAACTTGTAAGTTTTGCCGTCTTATTAGGTTTCAAGATGTCAGTCAATGTTGAAATCCTTTAGGACGTTGACTTTAGGAAAAATGTTAAATCCCTTTTCATTTTAAGAGTGACACATTCTAATAACGAGGTTATTACGAGCGGCATTGTTTTTATTACAGGAATAAAAAATGGCTCAAAATGTCGAACCGATCTTATAGGGAGTGACATAAAAGTAAATTTTTTCCACGACTTTCGTTGAAACTATACTATCAACAATTTTATATAACGACATGCAGTCGCGTTGGGTACGTCTTGTTTGGAGTGAGTTTCTTCAGACGTTTTTCATAGGAATTTTAATCTATATACTAATACTAATAAATAATAATAAAGAGGTAAAATTGTGTGTTTGTAGATATGTTGGGGATAATCTCTGGAACTACTGAACCGATTTCAAACATTCTTTCACAAATAGGAAGCTACATTATCCGTGTCTAATATACTTAGGCTATATTTTATTTTGAATTTTGTAAAAAAAAAATTGAAAAAAAAAACAAACCGAAGCGAAGCGAGGGAGGTATAATAAATATAAATAACAATCTCTCTTTGTCTGCTTGTTCGTTTACGCTAATCTCGGGATGCGCTGAACATATTTCATCGCGGTATTCATTGCTAAATAGCCCATAAGGTTTTTGAGTACCTACTTTTTATCAAAATTCGTTCACTGTTTATAAAAATTCGTTTGGATCCATATGGATAATTTACATCTACATATAATCTATAAATCTACATCTAAATATATCTATCTAGACACAAACTAATAATTGACGAATTGGAAATCAAGTGTCCAAGCGGGCGAGACCACTCTTAGTCATATTCTATTTTCCTCATATTGTAGAGATATTGGATCCGTTGGCCAACACTACGACCCCTAATTTTAATCCTTCCATCAATATACGAGTACTACGTAGTTGTATTCGCCGATCCCCTATCGTTCGACTCCTCATGATTCATCTCCATGTTATTTTTATTATGTATGAGTTTATACCGGCATTTTGTGAATAATTGCGTAGTTTTAAAGTCGCAGTATAATTTATCTCATGTCAAAGTTGTGCTTAATTAGGTAATTGCTACTATTTTTATATTTATTTTACTTTTGATTCTTTAGCATTTCTTCATTATTGTGGCAAAAAAGATAAGATTCTATTCTATTTGCTTTCTTTTCTATTGCAGGCACTTCTAATTTTTCTTCAGAATTCCCTTTAACAAGTCCATGACAACGGAATGAACTGACTGAATCGAAAGAACGACAAGAATAAATGAGGGCACATTCGTTTGCTGTTTAAGCCTCTCCTTATATTATAATTCTTGAAGATTCCACCAACCTCATCTTTTTAGGCGATTTATTTTCATATGTGCCCATCTTTATGCTAATTATAGTTACCTCAAATCTAGAAAGGTAATCATTGAATAATATATCGCCCATTTATTGCAATACCTACTATCATACATAAGTCATAACTCAAAACGTGATTTTACAGGAGGCAGTTTTAACTTGCTGTATTTTAGTGTCAAGCAAAAAAAGCAAAACTTCAATAAGGAGTCTATAGAGATGGTCATGACAGTTTTACATTAAACATATATCAATTAAGGGTACAAGGGTACATTTTTTGACATGACTTTTGATTTTTGAATAATGACTATTCGCGTCTAGCGCCGATTGCTAGTGTTCTAAGGTACCAATGGGTATACGTTGACCTGTTGCTGTAGGTACAATAAAGTACAAATACAAACTTTCTCGCAATTGTCGTGTTAACATTGTTATACAATAATTTGTTAGCGGCAATAAAAGTAAAGGTGTTTCACACTGTGATTAAAACGGAACAGGGGGTAGGGGCCTGTTCCACCCCCGCCGGAAGTCCCTAAACGCTCGGAAGCGGAAGTGCTCCATGTATCTACTACGCCCGCTAATTGATTAAACCTCGGGCGAAAGTTAACCCTTGCTAGGTGACAAATACTCTATAATAAAAATTTAAAAAATCATAGATTTGATGTTGTAATTAAATAACTCCAGGTTTTAAAAGCAATTAAGTTACAGATGCCATGTGTTCTGAAAAATTAGTACAATTGTTTTGGAACCCTAAACTGTTTTACTGTTTGATTAGATTTTTACCCTAAACGGTGTAAGTTGGTAGTTCACCAACTTGATAGACGACTTGAAGAAGTTTCGCCGGTGTTGGCTGGACGAGAAGAGGCGAAGATACTATGTGGTGGTGAGCCTTTGGAGAGACCTACATCCAGTGGTGGAGAGGCATAGGCTGATGATATGGTGTAAGTTATAGAAAAAAATGCAAAAAACATTGAAAATTTGGATCTTAAGTAAAGAATAGTTATAGCAGAATAAAAGAAAACCGCTAAACCTGTGATAACGTCTGATGGTAATACA
The DNA here is from genome assembly GCA_943735995.1 of Sesia bembeciformis. NCBI lineage: Eukaryota > Metazoa > Arthropoda > Insecta > Lepidoptera > Sesiidae > Sesia > Sesia bembeciformis. The sequence continues at coordinate 5,492,383 of OX031026.1, read as the reverse complement.
GAAAGTCATTACAGCAAGATTGACTTCGAGTGTTGCTGTCTTAGACAAAAGCATGTCGATGACAGGTTTGACAAATAGATTCCACGCTGGACATTCAAAGTCATATTGAACAGTTGTAATCTCGGCACCTCGGCGGTTTGATTTTATCCATTGCCTTATTTTATCCATCGGCTGATTGCCGATATATGCTTGTGATAATTTTGATAATAAATTGATTGTAACACAAAACAAAAAATAAACTAAATTGGCTTCCAATCTTATCAGTTATAGCATACCCGCTTGGTAGGTCTAAATTGCATTGAAATTAAAATTATTATCCTAAGGCTTTGATAATTTCCAAGGAGAAACGAGTCTCTTCTCCTTAATTTGATTCCTTCTTACATTCTTCCGTAAAATGTGCGTGTAAATTCTATAGATATGCATTATATTAAACTCAAAATCCTGATTCTTATGAGTGATAACCAAGTCATTCATACCATTTGATTTCAATAAATTATCGTAATTAATTCGTTGGGTCAGTAAGTACTGCTGCTCTTTAGAGTTGGCAAACATTCAAATCATCGCATAAACAAAATTGGTTTGACCATCACAATGTTGTATGGATGGGTATTATACCAGTGACACAGCAGAAATAACCTTCCGTGAATATGCCATTGAATTGCCGAGTACCAACGATAATTTGATAACAGACTAGCTGATATCTAATTTCATGCGATGAGAATGATATATTTATTGTGATAAGCAGATTTCTATTTTAATTGTAGTTCCAACTTGGCATTAGAAATATGCAAGATTCACATATCTGATAACCTAAGCAATTCAAAGAGAACTTGATAGGTTGAATAACATCCACATAAAACTGAACAAGTAATACTCAACTGTCAGTTTCAACGATTCGAGCGATTCAATGGATTCGCGTTTAAGTGTACCGCGGAGGTCGCAGTATTGTGCCTTGCGTTGGTTTGTGCACACATTGAAAACAGTTGCGAGGGGAGCTGGGGAGGGGGCTCTGTATACAATGGGTGCGGGCGCGCGTGACGCGATACCACCTGGCCGTGGTATACCGGCGTCGCCATATGTCTGCTCCTGCAACGCACGCGCACTTTGTAGGTACATTGACCACGCATCCGTGGCAACCCCACTGTAATAACTGACACGAATCGATCTCGGATTAATAGTTGCACCGGGAAAGTGCTCTATGCGAGTCCTACTTTATATTTCAGCTGGAATCATTCTAATAAAATACCGAGTATATCGTAGCCTTATATTACAACCTACATTTCGTTTAGTTGGCATTGCGCGTGGTTAAGCAATTGGATATAGGTTTTATTATTCAACTACAATTTACTACCACCATTTTAAAGTCATTTTACCATAGAATGTAAGAATACCATATGTAGGTTTCATATTCATAATAGTCCTCTACTTTCAAATGGTAAGTATGTTACCTTTTGTTATCAATATTGTTATCATTCAGTGAACCCTTGGATTCGTAATTCAAATTCTGATTATGATCGATTCTTTCATGCAATATATAAGGGGTTATCCAATAGGGACTTGACAACTTTGAATTCAATTTGTGAACGCACCCTTTCACTAATCATCGAACTGTCACTGTCAATTTATTCAGTAAACTTAACATTTTCATCATGGTAAAGTACACGAACGAACAACGTCTGCAAATTATAAAAATTTACTACAGAAATTCGGAGTCGGTGACCGCTACTTTAAGAGCGTTAACTCCGATTTTCGGTCGTAATTCTCGCCCTAGTAGACAGGCAGTAACAAGTTTAGTGCAAAAATTTGAGTCTACATATTCGTTGTGTGATGTTGCCGTGCCAGTGAGACAACGGGTTGGTCGAAGTGTCGAAAATATCGCTGCCGTTGAATCGTCCGTAGCAAATGATCCAAAGCAGTCAATTCCACGGCGTTCTCAAGAGTTGGACATCGCCCAGACCACTTTATGGCGAATTTTGCGTAAGGATCTTGGTTTACACCCATACAAGATCAAGCTGACTCAGGAATTGAAGCCGATGGACCATTTGAAGCGACGTACGTTCTCCGATTGGGCTCTGGAAAAGATGCGCCAAGATGATCAATTTCATCGCAAAATCATCTTCAGTGACGAAGCTCATTTTTGGCTCAATGGGTTCGTCAATAAGCAAAATATGCGTTATTGGTCGGGTGAAAATCCACATGTGCTTCATGAAACACCACTTCATCCACAAAAAATAACTGTTTGGTGCGGTTTGCATGCCGGCGGCGTCATAGGGCCATATTTTTTCGTCGACGATAATGATCGTCACGTTACTGTGAATGGTAATCGTTATCGCGCCATGATTACCGATTATTTTTGGCCCGAATTGGAAGATATGGACTTGACAACATGTGGTTTCAACAGGACGGTGCCACAAGCCACACAGCACACGTTACAATCGATTTATTGAAGAGTAAGTTTGATGAACGTGTTATCTCAAGAAATGGACCAGTCGATTGGCCGCCTCGTTCGTGCGATTTAACGCCTCTAGACTTTTTTCTTTGGGGCTACGTCAAGTCATTAGTCTATGCCAACAAGCCGACGACGTTGGAAGAGCTCAGAGCCAACATTGAACGCGAAATAGCAGCCGTTTCGGCCGAAATGTGTGGCCGAGTCATCGAAAATTGGGTCCAACGAATCGACTGCTGCAAACGTGCCCGCGGTGGCCATATGAACGAAGTCGAGTTCCATTCATAAATGTTTTGATTGTACTTCAACCCAATAATAAAGTTTTTGAAATATCTCAAATGGTTTGCATTTTATTATGAAAAAAAGTTGTCAAGTCCTTATTGGAAAACCCTTTACATAAATTATTCCTTCGATTGTTGTAGTATAATATACTTTTCATTTCTAATTGATAAAGCAACGAAACAACACGCAGATAGCCGTGGGCTGAACCAACATCTTTTAATAGTAGGTGTTGGCCTAACACAAAAATAGCTAGGAGACATCAGTTCCAACTTGTACAATGTTCACATTCGTCATCATTTGCATATTTGGTAGTAGATGTAACAACCTTACCAAAATAAACTGTTGAAGATTTGCTGAAAGATTTTGATCATTATCTTTCTCAATATTTAATTTTTATTCAGTTCGTTGGTAAGATGTAAGCATCGTTATTGGTCGTGTTCGACAAGATATTTCTAAAACCGTTTCGCCTCTAAGAGCTCTGTACACTGAAGTATTATTATCGGGATAAACGCATTAAATCCGTTGCCGCCGAATACCCTGTTTAGTCTACAGTCGTGTCTTGTTCGTTTAGATTTACGGAGGTATGTTGCTATGCGTCTTTGTTTGACAGCCCTTCATAAAATACATGGGCAAATGTTTTTCAAGTCTGCTTCGCTGATTCATAAAACCTGGCAAGTCTTGTAACAGTTTAAAATGTAGATCTCAAAATGCAACGTGTGAACAGTACCTAAGAAAGATTGTCCGTTATAACTAGGCCGGATTTAGAGTCCGTTTTGTTCGCTTTAAATGCAAACCTCGGGGTCGTTACCGTTACACAGGAGGGTTGGGATATAGTATGAAAGCGACGCATGCGCAGCCGGCTCCAAACAAATGCCCTTTGTACCTATCTGCCATTCTTATTTTTTGTCTCTTGTAAATATACAGGACAGTATGCTTAAAAAGTTTCACAGTTGCAAATGAGCTGTATAAATAGGGTAGCTGTGCACCTATATTGATAAGTTTTGTCGATAAACAACATTTGAGTATTGTTTGTAAAATAAATGCTAATAAGATAGATCCTTTTGATTTATTTTCAATGTTATTAAGCGTATATTTTTATGGAAATCCGTTTTCTGGCATTGATGGAGGTGTAAAGGCATGTCTGTCTTCGGCGACTGCGCATCGCGGCTCGCGCCAAAATAAATAAGCGTTAATCTGGTTAAACTTTAAGAAGTACCGTGGAATGATCGTGGTTAAATTTATTGAAATGTATTATAGTAAACCTAATAATACACACGAAGTTACAATCTTCTATAATAAGCTCATATCTATAGAGAGATTTATATGTAAAGTTTTCGTAACGTAAAGTAGTGACATTTATTGGATTAAATTCAGCTTCGAATGAAATTCAACTAGAGAGCAACAACACGTCGATAGGTATGAAGTAGCATACTAATTCATGGCTTATTTACTTTTGAATTGTAATATTTTTTGTAATAATACTGACATTATTTAGTTTAAAGTATAATCATATTGGTATATTATCAAATGACTGTCTGCTTTTGTTTAGTTAGCTGTTTATTATAACATGGCTACGTAAGTGACGTGGTTGTGTGATACTGATGTATGAACAACATTATCGCTTTTTTCGTTCATATTTTTGTTTAGTTTACCTATTTCTTGCTTTAAACTACCGCTGTTCGATGTTTATATCTAGCACAGTTTCTAAATTCGTTGCGGTTAAACCAAGCGGGCGTTTTCAGCGAGCTAACGTCGATTATGAAAACATTGTTAAAGTTTTATTATATGGTAGTGTTGATGAAGGCCGAACGAGCCACTTGTCCAAACAGTCGTAGTCGGGGGGACACGTTGAATTATTGAGTGTAGCGAGCACTGTAATCGATTCACACCTGCCTTTGGGCGCCCAAATTCTTTGAACTCTTTAAAAGGTTCCAGGTACATAATCACAATATAATATTTATTGTTATATTTACCATTATTTTAATGTATTAAGTATATACATTAATAATTACCTACGTTTATTTGTAGTATCAGTAGGTATGTTTTGTGTATTTATTCATGTATATTATGTGATAATTAGTCTATCGTGTGAGTTAATTTAATCAATCAATTTATTATTCTAGTAACATTACATATCCCTGTAATTTTAAACCACCTATGCACCCGTTTATATTGTTTTTAATCGTGGATTGACTGGTAGAGAATGCCATCAGGCATTAACTCTCACCCTTTAGCTACATCTTTTAATGCAATAAGGTTATGAAATAAAATGTTATGTTATTATGACATATAAAAACTATTAATCTATTGCTATTCTTAATCAATAAAAATAATGTTGTTTTACGTTCATATGTGGACTCTACCTGTATGTAGGTACGTGTGGTACATAGTTGCTTCACGTGAGGAATTTTAAAAATTTTGTCTGTGTACCATTTAAATATGGTACGTTAATTGGTCCCGTCACAATTGTAACAGTAAATATTCAAATTGCTAAGAATTAACAACTGTTACTGAATGTTACATTCGTTTTTTGCACTTTTCACTCCATTGCTTTCGATGGAACAAAATCGTTCAGTAGAAATGAGTTTATAACATTCGGTTCTCTTCTCGCCATTGAAGCGTGAATTTTTGTCAACTACGTTAGGCATCATTGACTAATGAAGAGTGTGAGCCCTATGCGATATTTGTGGGGTTTTGTTCTTGTACTGGAACGGGGTACGGATCTACAGACAATTGGTGAACGCTTTGTCGAGAGGTTTTGGACGTGTAAGCGGAAAGCCGAATTGTTTATCATAAGATATTTACACCTTATTTTTTTAATGTATTTCAAAGCCTTATTAAAGAGGTTTTGGGCTAAAAATTTTGTTTAAAAGCAGTGCTAAAATAGTAGGTACTTATAGGGGTTTATAAATTGTTCTGATAATTTTTAAACTCTGTCGATAGTTAAAAGTTATTAATAGGTAGGTACCTATTGTTTCAGACGCAACAAACTTGAAAAAAATATTTTTGAGGAATCTTATTGTCTTGCAAAAAAAAAAATTATCCGTTTTGAATTGACAATAATTGTTAATATCAGATATTAATTACTGTTTATTGATTTACTTACTACCGATTAGATATTAATAAAAAAGTTGTTATAACGATTTGCCTAATCAGCTATACAGATCGTTATGATTTACCATAGATTTTATTACCATTTTTCTTATTTACAAAGGTCTCGTGCTAATGAGAGGAGATTTTACCAATGTGGCAATCCTCCTATGCTGGTGTATAGGACGGTCAAAACACCAGTAGGTACTTTCATCAACAGCTTTGAGAGTCAAACTTACACAATTTCTAGGGCTGTAACTATACTCACTCTTCCGAGGATTGTCTCTTGCTGTTGCTCTATTCTGTTAAATAGACAAAAACAAATAAATCTAAAACTCTTTGCTCCTAAATTTCTCAGAATTCTTACTGGCCATTAATGCAAACCTTTCAATTTTTTATATTTATTTTTATTCTTCTTTTTAAGGAACATTCATGCCTTGGCACATGTCAGTTCCATCGTACCCTAAACTTACATTCTACAACATTAATGTGGGTACCAATATATCAGCCCTAGTGACGAATCTGTACAAACTAAATGCTGCTCGTGAATTAGGTTCTCCTAGTTTCTTATGGAACATACAAACATCATTCCTGTTCAGATCGAGAGCCCTCACTATGGCCTCTCGTTCCTGTTGATCCAGGCATGTGTTCGGCCACTGTTATATCTCTCATAGAGCTTGTGATTCGTTTTTTTTTAAATTTGATATTTAATATGGAGAAAAGATTACCCAGTGTTTTTAATGACAGCACCTATCTCCCGAGCTAACGTTGGAAACGTTCCCACTAACGATAACATGCCATTAAGCTAACGAGTTTATTTTTTCTTTTCTCTTCTCGTTAGTACTCTGGCCGTACCCTATAGCATTGCTAGCGGATCGCGTGCGCCTCTGCGCGCCCTTCGCCGATGCATTACTTATGCATGTGCCCTGGCACCCTTCCCGCACTCTGCACCCCCTCACACTATTTTTATTTTGGCTATAGGATTTAGGCGTTGAATGCACTGATGAGTCCGCACGCGCCGCTTAATGCGATCGATATGAAATGTCCCTTTTTGTTCCCTTTATGGGTGATGGTAAATTAAGATTAAGTTTCGACTCGTTTCCAATATTTATTTTCTCTATTCAATCGGGGTCCAGTATTTGCTAAAATTAGAACAGCATCTAAAAGATACTGATTTATAGTTTAGTTCATTTTAGAGATTATACTGTCAAGTACGTTTGCGACTATTTCGGCAAGCATATATTGAGAAGCACTATAACGGAAACCTGTGAAATGTTAACGTGATTTAGGATAAAACTGATAATAATTCACGTGCTGATATTGTAATGTCTTACTTGAATGTTACTCGGCAATCTAAATTCAGCGATCTAATTAAGTCTGCGCGTTAACTACCTTCTTTATAAAAACGAAAATAATAACATTGTGCAAAATGAACCTAATTTAATCTAACCTAACCTCATACGTGGGATACGTGTGAGGTTAGGTTAGGTTAGAGAGTACCTATATTGAAACATTTTTACAGGCGACATGATAATCACTGTGTTACTCCTACCAGGTCGACACCAGGTGGACTGGTATCAGACAGGCTATCCGTTACATAAAAACAGTGATTCGTTGAAAACCACACTGATCGATAACTGCGCATAGTTATAATTGTATGAGGCGAAGCCATAGGTAATGGTGGACAGCTAGCAGCGCCACGCGACCCACTGATACTATCTTGTTTTGTAATAATCACACGTCTTTATCCGTTTTATTGTCCACGACGGAAACGTGTAATTACGAGCTACATACATGACAGTGCCACGGTTGCAATTCGATGTTTGAAATAGAACATTTTATTGTCCGTCTATAAATAAGATATTAACTATTACGTTACTTGAAAGAAATCTTTTCTTGTACGTATGTTTTTGTTTGTGGGTTTGAATAGACCACCGAACAGTGCCGGATTGAGGGGGCCTAGGTGGTTATAGCCCCGGGTCCCGCTTCCCGGGTGTCCCGAGTCCGACCATTTAAAAACTCCTATATCTAAAATTTATTAAATTGCTCGCCTTAAGAGGGCCTCTGCTCTCAAATAGCCCCGGGCCCCCAATAACCTTAATCTGACACTGCCACCGAATGATATGAGTAAGTAATTACTTCCTACGATTCTACAGGATTCATGATGTACCTTATCCAATTAGATTCATGACTCGCTTGTGTCAGTACCTATCTAATGTCATAAAATACTTTGAATTTAGGCCATCCATAAATTACGTCACACAAATTTCGTGAATTTTAGAACCCCCCCCATATCACAGGTTGTGCCCTGAGACATAGAGGTTCCCACCTCGCTGTCACACCATGTCACACTTTGTAAACCCCACCCCGTGTGACGTGATTTATGGATGACCCCTAATGCCTGCAGAAAGTAACAGTAAGTAGATAAAAGTCGCTTGAAACTATGGATTCTGCTTAAATTCTGCTTAAACATATTTATTAAAAAAAAAAATCTTTGCGAAAGAAATGAAAAGGTTCGTGAATTTTCATGTGAGTGAATTCAGAATCTTGACTTCGGTTCGGTTACATTGAGTATAAATATAAAAACATATTAAAGAAGGATCCTTCTTCCGGGCAAAGATCTTATTTTCTTTTTTAATCAATCTTATATTTTAATTTTTATTCTAATTCTTTGGGTACTTTCAAATTCTCATATTTATTGAGTTCTCAACCAAGTAAATTTTGAAGTTTAAAGTAATTTTGAGATAGATATTGTAAATTTACTTAATTTAAGATATTTAATTTAAAGAGTTGAAAAGACGTTGGTATAAAATCCAATAGTTGTCTAAAATATAAATATTCTGAATCCCTTAGAGCACAATAATAGTACAACATAACACTTCGCTTGCAACAGCAGCTAAAAATTTTATGTCGCTTCAAAAATGCGATTTAAAGCGCGTGTGACCACTAAATTACACATCTAAATTAAATATATCGATGTCAGTAGTAACGGCCTCGGAGACGGAGATGTTGAACGCGGTCCAACTAAATAATAGTATCTTCCGTAGCATGCGGATGTGGCACATGGGCCAAATTTTAACTGATTTTATGTCGCTTGTCGCACGTTAATTATGCACTTAGTATTCATTAATAAAGTGAGCTGAGGGATTTGACCGGCTGATGATTCTCCGGCTCTCTACCCTTTGCTAAATAGATAAAATCTTGTTTGTATCTGCTTTAGAGACGGCTGTTTCCTTTTTGATCCTTCGTTATTATGGGAAAATTTTCATACATTTTATACGACTGAAGTTGCAGAATCATTTGATATTTTTTTGCGAGGACACCCTCTCATGATTACTATGTACCTATCTAATTCAAGATGTTCATCTCTTATAACGCTACGTCATCAAAGGTTTTAAAACCGGGGATGTGTGAAGGCGTTACCTAACCACTTAGTTAGGTATATTGAATAGTAGTTAAAACAGTCGAGTGTCGGTTCCGGTTTCTTTGTCGCACTCTGTAATACGATCCCTAGCCGCGACTTCCGCGGGAAGCCCTGCGCTCCAACAATAATCCTCCTACATGCTAAGTACCCTCCCTATACTACTAGCTATGCCCTTCTACGTTGAACAAATATAAGTTTTCAGAAAACAAAAGTTCAGTAATTAATTATGTATTTATTATCTGTACGTTATCAATTATCATGGTCTTTGCAGTTAGACGCAGCTTTCTTCGTCTTAATAATTATTATTTATGCACAACAGCTGGCGAGCAGAGGTTGGTCGAACGAGGCTGACTTCGTCCGGCGAACGACGTGGTTATTTATAAAACAGAGTTGCGTCTCGTTTTGTCTTCGGTGCGCTCTTTATTTTGTCTAAATATACGCAGTTTTGGGAACATCGTCGCGGCCGCCTCCGCGACACCAAAGCTGGCGTCTCGCCAGGAACGTCTTCTCTCACCATCTTATCTTTTGTTGAAGTCTTCGTAGACAATACTTGGCTTACGTAGTGGAATTTTCTGAGGGCAAGTGACCTGAAAAGAGTTTAAGAGGTGGAAATTGTCTTAAAACAGTCTTCGTCATTAGCCAAAACAATGTAAGCGTATTAATTAAACGTCGCTAGTTGCTCACTATTAATAATGACTAGTCATACTACATGATCAGTTGAATATGGCTGCTAGAAGTGTTACGAGACTACAAGATAGCTCATGATGGCACGTGTTTTCTCCAAAAATAAATGTCTCAGGAAGCTATGTTCAGACGCGGGGTTTATTAATCGGAATGTAAACGAAAACTGAAAGCTGATAAATAGCATCAGATTGACGTCTGTGAGACGACACCGGTCAGATCAAAGAGAAGGCCAGTGAACACGCCAAACTCTGTCAGGGTCGTGAGACCAACATTCAGCTTAGTTACCCAAATCCGGGCCACATCTCGTCCACATCTATTCTCGTACCACTAAAGTTACACGACATATTGAAGCTACATTGTATCAAGCTTGTTTGTTGAAATTTTAATGAACAGTTTTCTTCGCTTTTACTAAGATATTTGCCACTGATGACGCATTTGCTCGGACTGTAACAATAAACAAATTTACAACTGCACTGCGATCTTGCATTTCATATGTTTACGATTCGACGTTTTAATTACTTTCCTATCTTTCGTAGCTTCCGCTATACATAAGAAATCAATTTGTAGACCTATAATATCTAACGCTTCAGGAAATAGTTAATGATTCACTATTTTTCACTATTTCACTATATCTATTGGTTATAATATGTTGGTTGGTACCGAATCAATGCGACATATGAATTTGGTGCCATATTAAGAAGAACTAGTAATGGCATTGAAAATAAACTGTATTATTCGTACTCACAATCCGTCTCGCTCAGTCCAGTTGCGTCTAAAATCGTATTTCCGTAGAATCCTTACAAGCGACGTTAAGGGCTTACTGTCGGCTTTGCAGTTCAACGACCCGAACTCCCGAAGTGCCTGAAACAACCATGTTGAAGTACTGAAAACAAGCTTTAACACCTACATATGTATTTGACACAGGTTCCACGTCATACCTACTGTTTTAAGAGTTTTTCTGACTAATTTATATGAAATTTTGAATCGTTCATTTTAGACTGAAATTATTTTCCACGTTATGTTCCTAATAAACTATGTCGATATTCAAATGCTTAGCCTTTTGTATAGTCAGTGACTATCGATGACGACTAACATCTATCTGGGTCACAATTGGTAACAAAAGACCAACAAAGCGTCGCATTTAGGCCACACAACAATGAACATAAAAGGAACGAGGAAAATATTAATGAATCAAGATAAGCTTACAGTGGACAGTGGTTCGACCTCGGCCGTCAAATGGCATAGCATCGATCGAATAACTGCGGTGGCACATCACGGACTCGTGTGGCACGCGATCAACCCCTTGATATCCGAGGTTGTCTCTTTCGCTTTACTGTCAATTTTGTCCAAAGCACCATTACTCGACCATTACTACCTACATTATTTTGTATGCAGGCGTTTTAGAAAATGCCGACGTTAGATTTGTTAGCACCTATCAAAACATATACTGTGCCAGATTAGGAGTAACTAGTAGTAATTTGCGACAGCAATGTTATTGGCACTAGTGGTAGCCGTGGCAGCCTCGCAGGAGGTCGACGTGACATTATCGCAGCAGCCGAACCGCGACACCATCCGGGGCCGCTCCGGATGCGATCCGTAATCACCGATGAAATTTCACCACATACAATAGCCACCGTGCTCCGAGCCCGCCAGAGGTCACGCTCTTTTGGTCATTACTCATTAATCACGATTTATGGTTTTAAAATACAACATTATTGTGATTGCACATTTCCTAAACGCGACGTGTCAATTTGCTTTCCGAAACAATCGCTGGACCTTCAACCATTCGTGACATGAAATAGCTGTAATCGGATTTCTTAGCCGCAGAAGTGCATTTCTAAAGACATGCTTTAGATTGCCGTCAGTCAATGCAGGAGATGCTATGCCATAGCATTCTTGATATTATGTGACGGTGCCAACGACTGAAAGCCATTTATAGCGAATGTTTGTCGTCTTCTTGTCAAGAGACATATCCCTGGATGCCGGTGCCCGGCCGGTGGCGAGCGACGAAAATAGACGCCGCCACGAGCGGCTTAACAATGCAATAAAAAGAAATTAACATTTTAACGTCGGCTGCGCTAAGTTGTCTCGTGTGTCATTTGGAAGTAGTCCAATCTCTCGTAATATATTTCAGTTTAGAATCCTCTCTAGCGACTTCCGCTAAGTAGAAATAAAACTAAAGTTTAGAAACATGGATGATGACAGAGATTTTTCAACGGATTTCGGTGTCCTGTTATGTTTGTCACTTAGATATATATAGTTCACTTAGTTACTTTATATTAGATAGGGAACCTTTTGTACGTAGATCAGTTTTTTGTTTTGATTTTTTTTTACAAAAACATCTTCATCGATTCCTACCGAAATTGTCTGTTTTCAGAAGTAGGTTCTCTGGGCACCTATAAAAATCTCACGGATGTATAATAAATTATTAGTATTATATGTATTTAGGTTCATTGATTTAAATGCGGAAAATTTACCACAAGGTACAACATAGGTACAACATGTACCTCAGTCAACCAACTTGTGAATTGTAGTTTCGTTTACTTACTTAAAGCAACAAAAATCAGATTATAAATCGCATATAACATTTATTCTGTCTCCTATCTATTTAGTAAATTATTAACTTATCCAAAAATTATTAACTTTTACGCAAAAATAATATCAATGTAAAACAATGCAAACACCTACTATAATAGAAATAGTAAACCTTTGTTTAAAATTAATCAACATAAATATCTCTCGTATGTCATTGGTGGGTAAGTATTAGGTGATAAAATCAACTACCTATTGAATAACAATGTTAACCTAGAAGAAATCATAATGTTTTATCATAAATATTCATGGGCTTTCCCACGTGGCCTGCAGTCGTCATCAATTCGTTAGCCACTATGTTAAAATATCTATGTATGTTTTGAATGGCCCAAAAACTGTTTAATCGGGGGTTTGTTGTTTGTTTATCAGTATAACCCGTTACCTTTCACTTATGGAATCCCTGATTCCGAAATATGACTCTTATGAATGTCGAGCAAAAGAATAACGGGTCTCTCTTTGGTTGGCATTACGTATTTGATAAAATGTTGATGAAAAGTTACAAACATTGTTTCGTTTGTCCATCCAGACGGATTAGCGCCCCCTATAGTGCCTTCTGGGGTTCCATCAATCATGAATTCTTTAAAGTTAACACGAGGAAATATTAAATATTGGTGGAACAAAACCACCACCTGCATTTACTGCCGCTGTCAATATGACAGTAACTCCTCTTTCCGCACTGGTCATGGAGCCTACTTGCTTTTATCCAATGGCTGATAAAATCCTAGGAGGAACATGAACTGTTGATAATTTAGTTTTATGCAGATATCAGTGGCATTTATAATTTGTGGGCATTGAAAAAGAGCTTTCTTGTAATTATCATAATAGTTGCTGTATTTATTCTTTTGAAAAGCCGATGAGCGGGATATGCTAGTGACTTGTGGCGTTCTCAAGGAAATATCGTTTTGGTACCTCTTTCTAAATAAATGCTAATTCCCAGCGATCTGTTTAGCATCCCAGCTAGTGAGATTTTTTTATTATTATTAACTTTTGCAAATTGATGTGCAAGTACTTTCACGTCTTTTAAAGTGCACCCACACTGTAAATATGCGGCGGCTTCTTTGATAAGCATGTATGATTTGATATGCATATGACGAGCATGCGCTCCTCTTCTTCAGTATTTTTTTTTAACAGCCATATTTTCTCGTAAATTTCTTTCAGAATTAGCGGTTTTCAAAAAGTGCTGACAGCGACGCTTCAAAGTTGATCTTGATCTGAGTTGATATTTAAATGCACAGCAGCACTATCAAACGTGACTTTTTTCTTTCACTAATTTGATAGCAGTAGATAACTTCTGCATATCAACGGGAGACCTTTTCTTTTTGTCTTTGCTTCGGGGCATGATATCTGCAAGGATTAAACTTATTACCATTAATAAATTAACTAAAAGAAATTAAAGAGATATTTAAAATCCCTACTGTCCAAGGTACAACATATGGGTTGTACCTTGGTCAATGATCAAAGTACAACCGATCAGAGGTAGTCTAGGTACAACATGGGACTACTGCCGTCAAAATCTCGAAATACGTTATACTTTGAGGTTAGGTAAGGGCAAGGTTAGTTTATAATTTCAAGCTAAAAATACTGCAGATTTGATTGTAAATATAATTTAGATATACGCAAATAATGAAGCTTTTGATGTGGGAAGACTTGAAAAAAGTTCGACAGAGCTTACCTTCTTGCTTACGTTTGTTGCCCTTATGCACTTAACACCGGCTAACTGGCTGTCTGCGACTAACTTCACAATTGACTATTACAAATGAGGTACTGAATACCATAGACAACTGATAGATAATAAAAATCGCGGGAATATTAAAAATGAGCCGACTGACCAAGGTAGAAATATGTCCGAGGTACAACAGGTATTTGAAGGTTATTTTATAATAAGTTGTATGTGTTTGTTGCAGGTTTCGGTCTTGCGGCAGCAGCCAGTGTTCGCACGGGGTATCCCACGATGTTGCCAGCCCATTACGGGTAAGTCAAAGCCTATTTGTTCTCTCTACGCATTTGTATAAATGTTAAATGGTTCAACACTTCGATATTTGCCAGCACTAGCGGCGCCGCATGCCGCATTGAATTCATCTCACGAGACAAAAATCAGACTGAATGAATGTTTGGGTTTATTACAGTTTTACAGACAGTTATTAACACAATATTATTATTTTTTCACACAGATCAATCAATCAGACTTTTATTATCTAATTTCATGTAGGCATGTATACCACATTACCATATGTATACCATGTCAACGTGAACATTTTCAAGAAATAGAATCATTTTCACTTGCTTATTTCAAGGAAGTGAGACGGTAATAAAATTACCTTGTAGGTAAAAAAGAATAGTAAACAATACAAGTAGGTATAGAAGGGAATCTCCCGTGTGTGTGTCCCAAAAGCCGCGAAATAAACTCCTAAAACTGAATGTTATAATCGATTGGAATCAGTATCAGGGACGGTACCTAGTTTGGATGGAATAGACATTACCACGGAAAGTTCGGTTTCTACCCGGTTATCACGTACGTAAGAAAAATAAATAATACAACTAGGTATAGAAGGGAATCTTCTTTGTGCGTGTCCCAAAATCGGCGAAATAAATACCTACTTTCCCCCTCAGCTCGTAACGTCCCTCCGTCGCCAACAGATGCCGTCAGGGCTGTCACATATTTAATAATTAAGATACATATTAGGATAGTTAAATTATATATAATAATTATTAATTATTAAAACGTTAAATTAATTATAGCAACATGAAATTGTTTTTATCAATAGTTTTATAAAAAAGTAAGGTGGCAATGTATCAATGTGTTTACAACCCGTACCTTATGAAATAATTTTATATAGGTACGGCCTTTTACTGTCATATCTTTTTGCTCGCACAAATATAGATATATTTTAGGAGAGAGTGCGAAAGCATGAAAGTGGACGTCATCTTTGGTTATTTTTGAAATACCTTGAGATTATTTGAGATTTTTTGAGTGCGCGCGCCATAGGTAGTTCACGGTTTTACTATACACGTTTTAGCACCCGGGTTTGCTTTATTTATTATTTTGATTAAATTTTTAAAATACATAAGTTGCACACAAAAATGGTAGGTACAGATAATAAGTAAGTACGGTAGGTACTTAGGTATAAGTTTATGTAAGTATGTATTTTAGATTTAAATTACACTAGGTTAAGTATTTAGTTTTCAGTTTCCTTAATACTAAATACCTACTAAAGCGACAGGCGGCGCGGCGCGGCCCTGACTTGACGGCTTGTATGATACGACGCGAAACTGTAGGTTATTATCGCGACCTGGTCCTGGAACACGTTCGGCGCGCGAGCTTAATTTCTATATTTGTATTATTTATTATTCTTATGGTAGGTAGTACGTACCTATCTGCCTACTATCCACGACAATCTAAGTTAAGAGGAATACTCACGACCAATGTCCAAATATTGACCTCATGGTAGGTTAATTTACCTACGTAGGTACCTACTTATACTGTTAGCGGACCAAGTATAGTGTGCTGAGCTGACTTTTGTCTCGGTAGATGAGGCGAGCGGCGTCTCCGGACGACTAGCGACGCGGCGGCGGCCGGCGGACCACACCTAGACTAAAATTTTCAAACATTTTCACATAGGTATCTATGGCAAGCGTGAGCGTGAGAGTGGATTTTTTTCGTTTTGGGTGTGAATTAGTCGATTGGGTTTTTTAATGTTTTATATAAAGCTATACCGGAGCATGGGCGGCGCCGGCGGTGACGCTCGTCGGGCGCGGGCGCCGCCCACCGCCGTGACACCTATACGCATCGTTATCGCCACTCAATGTTTTCTTTACTTTTCATGTTTTATGCCGTGTTCGTGTACGATTTTGTTGATTTTTGTTGGTGGTGGATTTCGTTTAATACACTTACTAAGTATACTTTGTCCGTGGCCCGGAGTGTGTAGGCGGCCGTCGCGGCGGTGTCGGTCGAGAGCGCGCTGTGTGTGTAGGTGTGAGCGCTCTCTCGACCCCGCGCCTGCTGCCGCTGTGCTGTCTTTACCGTATTTATCATCACACACCACTGTTATTGCCGTGTGATCAATTACCGGGCGAGTGCTACCTCCGCCTGCCGACACAGTATCAAGGATAATTACACAGTGCTGTGACGTGTGGCCGATCGATGTGCACTTAAGCCCACTATATAGCCATGCCCACTGAAACACCATAACATTCATATATTATTCATTGGTACAACTGCCCTAATGGAAAAACAATCAAGTGAAAGTTTCATTCGTTTAATCGTTCTGTTATACTTCCAATCACTTTATTAAAATGATGTAGGCGTTGCGTGTTTTTCTAGACGACTACATATAACATGTAATTATATTCAATGTCACTTGGATTCATGAAAATTGTTTACACAATTTGCTTTATCTTGGTCGACTTTCATATTATAGGTAGTCAACGTGCACTGACATTCGTGTCTGTGAACACGAAATTCTTATTTATGAGGTAGATAATGCTTTCAGAAGTATTTCATATTTTTCATGCCCAACAACACCAGTGCAGCTGTGTAGGTGTCGCGTAGAATCGGTGCTGTCGGTCAATAATGAGAAGACCCATCAAATTGTCCATATATAGACTCCACGCCTAATATATTTCCCTGCATGCAATTAATTTGTAAGTAAGTATGCAATTAACGTAGGGTACTTGTTAGCAACTGAATTATCAAAACAATTAAGGAAAAGCCTTAACTTAAGAATTAAATAATCTTATTTAAAGTACCTACCTACCTACTTTAGAACCCGATTGTCGTTGTGAACGTATGTAGCTCGATGTGTCTAGCTTGTGTGATGTTCCGCCAGTTTTATAATGCTGTTTGCGCGTGTTTGTTCTTTTATGATTGCCTTAAATACTTCGCAATATTACCCACAACATAACAAGCCGATCCTATAGAAACACATAAGTAGGCTCTAGGCAACAGTAAACTAAACGAATATTTGTGACCAAAGATATTTTCTCCTTTTTTAACTTGGTTTTTCATGGATTTTAAGGGGATAATCAAACTGATTTCAAAAGAATACGTAGTCAAGTAGGTATTGAAATCACGAATGGGACCAGTAGATCACAGGTGGGCGTGAAAGGCGGGCGGAGCGCTAGGGCGGGCGTGTATGGCGCATGCGTGTTGCTCTTCAGTTCCTGTACCACGCTTATCCAAACAAAGTTGAAAAATTCGCAAGTCAATAAATCCGTCTCTATCGTCTGCTGCAGTAACGAATAAAGAGGACAATAAAAAACGTTTGGATGTTAATAGCGTAGTACGGGGTGAGAGCTCCTTGATAATGCTGACGCGATGCGACGCGCTGTAACGCGAACCTCTCGAACACACTTGACCGCTTTCACTCAACGGGAATTAAGCGGGCTCAACATATTTTTCCACTTACACTATTTCCTACGAGACGATTTATGTCTGAAAATTTTAACGATTTGGCTTTAATTCTTGGCACTTCATATAGGGAACATTTAAATTATTACTCGAGAAGCTTCGCAACTGAGGTTGACATTTTAATCCTATTTCCATGACGTTTCTCCAAACTAATGATCTAACGATAAGTAAAGACGAATGTTCCGGATATTTCGGTCGAGGTGGCGCGTCGCCTCTCGTCCAATATTATTTCAACATATTTCTTAATTCTATGACGCACGGCGGCGGTACATCTACTCCAGTAAACTTCAGGCTACGATTCGCATACTTACATATTACACAACAGTTTATCGATGTCTACTAACAAATGACTAGATTTGCTCGTGCCGTGTCGAGGCTGCAAATGGGGCTAGGTACTTATAGCGTGTGATGACAGTTTTAAAGAGTATTTATGATACGTGATCATTCACGACTCAGTTCCATTCGGCAAAAGTATCGTGAATGGTCATCAAAATTATACGTTCAGAAACTGGTTTAACGTCAATGTTTCTGAACGTATTAGAGGGCTTTATACATTCAGGAACATTGGATGCTTTTAGCCATGGTTCCTCGAAGTATAGAGTCTGAAGGAAGTAGAAGTGGCTTGAGTTAAAGGTTGTTTCGAATTGGCAGGTTGTCCCCGGGATATATGTACAGCGCACCAGGGTACGTTGGCTCGATGGGAGGAGTTAGCGCGGGAGTTGGCACGGGAGCAGGGGGATTAGTTCAGCTGCCTCAACTCCAGCATGCGGCTGCCGTAGCCGCTGCCAACCACTTGTATGAATACCAGGCAGCAGCCGCACAGGGAGCGGCAGCGTATCAACAGCAGTACGCTGCAGCCGGGTTTGATCCTTACGCTACTGCTGCAGGTTTGTATTGTTCTACTGTAGTTTTGTTAAGTTAAATTTTCTTAATACCTTATTGGTGTATGACACCAGTTTCATTGTTCACTATTTTCACAAGCACCTACTTCAAAATGTTAACTTTAACTTTAGCTGAATGTTTTCCTAGATTTCCTCTGTAGATTCTGGCAGTTGTAGTTGTGAGAAAAATGTTTTAAGTTCCTTGAAATTCCTTAAATCTACTGATATCATTTTTCAATAGGAAAGGCAATATAGTCATGGAATTACGTAACGAACCATGGTACCTATAGTACTTAAATTAAACCTTTTTCTATTAACACTTACTTATGTTGACGACATGTTTCTTTTGGTTTCAGCAGCGGCGGCCGCGGCGGCTAGCGGGGCTGGTTATGTGTCTCCCTACTATGCGTTGCCAGGAGGGGGAATGCAGTCACCCCTTCTCCCGCAGCTCCCCTATCCCCCGCCCCTGCAAGAGGCGCGCATGCAGTAATCCTGCATAATAATACAGACTAATAAATTTGACCATTGGCGGCGAGAAGGCAATAAGGGTTAAATACGTTCTAGATCTGATACCAAATATTTTAAGGCTCGTGGAAAGAGTATCAATTTGAGAGAAATAAGCCAAAGTGTAAACGTAACGTCGCCAATGTAGCTATTATAAAGAAGTATCGACGTAGAAGGGTGATGGAAGCGGTGTCCAATAAAGAGCATTCAACAAGTTTGTAAACGAATGGAGTTTCCGTATGAAAGTAAGTGTTAAGTATTTGATGTAAAAGGGGTCCGACAGTGAGTTCCGTTCGTTACCGCAGGAATGCCAAATATTTATAAAATAGATGAGTCTAGAACTAATTAAAAAAAATAACCAAAAATATTATAAAATGACCAAAGCTATGAGCTTTTACTCTAGAATTAAGACGCCTTGTGGGTACTTAATGGTCTAAATAAGCCCGGTGATGGTATTATAAACTATTTAATGCGTGTAGGTAAACTAAATGCCTACATGTAGATATTGTACAAGTTAATGACAGGTAGCTATGTAAAACAAATTTCTTGCCTCATCATTCATACTTCCTATCATCGTATTCATATTACCTGTTTTATATTATCGATAGATTAGTGCTAATCAATATACCTACATTTTACTTCAAAGATTCATAAAAACTTGAGAGTAACTAGCTGTTATATGACAATAAATGCCTACATTTCAAGCTTTATTGCTTCTTATAGATCACTAACCAAAAGATTGAAGGCTGCCATTCTAGAATTCACGTAATACTTCCTGATATCTATATTTTTTTAAAGCCATTGTTGTATGGTAAAGTTGCAAAATAACTGATAGTTACTTGTACTCTCTTTGTTCATTAGAACCTTTTTTATATCGCTTATACGTTTTCAAAATTGGGTATAAAATCTTATTTTTACTATACGACTATCGTCAATTTATTTCGCATCTAGTACTTACCTATACAAGCTGTCTCAGAACTTTACCCGAAGTCTAAAACCATGGCTACCACGGACCATGGATAGTTGCTTGACGTATACTTATACTTATTATTTGTAAATATGTCAACTTTTTGAAAACATAACCAAAATGTTTTTTTTTTGCAAAATTAAGATTTGTATAATTGTCATGTCAATTAACTCAGAATCACGGGCTGAATCCGTAGTTTCAGGCTTCTGAATAGATTCGGACGCACCCTGTATAAACTGTGAAGTTGATGAACGTAATGTAGGAAATAATATATGGAGTCAAGCGCTGTGTAAGTCTTATTTTAGGTTTTCTAGGTCTGTAAAACGTCCGTTGCTCAATGTGTCCTACAAGAAGGACTTGGTTTAGCATAAGAATAAGAGGAGAGCAATAGAAGGGCTACCTAGTTAATATTACAATGTAAGTAAGTAATGTTTTATTTGTATCGCTGGAAACTGTATTTTTGTACAATGAGCCCTTTTGAAATAATTATTTGTTCTCCAAAGCGGTATAAAGTACTTACTAGTTAGAATAATTCAATTACTAGTCCATGTAATATTAATGTAATGAATTTAGACGTCTGCCGGCCGTCCTTTCATTGTATTATACCTAATTAGATTAAAAAGGTCGCTGGAACGATTACACTGCACTCTCTAGCTTCGTTGAATATTGTAACCGTAAACCTGTATTT
Organism: Sesia bembeciformis; assembly: GCA_943735995.1. Classification (NCBI taxonomy): domain Eukaryota; kingdom Metazoa; phylum Arthropoda; class Insecta; order Lepidoptera; family Sesiidae; genus Sesia; species Sesia bembeciformis. The sequence continues at coordinate 5,471,418 of OX031026.1, read as the reverse complement.
GACATTCTATAGGTGTAAACGATTAAAGGGCTTTGGCCGGCGACATAGTACAAGTTAGGAGCACTAAAAAGAGTAGGTATCACTTGAATCATAGTTCGTAAGTCTAATTATAACTATTGTAATAAGCTGTTATTCATAATTTATTTTGTTGATATTTGTAAATCTACATGTTGATAACTATTTATTATGTGAAAGAGTCATAAAAAATTGTTAAATATTTATCGGCCGAATCCAATCTCTTTTATCACGTCACGGGTTATCTGAGTTGAAATCACGATTCGGTCTACCTATATTAAATTATACACAATATTTCTACTTTAAAATATATAGGTATAGTTTAAAAAAAAAAAGTAAACCAAAAGGAAAACTGAAAATTGTGAGCCATAGCTGTGGCCATCTTGCCTTATATTGTAAATGTTAATAAATAAGAAATTATTATATATTTAACATTATATTACACATATCATCAAGAAATTAAAGTATAAATATTCGGCGTGTAGTATTATCGGCCGTACAGTCCATATGCATTTCATTCAATGTAATAAGATAAGCACAACTAATAGAATTTATAATAATATGTACTTACCTACATTACCGTCATACCCATACAGACATGAATTCATAATAATAAATACCTACTTAATATTGTTATAGTTAATTTAAAAATTATTCTATGATATAATGTACTTAATTTAGGATTATATAAATGAAAAATAAATCTTTAAGGTACGATTATGATCTTTTCTTTATATGTTCCTGAAGTACGAACAGTTAGATAACACGGTTCTTAATACCTAAATAGCATAGACAGCACGTAGATAAACTTTCTACAACATGTCACTTCCTATTCTATACTTAGATTTCGGCGAAGAAAGAATTGGGTCGAAAGAATTCGTGTCGTCAAAGGTTTGGCGATGTGCCAAAGTTACCGCCGATTGTAAGACGCAAAGAACCACATACTGGATTGGGGTTTTTGTAACACATCGTTGATGGATTTACATATATCAGACACTTGTTTATATTTCATCTATTACAGTCATATAAAAATTACTACAGTCATATAGGCATCTATGTACATAATACGTTAAATACGTTATAACAGAGAAATATAATATTCTCATTTAATTTTAGATGTAATTTTAAGATGGCAGATGTGATTCACAATGCGTTGACTTGAAGTAAATGCGTACGCTGAAAGTAGAAACAACAGAAGTAATAGACAGACGAACAAAAAAAAGTAATACGATAATAAGGGACAATGTAAGAACGCTTGACGCCTTTCATGTAGGTACCTACTCGTGTTCGCGAGGTGCCATGAAGGGCGGATGTGGGTTGTGTTAAGTGTATATCTGACTGCAAACTGTATATCTGAGCTGAATAAATATCTGTACAGCATTAGTTTGTGGGCAAAATAATTTGGTCTTCTGGTAAACCCTGCAAAGTCTAAAACTTTCATTATTGGCAGTAAATATATGTATGATCGTTTAGGTCTTTCTATTATTATCAAATATACCACCTATACCTACTATACGACAATGTATAGATACATATTACCAACTCCGCTATGAATTTGGACGTTATATTTGATAATAATCTGTCATCTGTCACATCAATAATATCAGCAAAAAAATCATTATTCTATCCACTCTCTGAAACGCCTTCAGAACGTTCTCCCTATTAAAACCAAGACTAATCTTGCACAAACTCTCCTTTCAATTATTTATCGATTATGGCAATGTATGCTTTCTAGATGCCACTGAAGAACTTCTGAATAGACTAGAGCGTCTCCAAAACTTGAGTATTCGCTTTAGTTTTGGTTTACGCAAGTTTGACCATATTTCTGGATTTAGGAAGAAGGTTACCTATTCGTTATCGCCGCAATTGTCACATTCTTACTCTCTTCTATAATGTTCTTAACAAACCTACTTCTCCTACCTACTTGCGTGACCGTATATTTTTCCACTATCTAGACTTTAGAACCCAAACCTTCTCCCCGTTAAAGATCCCTTCTCACAATTCACGTAGCTGTGGGGATTAATTTTCGGTTCAAGCCGTACGCTTATGGAATGCTCTCCCTCATAGGATATGAGATAGCCCTTTTCTTTCTATTTTTGAAAACCGATTAAAAGAGCACTATTAGTCTATTTCCTAAATAGTCCGTATTGTATATAATATGCATTAAATACCTATATTATAATATGTATATATTTCATATGTACAGTTTTTATTATTTAGGTATACCCATGTGTTTACATGTATTGTATATAAATATATATTTATGTATCTTGACAATCTTGTTTTGTACTTACAATTAAATTATTATACAAATTTTCAGTACGTACCACGCCTGTCTTGACCTATATTTCACGTTCCCAGTTTGCTGAAAGAAATTTCCGCAGGAGATAAGCTTGCCTTTTGTACATCTTTTCTTTTTCTTTATTTTTATTTGTTACATGTTATGTGTGTACATAAGTAAATTATCAATGTATTAGTATTGTTATTTATAGAGCTGAATTAAGCTTTACTATTTAATTTTTTTGCACCCGCTTAATTTTTTTCACATTAAACCAACGGTCGACTATCTAGTAGATAATACCTTAACATGATAAAAGATGTGCTCCGAATGATACAATATAAAAAATTAAAAGATACTAATACAAAGAAAAAATGTGTGGGTGCCAGGAATAATTCTAGAAAAACATAATATTCCGAGGTCCTAAAACAATTATGTTTCCCTATTTATGTGTGGATCAATGACTATGCCAGTGTCCAATTAAATTATAAAAAAATGACACTGTCAATATCAAAATGTCAATTCATTTGTGATCAGTGGTGACCATTTTTAGCAATATTTAGCATATTTGATACTAATTTAGCATGTTTTAGCCTGTTTGGAATATTTTTAGCATACTGGTGAATTTTAACATATTTTTGCATAATTAAAACAATTTCCCTCCATAACTTGGTAATTCATTATAATAAATCCTTATGACTTATCATGACAACACTGGTTGGGTAAATTACCGCCACTTCTAATATAATACATTAGCATTAGTTTCTTTTTTAAACAGCATATTTTTGGCAGATTTTTTAAAATCTTTAACACATTTTAACACAGGGAACCCTAAGTTTTAGTGTTCTTGTCGTGCCTCAAAATGGTCACACTGCTTGTGACACACCTGCCCAGTGTGACCGTTTTTAGTATATTCAGTACCAAATTGGTATAATTTGGGCTCCGTAAAATTAATTTAGTTTTTTTTTTGGTATCCTTTCATATTCTGGTATTTTTTTGGTACATTTTTAAACTTTCAACGTTTTTAAACACATTACTGATATATTTTTGGGTTGGGCGGGTAACACTAATTTCCATTTGTTCGTATTTCGTTCACATAATTTTGTCTTTGTCTGATGTTTACCGCAACTGTATCATTTTGTCTCTTTCGAACGGTTAATGCTAACAAAACCGCGAATCGTGCTTTAGCTACATATCTACGTTACATGCTCTACGTCGCGGGGAATTACTGAAACTTAAAAAATGATTCCTAGCAATAAGTATAAAAGGGACCACGGATTTTTTTGTTCTTTATTTATGTCTCTGTGTTATCGTGCGTGTGTAGTGAATATAATGAAGCGCAAATACGATCAGAAATATAGATCTGAGTGGGAACAAAATCCTGAATTTTCGTCATACACAACGCCTTGTGTAAAATTTGTGGAGCAACATTTTTGAGCAGAATCGCAACAATTAAAAGTCATGCAGATTCTGAAAAACATCGGCAGAAACTTATACATTATAGTGGACAATTCAAGGTAAGAAAGCTATGCCCCCATTAACATATTTATAAGATTATTGTGTCCCTTATTTTTTTTTTGGCACATAAATTAATTGTCCTACTTGTACAGGATGTCCGATGGATCTTGGCCAGTGTACATGTACAGTTGTACACACATGTATAATCAGTTCTTAAGCGATTTCAGAAAGCTGAATTTTGAAATGTTCATAAATGGAAGTGTAGGTATACATACATGCCGAACTGGTTCTGTGGGATTGAAAGATAGTTTTGCAGGGTTCAAACATATGTAATATTTTTATCAAGAATATTAATTTTCAACTGAATGAGACACTAGTTTCCCAAGATAAGAAATAGGTAGTTATTTTACTTATTTTTTACGATAGGAAAATTAATCAAATACTGTTTATTTTCAGATCGATAAATTATTTCAAAGGAAAGGACCCATATCTGAAGAAGTAAGAAAAGCAGAGCTTATATTTTGTGCAGCGTTGGCAGAACATAACATACCATTTCGGGCCATGGATCATCACAGCGATTTATTCAGCAAAATGTTTTATGATTCGGAAATTGCAGGGTTTTTCCTGCAAACGCACTAAATCTGCTCAGTTAGTTTACGACGTAATGGCGCCATCATTTGAAAAGCAGTTATTAACCGATATAAAAAATACGTCAAGTTTATCTGGTAATGCTGCTACTTTTTCATTAATTATAGATGAAAGCACAGACATTACAACAGAAAAATTACTTGCCATTGCAATAAAGTTTTATAGCGTTCAGGATAATATAGTAAAAACCAAATTTTTATGTTCTGTGAATCTATCAAGTGAAACTGCTGAAAATATTTTAACTCACTGTGTAAAAGTTTGCGAGAATTAAATTTAAACATTGAAAATATTTTAGGATTTGCAGCTGATACAACAAATGTAGTTTGGCAGAAATAATAGTGTGGTTGCAAAGATTAAGTCAGTCAATTCTAATTGTATTTTTGTAAAATGTGCATGTCATTCATCAGCATTAGCTGTAAGTTATGCCTGTAAAAAGTTGCCTAAAGCATTGGATCAAATTGTGAAAGAAGTCTATAATTATTTTGGCCATAGTAGCAAACGCAAAAGAGAATTTGCAGAATTTCAGACCTTTGTAGAATCAGAGCATCACAATATTTTACGTCACTACGACATACGTTGGCTCTCCCTACATGACTGTGTAAATCGCATAGTAGAACAGTGGAATGCACTTCAGCTGTATTTTCAGCAAGAACATCTCGTAGAACATAAACCTAGCCATTCGGCGATTTTTTTACATGAAAGTTTCGAAAATAAACAAATAAAGCTCTACTTTTTGTTTTTAGATTATATTTTGCATATAGTCAACAAGTTTAACATAATTTTTCAAGGTAATGCATGTGTTGTTCATGCTTTTTATCGGGATTTGACTGACATGTTTAAAACAATATTAAGTTGCTACATGAAAAGCAGCTACATTCGTGCCACTGCTATTGAGGACATAGATCCTAATAGTAATATAAATTTTGTAGAATTACATGAGATATACTTAGGTATAAAAGTATCTAATGAAATAGCGCTGTTAAGAAATCAACCAAGTAACAGTAGTATCGTAATTAGAGACTTTTTAAAAAGGTGTCAAAGCTTTTTGATAGAGTTATGTACTCAACTTAAATGTCGATTACCCATTAATGAAAAAATATTTTCAGAGTTACGTTTCATAGACCCACAAGTAGCGGCTTATGAAAATTTTACATCTCTTATCAGCGTTATGAACAGGTTTCCGAACATTACTACAAATGATACAGTAAGACAATTAATTGACGAGGAATATCGTCAAATTAAGTATGATTCAGAGGTACAAAACCTGATGTGTGGTTCTAGTAGTAGTGCTAGTGCTGTAAATGTTGAACAGTTTTGGAGCAAATTAAGTTGTATTGTTAACAGTAAAAATGTTCCTAAGTACAAAAATTTGACTAATTTTGTAAAATGTCTAATGTGCATACCCATTTCAAACGCTGAATGCGAAAGAATTTTTTCAAAAGTTAATCATATAAAAACTAAATACAGAAACAGGTTTCTAGCTAAACATATTGCTTGCCTGTTGCATGTTAAGCAAGGTCTAAGTGAAGGGAGTGTAGGTTGTGTCTCATTTGACCCATCGAAAGATATGGTAAAAAATAATCCGTCGAATACTGACTATTTGTAATAAAACTTATTGTAAATATTTATTATTATTTTAATATGTCTGTATAATGAAGGTGTGTAATTGGTAAAATTAAAAAAAGTAACTGATAATAAGTGTTTTAATTCAATTTTTCCTCTTCTACTTTTTATTTTTATTTTAGTATATTTTTAGTATAATTCAGCATGTGTTTTGGTATTATTTAGTACTGGCACCTTGTAGTTTTAGTAGATCACCATTTTTTAAAACGGTCACACTGCACCTGCCTGCACTGACTTTGACAGAAGTAGTAGTTAATAGATTGAATTTTATACCCTTTTATATTTAATAAATAAAATTGCATATCTATAATTGTGATTTAAGTTAAATTTATCATGGCAGGACAAGGCCACCAGTTTCCTAATAACTTTCAGGCTAATGCCGCTGGCATGCGATCGAGCTTTGGTGGCGGACCCATGGGCGCCCAAATGCAGTCAATGCCTAACCAATTAGCAGGTAAGCTAAGCATTTTAATAAACCTTAGACCGCTTATACCCGATAGAATGGCAACAGGCTAAAGGGACTAAAGCAGTAGTAAGTACTAAAGGGCTACAACTGGTGTAGGTTTTTGAACAATATTTAAATTTAATTGTTACTAAAGCAGGGTTCGAAATTATCCAGATAATTATTCTTGTTGATTATTATCATACAAATAGGTAGATACTAAATGATCTTTACTCAGGTGAGCATTTCTATCCACTTTCATATTAGCATAGGCAACTAGGCTTTCCAGATTATCCAGATTATTATTCTTTCAAACCCTGTTGTTAAGCAGTAAAAAAGTCAAGAGGAGGCTGGAAAGTTTTACGCCTAAGGTAAAAAAAAAACTAAATAATTACTTAAAATATTTTTTATTTTTCAATATAATCCCCCTCTAATTGAAAATATTTATCACATTTTTTTATATAATGCTTTAATGCCATTAAAAAAATATTCTCCCTCTTTGTCTTCATTTCTTGATCACTTCCAAATTGATTTCCTCTCAAGTCTTTCTTCAAGTTACTGAAGAGAAAATACTCACTAGGATTTAGATCTGGACTATAGGGAGGGTGGTCAATTTTTGCAAAGCCACAGATAAAGGATTCTCAGTGCAATCCTTTATCTAAATAATGGTTTTGGTAATTTAACCTTGATTTGATTTGATGGCAAAATTTTTGATTCATGTTTTACTGTCTGTACTATTCTCTCGGCCTGACCATTCAAAGCTGGGCTGTATGGTGGTGTTAAAATATGCTTGTTTCCATTAGCCCTCATGAAATTTTTAAATTCATCTGATGTAAAACCTGTACCATTGTCTGACAATCCCTTATGATGTCTACCAGTTCTGATAATCCCTGCTGTGCGAGTATTCCTCTCAGCTCTCTGATTGCACATTCACTTGAAACTCCTAAATAAATACTTTTACTACCAGAATCAAAAATATCTTTCCCTTATATCATCTTGAAAAGTCTACATGTCCTCTTTGCCAAGGGTTTGTCGGTTTACAATTGACTACCATTGCTTCTATCTTATGATCCAACCGCGGCCACCAGAAGTGATTATTTGGACACTGCTTGCTAATGTGCATCTCATGCAATGCTTTTAACATATATTGCTGAAGAGCTGTAGAATCACCACTCTACTTCCCTATATAGTACAGCCATTGCTCAATGATAGTTCTCTCCTTTTAATCCAATAAACATTCTCTTTCTCTTCATTTACCCTATTTGGCCATCTATGCAGAATCCAATATTTTACCCTAGCCATAACATTATCTTTATCTGTATATTCAGCAATATCTTTTGTTGATACACCCATATATACACCAGGTATATACACCCATATATACACCAGGTATATACACCCATATATTACAAATAACAAAACAAATAAAAAATAAAACATTTCTAGGGTGGATTTGATATTCTTACTTATTGCTGTTTAGATTATGGATGACTTCTTCATTGGATAAAAATATTTTTTTATAAAACAATTGTTACATAGCTCCATTCTCTTTTAAACTTTATTTAATTACAGATCATATCAAAACACTTAGTTCTCACACTAGTATCCATTCAGAATGGTGAATGTTCATGTTCTACATTTTTTAATTGTTTAGGCATTCAGGTTTGCTCACTATGTTCTCCTTCATCGCTGATCTAGTGATTGTAATTTAAAAATCTGTAGTTATGTAGAAATACAGTGGTATACACCGGGGGAATGAGAATAGATACCCCTATGCTATTGCTATTCTCAATCATGCTTATAAGTGTGGTGTAAATTACAGCTATCGCTTTTTCTACAGGTGTAATTGGCAACCCTATGGCTAATACTGGTAGTATGGTTGGCATGGGCAATCAAATGGTACCACCTTATGGGGCTGCCATGCAGAATCAGATGGGGAACATGGGGATGGGGCCTCAGGTAAATAAAAGTAAAGAAATAATAATTATTTAATTAACATTAACTCCACTTATGTCAGTCATGGCCGGGTACCTTTTTAGTTCTGAATGGATCTCTAGGAGGCTCATGTCTTCAGATAGCCTGATGTTCCAGATGTCAAATAAATGTAACTGTAAGTGTTGTCACTGAAATATATTTTTATTACTTATGTACTCATGATTAAATTGATTAACATAATTAATAGTGGAAATTAATTAAGAGAGTAGTGAAATGGTGCCCAAGAGAGGGCTAATAAAATATTAAATATTATTAAAAATAATAAAATAATATTTTGTTATTTTTATTGAAATAGCATCTAGAGATTTATTTTATTGAATAACATTTACAAAGTCTGTTTAATAATAATATGTGTATTGATGTTTCAGGGTATGGGAGTAGCTGCAGGCGGAGCTCCCAGTGCGCTGGGACCCCAAGCTGTACAGCAAACAGGTATATTGTGTAATCAGCACTGTATGTACCATGTATGTATTGTGTGTGTATTAATCGCCGATATATTTTTTTTTAATGTACGAAGGCGGCAGACGTACATACAGTCCTACAGCGGTAAGTGGATACTGTCGCCCATAGACATCCGCGATACATGCCAACATCAGTCCAAAATGACAAATGTTGGCACGCCCCCGGATGCGCTACCTTATCTACCTTTGGAGATATAGGAATGGATTTGGAGAAAGGGTTAGGAAAATGGGGAGGGATAGGATGGGATGGAAATGGGCTCTGGCATATCTCACTCACTACCGAAACACGTACGTACATTGGGGAAATACGATAAAGTGGGAAATGCAGTACATTTCAAGGTAGTCTTCTGTGAGAGAGGGGTAACGTGGCCAGTCGAGCGCGCCCAGCGGCTGTTGGATTGCAGCGTGCACTCTCCCCCTTTAAAAAAGAAACTTTATAGTCCCTCTATAGTATTTGTAAGAAAACAAACTAGTATATACTGTAACATAATACTACTCTAACATAATCTAAGTAATAATACCCCTATGTATTATAATTTACATTCAAACATCGAAATCGCTCAATGAGCGACAAAAACATCCATAATGCGTTGTGGATGTTGCTGATTGTCCAAGCATCGAAAGGAGATATTATATCGAGTGTTATTTGGTTTTAATTATTCGCAACGTGACGTGGCATTGAAGAATCGTCCATAGCGTTCTGGATTACTTGAAACAAAGCGAAAATAATGTTGAAATTAGTCAGCGAATCAATGGATTTATAGAAATAGACGAAAGTAAGAAATCAGGCGAGGTTAGGAATTTAGTGAAGTGTGATTATTACATGCAAATGTTCTCTATCCAGAATCAATACGGCTCGTTTAGATTAGAAGCCTGAGGCGATCGCAAAGCTTAGCGGAGCTATCGTCTCAGGCTTAGTGATATTTTTTTAAACAAGGCGATTATTTTTTCCGCAAATATGCTTTCTGTTTTTTAATTTTCGCCTGTTTCTGATTCACTGACTGACGGGTTTTATAATAAAATTATTTTCGCTTTGTGAGCGTTTCATGTTACCTATATAGAACACGTTGACGGTTCCTGAGTGCCACGTCGCGGTGCGGTTTAATAATTAAAACCATCACACACACCGAAATAATATTTCGATGTTTGGCCGATCAGCACTATCCACAACGTATTACGAATGTTTTTTTCGCTCATTCAGCGATTTCCATGTTTGTGCGTAACATATATACTAACGTTTATAGATTATAAAGATTAGAGATGTTGAAAGATTTACTTGACATTTATGACTTACAATTTCTTTGTTTCAAGAATCTGTTTAAGTAGAAACTATTTCTAACATCTGATTTTTATTTCTATCTAACCATATTCTTAAAACGACGAGATTTTAAGTTACAAAATCTCTGTCAATGAATTTATATCGATACCGTGACATATATCATATAGTTGCAGGAGGCATGCAGACCGCCGGGCAGGTGCAAGCCGTGGCGGCTCCACCCGCGGCGCCCGCTCCGCAGCCCCCACAACAAAACAAGGAATTCAACACTGCTTCACTATGCAAGTATGTAACCATAACCAGCCCTTTCAGTATCCACTGCTGGACATGGGTCTTCTCCAGCACATTGTCTGACATGGCTTTAAAATGCTACACTTAACAAGCAAGTTGGCGAGTTCACTCTTGTACAGGTGGTGTAGTTCCTCGGGGCTTGTGGTAGCCGTGTTATCTCTTAGTCGCCTTTTACGACACCCACGAGAAGATGATATTCTACAGCCGGCCGACCACACGGCACTGCAAGTATGGAAAGCAATCGCCAATCTAGCGTTTTTTTATATACAAGGTTAAAAAAAATACCTGACTGGCGCGCGGTACAGAGTAGTAAAGTCAGAGACTTCATTTAAAAGGAAAACATTCAATTCAGATAAAAATTCTAGTACAAAAGTTATTACTTTTAATGATAGAAATTCAGTGTTAATAAAGCGCAAGTATTGTTTTTATTTAACCCTGTATAGAAAGAAGGTCAGACAGGGGTTTATACAGCCCACCTGGTGGTAAGTGCATGCTGGTGCACTTATACTGCTTATACATGCCAACATCAGTCCATAATGACAAACGTTGGCACCCTACCGGATTCGCTGCTTACCCTTGTAGATTAAGGAATGGATTGGTAGAAAGGGTTGGGAAAATGAGGAGGGATAGGATGAGAATGGGCTCTGGCATATCTCACTCACTACCGAAACACGTACATACATTGAGGGAATACGATAAAGTACAAAATGCAGTACAAAATACGATGTCTTCTGTGAGAGAGGGCTAACGTGGCCAGTCGAGTGCGCTCAGCGGCTGTGGGAGTGCAGCGTGCACTCTCCCCCTACAAAAGTTAGGCCTTTTGTAGGTTTAGGACGGCAATAATGGTACGAGTAGATTTCTCACATCTCATTACACCTCCCATTACTTATTGGGAGGGATGGAGTGGCCTTATGCTATGATATGCTGGCCATGCGGGTTGACAAGGCCACTCCTTTAGAGATGGTATAGATGTGGTGTAGTGCTTGTGGTAGCACGACAAAACCGGCGGGCAGCACACGGCCCAGAACAAGGTTATCTTTAACTTTTTTGGTAAATCTGATATTTTTCATTGTAGATTTGGTCAAGAAACGGTACAGGATATTGTGAGCAGAACTCAAGACGTCTTCCAGACATTGAAAGCTATTCAAGTAAGTTCTTAAATAATAAGTTTGTCTGTAATTTTTCACTATATCAAATAGAAGGTTCGATTAGAATTTTTATGTTACATTATCTTAGAACGTTATTGTTGGTATGGACTTATTTTGTCTTAGTTCAATGTTTTTTTTAATAGACAGCAGTTTTGACTGTTAAGATTAAACAATAAAAGTTAAGATTTCGGCGTGGCGTGGCGCACAACAACTCACCAAAGTTTCATCGCAATCGGATGAATGGTATAGGAACGCATAGAGGACAAACAAACAAACATTCATTTTTATATATTAGAAAGAAGAAGAAGAAGGCAAAAAACATATTTGATGAAAAAATGTCTAGCAAAGCGCAATATTTCTACATTTTGTGCAACTGATCGGCACTATGGGCGACAGTATCCACTTACCATCAGGTGGACTGTATACTCGTCTGCCGCCTTCGTCAATAAAAAAAAGCTGAACGCATTACGACTAAACGCTGTATCTCAATTGACAAAGTGAAACGGTTAGTCACCAGTCCATTAAAGACGTTTCTTTCTAATTTGTAGCCTCCAAACGGCACGGTACATGGCGAAAATGCAAGCAACGACAAAAAGGCGAAAATGCAAGAACAGTTGCGCACAATCAGACTGCTTTTCAAGAGGCTGCGACTCATATATGAGAAGTGCAATGAGACCTGTCAGGTAAAAGTGCGTGCAATACTTAGAGATATACATGCTGAAATTTTTATGATTTTAGAGCCGTGACGTAATTACTGTGTTAAGTAAGTACTGTCAATACTTGAGGTCAAGGAAGATATACGAGGTATAAATAAAGTTGGACAATTTCTAGAACGGCAATGATCAAACCAAAAACACACCGTGCATTCGTTTGCGTGTTTGGTCCGTACACATCGTTGATGCCGTCTGCGATGCGTTGCTGCCACAACGGAACTCATATTCGAAAGTAACGCGAATTTTTAACATCAAAAAAATAATTAAATTAAAAATCGTTTGACGGAAAAACAAATGAATAACCGATTTGTAATTACATAAGATAAGATGTACGCCAAACATAAGATAACTAAGTTCAAAGTGGCCACTATGAACAAACGGCAATTTCATAGGTAAGGCCCTAATAATAAAGGGGTAAGGATTCTAAAAACATTAAAATTTCAGCGTGTATATCTTATGTGTATATCTTATGTGTATATCTTTTATTGCTATAAACAGCCTAAGAATTAGCTTCAGTCTTAGTTGAAATGTAATTATTTTTTTCCGAATTGGGAAAGTCCTGACCTTCACAATAGGTAGATTTTTTCGAAATATTAATTTTTCTATTAATATTTAAACATTTCTACGTAATTAAAGTCCAAACAATTTGAAACACATCTTGTCAACGTACGACAAATCACGTTCGAAACAAAGTGAGGACATGAGATGGAGATTACTTCGAAGGAGACATACCCCTTGGAAGCACACAAAATGCAGTCTTATACTTTTATTTGATTACCTATCATAAACACTAGGCATTTTGAAGTTCATCAAATTATCACTAACATTGAGGGTGGCAGGTGGATGGGATAGGCGTTTATGAAGGAAAAATGGTATATTTCGTAAAATATGATAATGATGCAGAACGAATTCGGATGACAGCCTTTTTTTTGACTTATGATTCTTACAAAACAAAAGGCATTATAAAATATAAATGGGTTACAAAAAAAAGGTGACGGCAAGGGTTAAACAACACTATTAAACTATTAATCAACACTATTAAACTACAAAACCTACGATTTATAATTTTTACATTAATCAAACAATGTAATTTTAACATTAATCTCTCTGGCGCTACAAGTGTCTCTCTATTTTTAATAATTGAATTACATCGGCGTGTGCAATATCAAACAAATTGTCCAAATTGCTTGTAAATTCTTGTTCACGCCGCTTGAACAAGTCTTCTTCTTTGCATTTTTTTGTAAGTCTCTCCTAACTTGATATAAGTTCACAATTTTTACCACAATTCGGTAACGATTTGGTAGGTATTGGTGCAAATATAACACACTCGCAAATAGCGAGATTTGCGCTTTCATTAACAGTTAATTTCACTTCACGGATGTTATAAAACAAAAGTGCGAGTACTTGGCCATTGGAGTGAAGTTTTGTCCCCGGTATTTGATGTTTTACGTGCCCTATTAAAAATATACCCTTTTTAGAAACTGTGCAGTTCCACTGACATATTTATATTGACTAAAAGCAATAAGTTTACTGACAAATTGACAATACTAATGAAATCACATGCACGTCGACACGTAAGCGCGTACTATGTATGCAAGTACTGACATGTTTCGATGCAAGTCGACACGGTCTGCCCTAGTTCAAAGGTCATGAAGTTTGATTTACATATGTTTTGATATAAGACAAAAAAATAAGTGGTTGACAAAAAATATGCGTTAAAAAAATACTTTGATTTTTTTGGGACACCCTATTCTTCACTCACGCCGTGAAGCCCCACGAACAGCCGTAAAACGCAAGTGTTCACGGCATGTTTCCCGGTCAGAAACAAGTCGTGAACCATGCAAACTTGCGTTAGAGCTGATATTATTTGTAATGTATACTTCATCAGGGCATGGAGTACACACACATGGAGAGCTTGATACCTTTGAAGGAGGATCCGGATAATAAAGCGCTTGACGAGCGACGCAACACTGAGTCGTATCGGCTCGCTTTGGAAGAGAACAGAGAACTCACTGAACAGGTATGAAATTAATTTTTTACGTTATTTTTCTTTTTTTTTTATAGAAAGAAGACGGCATACGAACATACAGTCCACCTGGTCGTAAGTGGATACTGTCGCCCGTGGACACCCGCGGTACATGCCAACATAAATCCAGAATAACAAACGGTTGTCACGTCCCCGGATGCGCTGCCTACCTTTACAGATGTAGGAATTGATTTTGAGAAAGGTTGGAAAAATGGGGGGAAAAGAGGGGGGAGCACACCATTTTTAAATTTACCCAGGAGACTTCTAGTCAGTAGTGCAGAAGGCAGTATCGTGGGTCAGAAGTGAATATTACAATATAATTCTGGTTTTATTGTTTATAAATAAACTTAACTTAATTTATTATAAATAAACAAGGAAGAGGCAGGAAGAGGCAGAGCAGGCAGTATCAGGATACTGTTAACACGTTTAGCTTATGTTTCAGTACAAATAATTCAGTTGCCATGGCTCTTGCCAATGACAGACATTTGGCAATTCTAGCTTTATTAATAATACATCTGGAAGTAACTGGTGTAGGGCGCAGATGTAATCTAGTTTAAAATGCTTTTCTTGCTTTCACTTTTTTTTTGTATTAATCCAGTCTAATGGTTCATTTACACAAGGTGAGTTTCTCAAACGCTAGTTTCTCTAACATCGGTTAGACTGTATAAACAACTGTTATTATCATCCGATCACTGTTATTCCTATTATCATCGACTTTTTATCATCATGTGAACAGTTGTAGGCGAGAATTGTATGCAGTTTGGTCGCATACGAGAATCGTATACCGAACCGCCCGAACCGTTCGTGAAACTCTCCTTGTGTAAATGAGCCATTATTCACGACTTCTTTATTTTTAATTTTTCTTTATTAAATGTTTATAAAAAAACAAAAATTGTTATATCCCTTTCAGGTGGTTCTCAAAAATAAGCAGCTAAAGGAAGTGATAACAAACCTAAGGACAATTATATGGGAAATTAACGTCATGTTGACCATGCGAAGGTCATAACTACTTTCTATACCGCGTCATATATCTTTGTTCCCGTAAAATTCACGGGAATTATGTTGTATTTGGAGTAGGAAGACGTGGTACTGGTAGTGATTGGTGAACTTTGAATGTTATGCCTGGACATGTATATATCTACTCCGTTCCAATCCAATTTGTCGTCTGAGGTAACTAACGCGGTCTCAAATTAAAGAAACATCTCAACATTTAAGCACGCCCTAAACTTTCCAATCCTAATTATCGGATATAATTGTATAATGTATGATGCAATCGTCCTAAAGTTATTATTATTATTATTGAAAAATCGGACGATTGGAAGCATCCGAGCATCTACATCCTAAATGGGATGGTTTATAAAACGACTGGCGAACTTAATTCTACAAAACGTCATCACTTGCTGCCGCGCTCGTGTCCGGGTGCAAACCTGTTTTGGTACGCGCGTTTTTTCAAAATGTCTGACGAAGAAAGTGATTCGCCGACAGACCGCGAGTACTTTATATTATTTATCGAGTATCTTGCTTTTCAATAAATAGATCCACCATACTCAGTAATTTTGAAAACCGTTCATGGTTCATTCTTAAATACCTTTGAAAAAGTATAATCGTTCTTCATTCTCAAAGGTGTAAATTTTCTTCAGATTTTTGCAGCTCATGTTTTTCTTTTTTTTCTCCTTTCGATTGTATTATCAATCGAGGTTGATATTGCTATTGCAACTTTTTGTAATTTTGATAACGTTGGATCCTGGAGGCATCACCAGTAAAAAGTTCGTTGTACTGAACACAGTGAAGCAAACTTCACTCCGGGGCAACGCTTGTCGCTTTATAAAGCTCAAGTTAGACGCTGCGTGGAGTACTCGCATCTCTGGGCCGGTGCACCGAAATACCAGCTGGACCCTTTTAACTCAGTTGAACGACGTGCTGTCCGAATTGTCGACGATCCCACTCCCACAGGTGGTCTAGAATCGCTCAGCATCCGAAGAGATGTTGTCTCTCTGCGTTTTCTACCACCTAAATATGGGGAATGTTCTGAAGAACTTCAATTTGATGCAAACTTCGGGTTTCTACCATCGCATTGCTCGTCATCGTGGTGCGGTATATCCGCACTTCCTTGACACAGAGTCGTTATGTTGGAGACACCCCTGAGTCATAAATGAAAAGTCCTCGTGTTATGGAGCTACAACAATTGGTTTATTGTTCCTTTACACAGAATCCGGTAAGTAGCACATAACAGCACACGGTAATTGTGTCAATTTGTGTCTGTCAAACCTTTTTCTCTCTGGTGTTAGTGATGTGTCACGTAACTAGTGATGTCAAAATAGTGTCCGTTAGAATGCGTGATCGATTGAATCGCCATACCACCCCCCACGGAGAAAGATACTCCAATCTTAACTTTTTAAACCCGTAATATAGCAGGGGAGAATACAACATTGGTGAAACAAGGAACATAAAAATAAAAACATTACAACTTAAAAATTCGAAGTAACCTATTACACACCATAACGACTAAATAACCGTAGTAACGATAACCAGTCTAAATTCTTAAATCTAACGCGTCTGCTCGAGCGTGTGGTTACTGTATCATCCTGAACTGTTAACGGAAAAGTGTGGCAACTTTTCCTGAATGATAGGCCGTGAAGTTTGCGCAGGTGGAGTAGCTAAATGTCCAGCTTGGCTTGGCTGATCATCATTATGATCTGTAAATGCCGGTTTGAGTCTGTCTACGCTTACTACGACTGATATTCCTTACGGCCAAAGTAAATGTCTTTCCGTCGGGTGAATGCTCTAACACCTATATGGGCCTATATACGGTGGTTGTAGTGGCCGGCGGACTGTATCGTCCCTTAGAAAAACATGGGACGCAGCCGCTAACTCCTTAACCTTTAAGTACACGCGTTCTTTTTAGTAACGTACAGTCACGCGTGGGGTCCAGAAGTATCCCCCATAAATGTTTTATAATATTTTTAACAATTTATGAAAATTATTTAAATATTAATCCACAATGCAAAAAAAGACATAATATTTATGAAAAGTATTTATTATCACTAAAACAATCAGTCTTTAGGTAATATTAGTCTTTTACAAAAAAACACTGTTCACGGTGATATTTTTAAGGCACTTACCTAATGGCTTAAAATTTAACAAAACAACTAACTTTTAACTAACTTATTATTATTTTCTATAAATTAAACGCAAGCGTGTTGAGGAGACAGAGCGGTCTGAACTGTCAAGTTTTATTTCTCAAAAACGTCACACGTACAAAAAAATTAGTACCTTCACGACATCAGTACAGATAGAATCAATAGATGGCGTTACCAGTATCTAATTTTGATATAAAACTAACAATTGTGCGATTATTCCGTTCTGATAAGCCATTCTGCTCAGGGGTATACGGGTTACTTCTTTGGTGAATGATACCTTCCTTCTTGAGATATGAGTTGAATTCTTTGTTACAGTACTCACACCCATTATCGCTTCTCAATATCTTTATCTTCTTATTTGTTTGTTTCTCAACCTTTGCTTTAAATTCCGCAAAACATCTAAGTGCTTCATTTTTATATTTCATGATGAAATACACAAATATTATATGACTATAGTCATCAATAAATAGTATGAACTATCTGGAACCTGCAAGCGATTCATGCTCCATAGGTCCACAAATGTCAGTGTGGACTAAATGAAGTAACTCTTTGCTTCTTGAACCCTCATTTGTGAATGGTAGACGATACTGTTTACCCTCACAGCAAACTGAGCACAATGACTTGTCAAGATTATTTTTTTCTTGGAGGTTCATTCCTTCAACAGCACTTGTCGTTTTATTCAGGTATTTACTATTGACATGGTCCAATCTGCGATGCCAAGTATTGCCTGATACAGTCAAATTAGCCACTGCACTGTCAGGGACTCTCAAACTTGTATACTCCACTGTTTAGCACAGCTGTAGCCACCAATTCATTGTTTATATTGAATACTTTACAGCCATCTGTCGAAAAATGAATTTTATTTCCGGATTTTATTAACTGGCTCACCGACAATAGGTTGGTAGTCAATCCTGGAGCACATAATACATCCTTAACTGGAACTTCAAATTCATATTGATCAGTTTTTGTTACAATGAGGGGGATCATGAGGGGGAGAGTGCACGCTGCAATCCAACAGCCGCTGGGCGCGCTCGACTGGCCACGTTACCCCTCTCTCACAGAAGACTACCTTGAAATGTAATGCATTTCTCACTTTATTGTATTTCCCCAATACGATTCCCCACGTACGTACGTGTTTCGGTAGTGAGTGAGATGTGCCAGAGCCCATTCCCATCCTATCCCACCCCATTTTCCTAACCCTTTCTCCAAATCCATTCCTGTCTATGGGCGACTGTATCCACTTACCATCAGGTGGACTGTATGCTCGTCTGCCGCCTTCGTACATAAAAAAAAAATGTTGATATGTTGCATTCTTAATCCACTGTTCATTAGCAGTTAAGTGCCTACTCGCGCCAGAGTCAATGTATCAGTCGTATTTGTTAAATTGACCACTTAAAAACAAGGCACTTATTGCACTAGTTTGTTTACGTTCCTATTAGTATTGGTGTTATCATTTTTTGCACACTGATTCTTGTAATGTCCTGGTTGTTTACACCGGTAGCATTTGACATGACTTTTGGCCTTGACATTGACATTTTGTTTCATTTGATTTCTTTGCGCACTGGCCATAGATAATGTATTAATTCTCTTATTGCCATCTCTGTGTACCGCTTGCGAATGCGCTGCTAACTTCATTGGATTGATCACTTCCACTCACTTCCGTTTCCATGTCCATGAGTTTCGTTCTAATGGCGTCCGTCGTAATTTGAATGCCGGAATGCTCGATCACCATAATCATCGGCATACATTTTTCAGTCAATCCAGCAAGCAATAAGCAACCGATCCACTCGTCGCTGATGTTAAATCCTGTCCCACTAAAATTTTGTCCCGTTTCGACTATTTGCGTTATGTAGGACTGCATAGAAACTCAATTTTCTAGGCGAATTGATATCAAATTACGTAATAGAGATATTCTTCGCGTAAATCCCGAATCGTCAAATAATGCCTTTAACTTGTTCTATAGCTCCAAGGTAGTCGTCACGTTTTTTATATGTACGTACAACGCACTATCTATAGTCATTATTAGTTTCGCCTTAGTTCTCGCGTCATCTGCGGCTTCTATTAACTTCCCAGTTACTGGCTTGATGCAATGCAGCATATCCTCTAGGATTAGAAAATTCTCCGCGGCGAAGATCCATTCGTTGTAGTTTTCACGGCCTTGGGAACATTTACTAGATAATTTGATGCCATTCTTTCGACCTTTGATTGAATTCACTGAATAACACGTCGCTAACTATGTTTCACCACTAGCATTGAGAAAAATTACTTTATTAAAATAAACTAATAAACTAAGAAATCGGCGCATGCCTTGTACCGTCTCAGGAGGGGGAAAATACAACAGAACTTGAATGCGCTCCTGAGGGGGGCGAGTAACTTCACTATTTATGTGATAGCCCAAGAAATGTGATACTTCAGTTACCCCCAGAATATATTTGGAGGGCTTAATCACGATCCCGTAATCCTGCAGACGTTTGAAGGGGATTCGAAGGTGTTTCCTATGGAGAGCCTCATCAGACGAAAGGACGAGGATGTCATCCACATATGGAAAACAGAAATCGAGACCCCGTGTAACTTCATCAATAAACCGCTGAAATGTCTGGCCAAATTAATTGTGCCAAAGGTTTGGATGCAGCTTCCACTAGCGGCGCTTAATTCATAGTTGGTAGTCTGTCGGCGTGACGGAAGCCAACGGTGCGGAAAACAATATAAGTCCGATCCGGTATCGATCAGGAAACGTCGCTTGGTCACTTGGTCCGTGACAAACAGGCGGCGGTCCATACTTTGGCAATCAGTTGCCGCCGCTACTGATTTCTGTTCTGGTTTTCCGCTTTCCAGGTGCAAGGGTGTACACACCTAGTAGCTTTCTGACCCCATCTGTGGTACCAACCTATTTTGGGACTACGAGAAAAGGAAGTAGATCGCTCACGTGAGGGGCGGTGCTGTTGCCTGGCCAGAGCAGCTACTTGGTTACTTACCCCTTCTAACTGCTGAGCCAATGTGGCCAGGGTTAAGGAGGATGCCGGTGTTTACATCGTATAAACCGCAACAGGAACCGGAGCCAATTCGACAATTTTGTCAGCTAGTTCTGACACTTTATCTAGGTAGAGGTCAGCTTGTGCTGCCAAAATAGCCTGAATCTGTTGAGGCAGACGGCGCACCCAAAGCTGGCGTATATATTGTCATCTGTGAGCGTACTTCCAGCGAGTGAGCGCAGGTGCCGGAGAAACTGCGACGGTTTCTTTTCACCTAGTTCCTCGTCTCTTAAAAGTTGACGTACCCTTTTTTCCTGTGACACTGACAGACGCTTTATAAGTGTTTCTTTTAATTTTTCATATTTTCCTTTAGCTGGGGGATTTGTTATTAAATTCTCGACCTCACCGCTAGCCTTTGATCGAGGTGCCCTACAACATAATTGTATTTAGTAGTATCTCCTACAATGTTAGCAATTTGGAACTGGGCTTTTACTTGAGTAAACCAAACTGCTGGTTTATTAGGCCAAAATGTAGGTAATTTAACTGCAACCCTACAGACTTTTGATTCCTTCTCACTTTGTTCAAGTTGTTTCTGTAATGCTGCATTTGTAGCTAGAAGTTGTTGCAGTTGTTTTTGAATTTCTTGACTAGCCATTCTAAAAACTTAAATAAATAATAATATGAAATAACATGAAACTACACCACACACTCCGGCAAAGGAATAACAAACCCGCTAGAGCCACATATAATATACAATACTTAAAATAATATTCGTAAAATAATTAAAATAATATGCTTAAAATAATAAAGCTCTCAGGCTATGGGTATATACAGTCAGTAAACCCAGTTATCAACATCTACTGAGCAAAGATAAAAATCAAGTATTCAATGTATGCTGAATTATTTGGCATGCAGCTATGCATGAGTGGCGAGGGAAAATTTCTAAGGCAATTAGTTCCTATCTTTAAATACCCCTAAACAATACCTACAATGTTAGTCAATTGGTACCCCGATCTCGACCCTACGTACTTTGCTTATCCAGTGGTCTAAAATTAAGTAAGACTGATGGTAATTCTCTTTGGATTTAGGTTAAGACAATTTTAGATTTAAAGTAACATGCAATGTTTACAGAGTCGGGACCATGTAAGTAAAATAAGTATGTATTTAAAGAGTGAGAACTTGTGAAATAAGAAATGACCAGTCTGTCGCTGTTGTAGGTTGTCGGAGAACTCGGGGAGTGCTGTTTCTTGCGGGGTGTCGTGGTCACGGATAAACACCATGTGTAGCACTGATGATTATCATTCACAGTTGTAAGTTTTGTATAGCACTAAAAATGATTTCTTTGATTTTATTTATATCTTAACATCTGATATACATTGGCCACTCGCACTAAAACAGCTATGCACCCAGCGGAAAGTACGAACAGTAGAGAATCCGATATATCTGTGTTAGAGGTCGCGGGTACTTGTTGAATCGACAAATGTAGATGCACCTTGACCAGTTGCGGTACTAATGTTGTCGTAGCCCCGAAGAAATAACCCTGTGATCACTGATCACTGGTCATTGTGCTGCAGGCTAGTTCTTGCGTCGAAAGTCACCATTATTGGGGTTGGAGACACCCCTGAGTCATAAATGAAAAGTCCTCGTGTTATGGAGCTACAACAATTGGTTTATTGTTCCTTTACACAGAATCCGGTAAGTAGCACATAACAGCACACGTTAATTGTGTCAATTTGTGTCTGTCAAACATTTTTCTCTCTGGTGTTAGTGATGTGTTACGCAACTAGTGATGTCAAAATAGTGTCCGTTAGAATGCCTGATCGATTGAATCGCCACACGTACAGTGCGGTCAAAAAAACATTTTATACCGCGAACCCGAAGTTGTGGAATAAACTACCAACCGTGGTTTTTCCATTACGCTACCAATATATTGCTCTTCAAGAGAGCTGTGAACAGGATTCTGCAAGGTCGGCAGCGCATCCGCAAGCCCCCTGCTGTTGCAGGTGTCTCTGGGCGGCGGTGACCACTTACCATCATGTGGCCCACCCGCTCGTCTGCCATCTATTCCAAAAAAAACGTGTACACAGGTTTTTTCATAATTTGTAGAAACATTCAAGGGAAAATTTTCGTCAGTAATTGACGAAGCCCCGGAGTGAAGTACTGCATCGCTTTCACGTGTGTGGAACGTTATTAATTGTAAATAACTAAGTATGTTATATTTTTGACATTTGGAAGTTGTATATTTGGATATTGAAATGTTTCTGTTTGTGCTGATCGCGACAAAAGAATATGTTTATAATGTAATATTTAAACGTTTATGAATATAGTAAATTTAAATGTTTAGGCATTCTTTCTCTGCATTCTGTGATAACTTGATAAGTCTTCTACTTACGTTTATAAGTCTTAAGTATAAGATTACGTTTGTAAGAGTAAACTATGTTAGTATAAAATTATTATGTCATGTCTAATTTTAGAATGGATTGACTTGTATGGATCCTTAAGCGACTCATCAGTGAATCACATAAAGAAAAATTTATACAAATACGTAGTTTTTTTTCTATAAAAGAAATAACAGAAGAGCAGACTTCACCTGCGGTTCACGGTTATAACTCACAATGTCCCCTTCGTAGAAGGACCCCTACGTAAATGACCATTATTAAAAAGTTTAGCAAAACGACCCCTACGCAAATTGGCTATTTCGCAAAATGACCCTTACGTAAAATGACGCATCAAAATCACTTTATATTCTAGGCTAAGTCCACATTACCGTTTAGTCGCGGTTGGTCCAATTCGCAAAACGTCCAACTCGTGGCAGGTCCAATTTGCAATAAGTCAATTCGTGGTTGGTTCCATTTGCGAACGTAACGTTTTATAAATAATAGACAGATTATTTTAGATTTATTTATTGGATTTATTATTTTTCTTTATTAGTTTAGATAGACCCTTATTTATTCTTAACTTGCCGTTTTATTAAATTTCTTTCCACTAAATAATTTAGATTCCACTAATGATTTAATGATTTCAGGGCTGCCACAGGCCCTAGAGAAATCATCTTTAATAACAAATTAGAGATTAACAATTTATTAGAGAAATAATCTTTTAGAAGTCTAGTAGTTACACCACCTCTAAGAGAGTGGACTCACCAACCCGCTTCGCCAGCGTGACGTTTTGAGGCCATACATCCCTCATGCACGCGACCATGTGCATGAGGAGGCAAATGTCCAGCAGTGGATACTGAAAGGGCTGGTTGCATTGCAAATAATTTAAGAAGATGTACTACATATATTATAGAGGGAAAAGTAACTTTGATACTTCCATTACGCCAAATGGAAATATAAATTAAAAAACAGTTTTTTTAGATTAAATTATTAATTGTTATTATAATTTATAATATGTATAATTAAACAGCGGTGTCAAAATTTGTATGGAAAAATATTGATGGTCTTATTAACTTGAAATTTGTTTTCGTAGACGCAGACATAGGGCTAGTTCTATATAAAATAACCATTTTCAATACCTACCCTACGTCCATTTCACTTCCGCTTTCATTCTTCTCAGTAACAGCCCCAGAACTTTCATTTACATTTATTATAAAACTATCAATGTGATTATCAAAAGCGTCCATTGCTGTGGTATTCGTTTTCACATTTTATGGCCTGTTCACAAACCGTATTGAGCAACGTAACCTTTAAGTTGTGACCATATATTTTCTATAGGATTAAAATCAGTGTGGTGAGGCGGTAATCTCAATACGGACTGGCCATGTTCGGCAGGAATATTGTCTTCGAAATATGCGGTGTGAGTTTCATTATGCCGACGAATAATTTCATATAACTGAAGTGTTTATCCAATGGACTAAATGAAGTATGGTATTTGTTCAGCCCATTTATCATTGCTTTTTTGGTGCTGTTGGAATTCGGAGGTCTTTCAACAAATTTATTGTGATATGGAGCGTTGTCTATTACTAAAACTGATTCTTTTGGCAAATTGGGTATTAATTGATTGCGAAGCCATTTGTCACCATTCATCTGAGCATTTTAGTCATTCATTTATCCGAAGATCAAAATAAACCGAAGATTATATATTAAAAAAGCTCCAGGCACAAACCCTTTCTCATTACTGGCAGGTAATAATATAATTTATCGTTGGCCGTTTGATATTTGTTTTCGTTATCCTTTTTCTATGGGACCTGTGTACAACTTTTATTTTTTATGTGCGTTTGTTTATATAATACGATACATCCATATATAAAAATATCCCCCCCCCCCCCCGCTCTATACTTCCTTATTTGATCTAAATATTTAATATTTTTAAAAGCACATCACTTTTGTTCATTAAAATGCTTCGATTATCTTTAACCTTAGTGAACTTAAACGCCATTTTCCGAAGATTTTTTCCTAATGTAAATACAGTGTCTACCGTTAAAATTAATAGCTTCAATTAACTTCATTTTCAAAGATTCGATGGTCTACAGTTCTTATCTCAATTGGAAATCGTAAACCATTCTTACTACCCCATAATCAAAGTCATCCAGATCTAAAGAAAAACTTCTTTTTTCGGCCTGCCCTTTTTTGGGGTAGACACTAAATGTATTATAGTAGAGGTTTCTTTATTGTCAGCTTTTAGTATCTTCGTCAAAGTGCATCTAGAAATCTAGAAATTCCAGTAGCTTCAATTATACGTTCTTGAACCTTATTAAAATAGGTTTTTATCATTAGTCTTGAACTTATTAGCCTCAAGACAGAAATATAAGTATACTTTATAAATAGTTTGTAAATTAACAATTTTCTCTGTTTTAAAATCAGATGCCATAACTGTTTGTGATTTATATTATTATAACTGATCTATATAAATATTCGAATTGAACGCGAGCTACTGCTAAGCTGTTTCAAAGGCGACTAATTACAATTCTTGTAAGTCGATACGATTTCTTGTAAGAGATTACGAAACGAAAGTAGACGATGATGCACGATAGCTTTTTCATTTTCTCCCGTAGTATGCAAGTTATGTGACAGCTATGTGACCTAGCATTCAATCGAAAATGAATCAAAATCAATGTACTTTTTAATTAAGTAGATAGTTTGTCTAAGGTGGCCAGTTATCTTTTACGTATTAAATAGGATGCATAAGCACTTCATTAAAATCCAAGAAGTAACATGTATAGTCGCTGAATATAAACGTCACCTACGTTGGATC
Source organism: Sesia bembeciformis (assembly GCA_943735995.1). Classification (NCBI taxonomy): domain Eukaryota; kingdom Metazoa; phylum Arthropoda; class Insecta; order Lepidoptera; family Sesiidae; genus Sesia; species Sesia bembeciformis. The sequence goes on along the minus strand of OX031026.1, from coordinate 5,445,736 downwards.
TACATAAAAGTTGGATGTCGCAAAAGGGAAAAAAATTAGTAACTTCATTTATAGACAACATTCACCTTAGGGGCCGTTTTGCGTAGAGGACTGTTTGCGTAGGGACAGTTTGCGTAAAGGGAATTTTACGTAGAGGCCATTTTGCGTAAGGATCTTTCTGCGAAGAGGTCATTGTGCGTCTAAACCGGGTTCACAAATCCGGCTATCTTGTTCTGAATACTAAATTGCACACATGCGTGCAGAATTTACGTTAATTAAGTGGTATTTTTTTAAGACCAATTACAAGTCTTGATGGTAAATGGCCTAGGTACCATTGCCTTGAATAGTAAATACGAGCATTTATTATTCTTATGCCATTGCATATGTCACTCAAAATTCATAAGTCATAACTCTAGTGAATTATTTTGCCCATTCGGCGTTCGAAAGATGACAAATGTCCTTGCAATTTTTTATTAATTTATTCAGTGGCCATATAGCTCCAACGCAAGGACGATCTTGTAGTAAAACTTATTTTTTTCAGTTTAAATAGAAATATAAATGTTAGGAACCTTAGCTAAGTTAATCGCTTAGCTAATCGCAAAATGCCTTGTAATTGTTCAATGTTCGTTGTAATTGTGTTTAGGGCTGCGTTCTGTTGACTGTTTGGTATTTTCAATTCACAACAGACGCGGTTCGCGTATGAGCATACGCATAGCAGAACTTCATTAAAATCCTTTAAGTACATAGGTAACTAGTTTCCGAGCAGGTACTCGAAATGCGAATATTCAGTTACGATAATTGAGTAATAATTTCAGTAAATAATTAATAATAATATATTAGTAAATAATTTATTTTAGTACCATTAAAAATAATAAATACAAGTTACATAAAGTGAGTCATATAAAACATTCAAAGCTTTATAAATAACTATTTTAAAGCAATCGGCAAGCTTTCAGTATTCTGAAATAACTTTTTACTTTTAAGTACATTGTTTGCAATTCTCCAAAAGTAATATGTTATTTCTACTCAATTACATTTCGAATTTTTATCACAATTAATAAGTACATTTAAAGAGTTATCTACGTTCAATAGGTTTTGGAATTTCAGAGATGACTTTTTTGGTCTTTTTTTCGAAAACTTTCTTGTCGTATGGGCGTCGGTCTATAATCGCGTCTTCTTGTGGTTCTGGGACCTCTGGCTGTGGTTGATCAGCTTGTTCTGGTACTTCGGGATAAGCTTCTAGAAGTTTGCCAGCGCTCCGTCCCGCTGGGAGCGCGTGGAACGCCTCAGCCAGGTCAGGATTGATCTCTTCTAGTGGCGTGTCACCTGTTCTGATGTAGACTGGGACGTATCCTGGCACGGGAGGCAGGAACTGCCATTTGGGACGGGCCTCTGTAACAATTTTAGAATTAAATACGAACATTACTCATTAAATAATTAATTTATAGATAATTTTGGACAAATTATATTAGTTATAAATAGGGATAACTGTAAACTAAAATGTGAGAAGACATACGTTAGTGGCGGTACTTCTATAGAAGCCCAAAAACTCAAAAATAGCTAATGATATAAACCGAACGCCATAGTGAAAATAAATTTAAACTGTGTTAAAGTTTAAATACAACCTTGGAAGTTAAACTCCAAACTACCTAATTTTTTAATTCTCTTCTCTTAATGAAAAAAATTGTTAACCCCTTTAGCATTCCTTTTCGAAAATTTCAAAGGCCGCTCCAGCGTGATTTGCACTATGGAACTTCCTAGTTTATCTAGCGGTAACTTTATTTCGCGTTTTACTTGTTATCTTAACAATTTTAGTTTCCTACTAAAATATTAACACGTTCGCTTAGTTTCCAAGTCAAAGGTTTGGGCATAATAATATAGGTCATCATGAACACGGGTCGTTAGGGGCCGTTCAAGTATTACGTAAGCAGAATTTCAGTCATTTTTAACCCCCCCCCCCCCCCCCTTGTAGGCGAAAGTAAGCAAAGCTCTTACCCTCCCCCCATGCTAACGTAAGCATTGGTATAATTTTTACAAAATCTGTTCTAGTTTCTCATTTAATCAGAATCTACTAAATTTTGCAAAAAAAATACGAAAATAAATAAATAAATATTGCTGACGTAATCGCCATTCAGACCCCCCCCCCACCTTTGGTGCTTACGTAATACTTGAACGGCCCCTTAGCTAATTACGACACAATAAGATGTCCTTGTATGAAAAAAATGTACCTACTAGAAAATAGTACATTTAGTCAGGAGACCGTACGTTGCCATGTCACCGCCAGGAAGTAGGACATACAATAAGGACTCCTTGTAATTATCTATACCAAAAATCTCAAATGCACTAAGTTTCGGGCCATAATCCTAATAAAATTTGCCTCCAGATTTTTCTTCGATTCTCAAGCATGCGGGTTTCCTCGCGATGTATTTGTTCACCACTGAGCTTTTTTTTTTAACCGACTGGGGATTTGAACTCGAGACTTTGAGAATGAGATTCGAGATACCCCAGAACTGTGTCCTGCAGTGGGATATTATAGGCTGATATCGAAATTAAATACGGATAGAATTTTCAATAAGCAATTGTCCAATAATCAACTGGTTCGACTTTAAAATGTCACAGGGTATCAAAAGCGAATCTTGCAATAGATAGTCGTTTAGCATTACGTTCACGCGGCGGCCGGAACACGGATGCTGCACGCCGGCCACGCATGCATCGCTTTGCTAATAGATAATGGTTAGGCGGCCTGTTTAAACTGCTTTCCTTGTTAGTGGAGGTCGTTCAACCCCGTAACACCCGAGAGAATAAACGCCTACGATGCTAACATAATGTTTTTGTTAATTATATAGGAAGAAATTTAGTTATTTCTATATAACTAGGTAAGTACTCTCCCGACTAGTTTTCGTAGACTGTTAGTGGCAACTGGAAAGATTATTTGCACTTTAGGAATAGAACTTTTAAACCATTTTTTTTGTAATACCGTATGTTGTCTCGTTCGTATTTAGTTATACCGACGCATTATTATTTATTCTCTTTTTTAATTTTTTATTTCCAAATATAAAGTTACCTATGATTTCGTTAAAAAATATATAACAATTTGGTCAGCTACAAAATATACCCCATGGGAGCAAAAATAATAGGGTGGCAGCAAATCGTTATCAGCTTAGTACAATGTTTTTATTGTCAGCAGAATTTTACTATTTTAGGCAGCCATTAATTACGGACGACAGCTAAAAAATACAATCGTGTAGGAATGTATAATGTGCCATCAGAATCAGGATCAATTTTACTAAAAATAGGCATCTATGATGTTAAAGAACATGTTAATATTAAGGTAGGTACACAGTTTTTTAATTTATCCAGCAAATAATGTGAACTAGTAAATGCAAATTATGACCTATTAACCTCAACCGTACTTACTAAAATCAAATCAAGTCTACGCTATTCCACACCACTATTGTAACTACTCCTAAAAAAATCTAATTAGTATTTGTTTATAACGCAGAATTATTTAATTTGGTAAAATTTATCAAAAAGATTTTGCATCGACCTTGTCTAGGTCAATGGTAATGAACGTTGAAGTGGACGCACGAGGTGGTTACGAGTATGACCGCATTCACCTCTCGTCTGCTTGAGTATGATTCAATAATGTAAAATATTTACATATTTTTATCTCACAGTATCTGTATTATACTTTATACTGAAAATTTCCAATCAAATTATATGTCTTGCCCTTAAAGATTTATCATAATTGACAACTTGGTACAAGTATCGTTTCAAAATGAATTAGGGGATCCTACTTCAACCTACTTAGGGAATGAGTACCTAATCATTCGAATTGAGTAAAATTCTTACTGAGCATAAGGTATAATTACAATATTTCTTATTGCGTGTTTTAACTCTTGTAAATATACAAATCAGTGATCGTTAAGTACCTACTCGTAAAGTGTAGAAACTGCAAAAATATTTTATACATTGTTAATCATAAAATAATAACAAGACTATTTTATTCTTATTTTATAGATTTTTTGTGTTGTCAGACGAGTAGTAAATGAAAAATGTCAAATACCTACGTAAATAGCCAATTACCAGTTAAATATTTACTTAGCACCCAGCGATATATTTAAGAACAGAAATAAACTATTTACTTATTTGTCAGATAAAGATGTGCAATCTGGTCAGATAACTCCGTTCAATAAATTGTAGATAGACAGTCATCTGAATACTGAATACCGCTGGGTATGTGATCAATTCAATGATAATGCTATGAGTCTTGAACGACTAACCAGTACCTAGTATTAAAGTGTTAGATTTACAGGCGATACTCCAAGTTTATGATCAATAACATCGCATACTGAAATTTACACCAGCTAAGCTCACACCAGCTTTACACCAGCCAGCTATTTATTACATTAAACGCAATTTATTGCACACGGAAAGTTACCAAGCTAGAATTGTAAAGAAACTCTCGAGTTTCATGCTTTCTATAGCCATTTTAGGTGAATTTAAAGCTTTATTGTATGCTCTAAAACAGCTTTCTGTGAATGTTAACAGATGTTTATGTTAACGTTCGCGCTTTTCTCCATCCGTAAATATTTGACATTGTGAAGAAATTCCATTTAAAACTAAGCATTGTTCTTAATCATTTTTGTGGTCATTGCTTAGAGCTGCTTTTCTGGAAGAGATCGCTTTAGCGATAAGGTTGCCTATTATATTGTCATTTAAAGATATTTACACATCTAATAACCATTTGTAAGTAATAAAGAATATTTATTATTAATCAGGCATTTTTCAGACTTGTCCTATGATTTGAAAGCTACGTAATTAAGTTTTGTTTTGCCTAGCAATTTTCTAAAGGTTAATACTAAATGCCTTTGTTTAATATTGCCTGCGATTTCTAGAAATGCCGACTCTAGATCACGCTTCGCTCGACATGAACGAATGAATGTACTTAGTAGTTATTACGTTACATGAATACTAGAGTTAAATCTCTACATATTTACAGTAAACTTTCACTAAGTATAGACATGAGATAAGTAGTAGGTACACGAATTGGCAGAACGGAACAATTACTCAGGCTGTTCAACATTATGATCTCGGATAAACTATGTGAAAGATTTTTTCTGCAAAGAAATCGGCCGCTGAATATAGTTTAAACTATATTCAGCGGCCGATTTCTTTGCAGAAAACCAGGCCGGGTTAACCCGGTAGAATTGGAAAATATACGTGAAGTTTTCACGTCGTCAAAGTAACAATGTCTGAAGTAGGTACATATCTAGTGTACAGCAATGAAATCGCACATTTGTGTCTACAGCCAACGCATCCTACCGGTGATAAGGAGTGGAATTGTTTCAGTTAAAATCACTGATTCCAATGCTATATATACCTACCTACCAGTGCCGGCTTTACCTATGGTGCAGGGTGTGCGGCGCACACGGGCACAGGGTGTTAGGGGGCGCCGAGCGCTGCTTGCGACGCCTCCAAAGAGCCTGCTAGAGGGCGCCAGGGTATTGATTGCACCCGGGCGCTACATGCGCTAAAGCCGGCGCTGCTACCTACATGGTAGGGTTAGAGGTCATGACTAAAAGCATAAGTATGGACAAATATAATAACACTAGCGGTGGGCACCGCGACTTCGTACGCGTGGAATTTTAGTTTGATTTATAAAGCTTTGTATACAGAATCTTTTCTTCCCGTCAGCCAATTTCGATGAAACAAAACCTATTCGAAGCGTCAAGCTAAGCTTAATTAAGCTGTGGAAACCCCATAAAAATCCGTTCAGTAGTTTTGGAGATTAGCGTGTTCGAACAGACAGACAAAAAATTTCAAAATTGTCTTTTTGTATTCTGATACTCTTCCTTCATCGCCTCCCATCAGTTTTTGTTAAATATACTCAATGTACAGACACGCTGGTTCGACAGTTTCATTATATGTATAGATTTAATTTGACTACAAGTTTGTGTAGTTTCGCTTTCGTGATTTGCTCATTATTTTTTCAAATAAATGATTAATTATTAGTTAACTTTCGGTGTATATATTGGTAGTTAAGACAAGTCAGTATAAAATGATTAATTCAATGAATAATTATTTATGTACCTAATTGAATATTAGGTACCGCTTTTTTACATTGCTTCCAAATCATTAATTATAATTAAAAGTGATGTAAATTATCTCATAGTTATATCCTAGAGTCATCCCCTCGTAATAATACAATACTGAAGTATACATATAATAAAATTGTAACAGGCCGATGTCTGTACATTATACATATTGAAAAAAAACTAATAAATTCTTCATTAGAGCAACAGAAGCCATAACAACAGTTTTTAGAAATTTTGTCTGTCTGTCTGTATGTTTGTACACGCATCACGCAAAAACTACTGCATGGAATTGAATGCAGTTTTCACCGATGTATTGCTAGAGGTCTACTTTAAAATATAGGCTCCATTTTACCGCAGGAAAATAACTTATTCCGATTGTTTTAAATTTAATAAACCGAAGCGAAGTGAGGGCGGGTCGCTAGTCTTAAATATGAATAGTTCGTTTGTTTCTACTTTTCATTAACACAGAGGTGCGAAACGTCAAATGCATTTCTCCGCCTACCGCATCAATGTGCTAAATAGAGGTACAATGACCTCAATAGAGTAATTTTCTTCGCTTCGGTGTATCGAAGTTATTACATTTCTGGTGCATCTTATGTGTGCTGTGTTTATTTTCTTGCGAGTGTATGGGTAAGTGCTTTCGCCTAACGGTCGCAATAGTTCGGAGCTTGAGTTTTTGCCTGTCAAAATGCTAACTGTACACCCATCTTTTGAGTACACAGCTCAATCACAGTAAATCAAATTGTGATCTTAAACACGGCCTCGTTAAGTCCATATTCCGATAGATTGCTTTAAACAGGTTGAGCACCACTTGTTCCACTTGACTACACGTTCATTTCTCATGAAGAAACATCAATGAACATTCTCCAAATGAATTTGAAGACGTTTCTGCTCTGTGCAATCATAATTAGACTGGACTGCCTATTTGGTAAATGGTTAGATACATGTCAGCTGGATGCAGATGAACCGTTAACCTCTAAGGATCCTTAGGCCAACAAGTTTCCTGTTTTATAAATGAACCGGCGTTCTGATTAGTTTTTCGTAGGTTTTAATTGATGGGAACAGTGCCTACTTGGTAAGTGATTGGAAACAATTACAGATCGATACAGATGAGTCATGGTCCTCTAACTTTTGTACTTACTTCCCATACTCAATCTTAATTTATTTTATTAGATTATCATTTGTTTTTTAATTTTTATTTTCTTTAATTCACCACCAATGTTTGACTTAAACCTCAAACACAACTATATATGTTAGTATATTGTATAATATTATAAGTTTATGTTTTTATTATATGAATATTACAAAAAAAAAAACATGCAAAAAATGTTGTCGAATTGTTAATCTGTGATTTTATCTGGAACTTTGACCTACTATAATAATAATATTTTATGCAACGACGCCACTATTTTTCATAAACTTTATGGTTACAACGTAGACTGTGTTATCAGTAGGTTATAAATAGTGTAAGTAGTTGTGTCTAAGACGCAGATCCATGTATCATGCATGACCTATGAACCTTGTTAGCTCCGACGTTGATAGTATTTTTGCGTACATTGCATTCTTGATGTACGTTTCGAAAAATTTTACTGTTTGTTCCAGAAGGCCATGTTAGATACGTATACTTAATTATAAATTAAAACTTTTTCCGTTTAGTTGTACACTCAAAGTTTAAATATTACTGAATAAATAATTAGACAAAGTACTATTGAAATATAATTCGTAATAATTTTTATAATTCGTGATCGATCTGCAGTTAGCTAGAAACAATGTTTTGTAATAAAAGTTTAGACTGTTTTAATTGCCAATGAAATACGTTTTCATTTTATTGTAAATAATAACGATAAACTCGTGGCTTTCACAGTTTTTTCCATTAACCCGCCAAGTGCTAATCGAAAAACAGAGAAATGCACCAAGTAGCGATTCTTGAATACCTAAAATGTGTATGAAAGTAGGTCGGGGCTAAACTCGTATTCTATGTCTAACTACATCTCTTATCTCGATTGAACTAAAATGGCAATGTCTCCGAGAATTTATACGAACATAAATATTTACACAGTTTGAGGTTTTCTATCTCATAAAAGGATATTGAAATGTGAAGGTGCAGTGGTTGGAACACTACATGGTATCCACTGTGACTTAGATATATTATGTTGATTAAATAGAGCTTTATATATGTAGATAAAAAATATTTTTGACGAAAATTTTTATTATTTTGGAAGTATGATGCCTTTACGCCTAATGTTCAATGTCACATGATATAAACATTCCTACTTAGACTAAGCAGGACGTGGTTTGTGTTACCAATCTATCCGCCACTATGTCCACTTTTACTAAATAAGTATCTAGTCGTTATTTAAATATCCTACATTTCGTTGCCAAGTTATATAAGGGATGTGCGAGTCATTGTCCTGTGTCCAACGGAGTGTAAACTGCACCACTAGGTACTTGGTCTGGAACAGGTAGTTCGTGTTGGTTTTTGCAGTATTATAAAATTACACTCACCCACATCCCGTCTACTATCTACTATCATCGCAATCGTCATTTTGCATTGCTCGCTAAGCTCAATTTAAATACCTTTAACGTCGAACACAAACAGGAATGGGAATGGTATTTAGAAATGAAGTGCGTTATGTTTCGTGTTTTGAGTCAGAGCAATTAACTTTTTTGTATGGTCTTGATCATGATATTCCGAGGTTCGCATCGGTGCTTGGTTTTCTACGTTTTGTACCTTTCCCAGAAACTGATGATATCATTTCTGTCTTCTTTTTTTAAATAATATTTTAGTGTATCCGCTGTAACAACGTATCGTTTTGGTATTTCTTAAATGAAATCGTGAAACAAATATTTGCCCATTAAATTTTAACCTATATTTAAGTAATAGTCGGTCGATTTATTTATACTTTATTGTTTTAACAAAAGGCGGACTTAATGCTAGGACTTAACGCTTAATGCGATCACTTTATTTAGTCACTTTATTTCTCTCATATTAAAGGCCAGAATTGAATCTTTTTGAGTATATTATTATAATGTAGCGAAAAATTTGTTAATTTGTAACAGAAAGCTGATAGTGATATTATTAAGGGCTAAGGGTTTTGGGTAAGGTACATTACGGTACAATGTGTAGCTAAAACTATTTAAGAGTTTATCAGCTCACAATGTATTATGAGTACAAGCTTCTACTCAACGTGTGGATCGAGTGGAGCGATCTGCAATGCAAATTTAGTTTTAAGATATACAAGATATATATTTTAATATTTAAAAAAAATAGATGATTTACCTAGTCCTTACAACTTAATTGTGACTGTTAAAACTGATGTGCATTCTCATTCTCAATGACAGTATTTATAAAAGGAGATCCATGAAACGAAGGTAACGTCGACATATAAAAGCTTCTAATATGAGTACTGTGGTATCATGAATGAAGACTAATGTGAATAGCATAAACTTGAAAGAGCATTGGCTTGTAAAAAAAAATGTTGAAATTAGCCGAATAACCTTGTAGGCTACAAAATTATTTTATAGGGAATATATTTAATTAATTAATTAACTACTGTAAGAGAAATATTGTGTGCGAAGGAGCGCAATTGTTTAATAAATTACCTAACGAAGTCAAAGACTGGACTATGAATAAGTTTAAACGTAAATTATTGGCCTATATTAGCAGCAAATCATAAAATCATTTTTACTGTCATACATACCTATGTATCTACTAGAGCGTCGCTAGCCATCGCCACCCAATGGGCCAGGGGGGGGGGGGGTCAAGATGAGAGTGAGGATGGGAGAAATATGAATTGTAGGTACAAATACAATTTTTCCGAATCTCTAGAGGGGGGCAACTAACTGCCCTTCCCTGCCCTCCTTAGCGACGCCCTTGTCTACTTACCTTCGAATACACGCATCACTAGCAAGTTAATTTACCTTAGAATAGTTTAATATTAAGCTCATCTAAGTGAACTACGTTCTTATGAGTTGAATAAATTCTTTGAAACCATATATTCTATCGAAAAGATCTAGGAAAGTTATAGGATAGTTTCTTAAAAAAATGCCAAAATGACGGAACAAAATTTGACAATTTAATTGATTGAATAGGTATTCTTTAAAATACGTAGATATTATGTTATTTCTTTAATTAAATTATAACTAATTTATCGTTACTGGTTTTATAATTTTGGAGTCCATTGTCGTACTGCGCATCGCGTTGAGTCTACCGGTTTTTAGACTAAGTTAGATTTCCAAGTGAACCTGTACTTTTCCCATAAAGGGAGAAGAATCCACAAATGTGCATTTGTCGTACCTGGGTGTTTAGCATGCGTCTATTGTTTAAAGTTCCCATAGTACCTACTTAGACATAGAATCCTTTTTGTTCGGAAGCATGCCCGTCTTTGAATTTATACTCGTAGCAATATTGGTTACTTATAAATGTTAGTATTAAGTATCTAATTAATTTAATTTTAGAAATGCAGAAATTCACTTTACTGCAAATATCTCACTGTACTTTATTAATATAGTGAAATCTGTAACAGATAAAAGAAACAACACGTGTGTAAAGCAGGAATGTGTTCAAATTTTAAATGAGTTTTAGCCCATTATATATCTTTTGATTTTTAGAATATAAAATAAATAGCATTCCATAGGTAACATTCAATAGATTCACAGTTTTGGTACTAAACAAATACCCATCAGAACCTATCAAACCTTTCCGAACTTTTAAACTGCGGATTTTGACTTAACAGGTTACTCACGCCGCATACGGATATAACGTAAAGTCATCTGTCTGATGATGGTTTGAGTTTTTATTGCTTTTAAACATTCGCTAAAACAAGCTGTCGGTAACATTGTTGAGTTTATGTTGACTCAATAACCTGTGTGCCAAGACCTCAATAATCTTCATTGCGCTTATGCCAATACATTCCATGGACATATTATTTTGTACGAAATATCAGCATTTTCACATTTCGAATTGAAATTACCAAGCATACGAGTACAATTACACTAGGAATCGCACAATTTTTATTCATACGAATATTGAATAGCTTTTAATTGATTCTTTATGTATTGAAAAAGTCTATCCGGGGGCACGATCGCGGAAAACGTACGTCACGAACATACGAACTTAGCCGTGATTCATAACGTTTACAATATTATAATATGCATTAATTAACTTGTCAACACTTTTTTGTTCTTTGCAGATTGATTGGGTGGTTCGTTAATGACATCAAACTCAAGAATGACACAGGTTGAATTTGAAAGTATCGTTGTACGAATGTGCCGTGTGTTGTTAACCGGCTTTAGAATAGAACCGGCCCCATCTCTTCTTGTGGATGTCTAAAGGTTAATAAAGCGGTTACCACGAGCCCTGAGGAACTGCACTACTGGCCAGCTTAAGGGCATACATCGTTCGTGCATGGGGAGGCCCGCGTCCAGCAGTGGACAATAAAAAGGCTGGATTCTGGTGACAGTAATGGTTACCTAAAGCGGGCTTTTGGGGTGGAATTACTTATATATGTATTGTATATAATATGCCACATATCTAATTATACTATACCAATATAATTATCCAATATTGGTTGAAGGTTTGATAGGTAAGCTGGATTTTTGGGCGTTGAAAGTACCACTTTTAACGCTGATAATGTTTATTAAAAACTAGCTTTTGCTCGCGGCTTGGCTCACGTGGTTATGTCATGTGGTCATGTAATGAAATGAAACTAAAGTCTACATAGTCTAAAGTAGCCTATGTGTTTATCCGAATGACAATATATTCAACGAAATCGGTTGAGCCGTTTGGACGTAATTGAGTAACAAACATCCAAACATTCACATTTATAACATTAGTGGGATATACTTGGTAATGTCTTGCTCCGAGCACCTTCCCTACACATGTGTGTAATCTGTGTCACATGCGTGTAATACAAACTTGTGATTTCTTCTTGTAGATATTTAATTTCAGAAGAAATTGCAGCTTCAACCTTCAGTTGGGGATTACTTTATGCCTTTATAAATATTTAGTCCCATTTGACTTTAAAAGTACCTTTATACCATGTAGTTAATAGCTTAGACTTTTTTGTTACGATCTCATGGTCATTGACGGTGTTATGAGAACGAATACAAGAACAATTTTAGAGTACAACAAAAATAAAGGTTCATTAATCCATTTGAACCCTTGTTGTAAATAAAATTGATAATGTCCAATCTGATGTTGTATTAAATCACGATTTATATTAAAGTAGGTTCTTATTAGTAGGCAATGCAAAAAGTTTTAAGTACCTACCTATTTAGACGTTAGTAAAAAAGCTCTTGAGGAAAAAACTCGCGAAATATTCATGAATATTTATGGTGTTAGTGCGTTGACTTGAAAGATAATAATCTAAGTAACTTTAATGACAGAACTTTTTTAGGAACAATAACTTAGTTTCGCCTTTGCAAGCGCATCAGCTTTTTTCTCTCTATTAATGATTTGACGTATGATTTTAACAGTATAAAAATATTAAAGCTTTCAATGAAAGTTGCGCTGTAAACAGTCAACTTGTTAATTGTAATAAAGCTTCTCAATTTAAAAGAAAATAGTCTTTACAAAAAGTCTTTTAATATTATTTTTTTGACATGAACCACGATTTGATTAATTATACGAAGGATCTGAATAACAGAAGCGAGACCGTTACTGCTGCCAATTCAAACTAATACTTTCAGTAACCTTCACCTTTTAAATTTTCGATAAAATGTGTAGAAATAAAATTAATGACGTAATTAAAAGTATACTCACCAATAACCACGCACAACACAGCACAGATCAGAATCAGTGATTTATACATTTCGAATAATATAATCGAATAATTTTAGTACAGAAATAATCGATTGTTTGGATGAGATCGCGATGTATCGAGAGCGCAGGCGTGGGCTGCGGCTGCGGGCTGGCAAGTGATGCGCGCGCGCAGCGAACCGGGTTAAAAGCGATGAAACCTGTATACGCCGCCCTGGTACAGTTCTCGCATCCCACCGGAGGTAAGTCCTTCCATCTAGTTGATATCCAAGTTTATCTACGAGTACAAATAGCAAAGTTAGGCCGAGAAAAAAATCCAAGTCAAAAAGAATATTGTTCAAATTGAGTCAAAAGAAATCTTTTAAAACAATTGAGACTTGTAAAGTCGATATGCAACAGTAAAAAGGTCCTCTTTCGTCCACTATTTGACATTGGACTTACATTGTCTTGTGCACGAGGGATGTCTCAGTCTTTAAAACGTCATGCTGCCCAAACGGATTGATGAGTCCACGGTTTTAGGGGTGGTGTAGTTTTTCAGAGCTTATGGTAGCGGCTTTATTAGTAAAATCGGTAACAATAACCAGCCTCCTTATGCAGTGTCTTGTACCTACATGACAGATGTATGGCTTCAAAACGCCACGCTGACCCATCGGGTTGATGAGTACACCCAGGTGGTGGAGTTCCCTAGGTTTGTTATTCCTTAGTCGCCTTTTACGAAATCCACGGAAATAGATGGGGAGAGAATTTTAAATTTTCACATAATCCTATCACATAGTTTAAAAAGATATAAATAAATTATACAAAAACACATAATTTAAACTTAAAAATTCGTGTTATTTTTTAATATGAGTTCCTTCGTGGCAGCGACGCAGCACAAACGGCACGCAGTATCAACGATGTGTACGGACCAAACACCGCAAATCAACGCACGGTGCGTTTTTGGTTTGATCGTTGCCGTTCTGGAAATTTCGACATCGAGAACAAGCCCCCTGGACGGCCGGAGATTAAAGTCGATAAGCAATAAATGAAGCATATTCATCTCAAACCACCTCAGTCAGCAGCCGCCTTCGGCGTAAGTGACAACACGATATTGATTTATTTGTATCAAATTGCTAAAGTGAAGAAACTTGGAAAGTGGATACCATATGAGCTTAATGAAAGTCAGCTGCAAACACGCGTCGAAGCTTGCCTTACTTTATTGAATCAGCACAAAAATGAAGGAATTCTGTATCGCATTGTCACTTATGATGAGAAGTGGATCCTGAATGATAATCGTAAACGTCCGTCACAATGGTGGAACCTAGGAGACACAGATAAACAATGTCTCAAACGTAAACTGAGTCAAAAGAAGCTCCGGTGGTCCTGTGCCGGCATTATCCACTACAGTATCTTCAGATTTGGTACAACAATTAATGCAGATGCGAACTGTGTAGCACTGCAACGATGATGAACAAGCTCGCTATCAAACAAGACCCAATGCAAATGTATGATGGTTTTACAAAAGAACGTTATCAAATCTGTTGTGTACTTAAATTAAAAATGAAACAAACTTATGAACTATTTCTTGTAAATACAAGTTTTTAATGGTAAAATAAAGCCATATCTACTCTTAGATTTGTCTACTTACGTCAAACCGTCTTCATTAGTAAATAAAAAGATACAATTGTAATAACCTAGTAAGATATTAATGAATTACTAGATTGATCTGCTTATTGCTTTTAATAATTAGTCTGAAGCTGTTTTGATAACGTAGGAATGAATGGCAATACTAAATTCAAAATTGGCTCTCTAAGGGAGAATTTAAAACTAATTTTAAAATTAGTTTTTATTTTAAGAAATACTAATTTTAAGATCTTATGTGCCTATTTATTAGCAAATAAATTTCATTTTATATTCATTCATTTTATAACTACTAAGTCTGCAACAATGCTTTTTCGTGTATTGTCTACTACCAAACCTCCTGGCCTCTAATGAAAATCTTAAAGATCTTCAATTGAAAAGTTCGTGGGTAAATTAAACTATGTCCCCCAGCGAAGTTTGCGTGCTTTTACACTATCATAACGGATTGTTACTTTAAGATTTTCGATTAAAATTGAAAGTTAAAGTGGAAAACTGTAGAAACAAACATAATAAATAAGCTTTCACCGCGTTCACTTGTTTACTTTATGCATTTAACACCACATTTTAATTGGCTTAGTTCCATATAAGTACATTCTAGAAAGTGGTCATATTTATCGCAATCGATTTATTAGGACTTGTATATCGTGCTTGTAGCGTGTGGGATAACGCATTGGTTTATATGATGTATTGATTTCATTAGCATTTATTAATACACCATAGGAAATCTTCGCCATTCTTGTGGGGAGAGAACAATGAGTCTTCTTCTAAAGAGAAGAATATTGGTTATTGTTCTCCTTCCTAAAACACACAAGGTGTCCTCTATGAACCCAAGCGTTTCTATGACACAGTTTCTTTTAATTGTTATTCTTCTCTTATGCAAGACGCACAAGGTGGTCTCTATAAACTTGCACTTTTCTCTCACACCGTTTCTTTTAGTGGTTATTAATCTCTCTTCCAAAGAGGGACTTTCTGCTTTACACTACCTCTATTTAAATTATAAGAAAATTGTTTGCTTTTGCCCCACCCGACTGCGCCCTTGCCACTGGATATTAATTATTTATAACTAATACATTAATACGTATACAATTCCATATTACAACACAATTCTTATTAAAAGATGGCTGAAGTTTCCAGTTATGTTTTTTTTTTAAGAAGGTTCATGCAGAATTTCACCTCGATTCATCCACCCGTAATGAGTGAAAGCATTTCAAACAAACAGATATCGTTACATTTTTGTAATTGGTTTAGGACAAGAATATTGGAAATCCAGGGCTTGTGATGTCGTGAACATTGAACAAGGACGGCTGCAAGGCCGATGTGTGGTGCATCAGAACCCACGCGAGCGTTGACCGAAGATTTTTCAACTGTCTGTTATTACCTAAGACTGTCGTGAAAGCAGATCGACATATCGAAGCGAAATATTTTTTTTGCACATTTCTTGTTTTATAAACAGTTAATTTATAATTTCTAGGGTTTTCGCATATCTACACTACACTTTTCAGTTTGCATTTTATATTTTGCTCGGCGTTTCGGCTGCGTTACGCCAAATATATAATCACAAGCTGGAAAAAAGGTAAATATATGCAGGACGCATTTAAAAAATAAATGGGAGTTAAATTATAATTAAGTTAGTTATAATTATAAAATAATCATTATAATTATAACATGTCAAAATTGTCACAATAAAATGAACTAATTCTCACAATATAGGGAGGCTGGGATCTAGCTTGTTTTTGTATAACCGTGACTTTTTCACATGTTTCGGCAGTGAGTGAGATATGCCAAAACCCGTTTCCCTCTCGTCTCATCCCATCCTATCACCTCATGTCCCATCAAAAGAAGTCCCTTGGAATGTAACTCCTTATTTTTCGATTATAGTCGTGGGAGCACGTTATAGTTTGTATAACGTGCTTCCACGACTTTTTCTCAAGCCCGTTATAGTTTGTATTCCCCCTTTTCTCAAACCGTCGTCGTCTCAGCTCGTGTATCAACTTTTTCTCGTCTGTCATCTTTTCTATAAATTAAATATATGCCGCCAACTTTATTACAATTATATAATTTTTCCGTCCACTATGTTATTTTCTCGATGACAGATCGGTATAGTGATGTCCACATTGCTTAATACCGATACAATTTGCAATCGCTTTTAAAAATTCAATTTATTAAAAATATTTGTCTTAAATAATTGATTTTGAAACCCAAAAATGTATTTCATACGAAATCAATTTAATAAATCGATTATATTATCTGTAAACAATAAAATCTTAATAAAACGCTAATTTTTTAAAATTCTAGCGACACTGGCTATGGCGAAGTATAGGTAACTATAACACTACTTTAGTTATTCTATTTGCAAATAAGTACCTACATAATATTTTTTCTTCTAAAGATATTTTTAGTTACAAAAACAATTATTTTCGATTTATTTTACGTGTGATAGCTTATAGTCAGTGGTTATAACTCAGAGACATGTTTCGAATACACTTCACTGTCAAGATATCGGTCCTGAATACATTTTAGTTGCCTTCGGTGTTGAGACCCTAGGTCCGTGGGGTCCTAGCGCGCTTTTGTTTTTCAAAGATCTCAAAGATCGATAGCACTGGCGACCCTAGGGCTGGCCATTATCTCGCGCAACGCATCAGCCTTGCCATCCAGCGAGGTAATGCCGCCAGCATACTGGGTACCTGGCCACAGGGACTAAATTTGTACAACATGCTCAATATATAATCCTATATTTTGAGCATTTTGTACAATAAACAACTACTATATTTTTAATATTTATAAGTTAGTTGTAAATTATTTTACAAATACATATATTTAAATTAGTTTTTAGATATAAATAAATAACTGTACCTTTGTTGTATAGTAAAGATAAACTTTAGTATTGTATCATGTTTTTAATGTCAAACAAGCGCCAATAAGTTCAATCTGTCACGACTGGATCATTCGCCAAATAAAACAGGTATTCGTCAAAGAAAACCGTTTTAGCAGCTTCTTAGCGTAATCGCACTTATCTGTTTTATCGTTTGGCGTACTGCGTATAAAAAATAAGCTCGTTGCGCTTTGGCTCTAATGAACATTTATCTAAAATGGAGTTATTTGCTATTAGGTCCGGTACATGTACATTGCCTATTCCGATGTTACTTCAAATGACATTGACGAAATTAAGAATAAACTTTAATAACCTTTTTAGTGATATCTACATTATTATATAGCCACACATCATATCTATTGACATCGATACTGATGGCTTACTAATCAGTAAAGGTGAAGGATCATTGCATCGACCGATAGAGAATGTCACAAAATAGAAGTTACTCGTATTATCAAATTCATTACGAAAATGTGTTGGAGGTGATTTTTCGGACTCAATGTTGAGACTGGGGCATTTAAGTCCAATAAACAGTATTTGAAGTATACACCTGTTTCATTTTTTTTTATAAAGTCTATTGTTGCACATTAATGTAAGTTTAGAGCCTAGAGGTATAAATCCCGCAGGTACTTCGTCCCGGGTCCTACCGGATCCACATTCCTGGGTATCTTGCCCGGACGCACTCGTTTAGTGGTTTTCAATCAGCTGGTCCGCGCATTCAGTTACTTTTATATGCTACTCGCAGTTGTTTTGACCAATCAAGCGTTCGAACAATTTTCACAAAAGTGAGTTAATTACTCCAAAAGATTTAGCTTTTTGAGCTCTTCGTTTCGGAGATATTGAGAGAAAAACAAAATATTGTTCAATATTTTTTCCTTGATTCTTAAAAGTTTTCCATGCAGTTTTAGCATGGTATACAAAAACTTATTGATAGAGTCGAGAAAAGTAGTTACATACTTTATATTGTGGAATTGTTTTAGTCGCCAAATTTTCGAACCGGGTTTTCGTAAAATTTTGATGTCAGAGTTTATTATTTTCGTTTAACCTGAAATCAATCGTAAAGGTATAATAAAACACTGGTCTGCACTATGATGTCTCAACAGTGGTGGTTGTTTCTTTTTAAATTTAAGTAAAAAGTAGTTTTTTTATCTAAAATTTTCCTCAACTGCGAGATAGTTTGCGGTGAGATGCTGTTCATTGACTTTATCATATTCTTGGAATAAGCTCACATTTGTTAACAATAACATTAGTCTAGACGCGATAACCTAACTCCCATGCCTTTGCGCATTTGATGAAAGGAATTATTGTTATCGAACGATTTATAACCTGACTGAATATTTCCATACGTGATAGGCATATTGACGTAACGTTATTTAATTAATTACTATATCTACCAGTGTCATTAATTTTAATACCATGCCATCAGCCTGTCTCTCCACTGCTTGATATGGGATGTCTCTCTTATGTCTCTCCCAAGTACCACCACACACGATCTTCATCTCTTCTCATCCAGCCACTACCGGCGACTTTCTTCAAGTCGTCAGGCCACTTGGCCGGAGGGCGTCTCATACTACGTTTTCCGGTACGTGGTCTTCATTCGAGGTCCCGCCTCCCACATCGGTCCACCGCCACTACAGCTTGCTAAATAATTTTTATACAACGATTCTAAATTACATTGAGTTTTAATATATTAACACGCCTTACACACCTATTTTAAAGATTTTGGATGGATCGGATCAGTCACTGGATTTTGGATAAATTAGTGATTTCTGTTTTTGAAACAAATATTTACGATTTTTCCGTCCGTCTCAACTTACTACTCAAAGAACTGCACATATAGGTATAGCCAGCGGCCGAGAAGGCCCTTACTGCCTCTGCGCTTGTTGGTTTAATTGTCATCAAGTAGTCATAAATCAAAGTACTTTCCGCTCACTCCTTCAAATTCATATAAAGTCATTATTTTAAAATTTTATCAAAATCTTTCTCTTTTCTAGTCTCTTGTCTGTTTGTAAGTGATCTTGTTTTTCTTAATATTGAATTGATTTGCAAATCATCTTTGTTATATTCTTCTGGCTTTAGTTCAGTTATGACCCAGAACCTAGTGATTTAGGGCACGCGTGTGTCATTCAGCGGGGTGTTATAGGTTGATAATGATGATGGAATGAACTTATTTATGCCAAATAACAGATTGTATATCTATAATAAACCAGGTTACGAGTAGATACTAATGTATAATGTCGTGTCATCGTTTTCATCTTTTCGACAATAATTAAGGGACATTTCGAATTTTCACATAAAATAATTTGGGCCTATATTTCCATTAAGGTTATAGAAGGGTCAAGGGTCAAATCCATTCGGCAGTTTCGAAATTACGGTTAAATGGCTACTTACACATTTTACGTTTACATTAACAAAATCCATGGTTTCAGAATCCCAGGATAAAAGGATAGATTTCAGGTTAGATAAAATTCTTTATTGCACCACCAAAACAAAACAAGACAGTAACAGACTACAATGTCTGAGGCGATACAATGAAACAAGAAATGCACAAAATGAGGTCTTATCGCTAATAACGATCTCTGCCGGGCAACCTTTGGCTAGGCAGGAAATAAATATTTTAATCACAGGTAGATGGTGCACAGTATACATAATTACATATACATATAGGTATAGGTATAATTACATGTCAATACACATATACATACATATTTCCATGGTTTCTGGCTTCGCAATTACATGTGTCGATTACACTGCATATTCTTTGAAACAGATAATAAATTTAACGTCAATCAGAGTTTTATAATAGAGTATTCCACTTTGTTTTTCTGCGATAATGCATAGGACAGTGGCACTGCATTCGGCCTTTGTCCATCCAGGTTGCTAATATCTTACGTCTATGATACAAATGCGTCATTGTTTCAGATTGTACTGTCGCATAATGTATCAACGATCAACATGTATGAGGAATGGGTGAGTGTTCCACCCCATGCCATTTATTTGAAAGAGAACAATGAGACAGGATTATATAAAATCGGTTGAGATGGGATGCTATCGGATCCGACGATAGCATCGTCGGAAGGGAAGGGAAGGGAAATGGGCTCTGGACAATTTCACTGTCTCTAAAAACATCTTCTATAAAACAACTTTGTGATTTATACTACCTTGGCGCATATCAAATAAATTACCTTTGTTCATTATGGTTCACGTTCAAAAACATCGTAGACATCCATCCAGGGTACATAGGTAAATAGTAATCCGGATATGCATTTGTTAAGCTACGCAGTAGGCACCCGTGATAATGTTGATTGTGAATCACGATTGGAGATTTCTCGCGTGTGATGCGGCCTGTATACAGTATGTTAATAGAGAATTAACATAAGCTTTTTTATTGTACGAAGACGGCAGACGGATAGTCGACTCCGCGATACTACATGCCAACATCAGTGCAGAGTGGCAAACGTTTCTCACACCCAGATGCGTTGCCTAATTTTAGAGATTTCAGAATGGATTAAGAAAGGGTTGGGAAAATGGGGAGGGATACAATAGGATGGGATGGGAATGAGCTCTGGCATATTTTACTCACTATCGAAACACGAAAGTACCCTTCGTACATTGAAGGAATAAGCCATAAGGAGGATAAAGTGGGAAATGCAGTACATTTTAAGGCAGTCTTGGCAAGTACTGTCACTTATCGACTAAATTTCAGTACGTAAGGGACGTGGTGTTACGTCTATGTATTTCTTGAAATGTCTATGGTTTCTCCTTAAGGAATCGATGTGGACTGGTTGGTCATCGAGTATTTAATAATCTAATTACCCGTCTCTCACAGAAGACTACCTTGAGATGTACTGCATTTCCCACTTTATCCTATTTCCTCAATGTACGTACGTATGTGTTTCGGTAGTGAGTGAGATATGCCAGAAAATTAATTTATAAAGAATTTAGTCCAAATTAATTTCTATATAACATTTGAGATTTTCATGTTTTTCATACATATTTATTTATTTAAATGGGTCTTTACGCGAATGTTTACCTTATTTATTTCACTCGACGTTTCGGGTTGGGTTGCACCAACCGTGGTCACGAGCTGACTGGAGAGTCCACATCGATAGTTGCGAGCATCCATCTACATGTGTAAGGATAGGCGGCGCATCCGGGGGCGTGCCGACATTTGTCATTCTGGACTGATGTTTGCATGTACCGCGAGTGTCTATGGCCGGCAGTATCCACTTACCATTAGGTGGACTACAGTCGACATACATATTTAGGCACATGCTTGTCTGCCGCCTTTTTTCCATAAAGCTGATCAATAAAGTCAATAAATCGCGAAATTATTTGATAAGTACCTACTTTGTGCGGTTTATACCTACTTTTCCTTTGATATCTTTCGAAAATACGGAAAGAAAAAAAACGTGTGCGGTCAGGGGACCCCCGTCATGCACGAAGATCCTCACGTCTTTTTAAACTCCGAATGTAATTCGAAATAAATTCTGTATGTGTATGCCGAAATTTACCGAATACCGACGAACTGACTCGATCGCGAGAATCGCGACCATACCGTGTCCGAGCGAGAGCAAGGCGAGAAAGAGACGTGACGTTACATTTTCTCTCGAATCACACCTACCGCAAGCCGCGTAAAGGAACTTCGTTCGAAAAGTCTATTAGATTATGTTCAACAAACGAATTCAACACTGTGCTTCAAACTTCAAAAAAATGTGCAACACCATGTAACCACAATATGCAAATAAAATAACAACATGATACAGCATGAAATTCATAATAATTAACTATCAATAGAGTTAACCTTGTAACTTTGATATTGAATATAAAATTATAGTACTATTTATTTTGCTTATAAATATCTATTCTTATTATTTAAAGATCATCAAATTGTGTTGTGTGTTTTTTGAGAACATTTCAATTTTGGTTTCTTACCTTTCTGGATTTATGACCTGTGAGAAAAGGGACCTTATTGTCGCTTCCAGTTTGAGAGCAATTGAGTATAGTGAAATTTTAAAAAAGTTACATTATTTTTGTAACATTTTAGTAAATAACGTCTCACTCAATGTTCAAGAATATCAAGAAATATGTATTACTAGTTATGGCATCTATGCGCCTAGCACTGTACTGCTAGCAATGTTTCTACCGTATGTTTGTTCTATATAAAAGCAAAGTAAAAGGCGTGTCCCTAAAGTTATTATCGACAGGAAAAATACCTGCAGGGAAACTTTAAAGTTATTTTTCGAAATTTTAAATTTAATATATGATCTAATTTGTTGATGATTTATATTGTAGGTATACGAGTATAATTATGGGCTTATAACGACTACCGAATGGATTCCACAAAATGCAAAGGCATCGTGGCAGACATAGATAACGGGACGAGATTTGTCGTTTATTTCAAAGAATGACCGCTAAAAACAGTGAAATCTAAACGGAGAAATGTGGTGGAAACGGGAAGAGGTTTTTGATTAACATTAGGACAATTCAGACTCAATAATAGTGGATAATAGGAGTAACATCTAAATCATAATTGAATTTGTTGCTATCACTACAATATTAATCAAGACCCAATTTTAAAAATCCAATAATTTTACAAGCAACGAGAAGTATACTAAGTGGAAATAAAAAATGTAGTATATATATATATATATGGGTGGGATTAAGTGAAACGAATTAATACGATTAATATATGTTCTACCCCCTTCTAAAAAGAAAAGGCATTGGCAACATTTTTAAAGAAAGCATAAGTATGTTACCATTCTATTCGAAAATTAAGATAAACAATCGTTATTCTTTTCGTTTCACCCAAATCTCCAAGTCTTTAGTTTCATTTTAAATTAATGTCAAATTATTAAAAAAAAAATTGTTTTTCTCGAATGTCATCAAAACACATTTGTGCCTTCTTTTGTAAGGAGGTATACCTACGTGTAAAAGGGTCAGACCGGGGTCCATTCCCGGTCGGACATTCATTTGTTTAACGCCAAAAGTTTGCTTAAATCTGGATTGTGTTTTCTTCATTATATGTATTTCTAGACCTACGACACAGGGACATCTAATGTTGTAGCGCTATTGATTTATATTTCTTTTTATTAAACTTTTGCTTGGTCAGATTCTAGTTTTTGAAACATATTAAGGACATAGTTGAATAAGGGCAGTTCAATACAAATTCATGTTCCATCGATAACACAAGTAATTTTATCAATGATAACATACGTGTAGTTTAATTAAATTAAATAGGTATTGTGAGGTATTTACTGTGGTTTTTACATCCATGTTTTTTCTTACTTCGGCGATTACTTAATAAGTTGTTTACCAGGTTTTACTGGAAAATTTATTAATATAACCAAGTCTTTATTAAGATGATGTCAGGCGGTACAAATATCATAAAACAATTCCGTCGTCCAAAGTAGATTTGTGAGTGGAATATTTTTAGGGTACATGGGTCACACTGAAAATTACCGGAACTGCCCACTTACATAAACAATATTTAAAAAGTAATTGCAACATTTGAAAATGGAACTCTTTGGTTGTTGTTGTTGTTGTTGTAAAGTTTGTTTCATCTAACAGTCATTTGTTTGTCATTTTAAAAATTGCGTGTCTGCATTACGATGGATTTAACTCGTGAAAAAATTCGCTATATGATTTGTAATTTGACAGCTCAGCAGAGCCTCCGAATTTTGAAGGTCGTGAAGGTTTCGTGAACCTTTCGTGAACCAGCAGCACGAATTTCGTGAAGGTCGTCCGGCCACCGCTGTTAACAACAAAAACATCGATGCTGTGCATGTGATCGAAACAGACAGGCATGTGACCTAACATGAGATTCGGGCATCCTTAGGCATAGGCATGAGTCAGATACAATCAATCTTACACAAACAAACGTCAAATTTGGTGTGGAACATAGTAACAGGTAATGAAACATGGATTTACAGCTGCGACCCCGAAACAAAGCAGCAATCGACTATTTGGGTTTTTCAAGATGAGCCGAACCCCACCAAAATGGCATGTGCTAAGTGCAGCGAAGCAGATGATCGCTTCTTTTTTTTAGAAAAATTGGACACGTGGCTGCTGTTACTTTGAAGAATCGTCGTACCGTGAATGCTGATTGGTACACGACCATTTGCTTGTCGGAAGTTATTGACGAACTCCGTAAAAACAACCGTAAACGCCGCATAATCTTACACCATGACAATGCCATGCCAGCTCTCACGCGGCCAAACAGACTAACGACCTTTTAAAGGCGAAAAACGTAGAACTCATGAGTCATCCTCTATACAGTCCCAACTTGGCACCTTGTGACTTATACTTGTTTTGCAAAAATTTAGAACCAATTATGCGTTCAACGATTTTCATCGCCAGAAGAGGCTGTCGAAGAGTATGAAAAACATGTTTCCGAGGTCACCATGGAGGAGTGGAATAAATGTTATGGAAATTGGTATATTCGTATGAAAACGTGTATTGACCCTCACGGAGAATATTTTGAGAAACAAATTGATTTTTGGCCATTCAATGTAATTTTTTCTTATTCATTCCGGAAACTTTCAGTGTGGCCCTCGTACAGTTAATTTCTATGTAATAATAAGGAATTAATTTATTTTACTGAAATTAATTATTTTTATATAAAATGTTGATATTGTCGTGTTAGATTACGAGCTTACTAAAGGCGGGTAAACAACTTCTATTAGAAAGGAAAGAGGTAAGATTTGTTTCAATAGCTCGTTATATTTTACGGAAAACCTAATACAAAATTTGAGATTTAGAAAATTAGTCCTTAAGATAAAGAGTCTGTGAAAGTGTCCGTTTCCTAGTTCTGGAAGCACCAAAAACTCACGGTTAGTCGGCAGGAGGGGCGGCGCCTAGTAGGGCGCACGCCCAGAATGATGTACAGCGGACACTATCGCCCGCTGGAAAACAGCGGTCGGACGGGGCGATGGAGGCCAAGCGGAACAGGCAGCGCCCAGCAAGAGCACCAGCGCCCAAAGAGCGACGGACCAGAGCTGCGGCGGCCGGCGAGAGTAGTGGCCCAGATGTTGTGTGCAGAACAGCTCAGTCCCAGGATAAAATAAAAATAAAAAAAAAAAAAAAAATAATGTAAGACCTGGAGTCTCACCTTAAGGAGCACTTCTGTAGCCGTTATCAACCCTTTTTTTCGTTCATTGCTTGTGCATGAAAGATGCCTTAAAACGCCACGCTGGCTAAGCTAATTGGCGAGTCCACTCTTTTAGAGGTGGTGTAGTTTCTCAGTGTCTGTGTTAGCGGTTTTGTTGTCCCTTAGTTGCTTTTACGGCACCCACTGGAAGAGATTGGATGGTACTATTCTAAAGCCAGCCGACACCAGGAGGCCGGGTTAATTATTATAATTTTAGATTTCCGTTAAATTCAAAGATGAGCCAAATCGATTTAATAGTTCCATAATTATGACGACGAATTTTTTTTATAAAAAATCAAATAAATTTCCACATTTTTACATATAAATTAAATATCGTTGGATGGGGCTCGTAAAGCTCTATAACTATTGTTCAAATATAACATTTGAGATTTTCGCATTTTTCACACACATTTAAACGGGTCTTAACGCGAATGTTTACCTTATTTATTTTACTCGACGATTCGGTTGGTTTGCACCAACCATGGTCACGAGCTGGCTACTGAGTCAGCTCGTTAAGAACCGTTTAAATAGATAAATATTGTTCAAATACTTTTCTTCAGAAATGTACGGAATCTACCTTTCCGACTGGCCATCGGCTGTTTTCTTTGTAGCTACAACTACAACTTCAGTAGATTCTAAATTAATAGTTGTGAGACTGATTTCGTCTCGTTCGTAGTTTGTGTTGCTTTTTCGCATATAGCCTTAAAGTAAACCTTTTCTGTCATATTACACTGTATTGAAATTTAACGATAGCATAAAATTTAAGCTATCGTTAAAGCTATGCTATGCTAAGGCTTGTATTTAGAAAAGTAGCAAAAGGTACTAAATGAGCAGCAAAGGTATTAAATTAGCAGCAAAAAGTACTAAATAAACAGCAAATCATGATATCAACAAAACGGTATTTGGATGACTGAAATAAGTAATTTTGAATTATTACTTATTAGGAATGTCATCACAAACTCCACCTTCCCGGGACGCCAACTTTTTTATTGTCATCAGAGATTTGATTTCATTTAAATTTGATGTCGATTTGCTGGCCATACAATATTTTCTGCTGTACATTTAATTCTTTCTCTACTAACAATTATAACTTCAAACAGGTTTGGGTGACAGAATGCAATGCTTAAATTTCAATTTTATTAATAAGGAGCGTATTGTGTACGAGAGACAAATGAAAGTAAAATATAACAAAAATTCAAAACGATCACTTTTATTCACACACTTATCACAAAATTTAGTTTACTTAGTGGTATAGTAAACATGTTAATCTATATCCAAAGGTGCCTTGATACGAGTATACTACTTCATATAGGCTAAAACATTAACATGTCGTTGACTGTACCCTAATTGGTACATTGGTGATTGAGCTATTTGGTGTCTAGCAAACATAGTACGATGCATTTACAATTTCACATAAACATTTCACATTTTAATCCTAATTATGATGGCAGTCCTGATTAACGTTTTTTACCGTACCTGAAAATAAGAAAAAATAGTTATTAATAAAAATACATAAGTAAAACTATAAGAATCGTTATTAGGTATGAAAAATAAATAATACTTAAAACAATTCAATAATTATTGAACTGAGTGTCATAAAAGAATGGACCCGATCCCAAATGGATATTTTAACATCATTATTATTAATTTATATATTTTTTTGCTGTTTTATCTGTTAACCATGACATTACTTATATGGTAAAGAGAATAAAACAGAAAGAAGTTGATAAGTCTTTATGCTTTAAAATTTTTGAGAAAACGTGCCAAAAGCCAACTGTGTTGGTCTAGTTGTAACCAACCAAGTCTTCACACGATATGGAAACGTTCGGAAATGTTTATTTGTGAGATTAAGGTCCATATTAGTTGCTGTACTGGAAGTATAGGTATAGTATAGTATATACTGTACTGGAAGTATAGGTTTGTTGTACAACTTTGTAGCTGCTGCTGATATTATAGAATATAATATTATCAACATAATGAGCTGCAATGGAGGTTGTATTTTCTCGAAAGTTTTATTGAGGGATAAGTACTAAATTACGTTGTACATAAGCTAACTACACAAAATGATGATCCAATGCTAATATACTTATGGTAAAGCTTATTTACCATAATATTTAAGCAGGAAATTTAAACAAGAAATATCACGCTTTAAAAAGTGCAACAAACTTATATGCGTGGATAGACTCGGGTATTTCAATTTATTTGATTTACTACAGATTGAATAATAACTGAGATTTATATAAAAATCCTCCAGATGTGTTGCTCTTGCGCTTTCGTTTTGTTTTATTGTTTGTATTTTTGTATGATCAGAGACGGGATACGCAAATAATTAAGAAATGGGGAAACAATAACGTTGGATCAGTATTGTCTTTATAACTAAAGTTTGCCGGAAAAGTTCTTTAGAAAGTAAAGATATTATCTAGTATAATTTAAGCTATTTTTGTCATTATTCAATAATTAGAGTATAACATTTTCGCTTTCGAGATATGTTTCTCAATGTTCTTGAGCCACTGTTGTTGTAACTGCACTCATTGTAGCTACGTCCTCTGTACTCAGGATCACTCATCACTACTGTGCCTATTTAACCTTTACCTTTCTCCAAATACATGTCTATATCTGCAAAGGTAAGCAGCGCGTCAACGTTTGTCATTTTGGACTGATGTTGGCATGTATCGCGGATGTCCATGGGCGACAGTATCCACTTACTATCAGTTGGCCTATTCACGATGTATGTTCGACTGCCGCCTTCTTATATAATATATATATATATTTATTATACACTTTATTGCACATTGTCGTAGAAAAGGCGAGCTTAATGCCTTTAGGTAATCTTTACCAGCCAACTTTTGGGTTATTCAGAGAGCTTTATTGGGAGGTGCGAGAATGACTCAAATGATGGTAAAATATACACAAATATACATATTTACAAAATGTAACTTACCCGTTAGAACTGGACTGTGCATTAGCCGAAGCAGTAGCCGTTGCGGTTGCTGTCGCGCCACTGTTGCTGTTACCGCCACCACCACCGTAGCCACCTCCGTAGCCGCCACCGCCTCCGTAACCACCTTGTCCGCCATGTTCGTAGCCATTGTTGCCTCCGTAGCCACCTCCGTAGCCGCCTCCGCCTCCATTGCCACCTCCGTAGCCGCCACCGCCTCCGTAGCCACCGCCTCCGTGGCCAACGCTTCCATAGCCACCGCCGCTGTAGCCACCGTGACCGCCATAACCACCATAACCGCCGTGACCTATAAATATAAAAAATGAGATTAGTAGGTAAAAGCGATGATAGCCTATTCACGATTCTCATTCATGAGTTCAAAAGGTCTGTCCGTACTACTGAATTTCAACTGAAGTACGGATTTTTAATTGTCACTGGCTCGGTGGTAAAGAATAACATCGAAGGAAACCAACATGTTCCAGAATTTAAAAAAATACAAATTTGTAGCAGGTTCCCAATTCGCACTAGGTCCATTTTGGGGTTTTACGGCCCGAAACCCGCTAGTGATTTACTAGGAGAGGCCTGTGCCCTGTAATAGGACGTTTAAAAGACTGACAATATCTTCATCGTCAATTATCAAGATAAGTACCCTATTACCCATCAAGTATTACCTAGATATCACGGTAATTATTTTTACCTTTATAAGGGTACTCCTCCCTTAACGATAATGATCAAAATAAGAGCAGCCAGAATAGGGGAGGTGTCTAATGAGTTCTGGTAATCGAAGAGCCTCTAACAGTAGTGTTGAAGATTAAACCTGTAGTTATACATATACTCTTAAATTAAAAAAAGTCAAACGTTCTGAGTAAGCGGAGGTAATACTTCAAGTACCAGACCATTTGTAAGCCTGATAACACACTAGATTTTTTAAGTCAATTTTCGTACCGTGTTCTTTAACGACTTTGACGACGACTATCTTTGATGGTTCTTGGTAGCCACCGCCGTAACCGCCGCCACCTTGGTAGCCACCGTATCCACCGTTCTGGTATCCACCGTACTCTCCGCCGTATCCAAATCCACTACCAAAGGAAATTCCCCCACCTCCGATACCAAGGAACTTCTTCTGCAGCAGGTGACGCTTCTGCCTGTTCAGAGGAACTGCTTGTGGTCTTTCTTGGTCGTCCACTTGCTGATTCGGTTTCTGTCTGTAGAGACGTTCTTCTTGGTATCCTTCTTGGTCTTCAAGTTTCTGATGGAAAATGTTGAATATTAGTATTTTTTAAATTATTTTGTGCTAAAATTACTAACAGAGTTATGGTGAAGATAGTTTTTCAATTTAGATTTCCTGCAGATGTTTCAGATATTGTGTTCCAAGTAACTGATGGGTACCTACGTAAGTCTTTCAAGTGATGGTCAAAGGCTACTTTATTTTTTCATTATCGCGGTAGAAATTATGAAATAATTGATTGTCGGCACTAGAATGAATTTCCTGTATCATTGATTTATGGTCATAGGAACACAAATGCACCCAGATTCCGAAAAAAACATTGGCCATTAAATACACGTTTATCTGACTGGATAGACTCTTTGCTTAGGAATGCACCTGTACTGCTGATTGGGCTAAGATGAAATGAGGAGACCAGTTACCTACTTTATGATTTAAAAAAAAGTTAAAAGAATGAGCAATAAACGATATTTTCGCACAATGTCAGACAATAATCTTTAATAACAAGTTAAGGTCTCTAGCTGATGTTGATTACATCATTGATCTCTTTAGTCACGAACTACACTTTAGCTCAACACTAGACGTAATACATCATGTAAATAAACGTCAAGTTTTTGTTGTTATTGTTGCGGAAAATCAATCTCTGTTGTTAAACATCTTTGTTTTTATATTTATACAATGAAAAGATCTAGAATACTAAATGGCCTGTAATTCACCTGCACATAAATAGGTCGCGGAGGCCCTTCCAATGACTTCGCTTCAGGTTCAGGCTGCGTGTATTGAGGCGGGTTCTCCTGTGCTAGGAGTACTAGGATAGGGAACTGTCGCGCACGGTCCGTCTGCCGTGTCCTTGTGTCTCTAGGGGGCGCAAGGACCGGAGCTACAAGGATAACACGCTCCTCGCCGTCGAGGACATTGTCTCTGACTGAAGCACAGACCACTACCGCCAGCGCCAGCACATTCAGCACTACACCACTGTGTCCCATCATGATTACTGCCTCAGGACTCACATAGCCAACCTATTTATACGTCGTGTTTTTTCCCCGCAGACGCCGCGCGACGTCACATTTTAATCGCCTACCGGTACGAATGGACCAGTCCAAAGGATATTGTTTCGCGGAACACTTAATTCCCACGATGACGCTAAACAAATGACTTATACGCAGTTTTCTATAATTATTGATTGATCCTGATGTAATCTCTTAACTAGAAGTAGGTAATTAGGGTTCACGCATCGTCCGACATTGTTTGTTGATTGGTAACAAAAACGAAATGTATGATCGTATTGTGCTGAGAAACGTGATGTTCCACGCCTGCCAATTTGCAAAGTCCATGCACGTATGTATCTGGTTATTCCCTTAAACCGGATGCCCAGGTTGGAATTTCATGTATATCTTACGAGAGGCGGCCAGTTTTTTGGTCTTTTTGCGAGATAACGAAGATAGGTTTTATTTGTAAACACAAAGCTCTGGTGGAATTGGTCGCTGTGCTCGTTTTTGAAACGGGTTTGTTGCTGCTAGGCTTTATGTTACTATTTTATTTATAGGCTGTCCCTATTTCGAGGGCAATGTACAAATGATGGTACGTACTCGTATATTCAGCATTCAGGTTAACAACAAGTCGCTCTAAACTATTATAATTCAGCGATATTATTGTAAAACTGTCCTTCATTTTTTCATACACAATAAATAATAATTATACTACAAATTTTTGTCAATTCTCAATTAAATGGAGGTATCAATTTCTCTCCGCGACTTTTATCGTAATCGTCTTAAAGAAAACCAAGTGGTATCACGTGACGTGTCATCTGTCCAATTGCATGTTCATTCATAATTATCTTATCACGAATAGCGGTGCTGTAATTGATTTATTGCAGGTAATTCCATCCTGGTATGGAAAAGGTATTTTACCATATGTGGTATGAAATTATAGGCTTCCAATTAAAATGCATGTAATTGTTTATAACAACGTTGTATTGTTTTAATTTATTTCATTGAAGTAGACCGTAATAAAGGAAGTAACGATTGGGTATTAAAGAATGCATATTTCTAGCAACTAAAATATAACTAACTAAGGTGATTATAAAGTTCACTAATGTAATTGACTTTATTACTGACTAGCGACCCGCCCTCACTTCGCTTCGGTTTATTAAATTTAAAACAATCGGAATAAGATATTTTCCTGCGGTAAAATGGAGCCTATATTTTAAGTTAGACCTCTAGCAATACATCGGTGAAAACTGCATTCAATTCCATGCAGTAGTTTTTGCGTGATGCGTGTACAAACCTACAGACATACAGACAGACAAAATTTCTAAAAACTGTTGTTTTGGCTTCTGTTGCTCTAATAAAGACCCCCCTCCCATATTAGTTTTTTTTCAATATCTATAATGTACAGACATCGCCCTGTTACAATTTTATTATATGTAATATAGATGAGATGCGAGATGGTTTAATGTTTTTTGTTTTAAAGCCATGCATCCCTCATATATAAGACAATATGCATAAGGAGGTCTATATCCAACTGGGGATGTTAATGGGCTGGTTATGTTAATGAAGTGACAATTTACTAAGGTATTTTTTTAAATTTTGTATTTTTGCAAATGGAGTTTCATGTGATAAGGACCTTAATAGTTGACACTATGAATAGCAATTCGCTGTCAACATTTGTATTTATAATTATATTCAACTGTACATTAGCATCGATCGAAAACACGTGTACGACATTTTAATTACAATATTTCTTCAAAATGGTTATTTTTAAGAAGACAAGACACTTACTGTAATTATGTTTTTATCGTTGATACGTATAATAACTAATTATTTAGGCGGTTTTATTATTATTATACCATAAATGTCCCCTTCTCAGTTACGCAAGCATGCCGACGTGTGGCGTCCCACTTACCTCTGAAACAAAAGACAATCTAACTAAACTTACATCACAGACAGAATTGGGTGTTATTTAGGTAATGGAACAAGATTGGATAATGTAAAGAATATTTTCATTATCCTCTGAATGAATTATTATAATAACAATGGGATTTGATTTGAGGGGGAGAGTGCACACTGCAATCCAACAGCCGCTGGCGCGCTCGATTGGCCACGTTACCCCTCTCTCACAGATGACTACCTTGAAATGTACTGCATTTCCCACTTTATCTTATTTCCCTAATGTATGTACGTGTTTCGGTAGTGAGTGAGATGTGCCAGAGCCCATTCCCATTCTGTCCCTCTCCAACCCCAACCCTTTTTCCAAATCTATTCCGATATCTCCAAAGGTAGACAGCGCATCCGAGGGCGTGCCAACGTTTGTCATTTTGGACTAATGTTGGCATGTATCGCGAACGTCTATGGGTGACAGTGTCCACTTACCATCAGGTGGACTGTATGCACGTCTGCCGCCTTCGTCCATAAAAAAAAATTATAGATTGCATCGGTTGGTAGAAAATAAAATGTATAGGGAAAATTTAATGGAAAAGTTTTCGTAGATCTAAATATATTTAAACAGGTTAAAAACA
Organism: Sesia bembeciformis; assembly: GCA_943735995.1. Classification (NCBI taxonomy): domain Eukaryota; kingdom Metazoa; phylum Arthropoda; class Insecta; order Lepidoptera; family Sesiidae; genus Sesia; species Sesia bembeciformis. Next base: position 5,412,578 of record OX031026.1, on the reverse strand, counting down.
GGTTTTTAAATCTGTTTGATATCTTTTACAATGTAATGTACCTACGTAGGAGGTGTAAAACATAATAAACATATTGACCAGTTTACGTAGTAGGTACATAAGGGATCAATACAAAATGACAAACGTTGACGCGCCTTTGAATACGCCCGCATACCTTTGGAGATTTAGGAATGGATTTGGAGAAAGGGTTGGGAAAATAGGATTGTAATTAGGGATATCTATTCTCGACTAGCAAGTAGTGAAGTCGTGAGTTGAAATCCTTGGCATGTGCAATTGAGTTTTATTTATTTAAGCAGTATTTAAGCAACTTAAATACGGATTTAAAAAAAATATATAACTAGCTCTTATGTTCCAGAATTTCAAAAAATCTGGAGCATGTGTTTTCTCAAATCCGTAATGGGCCCGCGTGGTGGATTACAGTCCGAAACCTCCTCGCTATTTACTAGAGGAGGCTTGTTCTTTTGGGGGACGTTAAGAAAGCTGAGATCAAAGATCACGATGGGATGGGATGGGAATTGGCTCTGGCATATCTCACTCACTACCGAAACACGTAGATACATATTTTGGGGGAATAAGATAAAGTGAGAAATGCATAATCTTTTGTGAGAGAGATAATATCGCGTGTTGTTTACACATATTGTGTTCAAGGTTACATAAAGGTGCCGGGTCTGCTTTGGGAATAACCAATGATCACAAAATTAGTTTGGAGCTGCATGTTTATGACTTGTGACTTTGTTGTCATGCTAATAAGGCTAGAACAATATACCTACCGTGCGTTATTATGTTTATAAAATGTCAATTACCTGGCACGTTGACAACTATGGTGGTGCCTCTGTCCGGCTGGTAGCGGTTGGGTACGCAACGTGAACTTCTGTGGCCACTGTTTACATTTAATGTACATATTTAATTTTGAAAATATATGAAGTGATTATTTCTCAAAATTCATTGTTGTTCTGGCTCCCAAGATACAGATTTTTTCTAATCTAGGAGTCGGCTCGTTATAAATTGTATCATGTATGTTTAATACAAATAAAGAATTTGAATTCTTCAGCCGTGCTATTGCTAAAAATCATTGCCTGTCATCTTGCGTCCTAACATTGTGTAAAATTGGATAAGAAAATAAAAAAATAACAATTTTTAACTCTACCTTTAAATTGTTAAAATTAACAGTGATGTTATGTATGATAAGTCAATTGTTTTTCTGGTAAATTGTAAAAGTTTCATATCATTTAGTATCGTGTTTTAATCATGTCACCCTTTGTTATTGCATATGATATCAACACGATATAGTCTCATTAATGTTCGAGTTTGTAACGTAGTTTTGCGATGAATAAATGAAATAAGATGTGTGTATGTATGTATACTGTTTTTTCACCCATAACATATTTTATATATTTGTTTGGATAGATCTGCTTAATAATTTATCAAACTTAATCACCTTTGATTTTCAATTATTGTTTTTTTTTGTATTAGTTGTCCTATTAAGTTAAGCCGCATGTGACCGGTCAAGATGTGCAGGGTGATGTGCACTCAGTGCACTGCATATTTTCCTAAAAAAAAAGTCATTTCAAACAATTAGTGTAATTAGATAACGGGAACCCTTTATCTCATCATGCCTTCTGCTCTCCATACCATCGCAACTCCCACCCCCGAAGAGGGATAAGAAATGTAATGGAATAAACATATTTATTATTTTGGTGTGCCGTTGATTAGATCAAAATATATACCGTGATGATATGCATCAAATGATGATTTGCTTTTAATCGTAAAATATACTTGCAATAAGTTATATGTATAATCCAAAATCATTTGATATTAAACTATATTAATAACATCCATGGGTATAGGTGACTTTTTTATGGACGAAGGCGGCAGACGAGCATACAGTCAACTTAATGGTAAGTGGATACTGTCGCCCATATACATCCAAGATACATGCCAACGTTAGTCCAAAATGACAAACGTTGGCACGACTCTGGATGCGCTGCCTACCTTTGGAGATATAGGAATGGATTTGGAGAAAGGGTTGTGAAAATGGGTAGGGCCTATCACTACCGAAACACGTACCTACATTAGGGAAATAAGATAGTGGGAAATGCAGTACATTTCAAGGTAGTCTTCTGTGAGAGAGGGGTAACGTGGCCAGTCGAGCGTCCCAGCGGCTGTTGGATTGCAGCGTGCACTCTTCCCCTCCCAATTACATTATAATTTTTTACATTATAATAATCGAGTTTGATTTATTTTCTTTGTGGAATATTTATTTAAACTGAAACAACATTAATGTTAAAAGGAATCTCAAAATACATTCAGCTAAGTATATAAAATGGAAAAAAAACAAGGTAGTGATTACAAAGATTTATTTCCCTCATATTTTTAGTAAAAAATTGTAGAAACACGCAGGTAACTTTATCTAACATCAATTAATTTAACTTATCGCTATAACGACTATTGGTATTTGACAGTTTCGTCGTGTAAATAGTTGTATTAACATTGAAGTATCTTTGGAGAATATTAAATCCCTTCTTAGTAAGTTCTTTCACCTCATACTATAGTACCAATTATGACCATCTTGGAAAATCTTTTTCTTCTATTCCCCTTCTTCGGCTTTGGCTTCTGGTTTTCGAGTTTCTGTAAACATATATAATAAAACTGAAGTGTATTCTTTCAAAGAAGTATTTTTAATTAATTACCTATACTTACTTCAACGTAAATAGGTTGGAGTTCCCCTTCAACCTTTGGTTCCTCTGCAACAGTCACATTGTTGTCAGTAGCCAGTAGAGTCAGAACAGGAAAGTCTTTTGCCGTTTCCGTCACCCTTGCTCGAGCACTTTTAGGGGGAGCTAGTACTGGTGCTACAAGGACCACCCGTTCATCTTTCCTTCCTTGATCTGCATTTATAGTCCCACTAAATACTGTACATATTAGAGCTAAAACCAAATATTGAGAGGCAAACCTCATCGTGCCTGATTATAAATGTTGGAGATAATCTATCGTTACCTATATTTATAGGTTCGTTGTTCATTAACATCACGATTTTGTGAATGATGGACGCAGCACGAATGTTTCTATTAACTCATCTGAAGAACACGTCAGCTTCATTAAAGGTAATATGACTACACTTACATGAAAGATTTCTGTCGGAAAGTTTTTTGTAGCTTTACTCATTATTACCACAGCTTCTGAATGAAACATGATAACTTTTTATATCTATTTATAATACAAAGATGGCAAGTGTGAATCATGAATTCTTACGCAAGCAATCGTATTAAATCTCTTTTTTTTATAGAAAAAAAGACGGCTAACGAGCATGATGGTAAGTGGATACTGTCGTCCATAGACATCCGCGATACATGCCAACATCAGTCCAGAATAACAAACTTAGGCACGCCCCCGGAAGCGTTTTCTTTATGATTTCTTTTTGTTCCCTGTAGTCAAGGAAAAAATAGAAGGAAATTTTTTTTCGAGCCCCGGTGAAGCGGTAGCAGCCTACGAAGCAGCGATTTTTAACCTATCGTATGGGAAGTAAAGAATATTTCTTTTATAGAAAGATAGGGACTAAAAAGTCCACCTGGTGGTAAGTGAATACCAATTTTAATATTACAGAAACACGCCTTACACCATATAAATAGCATTGATGGAAAATAAGAACAGATTCTGTACCCAAAGACTTAGAACCCCCTCTTTCAAATATTGTTTCAATTTCTTTCAAACTTTATCCCTATAAATAGAAAAAGACTCGTCGGAGCTGAAATAGTTGCTTATTTGGAGAGGTAACGCGACAAGACTATGCCTAATTATATTATGTACTTTATTTATTAGTCTATGAAACATTTACTAATATAGATACCATTTTTTGTAGATTGAGGTTTGATGATTTTCAAGATCATGTTCTTCGAGAGGGAGAGCGCATGCTGCATTTTTACTTCACCTCAGTATACCTAAGGCAGGATTTAAGTTAGAAAATATTTTATGACGTCATCAAAAGCTTCATGAACCCTGAGCGGTGCGAGGCCCCTGGGGGTACGAGGCCGTGGGCGATGGTTGTCGTAGTCAAAATACTCAATGAAACAATATTCTATTTCTTGATCTAAAAATAACGACAGACAAATACCGTTAATTAAAGAATGTACATTCTTCTGCTTTCACATTGCAGACAATAGATCTAAAATTAAATGCATGCAGCACAATACTGTTTATTCAATACGTATTGTACTATAGTTGTTTACAACTGGTATGTCACTTGGGAATTTTCAAGTCTCGACCACTTGTAAATTAGACATCCTCAATTAATTTGTAACAACTGCGTAATATCTTCACATACACTGTTATTATATTCAATAAGAGTCATAAATGTGTGTAATTTAATTTCTTTGTTCGACGACATGCTACTCGTATATAATGAAGTGGTATAAATTTTTCTACCTAGCCAGTCATTGTTTTATGACGTTCATTTTGTTTAAAATGTCGAGATGCATTTAGAAAGTACACATTTTTGCACAAGTTTTTTCTGTGCCATGCTTGTGTGATGCTTATTTTGTACAAGTTTTTTCTGTGCCATGCTTGTATGATGCTTATTTTGCACAGGTTTTTTCTGTGCCATGCGTGATGCTTATTTTATGTTGTTTTCAGACTTTTTTCGTCCACTGCTGGATATGGGCCGTTGTCTTGCGCATGAGAGATTTATGGCATTAAAATGCCACACTGGCCATTAGGGATGGCGAGTTTACTTTTAAAAGTTTGGTGTAGTTCCTCAGGGCTTGTGGTAGTCGCTTTGTTATCCCTTAGTCGCCTTTTGCGTATCGCTCAAACGGTCAATTCTGTTTCACAAAAAATATTAAAATACTGTGTTAATAAGTACTCAAAGTCGACGGTGATCTGAATTATAATTGAAATTGGTTTTAATAATTTTGATTGAATGATTTTAATGGTTTTGAGTGGAAGAATGTACGCTGCAATTCAATAGCCGCTGGGCGGGCTCGAGTGGCCATGTTTCCCCTTTTTCACAAAACTACCTTGAAATGTGTTGCATTTTCCACGTTATCCTATTTCCCCAATGTACGTAAACACGTACGTAGGTAGAGAGTGAGATATGCCAGAGCTCATTCCCATCCCATCCTATTCTATCCCTCCCCATTTTTCCAATACTTTCTCCAATTCCATTCCTATGTCTCCAAAGGTAGGCAGTGAATTCGGGGTCGTGCCAACGTTTGTCATTTTGGACTTATGTTGGCATGTATTGCGGATGTCCAGGATTTACAGTATCCACTTATCATGAACCATGTATTCTCGTCCATTAAAAACTAATAAGTAATGACAATAAACGTTATAATAGCAATATTTATTGTATTATTATAAAATACAATTAATTGATTATTTAATAATAAATTCAATTAATTGATTAAATTATTATAAAATACAATTAATTAATTAATTAATTATAAAATGCAATTAATTTATTAATTAATTATAAAATTCAATTAATTTATTAATTAATTATAAGATTCAATTAATTGGATAAACAATTATAAAAGTCAATAAATTGATTAATTAATCGAATTTTATAATTAGTGTGTGTGTCAGGAGTAAGTTAATTAAGATGACGTGTAAAAAATCCTGTTACAGTAATTGAACAGTTGTGTTTTATTTTAAAACTGATGAAATTGAAATTCCACCAATTGAAGCTTTGCAAACTTTAAATTGTGCTAAGAGCTACTTGTGTATTTTAGTACACAAGATCATTTTAGATCTTGTGTACGATTTACATAAACCAAATCCTTTCGACATAAACTGAACTGATAACGTTATTGTTTACATCTTTGCAGAATCATATTACCTTTGTCATCGTAGACGGATTTTCCTCTCGTGCTCATAAGGAAATTATATTTGAATAAATAAAAAATGCTATTTACATAATAACATAGTTGTGGTTTTAAAATATATAACGTCGAAATAAACACTCCAGAATCTGCATATTATCACACTGTTTATCATAAATGACACACTTAGTTTTAATGTAATACATAAATAAGTCTTATAAAACGGCTTCCTAAGAGTCGCAGTCAATCTGTAAAAAAAGAAACGATAAAATAAAATCGACAACATGTTTTGTAAAATATTCAATATTAATAATGAATTTTAGAGGACTTTAATAAAGGAAAAAAACAAAGACACAAGTTTTTTAATCAGGGCCAATAAAACTAGCAGCAAATAAAAATAGCAGTAGGAATCTATTTATATCTCGAATATATAAAAGTATATTTCATGCATAAATTTATATGTTATTTTGAAAGTTGTTTGCTCGCCTTATAAAGTTTCAACTTTTAAAGTGAAGTATCAGACAATAACGTCTCACTGTCGGGCAAAGGCCTCCACTAAATCACAATGTGGGGTTTATAAGGCTATAATAATCCACCACGCGGGCCCAGTGTGGATTGATGGATACACATATCTAGTAATTTTTAGTTAAAATAGTAATTAAATGAAAACAATTAATTTAAAGTTTTATTCTTAACTAATTTTCAAATAAACGTTGAATATTATACTGAACCTCCTTTACTACTCACATTGGGCTTTTACTATTTTATTAGTATTCAAGTGTTCGTTTGAAAAATTACGAATAAGACTAGGTACTAATGAGATCTCTTGAAAATTTGCGAGTATTCGCCAAAACGATAATGAATATTCGGAATATTCCTAATCCATACCGACAATAGTCACTTTGCTGAGATAATGTAGCAGATATCTATCTTACCTTAGGTGGAAGTAAGTCTTTTCCAGGTATTGAAACAGAATTTTCTGAAGACCGGAGCACAGGCATCACTGTTGCTGTTATTAATTCCGCCGTGTATCGTACGGGTGTACCATTAACTTTTATCTTAGTGGCGCCATTAACTTGCGTTGATTTTGTTCTGGTTACTTTATTAACAAAATATGTTGGTATCGTTTGTCCTTCTTTAGTCGTTTTTATGAGCGGTGTTGGCTCCACTCGCAGGTATGTATTCGGTATGAAGTCAGCTGTAGTTGTTTCATGGATTAAATTATTCGTATATGCTGGACGTGAAGGCTCCAAAGGAAATACTCGCCAACTTGTAACTGAACACAATAAAACAGATAAGGCGAAGATAAAAATATTATTCTTCATTTTAGCAAGAAACGAGACCGAAGCACACGAAACAAGTTCGAGACTGTTCAATTTGGAATGAGTTGCTGTACGTTGATACTACAGATTGACATTTTTTTTAAATTTCATCAGAATAAAATTTACATCAATACATGTCAAGTTGACCCTAATTCGAAATTGATTTGCAATTATGGTATCTTGGTCGTTTAAAAGAAAGAATGAAATTCAAAGTCCTCGCGGCGCATGTTAAAAGTCTCATAAATCACAAACCTTATGTTAAAGAACATAAAGATCACAATCAATCATCTCAGTCACAGTTTTTGTGCAGTGTAAAAACTGACGAATATAATGGTCAAATGTGAAGTCTGCGTGGGATTTAAAAGCTTTAACAACTTTCGTCACAAATGTCTTCATCGAGGCGTCTGATGAAGACATTTCTTTAACGAATGTTTACCGATTTTTTCTTTTTTGTTGATATGGACTTATTGGACTTTGATTAGCTGTATACTGACAGAAACATGTTTTAACACTCAATTTTGAAGGACTAGAAGTAAAAACATATATCTTTTTTGATGTTTCACGATAGTCTCAATATCTGGGAAACTACAACCGATAATAAGCTCTCTTTTCGCAGATAATGTCAGAAATGATTTCAAATCCTCATAATATGCAATCCAGGATGAAACATCACCGAACTCTGAAATTATTGATTCTGCTCATGAGTCTGAGTTAATTGGCATAAATATAGGAAATTCCTTTAAAAAATCTTTTTCTTTTGTTTAGCAAAGTTGTGGCAAAGCAAAGCAACTAATTTAGAAATGTAGCTAAAAATATTTGAAAAAAAAAAAAAAAAACAATCGGAATCTACGATTTTATCTTAAGGAGACTCACGCCCTAAGAACGTCCCAGAAAACCTACAAACAAATACAAAATAACAGCGCGAGCCAAATTGAATCCTACAGGCATCTGAGAAAGGCGATATTACACTGAACACAAAGACAAGCCCGTGCGTTCGTAAATCGCAAGGGTTGTCACACATAATTATAATATAACTAATTATACTAGTTTTATGCGTTTCAAAACACAATTATAAATTTGTTGTAATATAAAATTAACTAAAAAGTATTATACCTATTTAAACAATATGACAGTAGTTTTTAGACGTTTTTATTTGCGCGTGCGTTGCACGGAGCTCGCGCCAAATGACTGAAAGAAACCACTGCGCAGGGGCTCGCTCCTGAAGGCATATGTTCGTACCTAAAGTTGTGTAGCTTTATGAATCCTATCTAACGACATACTCGTATAGTTTTTTATGTATAGACGTCGAATTTATAAACAATTATTATCATCATGTGATCATTGTTATCATCGAGTTTTGATCATCATGTCAACAGTTGCTGGCGAGAATAGCATGAAGTTTGGACACATACGAGTGATCGTGTACAATATTCTCGCCCTAACCGTTCGAAAAACTGTAGTTGTGTAAATGAGCCTTAATACAGGTAGGTATATGTGGAAACATTTTTATAATTGAAATATCGTATCCCTTAGCAAAATATGTTATTTCAAAATCACTTAACAGATATTAAGTAAAGATATACTAAAACCAAGAAAATACACTATACACTAAGTATAAGTACTCCACAAGAACGTACAGACAGACAAACGTTGCGTTTTACTCGCATGTATCCTATATACTATCCAACACTATATACTCGTATGTATCCATGGGTACATATTAATTTATTAACTAAAATCCGGTTTACAATAACTCTTTGGTAACTAGGACTTTTTATTAAGCCAAGTGCCAGAGTTCATCATAACTGGTTTTCTCTGACATAATAAAACCGTATTCTTAATCCGGAATCTAACTCGAAACCTTATTTTTTATTTATAGTATGGTATAGTATATGGTACCCATACCTTAGGCTGGGTGACATACGAGCGGAAGGCTCATAATTATGGTGGTAAGTGGTCATAGGGTGTTGCGAGTCCGCGGTATTATATTTACATATGGGGGAAATGGTTAAACACCCCCGTAGGAGAGTTGTGAATCTTTCGTTGACCTTGTAGGATCTTATTCACAGCTGTCTTGAAGAACCCCATGTCGTAGCTCAGTGAAAAACCTCAGTTTGCAGTTTCGGATTACAACTTTCCGATTCACGGTTTCAAATGTGTTGAATACTACACTGTATCCGCATTATTATCAGTGACCGGAATAGGTAGTGACATTTCGGGTTAATGAACTCAAATGTGTTCCGAGATTCTGAATTAATGAAAAACGTTACTTTCTCAATGGAAATACATAATAAGTACTTTTACCAATTTTATTAATTTTATTATGTACCTACGTAGGTGACATAAGTTTTGAGACAAACAAAAATGAAGCAATAGAATTTTATTATTTGTATTACACTTTTTCAAAATACTCTCCATCATGCTCTGTACACATTTCCTTTCGATTAAATCAACTCTGAAAACAGTTATGCCAGTCTTCATACGACAGGTCAAAAATCGCTGCTTCGTAGACTGCTACCGCTTCCTCGGGGCTCGAGAAAAAAAAATCCTTTTATTTTTTCCTTGACTACAGGGAACAAAACGAAATCACAGGGAGCTAAGTCAGTACTGTGAGGTGGATGATCTAGGGTTCTACACCAGATTTTTGAATAAACGTCCTTGTTCTTAGGGAATGCAGTGAATTGAAGTGCATGCTGTATTCCCATAGCCGCTGGGCGCACTCGACTCGCCACGTTACCCCTCTCTCACAGAAGACTATCTTGGAATATACTGCATTTCCTACTTTATTGTATTTCCTTAATGTACGTACGTGTTTCGGTAGTGAGTCAGATATGCCAGAGCCCATTCCCATCCCATTCTATCCCTCCCCATTTTCCCAATCCATTCCTTAATCTGCAAAGGTATGCAAAGGACAACAGTATTTACTTATCTTCGGGTAGACTGTATGCCAGTCTGTGGCCATTTTTCTATAAAAAAAGTGTGCGAAGACGCGTTATTGTGTTGCAGCAAGATCCTTCTTAAACCTGTCTTTGGTCTCCTCTGCCGAACAGCTCCGAAAAAGTTTTTCCAATACAACCGTTGTATACCATTCTGAATTGACTGATCTACAATTTTCCAGCATAGATGTTGCGCGATATCCGCTCCGAGAAAAAAAAATAGCCACCATTTTCTTGACAACGTTTTAAGGTAACTGTCCATCCCCAAACACTCACACCGACGAACGCTTCTTACGTTCCGGGTCATATTGATAGATCCATGTTTCGTCGCCAGTTACAATTTCGGAAACACGTCTGGATGTCCCATTTTCGAAACGTCGCCCCATTGCTCGATACTAATCCACACGAGCCTGTTATTCCGTTTCGTTGAGCAAATGAGGTATCCAACGACAACAAAGTTTCCACAGACCACGATATTGAAGTAAAATGGTGTGGATGCTCACCGAACTAATGTTGACGATCCTCTCAATGTCCTACTGTTGCACTACTGTTGTTGGCGGACGTTCACTTTTATCTTCATCTTCAAGATTGGGACCTGCATCTTTTGAATTCAGCAAACCGTCTAAAAACAATTTTACCTATGACGGAGATAAGTTCCCTAATTCTGGTTTTCAGCGTTCCGAGCTTAACTATTCAGTTAAACCAAATTTAAAAAAATAAAAGATCATAGCATGTTCACAATGTTGCAAAGAAAAACGTGTTCAGTGCTATAGCAAATGCGAAAACACATGATTATTTTTTTTAATTTAGAGTAAATGGCCATTTGTGTTCTATATTCAAATAAAACTATTAAAATAGGTATAATGCAAATGTGTTCCATTTTTAAATTTCGAGTATCTCAAAACTTATATAGTCACCATTTATTACATCTATTAAAAATGAGTGTATTATCACACCCACCCGTTAATAATTATCCATTAAAAATCCCGGGATTTTTGGGTATGTCTATATTATATAGCTATTAAAAATCCCATGAAATGGCACTACCTATTCCGATCACTGGTTATTATTATGTGATGTGGTTAAATAAATTAAATTGGCATCTACTTAGTGATTCTGTAAATATGACGTGTGCTGTCCAGTGTCCAACTTAACGATCGTTTGTAAGCAGATACGAATGTAGAGGTACGTGACTCACTGGTATAACCTGCAATAACTCGTATGTATTTATTCCTCCACAGCAAAGTCGCATTGTTTTTGCAACCGAATTACGCAATCTGATTAATGCTTAGTCGTTTACGATCATTGTCTCGACAAGGATGTGTAGATGTTCATGTTTCTACGGAAATGCTATAAAACGGATCATCCTGTTTTGAGCAATACAAATACTGTATCAGTGAGGTCCAAAAGTTTCTAGCCTGACATATTTCTAGATGTCTAAGAAAAAACAAAATATAAAACAGACACCAACATACATCGGCCGACATCCTTTCGTCTGTACCGTCTGTTGAATTCGGCTTGTTGGCATAGACAGACCTTCGATTTAAGATATCCCCACAAAAACAAGTCACAGCGTGTTAAAACGCAAGATCTGGCCGGCTAATTACCTCCGACCGTCTTGAGATTAAACGCTCTTGAAACTTCTCTGCAAGTAAAGTCATTGTTTCTCCGGCTGTGTGACATGTGGCACCGTACTGTTGGAACCACAGTTGATCGAGGTTCATATCTTCCAATTGGTGCCAAAAAACTCCTGTAGCATGCATTGTTTGGAGGATTGCCAACCGCCAAACAAAAAATGGCGCTCAATCTGGGACAACCTATATCTTAATGAAATATTGTTATATTATAAAATAATAAATAAAAAAGTCTAGACATATGTGAGGTAGTAACGCGTATTGTTTTGCGCGTCATTTGATCGTTTTCATTTTAAGATCGACTGTATAATGTTTTGTATATAAGTGGTCTTTATTGTAAAAATCACAATAGTTTCGCCATTTACCAGGAAGCGTTCGATATACGCCTGTTAATATTTTTGAGCAACTATTTATGTAAATGCAACAAACTAAATCTACGAATTTACTACGAAATAAACATGATTTCTTTAGGGATTCCTAAGGCTATAACTTTTTCTTTTGAAATTTTGATTATTAATTCTAAGTTTCGTATTTGGTATATTATTTACTTGCTTCCTGCATAATTATGTGTTTACCGTACCTAAGCGACAAAGGGATAATAAAGCCGCTACCTCAGCTTTAAGCTAATTATACCTCCAAAGGAGTGGACTCACCAATCTGCTTTGCCACCGTGGCGTACTAAGACAATGCATCCCGCATGCACAAGACAATGTGGATGAGAAAGCCCATGTCCAGAAGTGGATGATAAAACGTCTGGCTATATACCTACTTACACCAACTGAAAGATTGGATATTGTCATTTGTGGTTCAGATAGATTCTTTGTATAGATTATTCTTTGATTTTGTATAAATATTTTTTTTGTAATAATTTTATATGCTATAGGTATTAATGAAACAGAAGTTGGTTTGAAAATTGACTAAAATCTTGACGAAATCCAATCAATAGGTGTTCAAAAATTGATAGCAGACAAACAATTTAAGACTGTTGACAAGCACCATGGACGTAGCCACGGTGGGTCAGGGAGGGGCGGGGCACCTCTGGCATATGGAAGAATAAGTAACAGATTAATCACACTATCTCTATTTAAAATTATAAGAAAATTGCTTGCTTTGCCCCATCTTGAATAAAATCCTGATTACGTCCTTGACAGCACATTTGTTATTGTTATTAAAATCAGTTAATAAATAGAGGAGTTTTAACATCACCTTATACAGAGTGTCTCAAACCATGGATTCCATTCATGATTCAGAGTTTATTGACGTGGAAATTTTACAAATATTTATTTGCTAAAAAAAATTGTTTTGTGTTTTCATACAATTTTTCGCTCAAATTTGCTAAATATAAAATCCTAAAAATAGTGTACCGTGGACGGTAGCATATTATGATGACTTCTACATTATACAGTAACCCTTACATAGTCTGAAGAAGGCATACAAACTTTATGTATGTATAATATAAACATATTGATGTTTGTATGCTGATGGAAAAGATACAGTCCATTCTTATATTTTATGATATACGATTATTATTATATTGGCCTTAAAACTGACAGTACATTCAGTGCACCTTAAAAGCATTACCAATTTTGACAAATAATTGCCATAGTAACCTATATATAAGCCAACGTAACTTAAATTTTATTCGGTGATCCTCTCCTCTACCTACCATATCATAAAATATTAATTCATAACATAATAATATATTAGCAATTGTTCTTCGTGCGTATGCATGAAAATATGTTGTTCTGGTGTAATTACAGATATACTATATGTGAATAAACAATAACGATTGAGTAAAACTGACAGCGTCTTTAATCATTTAATGAAAAGACAGCGTCGATAAAACTATTTGTATGATCAAGTGTTTAGTCATTTATTAATCTTCAATTATGTTTTCCTTTTTGTAAATAGATAGACGAACAGATAGTTCAGCCGCTAGTAACTAGATACTACCGCCCATGGACATCGCGATTCATGCCAAAATCAGTACGGAATGACAGCGATCCCGAATGATCTTTGGAAATTTGGGAGTGGATTTGGAGAAAGGTTTAGGAAAATGGGAGAATAGGAAGTATAACGGGACATATAAAAGTATAATAAATGAGTAGGTAATGGTATGTCAATACATATCAGTACGAATATTTTTTTTTTATTAAGTCTTTTTTAAGGAAACCATTTTATTCAGCAGAGTATGTTCATTTTCAATTAATGTATATAAATAGACAACATCTTAAATTAAAATTAATAAATAGGAAAGACTTATTTGGACACAATATTCTGATCCAATGGAATTTGCCAAAATATTGTGATTAATTTTTATAATTATCACAAATTATTGCTTATTTTAGTACGCAAATAAATTACGGAACTCGTACATTGAACGAATTATGCTATAAGTAGGTATTAAACATATTTATCATATTTACTAATATGAATACTTATGAATAATTTATGTCTATAATTATGCATGAGCACTGCTCATGTATCTCATACCATATACTATACTGCTCATTGAGCAGTATAGTATATGGTATACATCGCAGAACTGGGATTCCGTTGTATTTATCATCAATACCTTCATATCTACGTACCTACATTGTGAAATTTTGGCAACGTTTTGACAAATATATGGGGGCAATTATTATTGTTTATTACATACGTTTGTATTTATTTATAAATAATTTAACATATTGTGACGGTATTAAATAACTTATAGCCCTTCATAAGAATATATTGTATATTTTAGCATGTCTTACAAGATTCTAGATACAATTCGTTGAAACAGTAGTCACGTAAACAGTGGTAAACAGGAAATATTTATAATTAATAAGTATAGTATAACTACTCCTATTTGATCAAGACATGACTCTAATAAGAGTGACGTTATTTGAGCAAAGAGAAGGTCTCTTGTCGATATGGATTTATTGACTTTGGATAAAATTTTCGATGATTCTTGTGTTTAAATAGAATCATCAACTCAGAACTCTATAATTGACCAGTAAACATTAAGATATATGTAGGATAATAGGTATGTAGAACTGTGGGATCTTAGAAGATCCATTTAATTCTGTATTTCTTAATAACCTATTTAACATTTAGTATATTTATTTAACAAAGCTATTTGTTTCTTGTGATCTAAACTAATTGGATAGAATGACTACGTAAGTAGTACTGACAGCTTCGTACAATGAACGAGAAATCCAAACAGATGTGTGTTGTCCACCACACCAATAAACTATACTTTATCAAAAAAGCTGTTTAGTAATTTGTTTAAAAATATTTAATAAACATCCAAGAGTTATCCATACACTAATTTAAAGATATAATTAAATAATTTAATTTAATTTCTATAGTAGATTTTAGTGTTAGACTCAAAGATTTAACAAAATAAAGATTTCAGAAGTTTAGTGCGATGGGATGAAGATACGAGTGTGTGGGAAACCAAGGATTGTTGAATGGTCTCATTTTTTTAGGAGTTTTTATATTTGAGTTGTGCTTTGTACAATGTTAGGTATACGGGTGTACTTGTGAAATGCTACTTGTTACGAAATGCAACGTTACGAAGTTTTGGTATTGAGAGAATGTTGCGTTATTATTATGTCTCCACTCTCCACTAAGACAAATACAGCATAAAGTCATTCATTACTCAGTAGATAAGTGCAGTCAGCGAAAGGTCAACGTATACCCATAATGTACCTTAACACGCTAGTAATAAGGATTAGAATCGAATGCTTTTGGGTGTATTGGCGTGTACATGTCTTCAATATAGTATCTTACAATAATTTAATCCAATTACTTCAATAGAACCAAATACTTGGCTAGCCTTTCTTGGTGACACACACGTCTGTGCGTCCATTTTTAATTTATTTAATTAATATAATTTAGTATTCTAAGGTAATTTAGCTCGATACAAGGATAGCTACGTAGTCGTCATCATTTCTTCTCGACGAAGGTCTTGTCTTTCCCGATCTGAATGCCGCCGCGCCGACTCCCTTGCCTCTCCCAAGAAAACTGGGAATGGGGAAGTTTGGAACCCCGCGGTGTCTGATGTCCAGGAGACCATCGCCAAAGGTGGCCTGAAAGTTATTGTATATATTGTTAGGAGATTTGTAATATATTGCATCTACAATGTACTTGTATCAGCCGATAACGTCCCACTGCAGGGCACAGGCCACCCCTAATAAATCACTGGGGGTTTCGGATCGTAATCCACCACGCGGAACCAGTATTGGTAGATCACATACTCCAGATTTTATTTTTCTGGACCATGCTAGTTTCCTTGTGATGTTTTCCCTCACCGCCTAGCTAGTGATAATTTTAAAAAATCCGTACTTTTAAAAAAAAACTCAGTGGTACGTGCCGAGCATTTGAAATCACGATCGGGAAATTTGAGCCGAGTATAGATATCTCTAGGCTTTCACCGCTCTCAATCAAAACGCAATTAAATGAAGTAGGCTATTAAAAAACAGTGTGTGATTAATTTGTATGTGCAGCTGTTACAAAGGGGTTGCTGTTGAATTGCACTGCTGCTTATTTTAGACCTGTATCGGAATCGAAGATAATTACAGATTATATTATCTAATAACCTTTCATAATCTTATTTACTTCCTCCTCGTCTTATTTGATATCTGTAGATATATATCAAATACTCAATTTGGAACTGCCTATTATATATCATTCAGTCTTGTACAAAATTATCTGCAGACTACTGTGTCAATATCTGACAAAACTGTGTTAAGTTAACGCAAATACCAGTGAGACGTGAGTAGATTGTTAATGATATGGCTATAAGTCATATGAAATTTTAATGTTTTTCTGATGCAACACGTATTATGCTACAAACCACACGTCTTGTAGAAAGGGTCTCAGGAGTAGTGAACGCATAAAATGCGAATATGAGTGAAGGTTTATACGACCACTTCGTGAAAAATAAAACAATTTCAAGTGTAGCTAATTATTACGAATGATACCTGTCAACATTCGAACTTGACATGAAAATAATAACTTTATAAGGTGTGAATGTGTGAACGTTCAATACCTACTTATATCAGTTGTGATTTTGATACAAAATTATGCGTGACACAGTTTTTAACAAATTTTATGGACAAATTACCACAAAACGGTCGTATTTTAGAATGTCAGATAAGAATCACCGTTATTGTCAGCCTGGTGAAGTAGTAGATGGTTGTTGAATATAGATCAGTGATCTTGACCTAATGACAGCTCTATTAGGATAGAGGAAAATGCTTTATTTACAAGTACCCAGTCACGCTCGTTGCTGTTGCAGACTTCAATTTTTTTTATTCTTTCTTTGATTGAAATTTTTACATAACGTCTGCACTTTTTTGTATGGAATAGATGGCAGACGAGCGGGCGGGCCACATGAGAGCAAGTGGTCACCGCCGCTCAGGGACACCTGCAACAGGGCTTGCGGCTGCGCTGCCGACTTTGCAGAATCCCGTTCACAGCTTTTTTAATATTTTCTGTGCTACAATTAACCAGGCTTTTCTCCCAAATTTTGTTACTTAAGCTAAACAAAAAAAGAATATTAAATAGTTATCAGCAGTTTACATGCATTTCTATATTTATTTAGGTAATTTGGTAATTTTGCTACAAAACAATTACAGTAACTAGAGGTGTACACTAAATAATAATCAGAAAAATTCAATCAGAAAAAAATGTTTGTAAATCTAGGAAATAGTTAATAGTGTTGTTTTAAACGTAAATTAAACCTCATTAACAATTAACAATTAGACCTCATAATACCAATTATGAGGTTTAATTGCCTTTGAAATGACAATTTAAGACAACAGATTTTTTTAATATTTTTTAAAGCTAGAATTAACCTTTACAAAGATTAATATTACGATAGAATAGATATTATTTCCGGCCTGTTCTAAATCCTGTTTTCTATTGTACCAGTGTTTCATGATCTGCCACAAATGGCGACGGCAGGTGCGTTAAATGCCAGTTTAATTTGAATGGATCGTAAAAAACGAGTTTTTGTTTCAATCACACACGTGATAACTTTAAATTATACGAATATATCATCTAACAGATTTAATACTCGTATTTTAGAAACAAAGGATAAGGTACGATCTGTAATCTCGGAATATAGAAAAATGATAATAAACTGTAATAAACATTAAGGTAATGTAGATATCAAACATGAAAATGATGTAGATATAGGTACAGAATCTGTACTACAGATGATGTAGGTACAAACTGGATTAGTTATCAAATATATTCAGGTACCTAGCGAACCATTTAAATGGTGCTCTATATTATTGAGTTCTCACTGATAGTCGTAATCAGTAACGAATGATCTATCAGTATCAAATGCAAGTCTCTTTTCAATACACATATGACATTGAAACCATTTGAGAACGTCAAACCCAAAAGCCAATACAGCACTCTGAAGATAGGTAAAATAATAGGAACACGTACTGAACATGGTTATCGTCTGCAGATATTGCATAGAGACTTTAGGAAACACCAGCCCACGTGCTACTATGATGTAAAAGAGTAGCGGTGCACCGGATGACCATTGTCACTAATCTATCTGTAATCCTGATAATCCTAGACACCTTGAAGGAGTCAAAAAATGTCTGCAAGTATGTGTGGAATTGGGCCTATAGTAACTGAAATAGCTATAAAATAGCAAAAAAACAGACATCTCTAACTACTGGATATACCATGCCCGCATCGAGGCTCGACTTGTTGCGAAACTTCAATCGGGATGAAGTTGAAGAACAAGGTCGATAGATTAACTCTTTATTGTACACCAACACATTTTGCAAAAAGACAATTTAAATAACTAACATGTCCAACATAATATAACTAAAGAAGATGAAGAATGAGATGAAGACATGTCGTAACTCCTCGAGTATTCTCCAAACGCCAAAGCCGAAGACGTAGCACCTCATACCCCTTGATCTTCGAAACATTATTTCAAAGCTTGCTTAAGAATCACTGATGATGCTGAATGTCTATGTAATAGAGTGGTGACAAACTTACCTCGGGTTGGAACCCGTTGAGTGAGTTAAACCCGAAAGCTGACGAAGCGCTTTGACTGCCCGAATTTCCTCCAAACGCCGCGGCCGAGGATGCTGCGCCTGACACTGACCCGCCGTGACCTCCAAATGCCGCCGCTTGACTGCTAGCTTGACTGCCACCAAAGCCGCTGAAAAGGGTAAAATAGATAATGAGATAGTGGTATTAATATTGGCGTTTAGTGAGGTATCATTGATAAAAATATGCGTATGTATTTATATAAATATTACGTTACATCGAAAATTCCATCGTATTTAAATCTTTCGCGCACCATCCAATTGAACCTCTGCTTAACCTAAAGGTTGGCTAGTAGAGAATGCTTCAAGACGTTAAGTTTGCCTTTTATAGATAGGTACTATAATGTGTAATGAAGTGTTAAATTAATAAAAAAAATCACTAATGTTGATAATAGCCATTAACTCCCAATGCTTTCCTAACCCCAATGCTTTAACCCCATTAACACAGGCTTTCCTAATCACGAGGGAGTTTCAGGCAATAATCTACCACGAAATCCCAATGCGGGTTGATGGGTAAACATGCCCTAGATTTTTCAGTTAAATTCTTGCGCATGCGGAGGATTTCCTCAAGATAATTGTCTTTCATCGTTCAACCAGTGATTATTGAAAAACTCAATATAATTATTGATCCAAACTAATTTCGAAATAATTTATTAATTATTGAAAATGAGATCGAAAGGTTTATGTACTTAAATTTTATCACTTGGATCAGGATACGTCTAACACTAAAGGCCAAATGGCCTTCAGTGATAGCTATGAGTCATAGCTATTGAGTTGTGAATCAAAAGAGAATATTAAACGGAACTTTATTGAACTATATTTGAATTCATGTGTCTAATACGTCCATTTCATTGATTGAGCAAAACCACCCGGATATAATCGTCGTATGCAACACATAACACACCATGCAACAATGCAAATATTGACGAATTTGCATGAAACACAGTGGCACTGCGCCAAAATTTACACGAATGACATAAATAGTTACATAATTTAACTAACGTTTGGACATAACGGTATTACGAGTATATGCCGTTATTGGTTGTGTTAAACGACTTTTATAACCGGTATACTTTTTAAAATCTAAATTATGATGTTTTTTAATTCATCACAACTTAGTACATTTTTGCTAGTTTGCGAGTCAGGGTTCAAGATAATAAAAATAACCGTGTTTAATTGTATATAAAAATACTGCGCGGGAGATTATTTAAAATATTACTAAACTGATATATAGTTAAGGCGTTAGATCTTTTTATTTTATTTTAGTACTTATCGGTATTTTAGTAATCAGCGAATACTGGGTTTTGACATGCAATATATGAAGGAAATCACTACTCTGTGAGGATTCAATATATGATAGTTTAGTTAACTAATTTTTGTTATGTTATCTGGGACTACACTGCGTGCAAGGCAAGGCAAGGCTAATTAAAATAACATGTTCTGTAGTATGTAGGATAACTTGTCTTTAGGATGGCAAAAACTGCAACAAGATCCGTTTGAAGTGTAGGCAAAATATTATATAATCTAAGGTGTGGGATCGATTACTTTAAGCGACGGAATCAGGTTAATTAAATATTGCCATAATATAGCAAAGGACTAGGAGTCTTGATATTTCATCACCTTTCATTTCATCAATGAAATAAAATGCAAAATGTCATCTTGATAAGAATATACAGGAAGTTCAGATAGTATATCTTTTATACTAACCTCTGTCTTCAGTATATGTTTGCTTGTTTGTTTTTTCGGCTTAATTTCGGAAACTAATAACTTGACGTTTTTTTGCAGAACGCCACAACATACATTTCAATAATTTTAACAAACATTTTTCTGTAAACAATATCTGAGCGACTGTCCAATAGAACTTGGAATCTATGGGATTTAATTATACTAATCAATAGTCACGAAAATGTAACGACTTTTCTAAGACGAGATACTAAAAATTACAGAATTTCTCGCATGAAACGTGACACAAGACTAATGATAATAATAAATGGTAAAATAAAGACGGAAATTCGCCTTAAAATAAATGCCAAAAGCTACTGGTTACGGCAAGGTTGACTCGTCTATAATATTAAATAAATGTCAATAAACACTGTGAATTAATTAAATAAACTATAAGTCACTAACCTGCCAAATCCATTAAAAGAAGATGCTTGGCTGGCTGAGTGTGACGCACTGAAGCCTTCGTTAAATCCAAAGGAGAAAGACTGAGACGCCGACTGACTAGCTCCAGCCCCACTTGCACTGCTACTAACACTTGCAGTTAGACCCCCGGTTCCTGAAGGAGCAACATTAAATCCGCCTCCGAAACCGAAACGCGGCTTAACATTTCTTGGCGAAGCACTGCGACCGTTCGTTTCGTTCGGAAGCAACGTGCTAGGATCACGCTCCAAATGCTCTAACACAGGTAGAACTGGAGGTGTGATGATCGGCTCCAGCTTCCTGTCTTGTCGGCGATCATCAGGAAATATGAAGCCGTCAGCCGGCGCCGGCAAAGCAATGTCAAAGAGAGCCGTAAGGCAGAGGGCCGCGTAGATGAACTTCATTGTTGGAAATATTGGAGACACTATGCCGTTTTACCGATGTTTCTTGTTTTAATAGGGTGAGTAGAGGTCACCTGCGGTGTTGGCATGCGACACGCGCGTCAGCCTTCAGAAAACCCACTGCGCCAGCTTGAGACGATATCCTGCCATGATCCCCCCCACTCTTCCATATACCAACATCCGAGCCCGTAAAGCTTTTCCTTTTTAACTTAATGATGTATTGTTTGTTAGCCGAGGAAAATAGTAAACAGTTGGCGTGATGGGGAAACCCAAACGTTTAATATTAGTTTAATAATAGGCATTGCATGTTTCTTAAATTTAATTTGAAAAATAAAACGCAGCTATAAATAAAATATGCGTATGTTATCTTAGCTTTAATCAATATTATTGAATACCTACGCTATAAATTATTGGCAATATTTATCAAGGACAAATAATTCATTAAGCGTGTGAAGTCTAAAATATTTTATTAAAACTTGATAACCTTTTTACATTCTTAAATGACAAAAAATAATTTTAATTATGCAGTATACTAAAAATACTAAAAATGTATTATTAATCTACATATATACACTGTTACATCTTATTTTTTAATAATTTAAATATCTTTAATATCTCAATGCTCTGTTCACTGAAATCAGGGGACAACAAGTATTAACATAGAAAAAATAAAATGTGTAAGAATATTACAAAAAGTATACTCAGTGCTTTGCTATATGTACATATTCTACATATTTTCCTTGGCCTAAAGTGTTCTATTCGTATTTAAAGAGGAACAAAGATACAATCGATAATTGCAATTAACGTTTTTCTGGTCATCTTGGTACTTGTCAAGTGTAATAGGTAACTAATTGGTTCAAAGAAGTCGATCTCCTCAGTGCCTAGGGTTGTTAACTAACATTTAGGATTGTAATTGATACAATTTTGGAAAGCGTTGGAAAGTTTTTTCGTTAACAATTTGGATCATAAAGTAACATACGTTCTGATTTTCTTATTTTATTTTATGATTTATTAGAATTGTCCATACCATCAGCCATACCACCATTGCTGAATATAGGCTCGTCTCAAGAACGAGTTACACGACTTTCCGTTCTTCCTATTCAACCACTACTTGCAACCTTCTTTAAGTCGCCAGGCAGTTGACCGAAGGAGTCAAAGGACATTCTGCATTACGCTTTTCGAAACGTGGTGTCCAGTTGATATCGATTGTCGGTCCTCCCGCAGATATGACCTGTCCATTGCCACTTCAGTTTGCTAATTCTGATCGTGAGCTATGACGGTGACTTTAATTCTCTGTCGTATTTCTTCGTTTCGGATTTTATTTTGTAAAGAAACTCCAAGCATACGAGTAGCTTTCATAGCTCACAGAGCGACTTAAACTTATTAATTAAGCCAACCGTTACAGACTACGAGTATGTTTCGGCACCGTACGTCATAACTGACAGGACGCACCGATTGGACTTCGGTCTTCAAGCATAGAGTGAGTGGTATAGGTGATGAGATGATCTGATGAATTTTTTCAAGTGCCGCTCACAAAGGTGTTTCGGACGCAGAAATTTACCATGCAGAAATTGAAATATAACTCACTTAAAAATTATTTTGGCGGGTGCAGTATCGTATTGTTAGTTGGTTGTCGATATATTATTATGTTTATGTTTGTAATAAATTTTCAATGTTTATTTTTCATACATTAAACCCGTGTAAGGGGGAGGGACTGGCATTCAAGAAATAGATTTTTAATCTAGTAAACATTGAGAGAAATAAAGACAATTTCAAAAGATAAAAGTAACAGCATGTATGATTAATAAAATTGTCCGACTTGGCCCAGTCGGGGCCACACGTCCCGTGTCACGGTCGCATCACAACACATGATGATTAAACGCACGTACTTACTTATCGATCAGTACGAAATTATATGAAAGAAAACATTAAAGAGAGTGGTAAACAGCTTTTTTTATTTTCCCCATGAATTCAAAAGGTTCTACGTAATAAATAATCGTTTAAAGTATGATCAATATTCTTGTCTTTTTTATCCGAAATCTTTTTGTACCTACGCGCCCCTACAGAGGTTTTCAACGTTTTCGTCAACCCTGATTAAAACAATTATTAATTATTCATAATTTTAAACAACAATGCGTTATTTTAATGATAATTTATTCTGAATATTATCTATTGTCTGTACGTGGGTGATTAGGTAAATTTTGAGATAAATAAAATTGTTTATTATCTCAATTTTGAGAAGTTGTAACTTCTCAAAATACTCTCCATTAGTCTCTATACAGGGATTCATTCGTCTAAACCAAGATTTAAAGCACTGGCGATACTCTTCTTTAGCGAAGTTCTCAACAGCTGCCATAAACGCATTCCGAGCATCCTCAGGGCTGTCGAAAGGAATGCCACGGGGTCCAAGCTTTACTTATGGAAATAGAAAGAAGTGGCATGAAGCTATATCAGAGCTATAAAATTTCAAATTGTAAAATTTCATGAATGACCGGCGAAGAAATCTTAAGAGTCTCCTCTTGTAGGAGTTGTCCTCTTGTTGTCTTCTATCTGTTTGTAGGTAATTTTTGGGTCTTCGTGCAACATTTTCTTTACCACCTCGATATTTTTATTCGTTACAGAAGTCACGGCCACTTCTCTCATCATCTTTTAAGGAAAATTTTCTTTTTAAATTGACAAAAGCGTCCCCAAAAGCTGACATTAATCTAGTGTAATTAATTAGATAATTAGTGTAAAGCACGTACATTTAAACCAACTTTGAAATCGTATAACATCATTGCACGAAAATGTTCTCGCTCGAATTCCATTGTTGCAACGAAAAGCGCGCGAAATGTAATAAAAAGGTGACTACAACATTTTTTTACTAAATACGAGTAGCTTTCGGAATTCGAACTTCAATTAAATAATGTTTTAAAAACGGTACAGCTCAAATGAGTTCTCTTTCTGAAATTTGAGTATCTCAAAATTTACCCTACGTCTTGTATTGTAGATATTGATGTATTATTTTTCTAAAGAATATATTTTATATCTTTATTTCTGTGTTGTATGATTAAAAGAAGAATGTATTCTTTGAATGAATACCTTTAGTAAATCAATATTATGTTTCGTTATAGCACCTGCATTGCTCATTTTAAAATCCTTGTTTACAACTTAAAATCTTTTTACTCTAGAACTAATTAGTCATTGCCGTTATGATATCATGTTGCAAACATATGCTCTTGGAAAATGGTAGACCGTAGATGAATTTGATATGTCCATGATCTACTTAAGGATATATTTTATTTAGCATAGTAAATATATTAGTAGTTTTACCTAGATTTTTTTTTAAATTTGTTATAACTTATGAATCATTTTAACTCGAAGACAGAGCTTTACGAGCCCTGTGCAACGCCAGATAGTTAATTTTCTTTGGGATTTTTTGAAATGTTTGAAATGAAATTTAAAAAATTAGGCACTAAACCGATTTGGCTCGTCCTTGATCTTTGATTATTCAGGAATATTATACAGGAATCTTTTTTCGGAATCGTCTTATATAAATCTAAACAACAGCAGATATGTAATTGTTCTCTACCCGTCCGAAAAATTGTGTCCGAATATGCAAAAACCTGATTACTTTATCCAAAAAAATGTAATGTCTGAAAAATTAAATATACACATATTCTGAATCACATAGAAAACAATATGTATGACGATAAAGTTATTTAGAATAGAAATAGATATTTTTTCAAAATCGATGTTTCGCTGAAAATACACAATTAAAAAAATAAAAATTAATACAGATTTGCACTCCAGAATCAATTCTTTGGTGCCTAGAGTATACATATATTCATACTTGCTGCAGTTTTGGGATTTGTCCAAGAAGACCTCAAAACTAGTGTGTTAGAAAATGAGGATTGTTTCTTCTCTCTCATGCAAATGTTCTCAACGCAGAAGAAGATATTGACCGTCATCCTGAACTTGTTTGTTATGGAATCAACGTCGCCATTACACAAGCTCATCCACTCACGCGCATCGCTGTAGCAATGACATTGAACGTTGCCTAATGTGTAATAGCAGGAAGGAATACATTATACAATGACACATTCAGAGTAAACCACACATGTTTTTTGTCTGTTCTAAATCAATATCTATACTATTATAATATAATAAAGAGGTAAAATTGTGTGTTTGTATGTTGGGGGTAATAATCTCTGGAAGTACTGAACCGATTTCAAAAATTCTTTCACAAATAGGAAGCTACATTATCCGTGTCTAATATAGGCTATATTTTATATTGAAATTTTGAATAAGAAATTTTGAAAAAACAAAAAACTTATAAACTGAAGCGAAGCGAGGGCGAGTCGCTAGTAAGTAATAAACTGCGTCCTCTACATTTTTGTCCGATTGCTTACCTGTGGCAGTTTTGTGATGTCCTCAATCCTGGGTCTTTTCTTGTGAAGGGTTTTATTTATAAGAAAGTAGGCGGATGGGCAAGCGACTCAGGTGATGGTTCGTAGTGATTGAGATAATATGCCAGTGCCCATTACTATCCCATCCTATCCTAGTGCTCCCCATTTTCCAGCCCTTTCTCGAAATCCATTCTCCAAAGGTACCTTTGGAGATTTAGGACAGAACCGGGAACGCGGCAACGTTTGTCACTCTGGACTCTTGGTGGCATATATCGCGAATGTTCATGGGCGACTGTATCCACTTATCATCAATCACATGGACTGTACGTTCGCCTACCACTTTTTTTCTATAATAAAAAATGAGTTATCCGTAACCGCATCGTAAAGGGTGGTCTGTGTCCTTCACTGTAATATTTTAAAGTGATATCGATAGTAGTATAAATGAACAGTATGTACTTTATTAGCTACTCTTAGTATCTAACTGAAAAAATATTCAGGAAGTCGCGAGATACTGTTTCACCAGATTATATCTCTTTTTATCTATAGGAAATACTCGTACACTGTTTGTTTTAGTTTTTTGCTTTACTGTGCAGTTTGTAAAAAGTTGCAATTAATTAAAGCAAATTAAACTATCCAGGCTTCTCTTTTCTGCATATATTCTTTAAATTACGAGTATTCGTTGACAGCTCGTGGGTGTCTCCTAGTTGTATATTGAATAGTAACTTAACAGTCTATTTATAATAGTTCTTTGTTAGGTTTACAAACAGAGATGATACACTGCAATCTTAAATGATAACTTATTTGTAATTAGTGTTCACTCACTGTATCAACTTAAAGGTGGACACAAATCTTATAATGAATTAATTAATACGGAATGTGCAGTGTTAGTCATTTGAGTCTTAAAAAAAAATATTACATTATCCGATGGAACGGTGACATTTTTTAGACTTCACTGTTCTCTGTAGTGGGAGAGAGACGTACAATTTTTGTTTTCGATTTTTTTTCTTCATTTCTGTATTTGGGTTGTCAATTCAGAATTTCACACCGAATAGGCGTAAAAATGACCGATTTGAGATTTATATAGAGGCAATAGAGAAGTGTCTATGGGTATATACTCGTATAAAAGAGTAACATTTACGAGCGGGAACCCGCCAAAATGTCGCTTAGAAATAGCAAAATGTCATCATATCGTTCTAATCTTCAGTTTCATGTTTTTGAGGTCGCTGAATACGAATCTGAAGTTATTTTTTAATATTTTCTTTAATGGGGGAAACGTTGACCAAAATGGCGTTTAAGTGAAAAATAAGAGGAAAGAAATTTATTACTTGTTCATCTTCAACTTGCTATATCTCTAACAATTATATATATATTACTTTCAAATTTTTAACTGGGTAATCTTCAAAATATTCTGAAAAAACAAGATCGGTTTGGACCTTAAAAGATTGAAAACAAGATAAGCGAGTTTAAATATCAGCGTTGACTCCGAGCGCGCGTGATTAACCCGTGCGGGATCGTATCGGGACGCGTGCACTCCAATGGCACTTTCGTTTTAATACCTTTTTGACAGACCTGTTGATTTAAAAAGTACTTCGGTAGATAATTATCATCATCGTCATTCACAGCTTGTTTCCACCCACTGCTGAGTATAAACCTTCCTTCGTTTGTGCCATCCCTCGCGGGCCTGCGCTGTTCTAGACCATATAGTATAGAACAAGTCGAATATAGACCATGGTTTAGATTTATGGTATTTATGTTCTTGTTTTGGAATCAGTACAAACTGTAAATGTACAGATTATGTTAATCAATCAATAAAATATAATATTGATTTCATAAAAATGACTCAGTATAGAAAATTACGTCAGTATATTTGAATATTAGGTAACAGCAGGAACGTTGAAATTGCATAATTTGTATTCTTTGTACGCTTTGTACGCTACACTGTTATTTTCAAATTCATCAAAAATAATGGCACACAAGCTTGATTTTCTGAGCAACTACACCACCTCTAAAAGAACCTGCTTGGCCAGCGTGGCGCTTTGAGACCATACATCCATCACGCACGAGAATATGTGCATGAGGAGACCCATAGATACAGAAAGGGCTGATTGCAGATGACGGCGACTTACAACATACAGAGCGCAAGCAAACCTTTCTGGAAGCTTAATCCATAGATTCTGGCCATGATTCTGAGTTCATTGATATAGTATAATGTTACATTTATTTTTATTTATTTATATACACGCGCATTTGTATATCATTTGTACACGCAAATGATAAAAATAATTACAAAAGACTATACATACAAAAGGCGTGTTTATCCCCTTAGGAGATTTCTACCAGCAAACCTGTGAATATATAATTTTTTTGGTTTCGTATTTCGCTAAATACGAAATACGCTAATTATTATTCGCTAATAGTAATATTAGCGAATAAATCTCGCTCCAATAATAATAATAATAAATCTCCAGCACTTTAATATTTATAAGAACTAGAAAGGCCCTTACTATTAAAACGTACTGCCTGCCTTGCCTATTATAGATTTTATTAAACAAACAGTGTATTAATAAAAATAAATATCGACAACAAAAGGAATCTATGTTGGATTATATACATACACTTACATAATTACATTATAATTGTCTTTGGAGGAAGGTGACGGAGTAAGGTTTGTGTGTGTGTGTGCCAGTGAAAATGGGAGATGTACGTAAGAACAACGGACAAAAAAGTTGCAAATAAGTTCATTTCAATACACTCCAAATCATGAATGGAATCATGAGAAGGTTCGGTTACAACTTACAACTTGTACCCAAATATAATTATTAAGTTACTGCTATGATTGTTCTTTGATTAATGCTATGTACGCACTGCGCGGCACAGGACTCCTAATAAATCACTAGGAGTTTCGGGCCATAATCCACCACCTGGATCCTGTACGGATTAGTGGAGACATAAGATGCTCCAATTTTTTTTAAACTGTAACAGATTTTCTTGATAGTCTAGGACTTTTTATTCCAGACTCATTCAATGGTGTGAGTTCAAATTCTCGACCAGTAACATTTACTTTCAATTTAAGTACCTGCGGTTTTTTAAAAATATCACTAGCTGAATTAATTTGATAAAATTATTAGAATATTAATCAACAACAATCATCATTATTGAATGGTCATTAATCATTATCATTTACAAATATTAATAATCATGTCACTAATATTATGATCGTAGTGCTGTTAATATTCAGTCACAAAGATGCGTGGGTGACTAGATTTAAGGATGTACCAAATACATCTTCCAAATTGTAACTGTATTACGATATACGAAACGAAAGCATAACTCGTTCCTGTGGTTTTTACACTGACCTCAGAGTCTGTATCCGCTTTAAAGCGGTCACGTGATAATAGATAGCTGTCTGAATCATCGACTTGCGGTCATTGTCTTGAGGAGACAATTTTATCCAGTTAAGATGCAAATCCTTTTTTAAATAAGTACAGTGCAACTGCAACTTGCTTAACATTTTTTGTCATTCCACTTGGTCCAATAGAATTGTCCAACTAGTCGAATTACGCGTAGGTACTTTATTTTCCACTTGGTCCAACTGATCAGGAGGAATTTACGATCATTTTATATCGGATCCTCTTGACTAAACTACAAATTGATTAGTTTTTCCAGGAAGAACCAATTACTTTTAAATCCACGCGGGCGAAAGCGCAGGCAATAGCTAGTTTGGTATGTTGTCTTTACAATTATTTGTAAACATAAAACTTGTCCGCATGGACCGGCCGGCCTGATCGTCTGTCATCTTCTCGAAGAATATAACACAACTGTATCTAATTCATTTGCTCGCGCACTTGGAAAATTTTTATATTATATTATATTCTCTAAACAATTGGCAAGTCTTGCGATGAATCACTAAAAATCATAAACATAAAAAATCATTCATATACTTTTATAACTTTCCGATAAAATTTAATGTGCACTGCGTTGCATTTAAACGAATAAGTACTCGTATCTACAGTGTCACGTTTTACTAGTGAAGTTGCAGTTGTATCACGTATGCAGGGGACCACGTCAGTTATACAGTAAATACAAAATAATTATTTAAAATATTCAACAATTACTTTTTGCAATAAAACATTATTCATAGAGATTCTTCATTCACAAAATCAATACTCATATACAATTCACTGCTAATTTTTAGACTTCTTCTCGACAAGGACAAGATTGAAACCTGTAAGTGGATAGTATTATGTGGCCGTCCGTAAATGTACACCAGTGATTCACTTAAAGTAACATAAGCCTTAGGTGGAACAAAGCTATTGTTTTCATAAAACACTTTTCAGGTACGTCACTCTTTTAATAAGTTTCCAGTAGCAGCGCGAAACTTCCATTAGTTACACTATTTGTACAGCTTGGTTTCGACTAAATAACAAGTAATGGATAATATTTAAATGAACATCTGATGTGTGAGCCTTCAGTGTGTTTTCAACAGTTCTCTTTATTACATTTGCTGAAAATAGTCGACTTTAAAAAGTACTACTTTCGCCAGGTTATGGCGTTCCCAGCCTTCATTATTTTTGTTTCCTTGGTCGTCGCTGCACAGGGTGAGTACTCTGGCAAAATATACCTCATATTCCGCCATTATCCATTAAAATATTTCCTAGAGTCTGGCAATTAAAAACCTGGAAATGTATCAACTTGAGTAAATAAAAAGAAACGGTAAATTACAAAAATAATAATAGGTTATCCTAGCATTTGGACTAGCATAGTAGCAATTAACCCGGCATGTGCAAGGTAAATTTTATTATTGAATTAAAATAGCAAAATTATCCTTCTCGCAATTTTACTGATAAGTGGATAACGTACTTATTATATTTTTTTCAATTTGCAGCTCCAGTCTCAACTTTCATTTACTATACTCTATATTTCAAATAAGTTAATTGTTCAAAAGCCAAAGAGATTTGGAGCTATAATAACAAAACACATTTCTATATAGACTGAAAGCGTGCAACATATGAAAATGTTTAGGTAGTTAAATACATAAATCAATAACTAAACAGATAAATGTTTATTACTAAGTCGTGCTCATGAACTATGATAAATTAGTGCACCGGTGGTTCTACAAATAAATAAAAGTATTTTGTTATCCATCATCGATTTCTTGTTTTTTGTTGTGAAATCAATTATTCAAGTCAAGCTACCTGCTAGCAAGTAACTGAAAACTTTAATCAATTATTCAATCAATTGAAATTATCTATCAATTTTGAAATTGCCGCCAAATATAGTTCAAATGCGTTGCTTTTATGAAGTTAAATTATTTGTTCATTATCGTTTAATACTAATTATCTAGTTAATAGTTATTTATTACTAATTATTTATTTAGTTTTAGTACTGAAAAAGATTTTAGTTTTAGTATCATTATCCCGTGTATGTATGTTATTCTGTATACTCAAATAAAAGTTTACTTTTAGGTAGAGATATCAAGTATATGTATACTTAATATCATAATGAGTTATAATAATATCATTCTTGATAACATTATCATAATGATTAGGAGTTACTCTCTAACTATGTTTATATTGTTGATTTTTTCAAATTTTAAACCACAAAAAATTATTTAATCGTTGACAAAAAAAATTGTTACCACTCAACTTATTCTGCTTGTCATCGTGAATACATGATAAATTATCAGCTATAGCGTAATTAAAAAAAACATAATTTCACAATGTTATTGCGTGTATTAACGGCAGTTGTGCAAATATTGGACACAATACCTGTTTGTACTTAGATATACAACTAAGATTCATTAACGAGTGGAGTGGTGTGCAAAATGCAATTAATTACTGTACCGACAAAGCCGTAGACGTGTTCCGCATTTATTATTTATTATACATTGCAATTTATTTAAAAGTGTGAGTCCGTTCTTATTCGATAATTGTACCATTTCTAACTACATTAAAATTTAATCGGTCCGTTTATATCGCTTGCTTAGTAGAGTACTTTTAACTAAACCACCTAATAAACTAGACGATGAAACGTAAATAATTTTGAAATATCGATCAATAATTGCGTACATTAATCGTTACATACTATAATCGTAAAGAAGTTTCTCTTAGATAGGCCTTACCATGTAACGTTCCCTTAAGAAGATAGGACCTCAATTCAGAACAATTACTCATTTTAAATTTTGTCGTAATCAGGATTCGAGTATATTGTTCCCTATTATTATTACATTATAGTACGTCGGGATGTATCCCCACTAAAGAGTCAAAACCATACCGTACCATCAGCCCATGTCTCCATTGCTCTCCCAATGCTCGCCACCGACGCGACCACACATGATATTCAACTCCTCTCATTTAGCCACCACCGGCGAATTTCTTTAAGTCGTCGATCTACCTGGCCCGAGGACGTCTCACACTGAACTTCCCAATGTCTGACTATAATGGAGATAATCGTGCTATCTGCGTCAAAATTATTGAAATGCTAAAATGGTTTTATTTGAATTGTGAGCTCTTAGAATACAGTAATGAAAATATTTGTGCAATACTCATACCATTAACTACCGACTAATCTAATACAAAATCAATATCGCTATTAATTATTGCTATCACCGACCAATTGGCGTAGTTCGTAGTGACCCTGCTTGCTGTGCAAAAGATCCCGGCTTTGATCCCCGGTCGGTCATACATATGTATAAAAAAATACAAATGTATTTTCGGGTCTGGGTGTGTCTGTTTTTGTCTTTGTATGTGTCTCTGGACCCACGACACAGGGAATCCTAGTGGGGGCTATTAAAAAAAATCACACGTGAACTATCGAAAGAAATTTTTTTCGATGTTAACATTAACATGTGGTACCAATGAGCTTAACCTTGGTATCTAATATACGCTCTTTAAATCGGTTTCTAAAACAACTTTGTACTTAGTACTAAAATATGTATTTAGTAGTTTTTACTTAGTGTTTACTAACTAATGTTATCTTAATTTTTATAGCAAGCTACGTCTGGCAAGACGATGACAACGAATGGCCAGGGTGAGTATCCAAGTGAATAAATTAATGTGTCAATGTTTTTGAACAGTCTTTTAAGACTCCAACGTTTCTAATACTTCAGGTGGCAGAGCCCTAGAATCCCTATTGGTAGGCTAAGTTCATTGTGTTGCTATTAAAGTCAGTTGTTCCAAAGCAACCAGAAACACCAACAGTCTTTTAAGACTTCATCCAACGTTTGTAATACTTCTTGTGGGGCAGAGCCCTAGCTAGCATCCCGATTGGTAGACTAAGTTCATTGTGTTGACATTAAAGTCAGTTGTTCCTAAGCAACCAGAAACACCAACAGTCTTTTAAGACTTCATCCAACGTTTGTAATACTTCTTGTGGGGCAGAGCCCTAGCTAGCTAGCATCCCGATTGGTAGACTAAGTTCATTGTGTTGACATTAAAGTCAGTTGTTCCAAAGCAACCGGAAACACTAGCCCACCGATGCCTAAATGTTACTTGTAGATAACTTATGTTATAAATAGTAGAAGAGTTTTAGACCTTTTTAAGTATTAAGTATTTTTAAGTGTTGCCCGACGAGCAGACAGTCGGCTTGATGATGGGATGATGATTTAATAGGAGGGTTCCAATAGGTTCCGATTTAATGAAACCCTTCACAATTTTCCAAGAATGCTATGCAAGAACAGTTACTTTTTTTAGCATTTTGCTAAAAATACGAAAAACAAGGTAAATCCCAGGAAATCGACACAGAAAATCCTAGTGTGAGGGCACACTAGGATTTCCTGTGTTGTCGCGAGGACTAATTCAATCCACTTCGACAGCTATGATATTATGTGTATTTTATTTTTTTCTAGTTTCCCTTCAAAACGTATAAATCTTTCGCCTTTTATGTGTATTTATATTATATTAAAACTATAATGATTAATAAAATTAGAATTTAATGAGTAATTTATCTACATAATTAAATATAATTTTAAATTTAATGAGTAATTTAGCCACATAATTAAATATCATTTTAAATTTACTGAGTAATTTAGCCACATAATTAAATGTCATTTTAAATTTAATGAGTAATGTAGCCACATAATTAAATACCATTTTAAATTTAATGAGTAATTTAGCCACATAATTAAATATCATTTTAAATTTAATGAGTAATTTAGCTACATAATTAAATATCATTTTAAATTTAATGAGTAATTTAGATACATAATTAAATATCATTTTAAATTTAATGAGTAATTTAGTTACATAAGTAAATATCATTTTAAATTAATAATATTTAATATATTTTTCAATGCGACATCTTTATTGTTATACTCACATAAAATATGATCGTAATGCATACTTTTTGGGACGCCAAGCGTTTGGATTATATTCTGATTTTAGACGCCCAAATTCTAGATACTTGCCTGCCTTATGGCAGCCTTGAACATATGCGATATAATATGCCAAAGACTATTTAGGGCAAATATGACAAAGGTTGCCACATTTGCGGATACATTGCCTACTTTACACATTAAAAAACAGGATTTGAAGAAAGTTTGGGAAGTATGGGGAATGCGGAGTATCAGAGACTACAATGATCGTTAATATTTTACAGAACGTAAATATAATAGTATTTCTCTTTTTACAGATTTCAACCAGTAAGGGTAAGAGCTCACTAAAATAATTTCATATAAATAATAAGCACACACAAATCATGTTCGTCTTTGTTGCCAGAGGCCCCTGTTTAAGTTTTTCTCATTTGTCAAAGCTAAGTTTTGGGACACTGTTTATTCCGATGAAGATTTTAATACATCCGCTAGGGGCGATATTTGATTAACTATATATGAATTACACCATAAGATCGCCCGAGTTAAATTTATTGCGGCGCAAAAGTTTACTTGATCGGGGTGATTTGTCATAATATGCACGACATTTTCCGGGGTTATCGCCCACCTGAAACAATAATAGCTTACCTAGTAAAAATGATCAAAAAATAGTCGTGTCAGAATAAAAAAAAATATTGTGCGATTAATTTTAGACTAGCTAAAACTTTTGTTCAACATTATGCGGTTTTCAATACAGTTTATAAACGATTAAAAACATTCCGCGATCCGTAAAATTGCTCTTATGGTGTGATTCGTTCTAAATGAACTGTCTAAAAAATCTTTCTAAATGATATGAAATGTTTCTAATGTTTATAAATAAAATGTTTATAATGTTTTATAAAGTTTCTAATGTCAATTGATTGACAATTGGTCTCAATTGACGCAAACTCGAAAAAACTTACAATAGGATCACTGGTCATCACATAGAAATCACACTTATAAAAATAAGCTAATTTCAGATGCCTAACCTATACTTTCCTCCATTACCACCACCACCACCGTTGCCCACATTTGACAACTTCCAATTTCCTCCTCCACCGCCCTTTCTACCTCTACCTGGATTCCCACCTTTCCTACCTTACCCTCCTCTACCTAACATACCATCTCCCGGAGAGATCAAGAACATTAAGCCACAGCCAGGTCAGGTGTACAGCGGTGTTGGTGTAAAGTCTGCAAGTCGATATTCTACAGACAAGGACGGGAAAAAGATTAAGACTAGTGGAACTACTATAGTAACCAACGACAATGGAGACGTGGAGGAGATAAAAGGTGAGATATGAGCATTTGCTTCTGTAGCTGAATAATTATTTATTGAACGGAATATTGTCCATTTAAATCGACTACCTTTCGCTATTTTTCTGGCAGAACCATTATCCCATGGATTTTTGTATAAGTATATCCTATTTATATTATATCCTAATATCCCACTATCCCACTAATTTTATTTATGTCCCACTATAAAGTTTTTGGTGTTTCTGAGCGAGAAATTGATTCAATTGGTTTGCACAGGCTTCTGGTGAATGTGATTTGACTCCATTTAGAGAATTTTGTAAAAAGCGGAATAAATGAGAATCCAAAGGTGTTATGTCGATATGCTTCAATTTTTTCAATGATAACATTAACATTTAATAGGATGAATACAGCGAGGAACATCATTCACATCAAAATTACCAGACCTAAATCGACTGAACCAATTTTGATAAAGCATCTTCTTCGTAAAGCAGAAAAGAAGCATTCATACCCGTGTGGAAAAAATTGTAAAACATATCTAATTTTCTCTTTATTATTATAATTTCCATTTTAAAATAGATAAAATATATGAAAAGATAAAACTTTTAAATTACAATTTCTATTTTGTGCCATTACAAAAAAGGTCAGTTTTTAAACGGTATATCACTTTCCCGACAGTGATCAGTGTTGCCTAAATATAGCACGCTAAAGTCATACCATACGTACCAAAGGCCTCGATCTTTTCTCACTACCTATTATTTTGTTTTGTTTTGGTGTGCAATAAAGTTTTACCCATTTATCTATCTACCTACATTAGCTGAGTCTTTTCCTGACAATGTTCGATAATATATTATTTCTAAACTCTGTACAATTATGGGAACTGAAATTATTTGACAATAATCCAGACCATTTTCCGGCAAATTATGGTATTCTTTTTCGTCGTATTTTTTGGAGAGAATCAGACTGTTAATGAAGATGAGGGCGAATTTTTGTTCCTATAACTAATTTGAGACGTAGTAGGTATGATTATTTATTTACCAGTTATTGACCTTCAAAAATTCATTCTTTACAGTTGGAAATGCACCACCGAATATTAACGATCGTATTGTGTGAGTACAAAGGTCTATTAAAACTTCATTCACAAATTTCAATTCATATGCAAATATAACTATTGAAACAATAACATTCATTTGTTGTTTGTTTCAGAATTCCACCGGTAAGTCTCGTGATGGATGTATCAACATTATGTGTTATTGACACTTTATTAGAATCTTTTAGAATATCCTTTTTATTATTGATCTGATGAAGATCAGATAAAAATCAGATCTTTATTTCAAAAATATCCACAACTTTTTTTTATGGAAAAAGGTAGCAGACGCGTACACAGTCCACCTGATGGTAAGTGGATACTGTCGTCCATGGACATCCGCGATACATGCCAACATCAGTCCAGGATGACAAACATTGGCAGCTGGACCTACCTACCTTTGCAGATTAAGGAATGGATTTGGAGAAAGGGTTGGGAAGAATGGGGCGGGATAGGATAGGATGGGATGGGAATGGGCTGGGGCATATCTGACTCACTACCGAAACACGTACATAGATTGGGGAAATACGATAAAGTAGGATATGGAGTACATTTCAAGGTAGTCTTCTGTGAGAGAGAGGGAGAGGGCCTTTGTAGTGGGCTCTGTAGTTGTAGGGGCTGTGGGAATGCAGCGTACACTCTCCCCCCAACACTCTTGGTGGGGCCAAGAGAGGAAAGTTTTATTTTTTGCTTTCCTGTTGTCTACTAATCCGGTCCTAAGCCTGGATGCAAAAGGAGGAGGGTTGGTCAGGAGTAGGCAATCCCTGCCGCAAAATGCCAACGCCGAGTATTGGGCGGCGGTAATTATCCCGACAACGTCCACCCAGCGCACGCTGAGCGCTCTTTGTTGCCGTAAGGTACTAAATCACCTCTAAAAGACTGACACGGAAGGACGAGGGTGCTCACCGTGTTTATTTTCACAAGAGAACCTCCATGGATTCTTAGCCATGGACGTGGTTACGACCCTCAGCAATGAGGAGAACGATGCAACGAAGGGGTTGTCAACTCTAGAGGGGTAAACTATAGGGTTAATAATAATAATAAATAATAATTATTTATAATTATTCCTGTTAGCGCTCTTGGGATAGCCAAGAGGAACCTTTTATTTTCTCATTCCTTAAAAAAAATCTTTTAAAAACTCGTAAATGTCGGTTTACTACGCAAACAATTTACTGGCACTGCCATTGGAGGCCAAATTTTTGCAAATTTTCTAGATGTGGTTAAATACTATTCAATTACACAATTTCCATACTTCGCGTTTTACAATGTGTATGTGGTAAATTTCTCTCGGAACTTCGATCATTTTCTTATTCATCTTTCATATTTATTTAGCTATTTATATGAAATCACATCACGCAAATAAACAAAGACGAACAATCATTTATTCCATAAAAATCATTTAGGTATTAGTCATTTAGTAATAGGTAATAATTATATTTTAAGCAATTTGTACGTTCGTATTTTGAACGTACACATAGAATATGGACAAAATTTTCACTCTGTAGTAGAAATTACAAATACATACATAAATATGCCTACGAAAACGGGGCGCAGTTCCGCGTGAGCTATATTGAATGTAGTAGAAATCAGCTGAGAGCGCTTATAGATTTTTTCAAACGCAACTTTCACCTTGTAGAAGGGAACGTTACAATGTTGTCGGTAGATAAAAACGCGAGTGGAAGGTGCACAGCCGGCTCTCAGCTAGCAGCTGAGACCTAACCGAATAGTCTGATTTTTGTAGGCATATTTTCATAGTTGAAATTATTTTCGTATTTTCGGCATATTTTCGTACTTCCTACCTGAAGTGCGGAGTGACTCAGGCCTAATCCAATCATGCAATGCAATGCAATTTTACTTAGAAGAATTTGTTTTTTGTTACAGATGCCTCAGGTATAGTTATGTATAGTCATTTTATGTATTTATATAGTTTGAATATCAGCCTCTAACATCTCACTGCAGGGCACAGGGTCTCCTCTTGCAATCACGATGGAGTTTTTGGATGATAATAAGCCACGCGGACCCAGAGCGAATTGGTGGATATTTCAATAGTTTATTTTTATGTATTTGCAAGATTATTTTATTCACAATACTACGCCCAACTAGTAAAAACAAAAAAGTGATAATAAAAATATATTAGAGTATCAATTGCAATAACTTGTTGTTCGTTGGAACGACACAGTTGTAATAAAACTATAGTTCCAACTGTCACATACGGGGAGCTACCATGACATGACTACATATAATATTATATAGCTAAATTGCAACTGCATCCATATGTTATATATGAATATTTTTTGCTAGTTGGGTGCACATTTCATTCATGTACATTCCATTCGTAGAATAAATTTTCCTTTCATATTTCTTTTGCTTTCTTTTCACAGTTCCCTGGGTTTGAACCATTTGAGGTAAACAGCTGAATTTTATTTAATTCTTTACACTTTTTGCACCGATTGTACAGATGCGGACTTAATGCTTCAATTGAGGCATTCTCTAATTTATAAATCACATTATACTTGTTACTTAATTATAAATATCATTATATTGATTTTGTAAATAACTATATTATATTTACTTGCATATTTTTCTTACACCGAGAATTATTATTATATTAGGTGCTTACCTATTAGATGACCGATTTTATTACTAATTACAAAATAAAATAAAATGCATCTAAATAGCTACGATATTATACGGATAAATAGAAAATTCGTGTTATTTTTGAATATGAGTTTCATCGCTGCACCAACGCAAGTCAGACAGCTAGTCTACCCACTTACCCGACTATCCAGTCGGTAAAGTTTTATAGTGAAAATAATAAAGACTTTTTGTATTATATAAATATTCATTGAACGGTATTTTTTTTAAATAAACGGTTTAAATCGACTATCTTTCGCCATTTTTCTGGCAGAACCACTATCCCATGGTTTTTTGTATACATATTTATATTATATCCTAATTTATATTCCGCTATAAAATTTTTGGGGTTTCGGAGCGAGAAACTGATTCAATTGGTTTACACAAGCTTCTGGTGAATGTAATTTGACTCCATTTAGAGAATTTTGTAAAAAGCGAACTAAATGAGAATCCAAAGGTGTTATGTTGATCTGCTTCAATTTTTTCAATGATAACATCAACATTTACCTTAATAGGATGAATAAACATCATGAATAAACAGCGAGGAACATCATTCACATCAAAATTGCCAGACCTGAATTGACTGAACCAATTTTTTGCAGTAGTTTAAGCAGTAGATAAAGCATCTTCTCCGTAAAGCAGGGTAGAAGCATATCAATAGTGTGTATAGGCCAAACACCACACGCGATCGCACCGTGCGTCGATGATTTGAACGCTTCCATTCTGGAAATTTCGATCTTAAGGATAAGCCCCATGGACGACCTACGACCAAGGATAATAATGATGAATTAAAGGCTATAGTGGAAGTACATTCATC
Source organism: Sesia bembeciformis (assembly GCA_943735995.1). Lineage (NCBI taxonomy): Eukaryota > Metazoa > Arthropoda > Insecta > Lepidoptera > Sesiidae > Sesia > Sesia bembeciformis. Next base: position 5,372,736 of record OX031026.1, on the reverse strand, counting down.
TCAAAGTACAGCTGAGTTAGGAGCAGGGTTTGACGTTAGTGATAAAACAATGTTGGTTCATCTACGTCAAATTGACATAATAAAGAAGCTCCAAAAGTGGGTACCGTACGAACTGAACAAACGTCAGCTACAACACCGCGTCGAAGTGTGCACGGTATTATTGAACCGTCACAAAAACGAAGGAATTTTGAATCGCATCATGACTTGTGATGAGAAATGGATCCTGTAGGATAACCGCAAACGTTCGTATCAGTGACTAGATCCAGGAGTTGTAGCCCCTGTTGTTCAAAACCCAAGACAACTAAGAAAAAGCTACTAGTATCAGTTTGGTGGTCACTACACTTGCGAGCCGGTCAAACGATTGATGCAGATGTGTAAGGAGCTGCAGACGATGATGGAAAAGCTGGGAACAAAGCAACCAAGTATGCTCAATCGCTCATCTCCACTTTTTCTTCACGACAATCACACTTCTCATAAGACAGTTCTAAAACTTCAAGAGCTGGGCCTGGAGATTCTTCCTCACCCACCATACTCACTGGAGCTCGCCCCGACAGACTTCCATTTCTCTGGAAATTTGGACAATTTTTGCAAGGAAAAAAATTTGATTGTGAAGTAGCTGTTGAAGTAGCTGTTGAAGAATTGTGATCAATGCTTTTGAAGAATTCATTGATAACCGTCCACGAGACTTTTACAGAAGTGGCATTAATCAACTGCCCGTGAGGTGGCGAAAGTGTGGAGATAATATGGGTCAATATTTCGACTAACATAATAAATATTTGTCTAAAAAAAATCAATTTCTCATTCATAGGTAAGTATCATTTCATAGGTAAGCACATAATATACCTTTTTTTAATTTATTAATTTTATTTAAACTGCTAATTTCTATCACCGCTTGCTCGTCCGCCCTCTAGTCTATAAAAAAAAAAAAAAAAAAATTCTATCATTGTCATCACATATACAGGTTCATATTTGTAATTAATATTCTGTAATACTTTTATCGGACAGGTCTGAGTGAGTTACTTGCCACATACGGAAATAAATGTTTCAGTTAATAAAAAATGCATATTTGCATTATTCTCAAATTGATACAAATTGACTCTTTTGTGTTATTACTTATTAGACAAAGAAACGATACATTCACAGTGTAAAAAAACGTAGAAGAATGGTAAGAAATCTAAACGTGCATGTTATTTCTCGTAGTTATTTCTTTAAATCTTATATCGGATTCTTTTCATTTGAACCGAAATCGGACTTTATTTAAGCCGAATTCTACTTTCCATTACAATTTGTTTTCATTATCTAGTTCCCAGAATTCAAGCCAATACACTTCGAGCCGATCAAGCCGATAAATCCCGACGAGATCAGAAACCATCAACCTGACGACAATGAACACTTCACGGGTGTCCACACCAGTTCATTCAGCCACTCGTCTGATATAGACGGCGTGAAGTCCAGTGGTGGAGGAACACACTCTCTTACTAATGTCGATGGCAAAGTGGACGAGGAGGCTGTTCGGATTGGACAGCACGATGATAAGTAGACGATATTTCTGTGTTGAATAGTCAGTAATTCAAAATATTAATTCAATTGAATGAATAGATATTGTGTTTATCATTTTGGCCTGTTTAATTTTTACCTTTCTAGCTCTTCTTTATTTAAATGTTTGTAATATCGAATTGAATGCTATTGTATGTTGCTAGAGATCAAATATTTATTTAAACAAAACCAACGGGTTACATCATTACATTACATTACATAACAAGCACTTAAATTTAGACTGATATGTTACATTTTATGTTTGTTAGAATATGTCTTCCAACTGTTTATATATTATTTACATCTTAAAGTATTTAACTGTTTAATTAAGTTGATAGTCTTATTTTTAATAGTACGTTACTTAGGGCCAATAACAGAATATAGACCTAATTGGGAACAGTAGCAATTAAGAACATTATAAAGGAATGGACTGTAAAATCATACGTCTTATTCGTTTAAATTTAACAATTGTTTTAAATCTCTTATATTTTTAAGGGGTTAGTAAGGGGGTAATTATTTGTGGTGTATAGTTATGAAGTCAACGTTTTATAGACACTTATAGAAACTTATAGACACTTATAGACAGATTAGAGAAGTAGAAGAATACTAGAAAAAAATAATATACTTAGACGAAATATTGTGCATAAAAATATTTTAAATAACTTTATAATAAACGAATCGATTAAAGCATGTTCTCACTTACATTACTTACATTCCCAAATACTGTGATTATATGTGAATATGTTGTCTTAGGAATGCCGTGACTTTTTGAAAATAGTGAAGCTAGACATTAGTAAAGGAATACATCTAAGAGCATTCGATAAATTCAGTCTTTAGATTAGATGACAGAAAAACAAGACAGAATCAGTTTCACTATAGAGTAATATATGCTGCAACTTTTCCTCATGTATGCCTAATACTATGCCTCAAGTACCTCACGTACCTACACACTTAATTTTTGTAATTTATAATTTAGTAGAAAATATTTATGTCGTATTTTTTGCAATATCGGTTTAGGACGACCCGTGTATTTATAGAAGACTCACAGTTTGCATAAGTAGGTTCCAGTTGTCTTATTAGTTTGTACATTCATAATATATAAGTCGTTGTAATTATGTAAGTACCTAATACACATATACGAGACCATGTTGAAACTATGTACGAGGCTGTAAAGATTAAATAGATTTATCATTATTTTCAATGCAATTTGTGTTTTATTCTATTTAAGCTGAAATCTTTAATAAAGTTAAGATTCTAATGTAATAATGTTAAATGTAACATAATGTTAAATGTAACATAATGTTAAATGTAACATAATGTTAAATGTAACATAATGTTAAATGTAACATAATGTTAAATGTAACATAATGTTAAATGTAACATAATGTTAAATGTAACATAATGTTAAATGTAACATAATGTTAAATGTAACATAATGTTAAATGTAACATAATGTTAAATGTAACATAATGTTAAATGTAACATAATGTTAAATGTAACATAATGTTAATGTTACATGTTAAATATAATGTTGTTTACTTCAATACAGAAATAACGGCTGGTAATTATTTCGAATTTATTGGAAGCTTCAACTACTTATACAAAATTAACTGTACTTAATTTACTTTTCATTAAAATCGGAACTATTTACATTAATAGTTTTTTAATCCAACAACGTAATATATATAATCCAATGTAATATATATAATCCAAGAACAAACAACAAGTACAAATGCATATGCAAGGCTAATAAATAAATAAATAAATATGCATTATGACAATGTTCTCTGCAGTTAGGTAATATAAATTATGAATGGTAAAATTACATGTATATATATATACTCTTGTCAAAGTTAGAAAGTTGCTTTTTAGGAAAGGCACTGTTTAATCCTGTCTTTTAGTATTCTTTTCCTAAATTATCTAACTTATATTTCAATTATTTTTATTATTTTTTAAAGACTGGCCATCAAAGGCACCGTAATAAGAGAAATAATGGAAACCGGTGGTGAGTCACAATAATAATAATATAATAATTTCAATAACTAAAAAAATTGAATGGAACCGACATCTGAAATAGCAGGGGGATGCGATTATATTCGAATGTCTTTATAGTATTTTTTTATTTATAAAAAATACTATTAGTATTGTGGGTATTGAAAAGTGGGTATTTGAATAAGGTTTAGTAATAGGTGAACAACACTTGGTCGCGGTGTATTTGAAGCTTCCTCTGAATGCAGCTGCAATGTTTCGCGGAACACAAAGTGGTGACTGGTGGTGTACAGAAACGAATGGTTCGTTCGGCATGTTCCCCTGACCACGTCAACTTGTTAAAGAGATAACTAGGTTGTTTATATTTAACGACGCCAAGTAGGAGACAAGCCAGATGCAACTTTCATCTCGACCTCATATTCAAGGAATTAAACTGATTTAGATAAGGTGTGACATGATGTCGTGGCGGGATCGAGAAACCTTGCGCATGCGTTCTGTACGCGTTGAATTAGCTTTTGAGTCCTGAATAGGAGTCGGGGACCATACACAACATCGGCATAATTTAATTTAGATAATACAAGTGTTCCAATCAGCCGTATCCGGAGATCCTCGGAGAGATATTTGCGCACCTTATATAATACTTTTAGGCGGGAGAAACACATTTGCGCCATTTCAGTAACATGCTTTTCAAAACGAAGCTCCGCATCGACTTGTAAACCAAGATTACCAAGATTTATCAGGCGCTTGGATTGAGGGATTCAGTTAGAAGACAATAACTACATTAACAACAGACAATAACAATAGACAATAACAATATACAATAACAGTAGACAATAACAATAAAGAATAACAATTTTTAACCTTGGGTATAAAATTTCTTTTACAAAATCCTAGTCTTACCTTTTGTTCGTTCTTCCGATAGATCCATTAATCCAGATGCACATTACATTAACTTATTTAATCGAAGTTCAACTATGTTTCACGGCAACAAAAAGGTTAACTGACTCAAAATGACGATGTGCAGGATAATTAGCAATCACATCGCTGATATTCTCATATGTTTTTAGTAGTAGATGATTATATTCATAGATACGTACATATATACTTATATTCATATATAAGATTGTTCTTAAATGCATCAATCGATAGGTGCAGTATACCTACGACTTTTTATAAGGGAACATTCTTATCTACTTCGAGAATATCTTTTCAAAAGAGCATTGGAAAAAGAATGATGAGGTATAGTATAATGGATCTCTTGCCCTTATTCTGCACGTTTTGCATAAAAAAATATGCTGAAAAAAGCGATATTTGTAGATTAGATAAATTCTCTCCTTTTCTCTTTCCTTCTTCTCTGTAACTAGACTTACATCATCATCCGAATGTCCTGACCTAACGTCATCATCTCTCAAGTCCTGTACCAAAGGTAGGCAGCAGCATTCTCTGATATGCCACGCTAACATTGATCGTTATTGATTATTTGATGAAAAATGTTGTATGGTTACAACGCGTTGCTCTTTAACCCCAGCAGGCGTAGTGAGGCATTATTAAGATTTATAAGTAGGTACTTAAGAAATTTATTTGTTACTAATTTGAATTGTTAGTATCACGTGTTATGTCCTGGCCTGGCCACAGTCTCTGTCAAGATCAAAGGTGTTATAAAAATGTACTTACATTAATTGTACTCTTTGTCAGGGTCGGACTGAGCCGGAAGGGCCCGGGTGGCTCTCCACAAGCTATCGGAAAATAATGAAATATACAAATTATTAATTATCAACAATATATATTATTAGGTACCTAAATACAGTTCCAAATACAAATTCCTAATTCGGAAAGCCCCGCAAGCCAGGCCCGTGGGGGGCCCGCGCAGACTGGGGCCCGGCTGGCAAACGCCACCTCGACTATATGGCCAGTCCGACGCTGCTCTTTGTTCTTTCTTTTGGCTCCACAATTGTACTCCAGCAAGTTTTCCAAATCGTCCTGTTCATGTCCTCCATTTTGCAATTTTTAACCGCGTTAAGATATCTGTTCACTCCAGTCATCTCAACCGGGGTCTGCCACGTTTCGACGTCCCTCCGCTCTGCTCGTTAGGACTATATTTGGCGGTCTTACCTGCCCTGCAGGTGTCCAGCCCATCGCATCCGACCAAGTGTTATATATCTTGCTAAGTCTGGTTCTGGATACATGTCATAGAGCTCATGGAACTAATTCTCCAATGTACGTACGTGTTTGGTAGTGAGTGAGATATGCCAGAGCCCATTCCCATCCCATCCTATCGAAAATCAATTCTTTGCAAAAAATATCATTTTATTACATAAATTAAAAAATATTTCTGTACTTTGAATAAGCGCCTACTCAATAAAAAGGAACAAACTTTGTATTGATTGATTACGACTAAATGAAGTACCCACAATGAATTTTATTACAGGTACTAAAAGTACATATAAAGAATTTTTTACCCGACTACGGCAAAGCCAAAGGGAACCCCCTTCAATCTATGTTAATATGTACCTGGCTAATCAGAAAGTTTTTATGTATGGAATACTGGCTGGTTTTGATGTCAATTAAAACTATAACTATGACATAAAAACAAAAAATTCCAAATTCCCTCCATATTACGACTTGAATCAAAATATCGTGTCTCATTAAAAATGGATATTCGACGGCAACATTTTGTATGATTTTAAATGTTCTTTAAACCCTGAAGATTCTTTTAATAGACTTCAAATGGCGTTTGTACAACTGTATATCGTTGGTATGAATAGCGAATTTAAGTATGGTCGACTAAGTTTGTTTGACGAAGAAAGAAGCGCCCTTTAACGACTGTTAGGGTAGAAAACGTGGTGGCAGTGAAGAATTTAAAATGTGAAAAGAGATTGCAGATTGGATCGAGGAGTGTGTAGGAAATATTACATGGGCATCTACGAGTTAGGAGGATAGTATCACATTAGGTACCGCACCGAGTGTCTCAAAAACAAGTTCGTGTCGAATGGTGCCATGATATGATAACAAAATTTGAAGCAGGGTCGTCTCGGCGCGTTAACGACATTGTCACGTGATGAATTTTGGATCTACCAATATGATCCAGAAACAATCCAGTCTCAATTTACTGTTTGGCTTTTTCAAAGAGAGTTAATGCCTACCAAAGTGAAAAGAGCAAGAAGCGCTGAAACAAGAGCAAGAAGAAAGTTTTTAACAGCATATTTTTTCACTTTAACGTTCCCCGCGTATGTATGTTCATCCGTTGCCTCTTAGCTTCTAAACCACTCGTAATATTTTGAAAAACGAGGTGTCGTTGGCTATATGACGTCACTTTAAATCCAATATGCGGAATATGAAAAAAATACACATTAATGACTCGTGTTTAGTATGAAATGAAAGATTTTAATGTGCACATTCTAAAAATATATAATTTATGGGTCATTCTAAGTTAAGAGGTACTTTCGACGTCCACGATAAAAAATCACACTTTTTCTAAAATTTGATCGAAATAACGTTTAGTATCTCTCAAAACTCACCATCTTCTTAATGGTCACTTAAATTCATTACTTAAATTTACTTAATTTAGCCACAATAGTATCTTAAACATGAAAAACATATCTCCCCTGGTCTGTCCCCTAGCCGATTCTGTTCCGTGTAAATACATTTTAAATACATAAAAATGTAATAAAATATCAAAATCATTTATTTAATAAAAAAAGGATAAATAAACAATACTAATCTAATAAGTAAAATTATGTAATATTTTTTTTTCATTAAAAATATTTACGTCTACATTTGTCCCACACATTTGGCGTCTCGTCCCCTGGCTTCTTGTATTCCTTTAAAAGCGGCGTTTGTATACTTGCCGCGGGAAGTTACGACCTTTAACAAAATTCATTGGACGTGAAGTTAGCAGCAAGCGTCGCGCGAGCCAGCCACGCCGCCATTTTGTAAATCATTTCAGTCACATCACTGTGAGTACAGTTGTGAATGGGTGAATGTGATCTCTCCACTGGTAAGTTTTACTTTGTAATTATTCGCCTAATGACTTTATTTTATTTGTCTATTTACAATTATTTGAGCATAGATTCTAATATTTCATTGTTAATTACGTACGACAAATACTGTAATGATTATTTCTGTTTTCTAACCAAAAAGTATCTCCCCTGCCATATCTCCCCTGCCTCATAAGATGCCAGGGGAAAGACTTTATGTCCAGGGAAGATATTAAAACGTTAGATTAGAGTATTTTTATGGTTAACACGTAAACAGTTGTTGCGTAATTCAGTCAATATACATTTTTACTCTTTTAGGTTATCTCACGCATTTAATTATAGTATAATATGTCTTTTACAGAATATGGTAGCCAGAAAAAAATTGACGAGGGAAGAACGCTTAGAAAAGAAACGTGTAGCGAAAAGATTAAGGTACCAACGCATAAAAATGACGCATGACCCCAATAAATACGCACAACAAAAAGTTAAGGAATATGAAAAGTATCAAAAGAAGAAAGAAAAAGGAATTATTAAGACTGAACGAAATGACGCCCCGAGAACAGTGAAAAGCTAGAAAATTGTGGAGAGAAAAAGCTAAGAATCGTAGACGTCGTTTAGCACTTCAAGACATAAGTAATGGCTCCGTAACCCTTCCTAGTTTGGATAATGATGACCTGATGCTATTATCACCTCCTCAGAATGAAAATATTAACAGGCGAGCCCAAGCAGCACAGCAGAAGTCAATTCGTGCGAGGAAGGCAAGAAACTTGATCATCAAAACACAGGCGACTGAAATAGCTAAACTTAAGACTAGAATGCAACGTTACAAAAAACGCCTACAACGATTAACAAAACAATCTCCAGCGGACACGCCAAAAACCAAAGTGAATGCATTAGTAGATTCACCAACTGCAAGAGATAGAGAAACCATAAAGAAAAAAAGCTGCTGTATGGTGAAGTCGTATCTCAACAACTAAAAGATAATTTTTCAAGTCTCTCAACTGAAAAAGAGAAAAAATTATTTAAGAGAATGATAAGCGGAAAACTATTCAAAAAGTACAATGTTTTAGAAAAAGAAAAGACAATGAAACCTTTGAAGAAAGTAAGTCGAAAGTTAAGATCAGTAGACTCAAAACGAAGAGCCAGAAAAAGCTGCGATATTTTGAAAAAAAGAATTGCCACTTTTATGGAAGACGATTCAAATAGTAGTGTGTGCCGGGAAAAAAATAAGCAGGGTGAGCGTAAACAAAAGCGAGTTAGGCTAGACACTATTCAACTTGCACAAACTTTTTATTGAGAAGTCACAAATTAAAATTTCATATTCGATGTTTTGTAAGCTTCAACCGTTTTGGATAGTCGAGCCACGTTGCGACAATCGTAACACTTGCATGTGTGTAACACACAGCAATATCAATTTAAGTTTGTCTTCTTCACTATATAAGGCGAAGATAATATCTGTTTCAAACCATGTGGGTTTTCTAGATTTAATCTGTTGCAACAGATACAACGAAAAATGTCTTTCAAGGGATTGTAATACCTGTAAGAACAACGGTCTCCATTACAAAGAATTCGATAATTCTATTCCACTGTTATATAGAAAGTGGCAATCTATACGCCAAAATATTGTCGACCCGAAAACTAAAAAAATACGGACAATAACAAAGTGTGTTAAAAGTACATTGAAGATATACCCACGGGATTTAATTTTAGACTTGGAAAGTAATTTTGAAAATTTTTTGCAAAAAAAGAAACCATCACCAATCGTTTGGTAATGAAAAATTTAAGCTGTTTTTGCGACCTTGATAACTGCAGTCATTTTAAATTGGGTATCTTGGATTATTCAAAAATTAATCCTGAAACTCGTTTGCATATTGGGGATATATATGAATCCCCATGTGATTCTGATGGTGAACTACTGGCGTCACTAATATCTAAGAAATATACGGAGAAGGCTCAAGAATTTCCACAGCTCTCTGACCCATCCTTTTGCAAAAAAACGAGACAGCTAGAAGATAACCCGAAGCCCTCAATATCTGGAAAAAAATCATTGAGCAATGGCGATTTTGTGCTGGTCAAACTTCTCCAAAAAACTACAGAATACCGTTACGTAGCCATGTGTACAGGCGTTGAAGAAGATGACGAAGTTCAAATAATATTCTGTAAAATCTGTGATAAAACTAGAAAGAATTTCAAATTTGATGATAATGATATTTCTTTTATCACATGGGATCAGATTATAGAAGAACTACCAGCACCAAATCTAAAAATGAAAGACAACGAATTTTTTATGCATTCAATGAGAATATTAATGTCTTTGAGCGGGAGTAATAAAAAATATATATTTTTGTTTAAAACAACGTTACCATTCAATGGTAAGATTATAATTTAGTAAGTGTTTTTGATTTAATGTTTATTTTCGGTTAATTTTTGTTTGTAAGAACCAACAGTATTATTATTCTATAGCTAAAGGCTGTTTGAAAATAAAGAGTCTGAAAATTAACAATTATATTTTTCATAAAAAAATATGGTTGATTTAAAAAAAACGTCGCTTTTCTTTCATAAAGCAATGTTGAAATCCCTCCCCTGTTCATAAAGTCTCCTACCCTGTACATCAAGTCTCTCCCCTGCATTGAGTATCTCCCCTGGTCTCTTATAAAACAAGATAAAATTAATAAATTGACTGGCTACCTTGCAGATATGCACAAATGAATTGTTTCAATAAAAATGTTATATAATTAGATTAAAATTCTAACATTTATGTTGTGCCGCCTTTCTTAACAAGCGAGTACCTCTTAACTTAGAATGACCCTTATATATCTATAATGTGCCATAAATTCATGATTAATATACTCGACATAAGTAAAAAATTTTTTTCATTACTTTTAAGTTATTCAAATTAATTAATTGAAATTAATTTCAATAGCTAAGCTCAATTTTTTGGGATTTAGAGAAATACATACTCGTAGACCCGAAAATAGTTAAAAAAAAGTAGAATAACTAAAATCCGACTACGCAAAAGTTTCTAATAAATTTTAGGCTTAGGTATAGAAGGACGTCTTTTATATATGTCGTGGGTCTCACGTTTATAAACTTAAATAAAAAAAAGCTAAGAGCGCTGGCCAAAAAAGGGTGTTATCTCGGAACCGGTCAAAAATAATCAGATTTTAAGGATTTTTTTTAAATATCGTTAATTTAAAATACTGAAACGTTTATAGACTAAAAATTGACGCGCGAGGGAACTCGAAAAATCAAATTAAAATAAACATATTTTAGGGACAAAAAATTAATAATAAAAATAAAAAATAATAAAATTAATAATAATATAGGATCATTATATTTTAAAGACTTATAGTTAATAGTTTTTACACATGTATTATATTTAAAACAATCGCCAAAATGATGATCCTGAGGTTTGTGATTAAAAATGCATCGAAGTTAATTATATTACTAAGGAATTACATCAATATTTTTTTTTATTCGAGTTTATTTAAAAAAGATACATATTATTTTTAATATTTGAATAGGTGGGTGGGTCATAATGGAATTGGATATTTAGATATTTTGAAGTAATATTTTTTTCATAATATTGTTGACTTTGACAGAGACTGGCGGACGGATGCAATACGCGCTGTAGTAAGTATCTTCTTTATGCAATAGGATGCAGTGTGAATAGATTTTTTATCATTTTTCTGCACCAGAATGAGCTAGTGATAATTTTAGGTATAGAAACATACGCTTACGCTTGTAAGTGAATAGCTCGAAAACTACCTAGTGATTATGGTAAAGTTGGACGTCAAAATGAATCTACATGGGCGTAGACACTGTGGGATTGGTTGGGGCGCTTGTTCCCCCCGGGCATAGGGAAGAATAAGTAACAGACTTCCTGCATTACCCTACTTCTATATAAATTATAAGAAAATTGTTTGGCCTAATTATAGGAAAATTATAAGAAAACTACGCCCTTAGCATAATCGTCAATTTTATTTGTCTTGCATCTTTCTGCAAGATTATAGGTTCAATTATTAAGATATATTCTTAAGATTATTAAGATTGGATATATATCTTAATATATATATATGACTGCAATAAAAATGAATACGTGTCGTAGATACACAAATCGTGGCATAACGTAATGCGTAGTTGTTACAAATAAGATAAAAAATAATGACCTTTTTTTAAAAGCTATTAAACACGTACTGCCATAACTTCAACTTTATACATATTTAAATTACAAGATTTACGCAAAATATATCTAGAAAATATAATATATCATATGGTAAGTATGTACTTGTACATTTGTACATTGTTTTTTTTATTATATTTTTATGTATAATATAAAATAGTGTTAGACTATCAAAGATGTTGATAATATTTTACATGTACATGTTGTTAATAATTTTCAAATTATTAAAATTTCATAATTTTCATAATTCACAAATTCCATAATTTTCATAATTCACAAATTCCATAATTTTCATAATTCACAAATTCATAATTTTCATAATTCACAAATCCATAATTTTCAAATTATTCGTTAATTGTTAAATTTATTTTATAGAGTAATGAGAATGGGATACCATGCTATAAGGTACCATTCTATAATATAAGGTACTATGGGGTACCATTTCTACTATTGGATATACTGTGTCGTGAGGTGTGGGTTGGCTATAGAATAGCTCCGCCCCATCTCTTCCTGTGGGTGTCGTAAAAGGTTACTAAGGGAACTCGCCAACCCGTTTGACCAGTGTAGGCCATATATCCCTCATCCACAAGACAATGTGCACGAGGAGGCCCATGTCCAGTATTGGGTACTGAAAGGGCTGTTTGCATTTTATTGGATATTCTTACACCTCTGCTAGAGTCCTCCACTATGTATTTACTCGTCCTTTTTATCCAGCTACCATGGACGCAATCATTCGATCTCTCTATTTGCATTATACAAATATATTCCCGGAATCGATCTCGCTTGTGCCTTTACTGCCACGTAGTAACTATGAATTTCTTCTTTTTAAGGCTCTATATAGCCCTAAAAAGAAGAAGATATGTTCGGGTTAATTTGGATATAGTCATCTCTTATTACCTTCTGCTTATGTTATTTGTCAATGCTTTGCTTCCCAGTCCAGTGCATCATTGGTAGATGAATACGTTTTAATCAAACATTAAATGTAGTATTATGAAAAATTACAACTACATAACTGTCCTGTGCACAAATGGATAAACAAACTATTTTTCATTATCATCTAACATGCTCGTATTATAACTACTCGTACAATGACTAATTCTTGATACTGGTATATATTCCTAGACGTTCGGTATGAATGTCACAGTACAGTATCGTGCAGTCAGTCTGCTGAGTTTACAACATTCTGCGTCAAGATGCTGAAGCTGACCGCAGTTGTTTTGCTGGTTACTGCACTCTTCTGTCATTCATACGGTAAACCTTTTTTCTATTCATTATCATCATTGATATCAATGCTGTTTTTCTATTAAGTTGGCAATACACAGACGGTTGACCTCATAAACAGGAGTAACCGCTTTCCTAGAATCCAAATGAAAGGAAAAATAATACTCCACACTTACACACAAAGACAGCAATAGAGAGTATTTATTATTTTTTCCTTTTCATCTTCAAATGCAGCGTATGTCAACTTCAATTATTGAATTTCGCTAGTTTTGGAAAAAAAATATTAATTTTATTAGTCTACTAGCGACCCGCCCTCGCTTCGCTTCGGTTTATAAGTTTTTATTTTCAAAATAAAATATAGCCTATATTAGACACGAATAATGTACTTCCTATTTCTGAAAGAATTTTTGAAATCGGTTCCATAGTTCCAGAGATTACCCCCAACATACCCACAAACAAACACACAATTTTACCTCTTTATTATATTAGTATAGAGTACCACCCCATTATCATATACTGTTCTTACCATCTACTTACTGTCTGTAGTTAACTACAGACATTAGAAATGTTTGGATCGAATCTTTTTGACGTTTTTACGTGACATTGTTTTGTTTCTGCAATTCTGCAAATCATCTAATTGCACTGTTTAATTGTACAAGTTTTTATATGTTTATTTTGGGCCTAAAATGTTCATTTAGACCAGTGGTCGCCAAAGTTTGAAGCCACTGAGCAACCGTACTGTTCGTAAATCTTACAGTGAGCTACCAAAAGAAACCGAGACAAAAATTATTTTTTTTCTAAATCACCCGTTTATTTATTACCTATAAACATATATTTCTAGTAAATATTACATCCAGTTGAATAAAATTCAACACAAATTCAGTTGTTTTCGTGAGTCCATCGACCTGAGCTGAGTAGTGCAGTGCAACTTCCAACCGCGTGACCGCGGATCTACCTAAAATTTCCCCGCGTGCTACTAGTAGCTCGCGATCGACGGTTTGGCGATCTATGATTTAGACATTAATGAAAATTTTATAACAAAATGGGTTACGGATATATACTTATATTGTTGTATTGTTATCTTTATATTGTTGTTATACTTACTTATATTATAATCGTCTGTAAATCTTCCTTCAAAATAATGAAATAAAATAATAAATAAATAGACCATAGACTTCTATTGGGTTGATTTTATGGGCTATATCCGCGACTTTGGTTCTACATTTTAATATTTTTTTTCGGTATTTATTCTGTAATAGCTGCATTTTTTTACTTCTTTTCAGGTTTTCCGCAAGTACCGGTTAATGGGAATGGTGAAACTGATGGATTTGCTGCGGTACGAGGATTACCGGACGCAGATTCAATTGTTGATGGTCAACCTGATGCGCTACGGGAATTTCAGGACGTAGCTTCAAATATTGGTGGTATGGATGGAATCAAATCAGTCCCTGAAACGTTGTAAGTAAAGTTCAAAATAATGTTTTTTTTTTTAATTTATAATTTTAATGACAATTTTGGGTAAATTGTAGTAGTTAAAAAAAATGTTTTTTTTTTAATTTATAATGTTAATGATAATTTTCGGTAAATTGTAAGTAAAGTAAAAATAATGTTTTTTTTTTAATTTATAATTTTAATGATAATTTTGGGTAAATTGTAAGTAAAGTAAAAATAATGTTTTTTTTTTTAATTTATAATTTCAATAAATAATTTACCCAAACATTTATGTATTATTAACCTATGTACCGACAATTTTACATATTTTGCATATTTAATTTAGCAATAGTCTAATTGTACTTTTTTGTAAATTACTGATTAGTATAAAGATTTATGATGTTAATAGTTTAATGATTAGTTCATATTTTCATATACCCAGATAAACTGCGATTAATAAATCGTTTGTTTAAATTACTAAAACAGTTGTTAAAAATTGATTTGGTACATTGTTAAAAAAGAATGTCAAGGAATTTGATATTTGTAACCTCAGAAAAACAGCAATAATATAGCAATATGTGAGATCCGAAATTCAAACTTGGGCCCATATACCGTTAAGGTTTTAGTGAAGTACAGATTTTCACATTTCACTAGCTCATCTGTGTGCTCAGCTGTCTGCACGCCTGAAAATGAAATAATAAAACTGGAACACATGTATCCACTAATTTGCATTGGGTCCGCATGGTGAATTATGGCCCGAAACCCGCTCGTGATTGCGTAATTCTGTGCCCTGCAGAAGAACTTTATAGGCTAATAAATATTGATATTGACATATTTCCATTTCCGAGTTTGTGTTAATGCAACGACATTTACAAATACTTAATATGTTGTCCTCTGCATTACAAATGAATAGTAAATAAGGAGTATATTTTAAGGAATTTAAAGAAAAAAGCTCTATTTCGAACTCTTTCAGTATATTTTTTTCTAAATTGAGCACGAGAATATTAATGTTACCTACCACATTGCTGCTTTCATCTTGAGAGCCGGCTGTATTATCAATTCTGCGTCTTCGGGATGCCTGTAGTAGATGGGCAAGAAATAGAGAAAAAATAAAAGTTCAAAGGTCAATAAAAGTTTGATTTTTGAAAAATATTCTAAAAAGTTATTTTGTATTTTCAGTGTGGACCAATTTGATGACGCTGATGTAGTTAATACGGTAGGCATATAAATATATTTGTCTAGTACTAAATTCTGCCCACGGATTTTACATTCGTGTCGCGCCTTGAAAATTGTTGAATTTTTGTTATTTGTATTCTTGTGTATAAGAACCTCACTCTCAATTCACATTTCTTGGATCCTGGATGGAACCTTGGCTCTGTACCATTGAGCTTCTACATAAGTACGGATTTTTCAATGATATTTTAATGTTCGGCGGTGAAGGATAACGTCGAAATGTTTTCTCGGCAATTTTCAAGAATATCTTGGATAATCGTAATATCTATGATACCAATCTAGTTTTATTTTCTGTTTTGGAAAGATGGTGCTAGATGAACAGGTAGTCCACCTGGTGGTAAGTGGATACTTTCATCCATGGACAATGCACATCCGCGATCGATACATGTCAACATCAGTCCAGAATAACAAATGCTGACACGCTTCTGGATGCACTATGTATCTTTGCAGATTTAAGAATGTACTTAGTAAAAAGGAGTGGGAAAATGGGGAGGGATAGTATAGAATAGGATGAGATGGGAATGGGCACTAGAATATCTCACTCACTACCGAAACACTTGAGTACATTGGGAGAATATAATAAATTGGGAATTTAAGAGCATTTACGGTAGTCTTTTGTGACTTTTACGCCTATTAGGGGACTTTGACTATTAGGGGAGTCTCCAATCTAGTGTTGTAAAATTGAGCGCTGAGCGACTATTAAAAGTTAAAAACTAGAACTGTAAGCCTGAAAGGTTCGTCATGGATGTATATACACCACATCCATGATTACACTTACTCAACACATGAGTGTCGAGCGCTTATCACGCATTTAAGGGTACGTCCGCATTTCGAAATATCACCGCGCTATATTTTTACCGCGATTCTGTAACATAATATGATAATTATATGAACGTACACGCACTCGCGATAAAAATCCGCGCGAGTAAAAATTCGCTTCGAAATCTGCAGTTTGATGCAAATTGGACGCGATGCGGTGCGAGTAATTGTGGCGTAATCAACGAATAGCTACCTCCTTCAGATCCTGTGTATGTTTGCATTTTGATGTACAAAATGCAAAAAAAAATTATAGAAAATGTTTCATTATTTTATACGAATCAAGCTAGAAACTTGGTATTGTGGATAAAATAAAAAAAATAACCTAAATTTATTTATTAACAATGTTAATAATGCATGTTATTCTTTGGAGGCCATTATTAGTCAATATAAGCCCATTGTCACAAGATAAAACAGTCGCAGGGCCTCATTTATAACTTCACAAAAATTCTATGTTGCCTTTTTGCTGATGTGTATTTAACTATGTTTATTATTTTTATAGTCCGGGTTCGACTCGATAATGCAAACATTTCCCGGCTTCAACCCGTTCTAGTTCAGCGGTTAGGAAGCGGTTCCTGCTTAGCCGAATAGATCTAATTCTATCTTATGTTGACGATTAATTTCGCAAAAGTTGTTTAAATAATCAAATAGAAATGTATTTATTGTATAAAATGTGAATTTAATAAATTATAAACGCTGCAGCATTACTGTGAATTATTTACATTGATAAAAATTGATTGTATTTTGACGTTAATGACTTTGTTTACCTTTAATGACACTATCCGATAATCTTATCTTAACCAGTCCCATCCCCAAAACAATTTCTTCTATCGGGTTATTACCCGATAGAAGGAATGGTTGATGGTGATGAAAGAGAAGAATGATGATGAAGGTAACACCACATCTCATAAAAAATAAATTGTCATAGCTGATAGCAAAGCAAACAATTTTATCCAGGGTGGGGCGAAGCAAACGGTTTCTTTATTCCATTTCAGATTACGCGAATATTTAAGTTTTTTTTTATTACTTAAATAGCGTATGGCAGAAAGTCAAACACAACTAATAATTAAATAAAGGTCTATTTTAACTATGCATTAATATGCACGTTACGTTTAAATAGATTGTTGGAATGAAGACGGGCTAGTATTCGTTCCTGAGAAATCCCTACCACCCAAGCTAATGTTGCATTACTACGATATAATATCGGCCCGATCACAAGTTTCGGGCCATACTTTTTTCATATAATATATACACGAGTATATATATATATATATATATGGTGAAATTAGAACATTCTACCAGTGTCAAATTAGTTTAATAAACTATCACTACAAAACCAAAAAACGCCTAATACACAATTTTAACAATTATCAATCAAAAAAATTCACTTCTCGAGTTTCCACCAAAAGTGCGGGCCATACTTATGTACTATGTTATTATATATTATGTTATATTCCAACACACTAGCTCGGTGGCAGACTGGTGGATAATATATACTCATATTTAAAAAAAAATCATGTGGCATGGGTTTCTTAATAATATTTCTTTCCTGCCGAGCTATTGATAATTCAAAAATCCTTATTTAAGTAGAAAATTTCCGGTTCGAAAATATTGTATATATCCCTAGGGTATTACCGGTCTTTGTTATATTTATAACACTGCATTGCATATTATCCCTCTATGGTCTAAGAGGTCCCTATACATTGAGCAATTTCACGGATTGCCCAATGTTTTTCTATATAGAGGGAATGCATTGAAACTCGTTTAGGTGCAAGGTCGGCAAGATTCAATAATATTCTGCAGACATTATGGTATATTAGAATTTTATTGTGGGCCGCCTGTAATAATACAAAAGTGTGTTATCAGGTTATCACTAGAGTTATGTTATTAAGACAAAATTTCAAGTTTTTTTTTTATTTCTAAATCGAGTCTGAACGCATATAATAAAAGTATTTGTTTACCTTTTATTCCGGTATTCCGTGTAAACCGTGCCGAAAAGTCGAGTAGGAATAAAACGTAAACAAAGACCTTTATTATACACGCTCAGAACCGATTTAGAATATAAAATTGTTCAAAGCGCGAAAGTTTAAAAGTTATAAGTTTTAAGTCTGTAATTCTCAGTAATTGACGGAACAAAAACCTTACTTAAAAACAGTACAGTAAAAACGAATATTGAGGTGTTCTTACTAAAATGGACCATTAGCTATAAACATAATTTAATCAAATGAACAGTTTATTTGAAGTCAATTAAAGGGAGTCTCACAGACAGGATGGCCTGGTTGTGTGATCAGTTGATCACGTATCAGGTAGACTTGATCGAGCTGATCGTGCATTTTAACTACTACGGCTGTGTTGGGATTTCTGCAACCCACAAACAATAAATGGTTAAAGGTCATTTGTTTGAGTGGTTAAGTGACCTTACATAATTGATTGGCACCAAAGGAGTTGTATGGGCTCGTTATATAAGAGTACCTAGTGAAAGAACAAACTAAACAATAACGCGACCAGCTGTCAAGTCTTTAAAACGCCTTTCAAGTGACCGCATTAATGTTGCCAGGATTAATGTTCCGGAATTGTCCCGATGTTTATGTGAGAACATGGTGTCCTGAAAAATAAACAAATTATTCCGGAAGAGCACATTATATTAAATCACGCATAGTGACGGCTCAAATTTTCAAATGCTTGTGATTCACAGGTTGTGATACTTAATTTTGGCAATACCTTTGTCCTTGGAGTTGTAGTAGGTAAGGTATTTTGAAATAAAGTAATGAACAATATTACTTTAATAGGGTTTAACAGGATATGCAGTAGAAATGTCCGGGAAAAAGTTTTTTTTTATATACCACACAACTGCTCTCGACTGCTCTGCTCTGAACCGGTCGCGACGCGCGGGTCGCTGCGAACAGCTCTTCAGAACATTCCCCATTTAATAATTCTGTTTAAAAAAGCATGCACACATACATATATGTATGTATTTTGAAGGTAACTAATAACACAAATTAGTCAATAGTTATTTTGTAACTAAAGTAAGTATATATATTATCTGCTAATATGATATAGTGATGAATGCATTAAAAACATAACCTACGAGTACATTGAAATCCAAGGTTTTCCTCGAAATCTTTTCGAATAAAGACAAAAGAATCGTCATTTAACACTGATGTCAGTCTCTCATTTAAACTTATTGAAATGGTAATGGACGTCATCTATTAATATATTGACTAGGACAATTTTTAAACAGTCCTTTCGGAAAATTACACGGTGGGGAGATGTGACTACGTGGCAATAACTTAGTTTGATTTTATAAAAGTATATATAGAAAATGGTTGCAGAAGAGCAGACAGTTTATCTGATGGCAATGGGTAATACTCGATGGTAACCTGACCATATATGCCAACATCAATTCAGAATGACAAACATTGGCACTCCCACCGATGCGCTGTCTCCTTTTGGATTTGGACAAAGAGTTAGGAAAAGTGTGGGGAAAATGGACATGAGCTCTGGCATATGTCACTCAATATCGAAAAATTACCTACATGGGGAACAGGATAAAGTGAGAAATGCATCAACACATAATTATAGTTTTAAAGCAGTCGTATTATGAATTCATTTTAAATACTATAGCCACTAATCACGTGTATAATTAAAGGATCTTTCTAAAGCCATACCATGTAACATGATCGTGCACGAAGGCGGACCTTGAGGTCGGTTTATATTCAGCAATGATTCTTCATTGATAATGACACGGGCTGGTGCTGATGACATGTAAATAAAATTACAATTTTATTTGCAAAAAATGTCTAAATATCTTTCGAGTTTTAGCTAAATTTTCCATACAAATACAAATGCTAAACATAATGCACAAAATAAAGCTTCATGTGAAATTCGTAACATTCAATGTAAAATAAGTCGGGAATAGATTACCTATATGTGTTCAGACTTGGAGAATTGATAGATGTACCTTTATATATACATATACTCGTATTTATAGCCTTTATGGCCTTATGGTGTTGGTGGGCTTTAGAATAACACCATCCGTCTCTTTCTTGGGTATCGTAAAAGGGATAACAAAGCGGCTACCACGAGCGCTGAGGAACTACACCACCTCTAAAAGAGTGGTCTCGCCAAACCTCTTGGCCAGTATGACGCTTTAAGGCATATATGGGCAACAACCAGCCCGCGGGCCGGATCCGGCCCGCTGTAAGATATGATCCGGCCCGCGAGACATTTTGAAAAAACCCAATTAAAAAAATATTAAATTACGTACTTATACTCACGGGAGTGACAGTGAGGCGGCAAACATCAAATCCTTTGATGTTTGCCGCCTCACTCTTTGATAATCGCCGCCACTCGGCTTGCTCGATCAAATTCTTTGAGGTTTGCCGCCTCACGGGCGACACATCAAAAGATTATTCTCAATTATTCTAAACTAGTTTATTCCAGATTATTCCTTCATTTTGCCTATATAAGCGGGTGGATGGCCCGAACGTTAGTTCAGTTCTATTTGAGCTACCGAGGTGATAACTTGGACAAGCGATATCCTAGCGAACTGCTCGAGCCGTCAACTTGCTTTGTGACTTTGTGTGCATCTTGAGTGGTTACTAACTATAGTTTGTTATTAAGTTTATTGAACGAAAAGTAAACAAAAATGATGTCTGGTGGAATGAAACGAAAAGTAGATACAGAGGGTCGCCAGTTTCAAGAAAAATGGACTGAAGAATTCTTTTTTATCTTGCACAATGGTAAGCCTATTTGTTTGCTGTGTAATGAATCCATTTCAGTAATGAAAGAATTCAATATAAAGAGGCATTACTCAACTAAGCATGCTACGCTGCACTCACTGACAGGACAATTAAGAACAGACAAAATCCAGAAGCTTACCGCAAATTTGGAAAAACAGCAACAAATGTTTCATAAACAAAGAACACAACTTGATAATGTTGTGAAAGCTAGTTTTATAGTTAGCACAAAATTGGCAAAGGCATTAAAACCATTTGCCGAAGGAGAATTTATCAAGGAGTGTATGTTAGAAGTTTGCGGTATTTTGAGTCCTGAAAAGAAAAATGAATTTGAAAAAATTAGTTTGTCAAGACGAACTGTTGTTCGACGTATAGAAATGATGGCTAATGATATAAAAACAACATTGACTGACCGTATGGCTGGTTTTGAATCATTTTCCATAGCATTAGACGAAAGCACCGATTTGTCTGACACAGCTCAACTGGCTATATTTATTCGAGGTGTTGATAAGGAGTTCACTGTTACTGAGGAATTGCTTGCTTTACAGCCGCTAAAAGGAACCACTACAGGAGAGGATATTTTTATTGAAGTTCAAAAGGTATTCACAAGTTTTGGCTTGCCATGGTCAAAATTAATTGGAGTATGCACTGATGGTGCACCTTCTATGGTCGGCTTACGTAAAGGTTTCATCGGAATTTTGAACGAAAAAGCAACAGAATTAAATGTGCAAAAAGATGATTTGATAGTCCTTCATTGCATTATCCACCAACAGAACTTGTGTTCTAAGTCCATTCGACTCCAGAATGTTATGAATGTGGTAGTAAAAACCATCAACTTTATTCGATCCCGAGGGCTTAACCATCGTCAGTTCAAGGCGTTTTTGGATGAAATATCAGCTGAATATAACGACGTAACATATTATTGCGAAGTCAGATGGCTGAGCAAAAGAAAAATGTTGAAACGGTTTTACGAGCTTAGAAATGAGATAGCAGACTTTATGAAAATAAAAGATAAACCACTATCTGAATTAAGTGACCCAAAATGGATATGTGACTTAGCATTTCTGGTCGATCTTACAGGCTATTTGAATGATTTAAATTTGAAACTTCAAAAACAAGGACAGTTAGTAAATGATTTGTACAGCCATTTGAAAGCGTTTCAGATCAAACTACGCTTGTGGGAGTCACAGATGCTGTCTGGTAACAGTTACCATTTCAACACGCTCTCTGCGTATGAAAATATTGCTTATGCTCAATATGCTGAAGAACTCAAGTTACTGTCGGAACAATTTTCGAACAGATTTAGCGACTTCAAAAACATGGAAGACTGTTTCAGTTTATTTGCTACTCCTACAAAATATAATGTACAAAATGCTCCAATACACTTACAAATGGAGTTGATCGAGATTCAAGAAAACTCACTCCTAAAATCCAAATTTGAAGACGTAGAGTTGTGCGATTTCTACAAAAAATACCTAGAAAAAGACAATTTTCCGCAGCTTAGAAAATTCGCAAGAAGATTGATTTGTGCGTTTGGCAGTACCTACTTATAAATGCGAACAGTTCTTTTCATTGATGAAAGTTAATAAATCAACACATCGTACAAGACTGACTGAGGATAATTTGGAAAATTCTTTACGTCTTTGTATCAGTGGAATTAATCCAAATATCGATGGATTAGTTTCCCAAATTCAAGCTCAAGTGTCTCATTGATTTCGGTGTATTTAACTTTCGTAGTTTGTAACAATTGCAAATTTAACGATTTAATTATAATGTACCATTTTTTTAAATTTCATTTTGTTATTTTAATAAATTGTACTATAATAACATTGTCGTATTATTTCATGTCTAATATCTATCGCAAAAAATAATATCACTACTTTAAAATGCACTAAGTACTTTTAAACGCGGCCCGCGAACGTATTTGCACGCTAAAGTTTGGCCCTCAACATGTCAAAGCCCATACCTGCTTTAAGGCGTTACATCCTTCATGCACAAGACCATGTGCATGAGAAGGCCCAGGTCCAGCAGTGGACAAAAGAAAGACTGGTTACCGTTATTACATGTACACGGTGCACACATAATAAATGATGAAATACAATAGAGGACTTTATCGCTGAGGCGATCTCTTCCAAATAAAGGAAAATAAGTGATATACTTATACTTGTTTGTCGAATATCTACTTAGTAAAAATCTAACACTGACTGACTGACAGACAACGCACAGCCTACACCGGTGGGTCTAGCTAGAAGCATGAAATTTTGCACAGGAGTTCCTTATATAACGTAGATGAGCACTAAGAAAGGATTTTCGAAAATTCATCCCCTAAATGTGTAAAATAAGGGTGTAAAAAGTTCCTGAGGCGTTGCCGATGAGATTTCTCATCGGGCACACGGCTAGTTATATTATAAAATCTTAAAGCTCTGCTTAAACTTGTGATGAGGGTGTTTATAATTTTTATTATTAGAAGCAAATGGTCATAATTCCCGCAACTCCTCAACTATCGCATTTGAATCTTGAATAATTCGGAGTGTGACTAAGATCTTGTTGGTAATATAAATTACCGGACTCCTCATTCATGTGTCAGTCTTCTATAACAAGCCAGAGAAGTTAAAGTTTCCAAGTACTGATATTTTCTGTCAAGATGATGAAATTGACGATAGTTCTTGTGTTTGCAGCTGTAATCTACTCCACTAACGGTAAGTCTATATATTATAATGTTAATTAAGGACTTAAAATGCATTATTCATTAAATAGAAATGGTAGTGTAGACCAGTGGTTCCCAAAGTATGCGCTTCGGCACCCGGGGGAGCCGCGACTTCTTCTCACGAGGCGCTCGGCGGTGATGCGAAATATTGTTATATTCTATACTTACATATTAAATTACACAAACATTACGAGAAAAACACTTTAAAATTGATTAAACTATCACTATTAAACCACAAAACGCCAATACACAATTTTTACAATAATCATTATTATAATCAAACAAAACTCAACTTCACTTCTCGAGCTCCAGCCAAAATGTTCCGAGCGTTTCTTTATTGTCTCACAATTTGATGTATCCAAGTTTTAGACTTTAAAATTTTTCATTTCGAAGAAAACTTGACTCTGGCGCAATGTCTAAATTGCACCATTGCCATATATATAAAGAAAAAAAAATCATATTTGGTGCTTACCTATGAAATGGCCGATTTTGTTATTGGCCACTTTGAGTTTCGATATCTTCTGTTCTTATTCGTATTTCATAACAAAACAAAATGCATCTAATAGCTACGACGTTCCTATTTCAAAATCAGTATTTTATTTATTTTTTTGTACCTAAATTGTGTTCATGTGATTGTCTTGTAAATAAAATGGATAAATTGAAAATTCGTTTTTTTTTAATATGAGTTTCGTCGCGGCGCTAACGCAAGTCAGACAGCTCACAATATGAATAGGTAGTATGTATGGGCCAATCACCACAAACGATCGCACCATGCGTCGATGGTTTCAACGCTTCTGGAAAATTCGACCTTAAAACCTACGACAAAGCTTAATAACGATGAATTAAAGGCTATAGTGGAAGGAGATCCATCTCAAAATACAGCTGAGCTAGCAGCAGGGTTTGATGTTAGTGATAAAACAATGTTGGTTCATCTGCTTCAAATCGGCAAAATAAAGAAGCTCCAAAAGTGGGTACCTACTGTACGAACTGAACGAACGCCAGCTACAACACCGCGTCGGAGTGTGCACGGTGTTGTTGAAGCGTCTCAAAAACGAAGGAATTTTGAATCACATCATGACTTGTGATGAGAAATGGATCCTGTACGATAACCGCAAACGTTCGTATACGTGGCTGGATCCAGGAGTTACAGCCCAACAATGTCCTATACGCAAGATAATTAAGAAGAAGCTACTGATATCAGTTTGGTGATCCTGTGCCGGTATTGTTCACTACAGTTTCTTGCGAGCCGGTTACACGATTGATGCAGATATGTACTCTAAGGAACTGCAAACGATGATGGAAAAGCTGGCAAGAAAGCAACCAAGTTTGGTCAATCGCTCATCTCCACTTCTTCTTCATGACAATTACACTTCTCATACGTCAGTTTTAAAACTTCAAGAGCTGGACCTGGAGACTCTTCCTCACCCACCATACTCACCGGACCTTGTATGCAAAGAAAAAAGTTTGATTCTGAAGTAGCTGTGATTAGGGCTTTTGAAGAATTCATTGATACCCCACCCCGTCGGCGAGACATTTACAGGAGTGGCATCAATCAACTGCCCCTGAGCTGGTGATAATATGGAGATAATATGGGTCAAATTTTCGATTAACATAAAAGGTACTTTTATGTTAATGGAAAATTTGACCCATTTAAAAAAAAAATACTTTTATATTTAAAAAAAATCACTTCTCATACAAATCGGTCATTTCATAGGTAAACACGTAATATACCTTATTTTGTAACACTAATCTAATTATATGAAACTTGTAACTAAGGAAGATGTTTCATTTTATAGGATTACGACAACGGCGTGATTTAGAAGACAAGTAAGTTATTTATTTATTACAAATAAAAAAACAGTAGGAAATTTAATACTTGTTCATAAATAAATGTCTATTACTTCTGTATTTTTTCTTTTTTCGTTCATAATTTATTAAAATGGTTACATTCTATAAATTGAAATCTATATAAATAAAAATGTAAACGTTCGTTTGTTCAAAATCTTAAATCTCCGAAAGTTCTTCACCGATTGCTTTGAAATTTTGACACAACGTTGCATTCGAATACGCGCGTGCTTATACCTATCACAGGGCAAAAACATGCTTTTTACCCAAAAACAGGTAAAAACATGCGCTTACGCCATCTGTTGGGCAGCCACAGCAACGCGTGGCCGGGTACAGCTAGTTATAAATATAATACTGTTTACTTACACTTATAAAATACTAAATTGAAATTAATATTTATATATTATAGTATATGGTATAAGATTGGGACATTGCATTGCGGCAATGCCTTTGTGTTTATAGAAATATGCCTCTGAATAATTTGTGTTTATAATTTCATTTGTATAGAATCCGAGTGTGACATTGATTATGGTGACATTTATTTTATGTAATTGTGATGTTGTGACGACCGATTTGCCCAGTTGGGAGTGCCGTTTTCCGCTCTGTAATATGTTCTGACCTTGATTCTCAGAACTTTTTACACGGCGTTTGATTTGTTTAAAAGCAATTATTCGTTCGAGTCTAGATGGTTACTGTTCGTCTTCCTATGTGTCTTTTGACCCACGATACGAGCAATCCTAGTGAGGGTCATTGAATATGACGTTATTTGTTATTATTGAAATATTTATTGAAAAATCAAGCAAAATATCATGATATTTATTAAAATCAATGACTGTGACTAAAACAGTTTTAATATCAATTAATTGGTATTAACTGATGTCAAATTTTGTAAAATTAATTATTGAGTATTTATATGGAGATTTATTTCAGGGTACCTGATACACCTGAAATTCCATCGGGTTTTGGAAGCGATTTCCCAAAATTACCTCCTTTACCCGTAAGTAAAAGTTTTTAAACCCTGTATTCTTTTCTGTAAGGTTTTAATAAAGTTTTCTGTCAGGTTTCTTTCGCCGCCAAACTAGGAATAGACAATCAAACAATTCGTACCGAAGTAGACATTTAATGTTACAGGGGATTGGAACTCGTGATCTCACGAATGTGACTCAACTATAGATTCCTCTAGATTATCACCGTTTTAATAATGAAATATGTATAAGAATATTGGTCCTAATTTTTTTCCTTATTGCGAGCAAAAACTAGTTGATGTAGGTCAGCAAAAAGTTAATAAAGATTCTAGTTCTTTCAAACTGACAAAACCAAAGGTATTTCTACAGGAAAATCCGCTCTAAGAGCGAAATATGTAGCAAAAAGAAATCGCAAAGTTTTCTATAAGAAGTGCTGAACAATGACATACTGAGATGGCCACCATAGTATACTTACTGAAATATAAATAATAATGTGAAAAAGTGAAGAACAAGAAAGGATTTATCCTAAACCCCTAATGTACGGACTACGATAGTAATGTACCTATGTTTCGGTACCTATCAACCTTCCTCCAAATCCATCCCTTTAATTCTTCAAGAGTAGGCATTGCTTCCGGGGGCTTGCCAACGTTTGTCATTGCGGACTGATTGATGATGGCATGTATCGCTGACGTCCATCGGCGACAATATCCACTTACCACCAGGTGGTCAGTGGTCAGCCTGCTCGTTTGCCGCATTCTTTCCATAAAAAAGAATTACTGCGTTAATGACTCCTAACACAATAGCGCCATTACAATTACATATACTTAGATATATCCTCAAAGTTATTCCTATTTCATTTTTAATATGGGTTTAATTTCTTGTCCAGATACCGAATAAGCCATAAAACATGTCAATTTCAAATACATTCAACTAACATTTTATCCAGAAACCCTTGACTGAAGATGACATCAAGAATCTGAAGCCCGCAGATAAGGACACGGTCGTAAGCGGCGCTTCAGTATCCAGCTCCTCGTCAGTGGACACAGTGAACGGGGTTCCCGTGAAGAAAGAGAGCAGTGGACGCATCGTCACCAACAACAACGGGAAAGTCAAAGAAACCAGTTTCGGAAATTAACGAACACTACGAAAATAACAGCAAATAATGATAAAAATATTCCAGAAATATTCGTGCAGGGCAGGAATAAGTTGATAAATATAAAAAATAAATAAAAAGATTCAAGCATCACGTTGGCTTTACTGGGTGTTATTCTAACCGATTTTCTAAGGTACACACGGCAAAATAGATACGTTTGTAGGCAAATGGCTTTGCTCACTATGTACAACGACACACAGATAGATATGACATTAACGGATTCACTGAATGTGCAACAAACTTTTACTGACGGCTTTCATAGGTTCCGTAGCAGGCGAACTTATTTATTTTGCTATTTGTACCACAATAGGAAATCGCAATATAATATCTAATCCGATATTATATTGCGAGCGAAACCTTACATTTCATTCCTAGGGTCAATCTTATAGGCTTATCGCGAATATGATTGAACATGAAGAGAGAAATATTTATACAATGGAATGTGATATCGTTATTTGAAACAAAAGATCTTGCAAATGTTTCCCGTTATAATGTAGATATTATATGATTAGTTGAAATAATAAAAATCGCGCGATTAGTTGATTTCGTGTACTTATTTTTAACCTTTTATATTATTTATAATATTGCACAAAGGACCCAGTCCCCACTCAGTCGGATCCTTCTCCAGAAATATACATAATTCCATGACTTGAGTAACTAAGTAATTCTGTAATGTACGGATACAACATAAAACAATATTGTATAAAAGTGCAATGGATGTAGTAGTCCGTGTGTAGCAATGGCTAATAGCGATCTCTTTCCAGACAATCTTTGGGTTAGAGAATTTTTGACAAATAACTGCCAGGTAGATTGAAAAACGAGTTACTTGAAAAGAGCTCGTCGTGTCATTCTTTTTGCCAAGACCAGTCTCTAAACACTTTTTTCTTTGTATTAAAAATCCTTGTTGTTAAATTTAGTTTTTGTACTACATGCATTAAAAATTGTACTTCAAAAGGATTCACAAGTGTTGATGTTATTCATGTCAGGGGCCGTTCAAGTATTATGTAAGCAGAATTTTAGTCATTTTTAACCTCTTTCCTCTCTTGTCAGCGAAAGTAAGCAAAGCACTTACCCCCCCTCCCCCATGCTAACGTGAGCATTGGTATAATTTTTACAAAATCTTCAAAAAAATTAAGGTTCTCATTTAATCTACTAAATTTTACCAAAAAAATGCGAAAGTAAATAAATAAATATTGCTGACGTAATCGCCATTCAGACCCCCCGTCCCCCATGTTATCATAAATAAGCAAAGCAAAGAACCCCCCCCCCCCCCTTTGGTGCTTACGTAATACTTGAACGGCCACTCACTCATTTATTGCAAGTGTCATTATTCCAAAATCTCGATTTTTGAATTATTGATAAAAAAATGTACCCTTGTAGGTACCCCATTAATTGATATATTTTTAATTTAAAAGGACACCTTCACTGCAGGCTGCTTATTGAAGCTCACTGGCTATTTTTTCTTGTCACCAAAAATACTGCAAGTTGTCATTTTAAAACTGCTTTCCTGCAAAATTATGTTTTTGAGTTATGAGTGATTACGACAGTATTACAATAAATGAACGATGTGGTACTGCCACCACGCCAGCGATGAACTGTCACAAGTTTTGACTGTTAAATCGAGTACTAAACAGAAATGCAACGGAATTCTCCTTGTACACATTTGTCTTTATAAACTGTAGTTAATAAAACCGTAACTTTGATTCGGGTCATAATCCACCACGCGGAACCAGTCCAGCCAGGTGGACTGACGACTTGAAGAAAGTCACCTCTAACGGGTGGATGACAAGAGCAGAAGACCTTGTGTAGTACTGGTCCTTAAGAAAGGCCTATATCCAGCAGTGGAGAGACACAGGCTGATGGTACCTATAATGTTTTTTTTACACATGGCCCGGACTTTTTTTTTATCGGACGGTTTCCTCATTGTTTTTTTCACCGGAGACCTAGTGATATTAATGATATGATATGACCCGAGTTTTGAAGTCAAGATCGCACAAATGTGTAGACATTCTTATGCTGTCATTGCTATTGTTTGCCACAGTGATTGCCATTGTTATTTGTCATGCCATATGTAATTTCATTATTAGCCATAGTAGAAACATATATTCAACTGATACAGTTGCAATCGTTGCAGTGATGACGTGATTCAAACTTTTCAATGGTGAAAGAATTTGTTAAGTCATTGTGTAGATTCAATGTAAGATCTACACTGTGAATACAATACAATTTTCGTTAACATTATTAATTATTATATCAATATTGTTTACATACACGAATGTTTGCTCGCGGTTTCGCAAGCCCGGACACTTGATCTTTAAAAAAAAAACAGCTGTATTATCAACACCACCCAACTTATTTTGATAAAAAGACAGGCATCGATATATTATGTATTCTCATATCGATACAGACAAACATTATTCTCTATTTTTGACGTTATCTCGGCAAAGGAACTAGTTTTGACGTTAACTGAACAAAGGAACTATAACCCTATGGACTTATTGACTTTGCTTAAGTTTTATTCCTTCCATCGTCAAATACGTGAAAGACTGCGCCCAACGCTACTACGACAGAGTCCCTTATCATCCCAACTCCCTAGTAGTTGACAGTTTAACCTATGTCTCCGACAGGAACGCCCCTTCCCGTTACCGTCGTCATCCTCGGCATGTCCCAGACGACCGCGACCAATTACTGCTGCCAATGTGGTTCTTACACTACACCGGTCCCCGCTGGCGGAGACGAGGACATCCCCTCGGTAGACCATCAATACACACCGGCCTTTAGTCAACACCTTTACCAGGTATCGGCACGTGTCTGGGCGCTTCTCACCGACTCGCGATCCCGCGGTACCCTCCCAAAGCAACGCCCTAAGCTGAGGTCCCCATTCCCTTCGTCGGTTTATTGACGTGGGAGCCCTTAGGCTCGTTGCTACACATTTTTTGCTCCTGGCTCAGCGCCTTCTGCGCTCGCCCTAAATTATACATGTCCGGTGACTCTTGAAACGCCATTAGGGCCATAAGAATTTAACCATTCCGAAAAAAATAGGTTTTCTAACTTAAAATTTCATTGTTTCAAGTTTTTATATTATATAGAAACCTCTGATTTTTAAGATAAAGCAAAAAAAACTTGTTGTATTGTTTTTTTTTATGAGTTGACTGAAGCCGCTCAGTTTATGAGGGGGAGAGTGCACGCTGCAATCCAACAGCCGCTGGGCTCCCTCGATTGGCCACGTCACCTCTCTCTACCTTGAAATGTACTGCAGTTCCCACTTTATCTTATTTCCCTAATGTACGTACATGTTTCGGTAGTGAGTGAGATATGCCCATTTCCATCCCATCCTATCCCTCCCCATTTTCCCAACCCTTTCTCCAAATCCATTCCTATTACTCCAATGTAGGCAGGGCATCCGGGGGCAGACCAATGTTTGTCATTTTGGACTGATGTTGGCATGTATCGCGGATGTCCATGGAGTGTCCACTTACCAGCAGGTGGACTGTATGCCCGTCTGCCGCCTTCGTCCATAAAAAAACAAGATTACAGTTATGTTACAACTTACCAAGGTTAAAAGAGTTTCGATCGAATCGGTAAGATTTTAAATTAATGATTATTTAGCTATTAAGTTAGCTGATGAAGTTAAGTAGGTACCTAGGTACCTAATATTACCCAACAATTACCAATATCCGTAAAACGATGCATGATGAAAAATAAAATTATTTATTTATACCGTAAGTACCATCTGTACAATATTTGGCTTCAATGTTGACAAAAAATCATTACCATTACAATACGCATACGCACGTTTTTAAGTTCAATTACCAACAAAAGGTATGCACGCGAGTCAAAATCGAAATTAATACATCTACTCATTTAATTAAGGTAGGATTAAAATAATACAATAATGTAATAATCAAATACGATCCGATTGAATAACCGAATAACGGTTATTCAGTTAATCAATCAGCCATTATATTTATTTTCCCCATAAACCGTATCCGTAAACAGTGCTTTTTCGTCTACTGCTGGGCAAGGGTAAGCGAAGCGATAGATGGTCTCAAAACGCTACGTTGGTCAAGCCTTGGTCGCCTTTTACGACACCGACGCACGCGGCTACAAGAAAAGATGGCGCGATGCTATTCTAAAGCCGGCAGACGCCACAAGGCCAATTATATCATGTTCAATTATTTTCCTTGTCTGATGTTCTCATGTAAGTATGTCTGTGTTAAATGAATAAAAGACCGATGGTGTCCGTGAAATTAATATATTCTTTATTTTACTATATTCCGTAGGTTTTAGACAATAAATGTTGAGGCACAATTTATAGAGCTCTATGAACCCTGTTTAATGACACGGTTCATATGTAGAAATGATGAATTTTGAGACGTTTTGGCTCGATAAGTGAATTTAAGTTTTTTTGGTTATTGTAAAAATTGTGTT
This sequence comes from Sesia bembeciformis, assembly GCA_943735995.1. NCBI lineage: Eukaryota > Metazoa > Arthropoda > Insecta > Lepidoptera > Sesiidae > Sesia > Sesia bembeciformis. The sequence continues at coordinate 5,340,510 of OX031026.1, read as the reverse complement.
TTAGCCGTTTTGTGGTTTAATAGTGACATTATTCCTTCAAACTTCAAAGTGTTTTTCAAGCGTGGTGTTTGTGATAATCAAATAAAAAAAACTGTGTTTATCGTGTGCTTCCATGGAGTCCTCTGCTGTCCTCAGTAATCCTACTAACGCTTTACTGAGCGACTCCCGACTTACTTCCACGTAACAGGACATTGACGGGATACGTTTTATTCTTTAAAATTATTTATTACGAAGAAAACTCGACACTGGCAGAATGTGCTAATTGCACCATTGCCATAATGAAAAAAAAAACGTTGACACTTCTGAACTGATTTGGCTCATCTCCAAATTTAGCCGAGATATTGACATAAATGGACATAATTATAAATTCGAAAGCCGTGATCTTCGCAATAGGTAGATTTCGAAATCTCCCTAAAATTGTACCTACGTACAATTAATTGCACAACGTAATACATTATCCGATATTTTTGTAGTCTTTTCAAACTACCAAATAATTATAATTTATCTTATAACTGTGATATTTTGAGAGGGAGAGTGCACGCTGCAATCCAACAGCTGCTGGGCGCGCTCGACTGGCCACGTTACCCCTCTCTCACAGAAGTCTACCTTGAAATGTACTGCATTCCCCACTTTATCTTATTTCCCTAATGTACGTACGTCTTTCGGTAGTGAGTGAGATGTGCCAGAGCCCATTCCCATCCTATCCCTCCCCATTTTCCCAACCCTTTCTCCAAATCCATTCCTATATCTCCACAGGTAAGCAGCGCATCCGGGGGGCGTGCCAACGTTTGTCATTTTGGACTAATGATGGCACGTATCGCGGATGCCAATGGGCGACAATACCCACTTACCATCAGGTAATTGTCTTGTCTGCCGCCATCCCCCTTAAAAAAAATGCATTACGAAAATACTCATATTTTTTATAAGTATTTTTTTAAATATATCCCCAATCCACTCAATTCATACAAACGTTGAACTTTTCCACGCTTCAATTAAACAATGAAAATTGTACAAACAGCGACGATAAAGGCGCTACATATATAAAACTGCGAGATCCACTCGGAATATTCTAGTTCAAAATTTATTTTGACTAGAACAAACATACGCCATGTCTATCTTTAAAATAGCCCTAATTTTCGGTTTGGTAGCTTTAGTGTTCTCTGTGAAAGGTAAAGTACATTTGTTTGTTTTAATTATTATTCCACATAGATATTGTTTACTTTTAAAACTACGCAGATTTTGGTTAGCCTGAAGAAATAATATGTAATAGAGATCAGGAGTTTCATGTTTAAAAAAAAACACATCTTTACTTATGGTCATCAGCAGATTGCAGTTAGGTAAGTTCGTAAGTAAACAGAATGATTTTACTAAAATGTCAATGGTTTAAACTTTCAAAGAATCCAGAATAAGATTCCCGTATTTAATTCTTTACATACGCTATCGGAATGCCAAAATAATCGTGCAAACATTCACGGAAGACGATAACATCTATTAAAGTGTTATAAAAATTAATGAATGTATTTTGCTTTATAGATGGTTGAGAACCATATTTTATTTTTGTATTAATAATAATGTTTTCAATTTTCTTTTATTGGAAAAAGATGGCAGACGAGCATACAGTTCACCTGGTGGTAAGTGGATACTGTCGTCCATAGACATCCGCGGTACATACCAACATCAATCCAAAATAACAAATGTTGGGCCGCCCCCGGATGCGCTGCCTACCTTTGGAGATGTAGGAATGGATTCTGCTGTAACTTTTACAATTTTAGCATAGAAATATGTGTTACTACGTAAATTGTGTTACTACATATTAGATATTAGGTGAATGAGAATTTCAAACTAAAGTAATAAATCTGTGTGACAGTTACAATATTACATTAAAATAATCTTTTATTTACTAGAATAAAAAGTAAATAATTATATGTATGTACTTTTCAGGAGGTAATATTAAAAATAAAACTTCTAAAGTAAGTGAAAATGAAAAGCCATCCGAAGATGTAACTAAGCGCGTTGATGATGATGTATCAAAAGCAAATAATCCTAAGAAGCCACTAAAAGGTGAGAGCGGGGACGATAAGAACACATCACAAGAAAGTGTAAAATCTGAAGAACCAGAAGATGAGTGTGAAGATTACGATGATGCATCAGAAGAAGGTGACAAATCTGAAGAATCAGAAGATGAGTGTGTGGATGACGATGATACGTTAGAAGGCAGGAACGAATCTGCTGAGGAGTCATCAAAAAATTATATCAAATCAGATTCCCCTAGTAGTCCTATAGCAGGTATACCCCCTCAAAGAAGATTACTACCTCGTTTTCCCCCTCGGCCGTTTCCTGATGTGAGGATAATTAAGCCTGTAAGCAAATATTTTAGCATAGTATTATTTAACACTTTAAAAATACATACGGTAAAATTTTCTAAGCATAAAAATATCATTAGACATTTCGAACGTTGTAATTAGTCATTACAACTTATGATGATCTATTTTTGTTACAGAAACTACTTACAGATAAGGATATAATAAAACTGGCTCCCAAGGACAAAAACGACGTCGTACAAGCCAGCTATGAGAGCTTCAGCAAAACGGAGAAAACTGTCAACGGTGTAAAGGTTGTAGATAACAAAGAGGTTAAGGAGATTAAAAATCGCAATGGCAAAGTCTCCATCTCCGACAAGAAATCACGTCTATAAATCATATAAAAATTTATTTATAGCGCGCCACAGTAAACGTTATTAATAAGAGCACAGTGACGTTCTGAAGCTAAATTGTACTGATCACATCGTCACATTGTGTTTTTCCACCAATTGTTTGGGCATAGGCCTCCTAAGGCTCACCATTAAAAAGATCATCCCCATTCCATCGAGTCATAATTTAATGTATTTAATAAAGATAAATTAAAATGAAACCTCATTTTTCTACCATTATTAACTAATTGTAATTTTATTTGTTTTAATTTTTGGTCCAAAGTTACTTTGTTAGGTAAATATTAATGGCGGTGTGGTGTCGGTTGACTTTAGAATAGTTATTTTACGACGCCCGCAGGACTAGAAGATAACAAAGCCGCTACCACAAGCCCTGAGGAGCTACACCACCTCTAAAAGAGCGAACTCGCCAACGCAAGTTGGCCAGCGTGATTCAGGATGACACATCGTGATTTAGACCATACACCCCTTATGCATGAAACAATGTCCAGCAGTGGATAATAAGAAGGCTGGTGATTACCGTCACAGAAAGTTGGGAAGAATTTTATGAATTGTCAATGAAAACACGAACGACATTCTCAACATGCAAATGAAAATAATTTACATTTTATCAATACAAGCAAATGTATCTGATGCAGATTAGCGAGTAATATTCAGAACCAACTGTCAAATAGCACTTGTTTTTAACTGGCCAGAGAGGCTCGGCGTCCTGACAAATATGTGTGCTTAAGACATATGATGTAACACACGTTGTGACAAATCACGTACACAAGAGTACAAATCAACACACTAGAATCGCAACTCGTGAGCTTATTACACTTCACGTTATTCAGGAATCCTAACTCACTTAGTGACTAAATTTAGGATGATATAAAAACTTCTATTGTCTACACAATCCTGAATTTAGTCACTAAGTGAGTTAGGATTCCTGAATAGCGTAAAGTGTATTAAGCTCTTCACTCACCAATCTCACCATATCCCTTGAGTTTATACAACTACAAGTCATAACAGACTATAATAATATGACGTCATTGAACGTTAGGACAAGTAGATACAATAATACAATATTATTAGCATGTAACGTCCCACTGCTGGGCACAGCTGGGCTGGGCCTTATCTACTAAATCAATAAAAGGTTTAATTTGTTTTTGTTTTCTCCCCTCAGAATGATTTAATATTTTACTAGCAATTTAATATGAACGTATTCTAGGCACAGTTGACAAGCATATAATATGTATATAAGTATACAGGCTGTAAGTGATATAAAAAATATGTGATTTTTTATGTCAATTAACATATAATTATGAGTGAATTCATAATTCATATTCCTTTTTACCCTTTTTTCGTATTTTTTGGCGATTTTCTTTTTTTGGTGAAACTCGTTAGAGTCTAGAGCCAGGTACAAGACTTTATATTGGTTTCACCTTAAAATACATTTAAAAGTCTGTTTCTGTTTTCCTTTTATGACTATTTTTATTACATGACAGTACATTACTTTGTTGCTAACGGTAAAAGTACGTTAGTAACAATTTCTAGCCAATATAATTTTACGAATAATTCATAAAATTTTCGATAACTCTTAAGGAAGGATATCTCCCAAAAAATTATAATACAATAAATTTTAACATTATTTTTCACCCACACATCTGTATAAATTGTAGTTAATATCCGTGACAACTTATAATTTACACTATTTACATTCAGAATGATAAATGATAATAGACCTCTAGTCAAGAGGTTTGGAGTATAAACCGCAAATTGAATGGTCGGCGCGGACGATCCACGAGACGTCTCAAATACGATATAACCCAGAGATTTATATGTATGAGGTCGCATATCTGTGACGTGACCTAAGTATCATAGTATCACAAGTTAGTTGTATAGGGTGAAAGAAATTGATACCAGTTTCTTAGATCCCACTGCAAGACACAGGCCTCCCCTAGTTCACTACGGAATTTCGGACCATAATCCATCACGCGGTCCCATTGTTAACGAGCAAGTTTCCTCACAATGTTTTCCTTTGCCGCCGAGCTAACGATAATTATAAAAATCCATGTTTTATTAGAATTATCATCGCTGTAAAAAGAAAAGAGTAGGTAACTATTGCATCAATTGCTTCTCGTCATCAATTGTTTATCAATTACTTCGTTAATTTAAATAATTGTAAGTATTTTATCGTACGTATCTTGGTGCTAGAGTAGGGGTATCTATACTCGACTCACATTCGTGTGATAGTGAGTTCAAATCTTTGGACCGTAAAGTACCACTGAGTTTCTACTGAAGTACCGATTTTTAACAAATTGTCACTAGCTCGGCGGTGAGGGATAACATCGTGAAGAAACCCGCATACTCCAGAAATAAATAAAAAATCTGAGGTATGTGATCCACCAATCCGCACTGGGCCCGCTTGGTGGGTTACGGCGCGATACTCCACAGTGATCCGGAGAGGCTTGTGCCCTGCGCCCTGTGCCCTGGCCCGTATCCTGATAACAGGCCACAGCCTGTAAAGGCTGAGACAAGATCTTATCATATCTTCATATTTTTTAAACTCATTCTGAACCGTGGACACAGGCTCAAATCAGCTGAAATCATATCGTAACCACGGCCCCATTAGTTAGTACCATTATAGTCGTTTAGACTTGAAGAAGTTTGCTGGTTGTGGCTGGGTGAGAAGAGCAGAATACCGTATTTGGTGGCGAGCCTTCGGTGGTGAGCCGAGCGAGGTGGTGAGGCCTATATCCAGTAGTGGAGAGACGTGGGTGGATAGTATGGTATTATATGGTATCAAGTAACGTTTCATCTCGAGTAAATCAAATAGGACATAATTTAATGTCAATGATATCAATCTTAACATTAACTCAAGAGGTCTCAGGCGTTACTATGCCGGGTCAATATTCACAAGAAGGTTTCAGGTCGTAATCCATCACGCAGGTTCAATGCAAATTGGTAGATGACACCTACTCGATAATATGTCGAGTACCTACAGGGTTTATTTTTAGTTTTTTTAGTACGGGTTTCTTGGTCCTATTTCTTTGACCGACGAGCTAGCGATAAATATAAAATCCGACTATAAGTAAAAGGTTACAGGCACGGGTCGAGATTCGAATTTACGACCTCGTAAATGTGAGTCAAGGATCTCGTAGGTTATCAAACGGTGCTGATTTAACTCGATGCACCTGGATTTTGCGTGGACTGCTACAACATAGCCTATAACTTCATGAAAAGATGACAACACGAAACAGATACCTGTAGCCTATGAAGATACCCAGTGTAAAACATTTCCTCTTTACATTATAATTAAATATTTATGGTTATAGATACACATTACAGAGATTTTCCTTCTGGTAATTATTAAAGCGTCATTTTAATGCTCCTATTTATCTATATCTATCTATATACATATACTAAAATTGTAACAGGCCGATGTCTGTACATTATAGATATTGAAAAAAAAACTAATATGGGAGGTCTTTATTAGAGCAACAGAAGCCAAAACAACAGTTTTTAGAAATTTTGTCTGGCTGTATGTTTGTACACGCATCACGCGAAAACTACTGCATGGAATTGAATGCAGTTTTCACCGATGTATTGCTAGAGGTCTAACTTAAAATATAGGCTCCATTTTACCGCAGGAAAATATCTTTTCCGATTGTTTTAAATTTAATAAACCGAGGCGAAGTGAGGGCGGGTCGCTAGTTATTTTATAATGTTCTAAGAATTGAGTAGATACTACAAAGTACGGCACAAATTATTTCCTCTAAAACAATTGTGCGTATCTTGTCAACTATGTATAAGTAATGGTATGAAAATAATAAAATATGAATCAATATCAGCATAGAAGGCTATGTAGGATCAATTTTCAACGATCAAATCAAGCAAACAAGAGGAATTTTCAATAGTTATTTTTAATAGAATATGAACTTAAATAATTACTACGTAATATTTTAGAAGCACTAATGAATAGGAATGGATCATACAATAAACAGAATATTTCTACGAGTATTATATAATAATGGATCATAATATAATAAGAAGATTTTTTTTCTAAACATCAAATTAAACACCATATATATAAATATAAGAAAACTCACGATGAAAATAGGAGGAGCAAGAAGTCAAAACAAAATCAACGCTACATTGCAGAATGAAAAAGTAAGCATTCTTATTGTAATAATTATTAACCTATAATGGCTATCATTAACAATCCTTACTATAATTATATAACTGATATGAAAGATATAAGATTCCCTGCCTTGTAGACAGCCACTAGACTGAGGCAATCAAGTCATCAAACAATAACAAATAAACCTGATAATCGATTAATTCGCGTTTCAGAATCGCCTCCACTAACGTAGAAGTAAATAGGTTATAAACAACCGTACGTCGCCAGCCAGTAGCATTACCTCGCTAACATTCGTACGATTCGCAGTGTGTCACAAAGTGTATGTGGGCATCATGCCGAAGTTCGCCTTCTTGCTGGTAGTGGCATTCGCCGCAGTACATAGTAAGGTTTTTTTCATATCAAGAACACAGAGCTAACCCTCAGCGAAGATCCTTAGCAAATACTTTGGCAGATCTTACATTTGACCGCTATGAGAATACTCCGTGCTTTTATTGCTTTCCTTTCATTTTCTTGTTTAATTCTCAATTTTATTTTAGTCTCGATTTTTTTATTTACAAAAAAACTAAACCCATAAATGTGATGCAGTTAATATGTAAAACATTCAACCTTTGCCTATAATAAAATGGTGGTCTCATCTTATAAATAAAACACTGATGATTTCTTTATGACATTCGCAAAACATATTTATTCAAACAGAGATTTATTTAAAAACATCTTAATTTAAGAATGATGTAGGTAGGCCATAATAATTTAGTTATTGGTGAATTTAGTTTACAGTTATTTAATGGTAGTTAATATGTTGCTGTCCGTTTGTTTAAAGATATTTACTAAAACGACATAAAAAATTTAAGACTATTTTTTCGCATTATTATAATAATGTGAAAAAAAAATCTTCAGTTAGTGCGTTCTGCCAATAATGACGTAAGTGCCGAAACGTGGCCTCTAATAGAAAGCTTGATCCGCAAATTCGAATTCGCTGTGAGTGATGGAAAGAGCTATTATATTCGGAATTTCTATCATGGTGGATCGATGTTTGTAATTAGAAACGATTTTTTTTAAAAGAACAAATATTGACAAACCAAATCATAGTAGGTATAAGGGGATCAAGAAGGTTAAGTGTCCCGTAACCCACAATATACGGAGTTGATCAATCCTTGTAGAATCCGAGTACCGGTCAACATAGCAAAGTATGTTCTCTGGTCAGGTAGTTGATGACTTAAATAAAATCGCCAGTAGTGGATGAATGGAAAATACTGAAGATCGCCTTTGGAGATAGGTTTAATTAAGAAAGGTCTAAATAGTGAAGATTCACAGACCTAAGAATAGGAATAATATGATATATTCAATCAATCGAAAGACAAAAATATATCAGAGTGATAGTAGAAACAACTGAGTGCGAGAAATGAACACAAAAGTATGGCTGTCAAACTTATTTTTCCCCAATTTTTCCGGTGTGTTTCCAGTTTAAGCCAGTCTTAATACCCTAAATTGTTTTATATTCTAGTAACAATACGTATTTAATTACTAGGCTTCTGTATCCGCAACTTAGGTAAGTGAATAATCACAATGATTTTCCTTTTTTATGGCAATCCAATTTATTTGAAGCCGCTATACGATGGCATTTTAAGATGTTACTAGAGGTCGGTCCTGACTCCGTCTCCTTCGCTACAACATACCAGGAAATGCATATTCATGTCCTAGTGAGGAATCCCATAGCAAAAGAAAATACCAAATCACTTTCTCTGTATGTGCAGAAGATCTTGATTTTTGTTCTGCAATTATTTTAATATGGTTATCTGTATGACTTTTTCAATGTAAAACTTAATTAATCTCATATTATCTAAGCTACTGATAAGACTTGAAAGAACTTCATACAATTTTAAGGTATATTTTTTTAATTGTTCATGTAACAAATAGTTGGAACTGTTAGTTCCAACATCTAAAAATTGTAAACTTTGTTCGGAGTCATATTTTCCAGAGATTTGTTGCTAAGAAGGAGATTGTTATCATGTCCTCATGTGGTCTATCTAGGTCATATGTGATAAACATATATGTGTTTTCATTTGCAAAGATGCGTCAACACAATATTTTTATTTGATCAACCAATATTTTCGTAAAGATGATTTTGTTAATAAGTCTTTTAAACATTACATTGAAGATATCAGATATTGATAGTGATCAAATATGATATATGCCAATTTTAAATGTTGTTTTCTTTGTCTAATTTTTCTATGATTCCCTAAGAAAAATATTCTTCCAGAAAGATAACTTCAAAATTTATGATGGAGGCCATTTTTTAAGAACTAATTTTTTTCTATGGAAAGTTATTCAATATAATAGATGATTTCACTTTAGTGTCATAAATATCATGATACCAGGATGACAACATACTGCCGTATGGCGTTATGGTACGATATCATGGTATTTAATCTTATCATAGTGTAGAGTGGCGAGTAGGGTTTTAGGAAAAGCCTTTGAAAAGACCCATATTATTATGCAGTGCAGCACAGTCTGATAGTACAGTATAATCATTTAAACCACCATCATAGACATTTCATCCAATCAAAATAACTGCAAGATAAACGCGGAAAGAACAAAGTCCTTGACAGGTGGTCATTACATTATACATGTTTATCTAATTTTAATTAACGTCGTTACCATCAAAAGTGTGACTAATGTTTAAAATCCCTTCTGCGTCGCCAACGTAACATTATATTTATCTATCAAAGTTATTACTGTTATTAGCAATTATCTGGTTCCATTTTCTTTCTATGTGATCGAAAGAATTTGGATAACTTTTATTTCTATTTTATAATATTCAAATACTAATATAGAAATCCTTACACTATTTAAAGTAATTTAAACTAATATTGATATATCATTTTAAGTGTGGACTGACGACTTGAAGAAATTCGCCGATAGGGGCAGGATTAGAAGACCAGAAGATCTTGTGTGGTGGCGGTCCTTGGGATAGGTCTATATCCAACAGTTTCGAGGTACAGACTAGTAGTAGGTATAGTATGGTATTATATCTGGTATTGAGGCAAGGTACCCAACGTGCTGGCACCGCTAGCCCCATGAATACCAATACTTATTATACATTGAGGGAGGTAGTTGCTGGCCTTAATGGTGTCGTATTTTATTAATTTTAGTACATTTTTTACATTTTTTTGGAGAACTACCATTTTTTAATCCCTATAATTTTTAATAAGCTGCTGGCTGATATAAAGGCCATATAATACTAATGAATTTGTAGACAAATTAAAAAAATATTTTGTTAAATTATTTGACTCTTTTTAAAGACAATTAAAAAATTATAGTAATAGTAATTACAATAGCGTAACTTGTCTGCGTATTGTACAAATTTGATCCCGGTATATGAATTTAATTACGACTTTTAGTATTAATATTTCTAGCAAAATAGTAATTTATTGCAATACTAGCGACCCGCCCTCGCTTCGCTTCGGTTTATATTTTTTTTTCTAATTTTTTTTTCAAAATTTCAAAATAAAATATAGCCTATATTAGACACGGATAATGTAGCGGATAATGAAATCGATTCAGTACTTCTAGAGATTACCCCCAACATACATACAAACACACAATTTTACCTCTTTACTATATTAGTATAGACTAGCCGTGTGCCCGATGAGATTTTTCATCGGCAACATCTCAGGAACCATCCGATTTTTCTCCCATACAAACCTTTGTCCCTTATTTTACACTCTTAGGCTATGAATTTTTTAAAATCCTTTCTTAGTGCTCAGCTACGTTATATAAGGAACTCCTGTGCAAAATTTCATGGTTCTAGAGTATTCTAGACCCACCGGTTTAGGCTGTGCGTTGTCTGTCAGTCAGTCAGTATTACATATTTAATTAAGTAGAAGAAGATTAATAGAAGCAATTCAAGTAGGTTCATAGCATGTGAAGATTGACATTCCACTACAGTCAAATGAATTGCAAATTCCTCGGTGCTTACCTTGACTATAAGGGAAATTTTACTAGCTATTGTAAACGTATATTAAATAATTAATTAACATTCACCCTTCTATATTTACAAAGCGTAGAGGAGAGGTGTGGTGTGTCGGAGTAAGGCTACTTGAATTGTACTATTTATTAGAATATCTATAATAGTTATGTGTAAATATATTGAGTCACGTGAACTGTAACATTTTACTAGGACATGAGAGTTTAATTTTTGTGTTAATTTCCCGTTCTACGTGCATTTCGGGATCTTTCTCGGGGCTTGTACAGTCCTATTTTTATACATCATAAAGGTCTTATTCTCTGTGTTATTACAAAGGTCGTAATTATAAAGATGCATCTTAATTGTATAAAGTTACCATGATAATAATAATAAACATATATATATGGTCGTATAGTGTCGGCCGGGTTAAAAATAACACTCCAAAAGAGCGGGCTTGCCAATCCGCTTGGCCCAGTGTGGCGTTTTATGCCATATTTAGTTTTATGGATGAAGAGACCCCATGTCCAGCTGTGGATGAAGAAAAGGGCTAGTTACGGTTATATCTATATAAAAGTATGTATTATGTATATTACTATTTTATATATTTATTTACCGCCCATCATTGGGGTGACTTCCTGAAAGAAGATTCATAGCTGTATAAGCGTTCTGCTGGTTTGTTCGCATATTCTGGAAAACCACGACAAATTCTCCACATTCGACACATTCTTCACATTGTGTCCTTACACTTTCTCCAGGTGGTAGTATAAAACTATGATACTTCGACTATGGTTGAAGCGACATAGCGAATCGATCTCTTTCCAGACATTGATAAATGTATTTTGATTGATCGATGTTTCCAGACTAACGGTGACAAAATTCATCCAGACGAGAAAAGTAGATATACTTACAGCACACGTTATAATTCCCCAAACGTGCGAAGTCGAGGCGAGTGGAACTAAATATTAAAAAATGGTTTTCTTGCTAGCCATACAACTTGTTAAATAAATATTGCTAATGCATGTGACATACACGCATATGTCACGGTCAACCGGCAAATTGACCTCTGGGACGAGTTTAGTGTCTTATTTCATACTAGACTAGCTGTGTCTGCGACTACGCACACCTAGACTCAATTTCGCTGAAGATTTGTTATGTTCTATCGCCTTATGTTACGAAATCCGCCGTTTTTACAGAAATACTGGAACCATTTTCATACAAAAAAAATACCCTGAATCTTATCGATATAAATACCATACAGACCATGGAAAACCGCGAACAATTAACAAACAGATCGACATTGACAGACAGATATAATAGTACCTAAGAAATAACCTTATATTTAATTTTATGTTAATTATTATGTAGGTATAAAATGTATTTCCTTGTAATATTTATTTTTATATTTTATTTTATGTATATTTTTGCCACGTGTATATAATTTGTATAACCAATCAATATGTATATACATATAATTTCATTACTCACCAATCGCTCTTCCAGGTTTGGTGGTAGAAATCTAAACGTACAAAAATAATATTAATTAAATAACGTACGTATTTTGTAATAATTTGTCATTTGTGTATACAATAAAATATAATCGTAACAAAGTCGTGTCTGAACATGAAATATTTTTTGAAAAAAAAAAAGGTATAGCAGTATCTGGGGAAAGACTTCCATGATATTGTGACAATAACCTTTATGTAAGTGTTTAAGAAAAACAGAGCACGTATCTATTATATTTAAACAGGATCTTGAAACAACGGAATTTTAAGTCTGAAAATTTTAAAAAAGGTTGCTCGGAAGAGATCGCTTTAGTGATAAGGTCTACCTTTTGTATATCTACCTACCTAGTTATTTGAACTTTTGTATCACTTTCACCGTATTCTTATGTGTGGAATTGCTAATGAAATAATTGAACTAGTGACACTTCTTTTTCGGATAGCTTCGATTGAACTACTGGGAAGAAAAATCTCACTAGTTCAATAATTAAGCCGATCCATTGAACAAGTGGGAATGTAGGCCGTTTTGTTCCTTTCTGACCTTTCTTTGGCCTTTCTCTTCCAGGATGTTACTCTTCTTTATGCTTCTCAGATCTCCCTCTACACACTAATTTCATCTCTTTCGCGGCCTGCCTCGTGATCTCTTTTGTTGCGAGATCCAGACTTTTCTCTCTTTTCTGTGACATTCACTCTACATGTCCAGTCCATCTCATATGCTGTGATTTGCAGAATCTGACCGGCATTTACTTATCCATTAGAGTATCTATTGTGTTACTTTATTTTCCTCTCTCACAGAACCAACCATCTTACGCACAGCACTTTTCTCTCGAAAACAAACAGCTTCTGCACTTCCGCAGAGGTTTCGCAGACATTTATAAATTATAAACTCCTAAATATTTTATGCTATAACCAAGTTTTAAATGTTAAAAGATAATATGATCAATTTACAAATTCATCATATCGTTAAATCGTTAAGTTTCTTAAAGTAATAATGTGTTAAAGGAAAAAAATAAAGATAAAGAAAATATTTATATTTGTTTCTAAATAACAAGTTATTTGCATATTTAACGCAATAATGAGATATAGGTAATAAAATGTTGATAACAATAAAACTGATATAATATTTATGAGCTACGGTGCGAATAATATAATCATATTTCATTAGTTCTTAATATAAAACAAAAAATAATAAATTTTTAGAAGAAAAATATAAATATTTTTTAGAACACAAATTAGGTCCGCCGATGGCAGGCACTAGTCGAAAAGGTAGATATATTTAGTTAGCTATTTCTCGTAAATTTTAGAAAAAGAAAATGTTTTCATATATATTGCAGTTTTACAAGGCTTATAATAAAAAAAAGTCCAACGATGTATAATTTGTATGAACGTCAAACTGTCTGGGATTTTTTTTGAAAAGTTTATACTTTCATAATTTAGGAACTACTAAACAGATTTGGCTCATCTTCGAACCTAATCGAGATTTATATCCAAACTATTCTTCTGCCAAATTTCATTTCGATTCGTTAAGAAATGCGTTCTGCAGTTTGTCAACTTTCGTTATATATCATATATATTAGAACCTTACCTACGAAATTGCCGTTTGTTCATAGTGGCCACTTTGAACTTAGTTACCTAAGTTGGCTTGGAATTCTAAATTCAACTTATTGTCAATTTAAAGCTAAGACATTCTTTTTCAACATTTGTTTTTCTGTCAAACGACTTTATGCTTAAATATCATTAAGTTTGCTACCATGGAAAAGTTAAAAATTCGCGTTATTTTCGAATATGAGTCGTGACAGCAACGCAGCACAGACGGCACGCAATATCAACGATGTGTACGGACCAAACACCGCAAACGAACACACGGTGCGTTTTTGGTTTAATCGTTCCCGTTCTGAAAATTTCGACCTCAAGAACAAGCTCCGTGGTCGATCGGAGACTAAAGTCGATAATGACGAATTGAAAAATAGTGGAAGCCGATTCATCTCAAATCACGTCTGAATTAGCAGCAACCTTTGGCGTAAAAACAAAACGATATTGATTCATTTGTGTCAAATCGGGCATGGAAACTGGGTACACCGTATGAGCTTAATGAAAGTCAGCTAAAGTGATAAAAATGTATGGTACGTAGATTATTAAGGTTTCAGCTACAAATTTTCTTAAAAAAAATATTTTCTTAAATAAATAACGGTCCATTAGTCTTGTTGGTAGTGTGCCTGCCGGCAAGATCTCTAGTTCGATTCGATTCTCACACCGATAAAAATTTCTTTGCAGATGGGTGATGTTTTGTTTGCGTTTGGACTGTTTGTGTTACCGTGTGTGTATCTCTGGATCCACGACGCAGGGAATCTTAGTTTGGGCCTTTAAATGTATCGTTTATTTTATTTTGTCGTCCTTACAGGTTTACCAACCCAACAAAGCAACTTTGGATCAGCAGTTGGATCAGCAGCTGCACCACGCAGTTTGGAAGAATTTGATCGACTGTAAGTTATTAAAGTTTGTAGTTAAAAGGAAAGTTAAACAATAGACGACCAATTGACCAGTAGGTAGTGAGTGCCCCTGCGAGTATCGATTTCCGGACTTCCGAGGGAATTTACTAGAATTGAGTGTGGGCCATTGAGTTTGGTCCAAGTTAGTTAATAAAATCGAGGACAGAATAAAACTTGAGAACGACGGCTTGGAGTGGAGTATCTTATGCATGTAGATTAGACTGGAAAATGGAGACCTAACATTCACACCTAATATTATACTTAATTAACATAATACATAATTAATTAATATAATACTTAATATTTGTTTTAGTAATAATATTTTTTTGTTATATCAGTGTTAGTAAGTATAATTCGTTGTTTTTATTGTTTAATTCAATGGCACAAGCGTGTGATTGCGCGGACTAGGAGACACGCGTCACCGCCATTTTGAAGAGGCACGCAGCTGAGGTAATTCGGTACCAAAAAAATTCTTTGTTGTCTTGACAAGAAATTGTGCTGGACAAAATAACCGCAATGAAAATAATTCCAAGGCATACCCACATGGAATAAAGTATTTTAGCGTTTGTTTTTCTTTAGAAGAAAGGGAATATGGTGATTAATTAAAGCGAATAAGAATTGAAAGAAGAAGAAATATGAAAACTAATAAATATGACACTTTCTTCATAAATATGATACTGACAATATTTTATTTATACGCTCTGTTTATTATTAGTATTATTAAACTAGAAAAAAAATACAGCAAAAAGAATAACGTTTTGTTTATTTCTCCTTTTTGTTATGGCAAATAAACATCTTAGGTTTATGCCCGATATAGGAATTCCTCTATCTATTCTCATTTACTATCTAATTATTTTAAAAACGCTGTATTTGATGCAAATTCCTATAGTCGTTAATATAATTATAGAGATATATGTGGTTATGATAACGTATATATGCGTAATAATACCTTTCAACGCACCTTCTCTTTAGCTAAGAGGGAATGCCTCAAGGAATCAAGCCTGCCTTATGTACAATGAAATAAAAAAAACGTCAAGCCATACGTTAGTAATCAAATATTTCACCAATATAAAATAATTCTCCTTTTTTGTTTCAGATACAAAAGTCTCAGCTTTAAAGTAAGTGAACTTATACGTTTCTATTTAAAAAACTTTATTTTATTAATTGTTCATGCATGACACAAAAATACAATTTTGTTTACTTTGACCGGGGGGATGGGGGGGGGGGGGATTTCTCACTATACCTAGTAGGGTTGTTCTCACTATAGTACACTCACTTTCTTAGTCTCACAGTCCTAGTCTCATTTCAAGGCAAAATACTTGCTATTACGAGCTAACCGTTATTGTATGCTGTATGAAGTCTATATGCAATGCAATGCATGCTGTATGAAGTCTATATGCAATGCAATGCATGCTGTATGAAGTCTATATGCAATGCAATGCATGCTGTATGAAGTCTATATGCAATGCAATGCATGCTGTATGAAGTCTATATGCAATGCAATGCATGCTGTATGAAGTCTAAATGCAATGCAATGCATGCTGTATGAAGTCTATATGCAATGCAATGCATGCTGTATGAAGTCTAAATGCAATGCAATGCATGCTGTATGAAGTCTATATGCAATGCAATGCATGCTGTATGAAGTCTAAATGCAATGCAATGCATGCT
This sequence comes from Sesia bembeciformis, assembly GCA_943735995.1. Lineage (NCBI taxonomy): Eukaryota > Metazoa > Arthropoda > Insecta > Lepidoptera > Sesiidae > Sesia > Sesia bembeciformis. The sequence continues at coordinate 5,324,054 of OX031026.1, read as the reverse complement.
GTATGAAGTCTATATGCAATGCAATGCATGCTGTATGAAGTCTAAATGCAATGCAATGCATGCTGTATGAAGTCTATATGCAATGCAATGCATGCTGTATGAAGTCTATATGCAATGCAATGCATGCTGTATGAAGTCTATATGCAATGCAATGCATGCTGTATGAAGTCTATATGCAATGCAATGCATGCTGTATGAAGTCTATATGCAATGCAATGCATGCTGTATGAAGTCTAAATGCAATGCAATGCATGCTGTATTGAGTCTATATGCAATGCAATGCATGCTGTATGAAGTCTATATGCAATGCAATGCATGCTGTATGAAGACTAAATGCAATGCAAAGCATGCTGTATGAAGTCTATATGCAATGCAATGCATGCTGTATGAAGTCTATATGCAATGCAATGCATGCTGTATGAAGTCTATATGCAATGCAATGCATGCTGTATGAAGTCTAAATGCAATGCAATGCATGCTGTATGAAGTCTATATGCAATTCAATGCATGCTGTATGAAGTCTAAATGCAATGCAATGCATGCTGTATGAAGTCTAAATGCAATGCAATGCATGCTGTATGAAGTCTATATGCAATGCAATGCATGCTGTATGAAGTCTATATGCAATGCAATGCATGCTGTATGAAGTCTATATGCAATGCAATGCATGCTGTATGAAGTCTAAATGCAATGCAATGCATGCTGTATGAAGTCTATATGCAATGCAATGCATGCTGTATGAAGTCTAAATGCAATGCAATGCATGCTGTATGAAGTCTATATGCAATGCAATGCATGCTGTATGAAGTCTAAATGCAATGCAATGCATGCTGTATGAAGTCTATATGCAATGCAATGCATGCTGTATGAAGTCTAAATGCAATGCAATGCATGCTGTATGAAGTCTATATGCAATGCAATGCATGCTGTATGAAGTCTAAATGCAAATATATGGATTCAAATAGTGTTTTCCCTAAATGTTGTTATATTATATTTATGTCCGTATTTCATTGCGTTGATCATTGCGCACACTCCATTGCGTATTCTCTGGGTCCTATTCGTCTATTCTTGATGAAAATTCATGACAAAGACGTACACAACAAACTAGCCAAGAACCAAATAAGCCTTTGTCATTAAACAATAGTTTATCCAATCGAAAAACTTCAAACGTATAATCACATCTTATCGAAATCAGACTTCTAGATTTTTCTTAGCAAAGTGATAGAAATGTTATTACGTTTATGTTACCGTAATCGTAAATACGAAATAACAACAGCCTTTATCAATGAAATTGAACGTAGCGAGCAGATCTGATAATTTTAATTGAAACCGCGGGAAATACTGATTATATAAACCTTAAGGTTAAGGAAACTAATATTGATTCATTTATATTATAAATAACACATACAATTTCGATTAATTTTTTACTGTTTGATCAAAAATCAGTGATTGACACATGGACTACTTTAAAGAAACCTCATTTTCCAATCATCATGTCTTTTGAGGCCATCTTCTAAAATGTCTATTGATGCAACGAGTGCATCCATTCAACTACCAAATACTATAAAAATCAATCAATAATATTTCATATAAAAATGTATTCAATAATGCTTGATTTCAGCCGATATCATTAGGAGACGTCAGGAGCCTGAAGCCGGAGCCTGGTGGTCACGTATACGGCGAATCCGAGTATACCTTCCACAAATCATCTAATATAAACGGACGGACAAACGAGCAAAGCGGCGGGCACAAGGTCATCAATGATGACGGCAGGGTCACGGAGTACGACTTCAAACCTTAGATCTTAGTTAACTTGAAAAACGGTTTGAGAATATCCATTCTAGATGTTCAAAGGGTACACTTGAGTGTACCCGAAATTTGTTTTATTTGACAAGTACAAAAAATAGTAATTTCCGAAATTCAAAAGAAAATTAGATGTTACAAATAAACTCTAGAATATTTGGGATAGAGACATGGTGGGAAGTTATTGCTATATCTTACTCATGTATGGTTTTAATGCCACTAAAGAAGAATAACGTCATTGTTCTGTGTTGCGGGTATTTCATAAATTGTGATTTCTAACTTTTTATTGGTTTCGATTTAATAGATTGTTTTCTAGCATTTTAAATTATTTATTTAAATATTTTTGTACGTAATTTTTAACAGTTAAGTATCCTATAAATAATGAAAAGAGCTATTCATCCAGATTTTACTTTTAGGTGGGTACTGTACTTCTAAAAATACCCTGATGCCCTGAATGCCCTGAAAATAATAAACTTTTATTCTACAATTTCATTAAAATTAAAATTTTGATGTATCTATCCACTGTCATAATTATTTATTTGTATAAACTTAAAACCACTCTTATTTCTTTGGGGAGAACCTAATTGTTTTACTTGCACATATAAGTAGACCATGATTTATTTGTGATTTCCATTAAGTGCCATTAGATATTTACGTGTTACAAATATAACTATTTTCTTCTGTTTGTGCTACTAATGTTACTTAACATAGTGGATATTCTCAAATTTATGTGTACCTAATTGATAGACATATCACTTGTTGACCATCAAATGACACAAAATATAAATTAATAAAATATATTAAACTTAGTATAACTAACATCCTGTGATCGCTGTTGTTACGCTCATTAATAAAGCTTTAACTGAATGTTGTATTTTTATTATTAACTAGCGGCTGGCCCTCGCTTCGCTTCGATTTATAAGTTTTTTTATTTTTACAATTTTTTTTTACTTTCAAAATAAAATACATTCTATATTAGACGCAGATAATGTAGATTCCTATTTGTGAAAGAATTTTTGAAAACGGTTCAGTAGTTCCAGAGATTACCCCCCAACATAGAAACACACAATTTTACCTCTTTATTATATTAGTATAGATTACTATGCTATCCAAGTTAATAATCTAACATGTATAAATATGTAATTGTTAAGTATAATTGTTAGGTATAAACCTAACATAGAGCTCGATAACTACGTTGGGATTCCCTGTATTGTGGATCCAGAGATACACACGAAGTAAAACAAACGCACTCAAATTTAAATAAATTTATATACCTACATATATTATGTTCTTAAATATTCTTAATACGTGTTCTTATAACATGTATGTTTGACCACTAATCGAATTGGGATGTGGAATTGGGATGATGAATCCCAATTCCACATCCTACAAATAAAGGCAGGTACATTTATTTGTAGGTAAAATATTAATCCCGTTTGTCGATTAAGTTATAAATTAATACCTCTCATCGCACCTCCCAATGTATCTTGCTGTAACTCAAAGGTAAGCTGATATAGAATGCCTTGAGACATTAGGCTCGAAAGCTTAATGTCTACAAAAGCGTTACGGCACTAAGCATTTTGTTGAATGAAACTATGGAAATAAAGAATTTGCTATTTAGTCTATGGATTCGGAAACGTCTATTGAAATATGCGTTATCAGAATTTGAAAAATTATATTATTAAAAGATATAATTAATATCTTTTATTATATCATCTTACATCTTACAGGACTATTGGCATAAGCTATACTGTCTACTGATATATATGTATTTAGTTAATTTATTAAATTATTACTTTAATCAACTAAATTTGAGTAAAAACAATATATTTAACGGCTCCTACAGTAATTTAATAGCAATAAATGTTATGTAGACATTTGCAGCTTATTTATTTTTATTTTGTAATATTTACAGTTAAATTTTCAGTTAACGCTGGCAAACAGGTAATCAAGTTTATGAAATGATTTTAATTCAATATTAATACCTTTCTATTGTTATCGAAATAACACAAAACTAGAAATTCAGTGTAACAATATTAATAGAGTAAGAGCCAAGAGCCCCCAGACCTACCTACGTCATTTTAATAAAGCTAAAAATTTTAGTATAAATAGTATAATATGTAGTTAAGAAAGTATGGATATTTGCTAACTTGAAAGCGGGGGGGGGGGCTTTCACAGGTAGCAGGTCCTAAACGTACATAAAAAACTTACTCGCCTACGTTAAAGTATGATAGCTGGTTTTTATATATATTTTATAGAATATTGTTAAAAACTAATATTCATTATTGCCAGACACTTACCGTGGGCCCTAGCTTCCGCCAGACGCTTTAAAGCTCGTAAAAAATTAGTTAACCTACGTCATAGTAGCAAGCCTAAATTTTATATATGTTATTTGGGGTAGGTACTATTTTAAAACTTTTTGTAAGCAGCCAGACCAATCCGATGGGCTAAACATCCCCCAGACACGTTAAACGTTCCGCTGTGGGTATGAGCGCGAGGGCATTACTCACGCGCTTGAGTCGGAATGAGAGCATTAGATGGCTTTATAAGACAGCTTCATGAAATGTAGGTTGTTTATGGTTTTAATGGCTTTTTTTATAATTATTCAATAATATTTTAATGTCTAATTATATAATTTAATTATATAAAAAACTTATTATATACTTTATTCTCCATCCTTCCCAATCTCGATCAGCTTTCCCATCTTTCCCATCTTGTTCGTCTGCCGCCTACTTTCCATAAAAAAAACCTGTTCTAAACCTTCAAAGGTGAGCATTAACTGATGCAATAACGCTTGTAATTTCTTGCTTATGTTGGCGCAAATGTCTATAGAAAACAATAACCGCTCACAGATTTGAATCAGGCGGACTGTCTATCGGCTGCGACTATTTATCTAATATTTTATAAAAAAATCAAGTATGATCAAACACACATTTTCCTGCTCACTAATATTAGCTTGGCTCATTAAATGGATGCCTACATGTCCAGTCCCGGATACGAGTTGTGCTGCTCACTGACATCGGGAACGTGATGCACGAATACATTAATAACCTATTGCTCTTCTTTTTCGATGATAGATAGCCATCTTAATCCGGACACCAGGATACATCTGTGTGGGCATGACGTCGTTAGCTATTGTGAAATACTATGGGAATTCATTTGAGAAAAACCAAACAGATTAAATGAGTTACAAAAACATAACTTTTATTTTTATTTTCTCTCTAAAGATTTGTTTAGCATCGATATTTGAGTATGAGTAACCATAGAGTTAACGGAATAGTACCCCAGAGATGGCAAATGTAAGAGAAGAATGCCGAACATAGGAAGGTCGATATGAAGGCCATGGTGGGAGCCATATGGAGAAGAAAGGCTCAAGACAGAAAATTGTAGAGGACTCAAGTAGAGGTCTTTGTCGTGAGAAGCAACCTGACCAGTACGCCCAAGCTGACTGTTTTGAAAAGTTTATACCTGAGTTTAAGTTTATTGAAAAAATTGACAGAAAGATATTTTGGAATTACTGAACGAATTTGACTCATCTTCGAACTTACCGAGATATAAACCTGAACTGTCTTTCTGTCAAATTTCATTTCAATACATTTAGAAATGCCAAATAAATTTGTCCCTCTGCAACCTCGAAACTGATTGGTGTTTCGCATTCAGCTTTAATCGATCATACCATACCACCAGCCTATGCCTCTCCACTGCTGAATATAGGCCTCTCTCAAGGCTCGCCACCATGCAAAATCCTCGACTCTTCTCATCCAACCACCACGGGAGAATTTCTTTAACATGTCGTTCATATCGTCGTTGAGTGGTGTGTCGCTTTTTGACACGAATCGGTATATAAGCGCTCGTAATCATTATCTACTGGAGGAGCTTCGATCTCGTACTAACCTGCAACATAATGTACCAGCGTCACGTGCTGTACGTTATATCAATAAATAAAATGTTAAGTCGTCGATCCACCTGGCCGTAGGGCGTCCAACATTACGCTACTTTAGTCGACATATAGGCAATATTTCCGAAATGCGAATCTCATATGATCTCCGTAATCTTCGAAATCTCCATTATAGTGTTGGCGTTGAGTAGAGGCGACGAAGGACGTCGAATACATTAGATATTGTAAGTCGTAACAATAACGCCGTGTAAAAATCATGCAATAATTCTTATCCACCTCTGCGACATTAATTTTAACTATACCCATTATTTATAGCGATATATAGCGGCGATTTAATGGTGTACCGACATAAAAATAAACCGGCACCAGAAAGGTGCTAGTTTATGTTATTATACGCATGACATGTAAAGAGTTTATTATCCACAATCACTTAAGTACTACATTCACATCCATTATAGGCACGTTCCTAAATTTCATTTGTAACAAACGTGAAACGAAACCTAAGGCTACGCGTTACACGTTCCTAAATGAAATCGTAAGCAAGAAAAAACAACTTCTTAACGAACGACCTCAGTTGACATAACAATATTATCAGTGCAATGATATAAAAAGTAAGTTAAACCTTACGGCATTAAAATCCTGCGCAACGGCAAAAACCGAATCAAAATCTGCCGAAATATATCCTGAGATTAATGAGAACACATAGAGAGACAAACAGTAAAAAATTAAAAAGTGTTGAAAAGAAGCCATTTACACTATATTTTAAAACCTATAATCTCCGTGTTCCACTAATATCGGTAAATTATATGTTAGGTTTAATTTCTCTTAATTGCATCTTAAATCATCGGAATAGGTTACTAACCTATGTGCACTGGCATAGTAATGTAATTAAACTCCTATTAATATTTCATCCGACAAGTACCTACACAAATAAAATATCCCAAAAATATTGATTTATTTATTTAAACATAACATAATATGTGACACTATCTAATCAAAAGGATAAAATGAGGGATAAGAATTGTCGGTTAAAAGGGGTTTGGTTAAAAGGAGCATAACCTTTGACTTTCTATTGTTCTTTTTTGTACTGTTGTACACAGGTGGGCGAGACGGGCTTGAGTTTCAAAATAAGTTTTAGATGGGAACCTAGCGAATTGTATTTTTAAAAATACATAGTGATTAATTAATGGATAGGTTACATAATCGGAATGAAATTAGCTGCAGACGGTTAATGAACAATCTTCATGCCTAATCTATTAGAATTGCAAGAATCACAAAAGCTGTTTCAATTCATTGTGAGTACACTTCTCAACACTACATGCTAATTCCATTATAGCAATTTTTGCTTCAATGGGGCTCCATAAACAAAAGAAGAGAATAAAACGTGAAAGATCATATTACTTGAACGCTTTCTTATATCCTACCAATATTAAACAAAGATGGGGAAGTTCGCTGAATTAATATAAAATTCGCTTTGCCGATTGAAATTATAACAACAAATCATGCGAGATTCAAATAAATCTCGTACAAATGTTTATCATAGAAATATTACGTCAAAGATGTTATTTATGACTTGTATCATTGTATTTATTGATTTGATCTCTAAAAATTTATTGATTCCGTTTTTTCTTAGAGAGGGAAAGGGGAAATTTTTTTTTATACCTACCACTCTGCGCCCTCCTGTGTCCCCCGGGTGATTCATCCGTCGGCGACAATGCAGTTGCAATGGTTCGAAAGAAGTTGTATGGCGTCGGTTTCAAGTGACCACACGACTTTACAAGCTGGTTGCCATATTTTTAAATGATTTCCATATCGCCGTGTGACTAAAACCCCACTATGGTCGAACGCCTTTGTGTAAATATATTGATATTTGAAGGTTTCATATTCTAACACGTTTTTCGCGCTCCCTACTGTCCTGTGCGTAAATAAAGGAAACTAATTCTATTTTATGCAGTGGGACGTTGTAACAAAATTAAGCATAAGACCTAAAAAACACACACAGTTTTAGTTAGGGTTGTCAGATGGAGGGAGACCACCGGGATTGTCCCGGCTCCCGGAAATTCCAAAAATGTCCCGGAAATTCAAATATGCACAAAATTTGATTTAACAAATGAGTCTTTGCACGACTGAGTTTTGTTATCCTCAATTCCAGAAAATCTCCAAATCCTTGCTGAAATTTAACTTGACCGGATTTTAAAAGTTGACAAAACAAACGACAAAATAGGGGCTGAATTTTGGAAAAAAGAAGATTGTCCAAACCTTGGACAGGTGGTTTCGTCCATTCTACCCATACCAGTCAGCAAAATACTTTCTGTAAAAGAATTTTTGTATCATATTTCACCTAAGAACGAATGAATGAAACCATGGAGCTGGTAAAGGCGAAACTGCAGGCGAGAGTAAATTTTAGTTTGTATTGATCCGAATTCATAAAAATGCTAGATGGACCAGATGGTCAAAAATTATTAGCAGCTGCCAGAAGTAATGATAAATATAAGTAGGTTTTTTCTTTATGGAAAAAAGGTGGCAGACGAGCGTACTGTCCACCTAATAGTAAGTGGATACTGTCATCCATGGACATCCGCAATACATGCCACCATCAGTCCAGAATGACAAATGTTGGCATGCCCCCGAATGCGCCACCTACCTTTGGAGATATAGGAACGGATTTGGAGAACGGGTATGGAAAAGGGGGAGGGATAGAATAGGATCGAACAGAAACACGTATGCACACTGGGAAAATAGGATAAAATGGGAAATGCACTATATTTTAAGATATTCTTCTATGAGAGAGGGATAACGTGGTCAGTCGAGTGCACCCAGAGGCTGTGGGAATGCACTATCTCCCTCTAAAATAAATAAAAGTAAGATAAGTTAAATATAAATATGTTTGTATCATATATTAATTGGTTTTATTTCTTTGTCCCGGAATTCACGCCAGCAAATCTGGCAACCATAATTGTAGTTTACCTTTAAACTACAAATAGGCAAATCCAACGCTAACGATTGTATAGATGCAATCAATTGCGGTATCGTAACCTTGATCTCGGATGCACTTTAATCGCATAATGCGTAGGTACTCATTCGTTTACTCTTATACGGATTATTGTAATGTAAGTACTCATTTGCATTTGTATCTCGCTTAGCGTCCAGTCACCGTCTTTGCTTTACTGCGTAGCTCTGTGAAGTCAAGGAACTTTAAATGACCATGTTATTGTATGTCGATATGACCATCGTCGTACAGAATGCAGATGGTCGCTAAATTCTTTATAGTACGTGCACTTAATTTTATGCTAAACATAATTTCGATGTTCCTTCGACTTCATATACCTACTCTTCTCCTGTTTATTTTTTCGGATATATTTTGAGAGGTTTTGAAATTGATATTAAATATGTCCATACCATACCATCAGTCTATCTTTACTGTTGGACATTTTTAAAGCCAGCATCGCACACGACCTTCTGCGATTCTCATCCACCCAATACTGGCTACAGTGTAATCTTAGGTCAATCAACATCTGTTTATGATATCTGTCCTTAATCACTAAATTACGAAATGACATGAAATGAGATGTCATCTTAAGAAGAAGTATATTCAAGTTAAGAAAAAAGTGACGCCATCGACTCAATGTCTATCACGCGCCGTCTGTCGCGCGGTGGACAAACAAGCTCCATGCCGGAACTTTCTTTCACCCAGCGTGAAGTCCGCGAGCTATAGCATCTCTTGATATCCGAAAGTCGAATGGGCCAGATGGTATTCCTGCAGTTGTGTTCAAATTGTGCGCTCCCGAGTTATCTCCGGTGCTTACGCGACTTTTTAGGCTCTCATACTCTACAAAAACCTTCTCGTCAGCATGGAAGGTAGCTCATGTTCACCCTTTGCCTAAAAAGAGTGACCGCACCGCCCCGGCCAACTACAGGCCAATAGCGATCACCTCCCTCCCCCCCAAAGCATTGGATCGTGTCATAAATACACAGCTCCTTGGGTACCTAGAGAATCACCAGCTGATTAGCGACCGTCAATATGAATTTCGCCATAATCGCTCGGCTGGTGATCTTTTAGCATATTTAACACACCGCTGGGCTTGAGAGTTGAGTAGTATTGAGAGTAGATGCGAGGCTCTAGCTGTGGGCCTAGACATTGTGAAAGCTTTTGACCGGGTATGGCACAAATCGCTGCTTTCCAAGCTCCATCCTTCGGGACACCAGAGGGATTATGCGAATGGGTTGCCAGTTTCTTGACTGGACAGAGCATCAGAGTCGTTATCGATGGTAGCTGCTCCGACACCATGTCGACACCGACACGACACGATCCGCAGGCTGTGGAACGAACTGCCTTAAGAGGTCTTTCCGTTACGCTATGATATGGGATTCTTCAAGAAAGCAGTGAATAGGATTTTGCAAGGTCGACGGCGTACCCGCATACACCCTGGTGTTGTAGGTGTCCATGGGCGGCGCTAACACTTACTATCACGTGGGACCGCTTGCACGTCCGCCTACTTCACTATATAAAAGAAATGTAGCTTATGACAGCCTTAATTTATCAATCAAAAATGCACCTTCGGGTAATGATATACTTAATTATTATTAAAGAAATACCGCCTTGTGTAATTAATTGGTCGATTCGAATCGTGAAGATCGCTAGTGAAATTATGTGATCGAAGCAGTACTTATTTCGAAATTGCAGACATATTCGCAAATATTTGTACAATATTATGTAGACTCATTGAAGAAAACCGACTCAGCCCCCATTAGGAAAAATGCAAATTTTGATGCCATTCGATCAAAATACAAACAAATTGGTATTTTTTTTACTATAAAATCAAGTTGGAACCTTGGAGATTTACCGTGAAATATGCCAACTTTGCATCCAAGGGTATCTTTGCCCGAAGAACAATTTACAAGCAAATCCGTTAGTGTACAAAAATATCCCAATATTATGGCAACATTGATTAATTTGACGGAAAATAGACTATATATGTGACATCACTGAGCATAGCGTTTGTGGCCAAGTTCACTCAGTTACTGGTTGAAGCTGCTCGAGTGCGGTGCGTGTTTTTGCGGGCAAATTTTTATGTCAAATTGAAAGTGAATTGTGCTTCATGGCGAATACACAGGTTAGTTTATTTTATTCGTGTTGTAAAAAACTAATTCTAGAGTATATTAATGATAGTTTCATTGCTGAGAGTTTCGTAAAACAAAAGTTATGATGATGGGCAAAGTTACCTAGTAATGTTCCGACCTATGAATGTCAACATTGCCCGCAATCAAAAAAGGCTTAGGGTTGACACATTACTATATTATCAAAAAGATATTTTAATTTATATTTGCGGTTTAGGGGTGGCTTAGGGGTGTGTTTAGAATGTGTTGGAAGTGTGTTATGGATGTGTTGGGGGTGTGTTAAGGGTGTGTTATGGATGTGTTGGGGGTGTGTTAAGGGTGTGTTATGGATGTGTTGGGGGTGTGTTAAGGGTGTGTTTTATGTTGTGTTTTGGATTAAAAATTGTTTCATTCAATTTATTGTCATTTTGTATTTCAGAAAAACAAACATAAATCCCGAATTCGACAGAGAAAATCAAGACGTCAATTAGGGTCCAGAATGTACAAAAATTACTCCGATGAAATGTTGGAAATTGCGTGCGAAGCAGTTAAATCACACCAAATTTCTTCACGAGATGCTGAACGACAGTTTGGTATCCCGAGGCGCACGATAGTAAATAAAATAAAAAACAAACATATAAAGTCCGTTGGGCATCCTACCATTTTAACAGATGTAGAAGAGAAAAAAGTTATAGGAGTCTTGCAAGCTGCAAGCGATTTTGGCTCCCCACTTACTAAAGTGGATCTGAAGCTTGTGGTTCATGAATATTTAAAAAAAAATCTCAAGATCATAAATTTAAGAATCGAATTCCCGGTGATGCATGGGTCCAAGGCTTTTTGGCTAGGCATTCTGATGAATTGACTGTAAGAACTACTCAAAATATATCGAAGGCGAGAGCTGAAAAAGGACCTGGATGAGACCAACCTGTCGGACGATCCAGGTTCTTCCAAGAGCATTTTTCGAAGGGGAGTAAAGTATCCGGAAAGAGTTGCCAATTCTACCAAAGGAAACATATCTCTCATGTTTACAGCAACCGCGAACGGTAAGTGTTTGCCCTTATATGTTGTCTACAAAGCAACAAACTTGTATTCAGAATGGATTAGTGGAGGACCACCAGAAACCAGATACAATTGCACTAAATCAGGGTGGTTCGATAGCGCCATGTTTAAGGATTACTTTGAATCAATAATTCTTCCCTGGGCTCAAAAGACTCCAGGGACTAAAGTTGTAATTTGTGATAACTTATCTAGTCATTTGAGCGTCAAAGTAGTAGAGTTATGCGAGCAAAATAACATCAACTTTGTTTTTATCCCTCCGAGATCAACACATCTCACTCAGCCTCTCGACGTGTCATTTTTTGCACCTTTGAAAAAAGCCTGGCGTAAAATTTTGTACCAGTACAAGCTCAGAAACCCAAACCAAACAGCACTGAACAAAAAGCATTTTCCAAAATTGCTTGGTGAATTAATTGAAGCAATTCGGCTGAAGGAGGCAAAAAACATCAAAAGTGGTTTTAGAGCAACGGGAGAGTATTTCCAATGAATCCGCAAGAAGTTTTGAAAAAGATCCCAGAAATGCAAGAAGAAATACTATCGTATGGAATTGATCAAACACTGATAAATTATTTAAAAGAAACTAGAGCGCCAAAACCGATGCAAGTGATAATAAATAAAAAAGTTAATTGCGATCCGGGCAAATCGGTGACGGTTTCAGATTTTAATATTGATTCTTGCAAAGATGCACTTGAGGGTAACACGAAAAAGAAAGTAAAAAAGAATTTGTCTAGTGGCAAAAGGGCAGAAAACAAATGACAACGCTCTATTTTTAGATGCACAAACTGGTCTTTTTGCTAAAACTGATCTGACTTCAAATAATGATACAACTGAGGATCAAGACTACTATTTGGAAGAGACTTTTAATATCTTTAGAGATAATTTTACTTCTGAGAGTCTCAGCAAATGTTGCATCAATATAATTAACTTCTATTTAGGCCAATCATTGCATAATGCAACAACATCATCGACGTCTGCTGATGATTTTTCACTCTTGAAAGCTGTCGCAAGTACATCTACGTCCATGACACGAAAAGATAATCAAAGATCCGTGAAAAATGGTCCTGCCAAAATAAATATACTGTCCAATGTGATCATTAAAGCAGGAATAAAAAATTCAGATGTTCGTATTTTGAATGATGTTTCTAGAAAAATTGAGGAAAATATGCCGTTCGCCGTTATATATAAAAGTGATTTACCAAAATGCCTGCAAGGGAAGGAAACTGAAGTTTTGAAAAAAGTAAAGAAGGAATATTCCAGAAAAGGGAAGAAAATTAATAGAAAAGATAGAAATGATTCAAAGGAGAAAATGTCAGCTAGAGGGCATACTTCAGTGAAGAGAAGGAAGAAACGATCTGAAAGTGAGTCGAGATCGACTTCTGCGGATATTGAAATAGTCACAGCTGACACAGATTCAGATTACGAAACAGTGAATGACTATTACATAGGTGAATGCTTACGAGAACAAGAAGATAAAGAAAATTTTGAACCAATAGATATCTCATTTGGACTAAGTGAAATTGAATATTTCACTGAAAATCGTGAAGAAATAAAAGAAGATGACTGGATTATAGCTCAGTTCGCTACAAAAAAGAGCTTAAAACATTTTGTGGGTAATGTTTTGTCAATCGATGATAAAAATCCTACAGTTAAATTTGTACGGAAAGTTAAGGACTCTAAATGTGTAAAAGGAACCACATTCACATACCCAACAGTTGATAACATTTGCATCATGCATATCTTAGGAGATGTTATTACAGTATTGGGCAAGCCAAAGATTACTCGACGAGGTCAAATCGTATTTAATGTCGATTTCAGTAATTTCAACATACAATAAATAACTACCTAATACTTAACGCGAAGCTATTTTTGGTTTTATTTGGACTAAAAAAAACAGTAATAAGACCGTATTCTTCAATGAAAAATAAGAAAGGATTTTATTTGTATTTAAAACAAAATAATTAAATGTTTAGAATAGTGTTAAGCAATTGTAGTAAAGAAAAACGTCTACTTTGTAACAATAACACTGTTGATTTCTATAAAGTAGAGTAGGTATGGAAGTCTTCATACGATTCTATAAAAATATATTTGTTACTGCGATGTGGATTAAATCTACCTCGAAAACATTGATATCTGATGATTAACTTTACTCGGCTTAACGCTGTGACTTGATTTTTCTATAAAGCCCTAAATGTTGTTTAGTCATTAGCGGTTGTGAATTACTAACTAATACCTAATAGACACGACTAAAATTATAGGTGACATATTACCTAGCTAGGTACCTATATTATTTATTTCATTTTTCTTTTCTTTTTTTCTGTCATGTTCAGTCAGGTCAGACCTTAATTTGATATAATTTGAACCTTAAAAATTAAAATATGATTTCAAAAAATGTCTAAGCGAAAATACCTACTGAAATTACCGTACCAGTCACTCTTTAATAAATTTTTAGTTTTCATATTTCTAGTCCTTCACTGATTAAATGAAAACAAAATTGATTTAAAAAGTTTTTCATTACTGTCTGTGCATTATGTATAAGTTTTTCTTTAATTTACCTCATTACGAACGTTGATTGATCTCAATTTTGATAGTGGTATAAGATAGAAATTCATATTTTTCAAAAAAAAATAAACGTTATACTTTAAATACCGTGTTTTATTTCACATTATTATTTTCTACACTTTCTACAAAAATGTTCAAAAATTATTATGTTAATCATTTTGCTCAAATGTGACAACCCTTCCACTTTGAAACCGCTACATGCGGCTTGTATGGAAAAGAGAAAAAATGTCAGGGTAACATTGCCGATTCATTTTGATACGAAAGTTTCGATGGTATCGGTTAGATTTCTAAAGTGAACGCCATTATTACCCAAATACTTTTACTGGTTCCTATGTCATCTGTATAAACGCTATATTTGCGTCAAAAATCGACGTGGACAATGTTGGCTAAAAGTTCAGATAACTTTGCCCGCCAATAGAATCAATCAAATGTTCCATTAAATGTTGACTTATTATAAATTTTGCTGAACCAATGCATGCACATGATCTTAGTGTTGCAGCAGATAAAAAAATGCACTTAAGCGTCCATAGAAAAAACTTCAAAAAAAGTACTTTTTTTCAAAAAAGCGGGCAAAGTTGGCATATTTCACGGTAAATAATAAAAAATAACTGTTGTGAATTATCTTTGCTTATACATACTTTCATTATAAAATGTTACTTCTGTTTTCATTAAAAAGTGACTAATGCCTTTTCTTCTTAATAGGGCAAATTTGAAAGAACAATGATCTGTTTACTCTTTCCTAATATTAAAATATAGAAATCGAGACGTAAAGACATTCTACAGTGCACAAAATGTCAGTACACTGCAAGAATATTTGCAACTTATAAGACAAGTAGTTTGAATGGTTCATGAATGGAAATTAGTATACAAGTAAAACTGGTGTTTGCTGACTCGGAGACGTCGCCCCCGGATGTTGACATGCAAACGAATCTCAATCTTTATAAGGTCTGTACTACAAACATCCTACTTCCTTCAAACTGGAACTCCAGGATCAGAAATAAGCTATGTTTGTTTTAAAAACTCGTGAATATATGACGTGGGGCCTTTTTTCTCTTATATGGCAATAACGCAAAACATTGTATCGGTGTCGTTTTCTTCGTTATTAACAATTTCAAAGTCAAAACAATTCACAATGCACTTGACAATGTCCCGTCCCGTCGAAGTAAGTTAAGAGTCTCTTATTACAGTGATAGTAAGTACACTCGGAGCAAAGAAGTAAGGCTCCCCGGAAGCAAATAAGAAACGGCGGCTTATGCTTTTATTTGATTATCACAAACCAGAACTATTTCATAGTCAAATACTATAGTCACTATTTTACCAGAAAACTCACAATACACAATTTTTATAATAATCAAACAAAAACTCGACTTCACTTTTCGAGTTCCCCTCTAAAATTCGACGACAGATCTTGTCGATTTATTCAAAAGTAAACGACTGTTTGTTGTATGATAGCAAAAGTACGCAAAAACCTGACTTCTGTATGCAAACTCTTTTAATTCCGAAACATAACTTTTGCAGTAGATATTGTTTCTTTGAAAATCGGTTGTTTGTTTGAGCTCAAGAATATCATTTTGAGGGGCAAACAAAATTGGACTCTATAAGAGCAATAGATATTATATATAATTGAAAGTAAAGTTGAACGTAGTCGATTTACATTGTTCGACGGTACCGCTGTTCCATGTCCTTATAACCCATATATAATGTTAATGACCCTATACATCCTGCTAATACAGGTATGACCTGTGCTGATGCACAGTAGCGGCATAATGCAACTAAATCTGCTTTTTTAAAAGGGATGTGTCAGTTGAATCCTCGAAACTGAATAGATATATTTCGTTCTATAGACCATAAGTTAATTGACTTGAAAACTTTACGTAGGTACGTTTTTCTAATAAATTTTTAGAACGATTGCTGTGCATTCGACACAGAACGCACACAAAAATATCGCTGCAGAAAAAGCTCTACTGTGAAAAACTAACATAAATTAAATAGCGTGTTGGTCGAATGCATTGTTGCTACAATTTAAATATTGCTGAAATGTTTGCTAATTTTTTTCCACGTAACTGCTAAATACGTAAAAGCACGTAAAAGCACTTGTTCTTGTAAAAGCACAAACATTGAATCTTTTACAAGAAAATATGTAACATTTCTTGTCTTTTAACTGAAAATCATGAACAGAATCTATGTTTTCAGTCTTCCAGAATATTTATTTATTATTTATCTTAGTAGGCTTCATCTGTTCTTAGAAATAATTTATATCTATTGCTAGAAAATTTAACTGGTAAAGTTTAGGCCATATATATTTCTTTATATCTCTTTTCTTGCTGGATAATTGATAATTGTTCCCTCGTTGACTGTGCGACCGACCGGCCTAGTGTGAAGGTGTATTTCAAAAGTCACCACTGAAGTCAGCGGCTACTTATGACTAATACTTATGTACTTATGTTTAATACCATGTTGGTGATGCATGTTTGCTGCCCCGACATTCTTCGGACTGTGTATGTACACCTTGCGTACAGAATGAACATTTTCTTGAACTCCAAAAAAAAAGAATTTTCCCTACGAATCTGTCACCGACATTCTGTTTATTATTAATCACGTTTTCACGTAGGAAGAAACTATTATTTTTTGTAGGAAAGAAGAAAGGAATAGTAAGGCTCTTTAACCTATCTACCAAGTACATATTCTTCTTACGGATATATTAGACAGTTGAAAGCCATATTTGCGATTTTGAACATACTAAAATCACACAACGTAGCAAACAAACAAACATGCCTTAAGTAACAAAATCAAGATCGCAAAAAGACCATGAAAAGAAAATCTATTCAAAAAGTATAGCTCGCTACGAATTGCTACAAGAGCCTAGAGATCTCGGTACGAAATCATATTTAGCAAAAACTATACTAATACGGTTGATAAGAACGCGAGAAAATCATTTATATATTTGAGTTTGGTCCGGCAGCGGACATTAGACGTCGGATGCTCGACTCGTCCACTCGCGTCCAATTTACCGCCATTTTTACATAGAGTAATAAGTATCCCGTTCATAACGTAAAACTGCAGTGTAATTAAAAGTTTATGTCATAGCATCAATATGAGAAGTCTTCTGATCTGTGCGTTTCTGGTCCAGTTCGGTTTCAGTCGCGGTAAGCTAAATTTCAATATGTAAACGTTACAGTTCTTATTTGTTTTTTTTTAGTTCTTACATTTTGTTTAGAATAATTTCTAAGTTAATGAATTAGAAAGAGTTAAGAGGTATGGAGAAAAGAAGTAAGAGGTAAGAGGATAGTATTGTTCGTTATATTGATGGAAATTCACAAGATCGATTTTCAACTAAATACAAGGCACACAATTATTAAATTTTGTGTTGTTTATTTCATAATTTTGGCTCTTATTCCTAAATAATATAGATATTTTCCTTATTATTTTCCAAAATATTGAAGATTATAAGTAACAATAATAAAATATTCAAAAAAAGGGACGTATTTTTCATTGCTTTATTTTAAAAATCAAATTGTAGAACATAAGTATTTATCTTGAAAAGAAGAAATTTTAAATTAGGAAATCTTGATCAAAATCATTTCCCCATCAACAGTAAAAATTAGTACAATTTGTTACTTTATGACCTGTAACTTGACTTGTCAATATTAATTTATTTTTTGAAGGCGTTTAAGACGTTGCTATTATAAATCTTTTTTTTAACTTTATTCTTAACTCTTTTTTGTTAATCATGCCTATGTCATATATAGGTATAGCTTAGTCATTAGGCACAGTCAAGCCAGTTTAGAGAGAAAGTGTCACAACCACAAACAGTTAATACTAAACACCCAATAAATAACATAGGCACATATATGTATGCATAAATGATAGGAATAACAATTAAGTTATATGTGTCAATAATTTATATACTACAATAGTAGATAGACCATTGTTTCAATACTATGTTATGAATTGAATCAAAATCAAAAACGGCACATACAACGTCAATGACCGAGTCAAGAATGGAACCTAATACCCACGATTATTAGCACTCTTTTGTATACAAATAATTCTGTCATTGTCCATCAATTGTTCGCATTCTAACGTGCAATCTGTTAGGCTATGGGCTCTCAGTATAAAACATGGGATAGGATAGGCTTTATTTTAAATTAAAAATTACCTCTTCCTTTATGACATTTCATGGCCGGCTCATTGCCTGGAAGAAATCGTCGTTACCGATAAGACCGCTTACTGCTTCACATTTATGTTGTGTTTAATGTAATTAGTTAAAACAGGAATGCAGTAAAGAGTTTTCGTTCATGCAAAAGTTCAACAATCAAAGTGCGATATTCCTAAGTTGTCCCAGTTCGTCAGCCCAATTCGTGCATGTCGACATGCACCATGTTCCGCGTATGAATAACTGACATGACTTTGGCCATCAATATTGATACTCGGCCAATAGAGCGTTCGCACGATTACAATTTTCTTGCGTTCGTAAACTACTTATAACTGATACTGGAAAGTTCATAATCGTTGTTATAACTGAATGAATAGTTGGTGCGGTTTGCGCTATCTAACCGCTTATTAAATATATTGTGAACTGCAAGCAACGTATTTTGTATAGATACATATATATGCGAATTCTCGATTGGCCGATACTGTTTTTATAACGTTAGCCAAAAGAGCGATCACACGATTACAAACTGTTTGCGTTCGTAAACGAATTACTGCAGTTACTTTAAAGTTTATATTCGTTGCTCTGACTTGTTCAGGTTTGTTTCGATAACGTTGTATTTGCGATTAGCCCCATTTGACGATCTGTGGTTAACGTGCTGCAAATGAGTTTGTATTTGTGCCAATACTATTTAGTCTGTGTCCGAACTTTATCGAACCCGCTCATGAACATGAGAAAAAAACTTTTTTTTTTTATATTTTGCTCAATTAACTAAGATATACCTATTAAACCCGAAATCCATTGTTCTTGATGCACCTTAAGACACCCACGGGAAGAGATCGAGTGGTACTATTCTAATGCGTTATACTACCAACTATCAATAGGCTTATACTATCAATAGGCAATCTTTTTGTTTTATCGTATGCAGTAATTAATCAATACATTTTGAAATATTTCACATCTAATGCCATCTACAATGTATTTTTTTGTTTCGTTAAAAACTATATTATAATTACCTATAAATAGGAATAAATATGAAACTACAGTTTTGATTAATAAATAATATAGGTATATTATTTAATAATCAAACGAAATAAAGTCGCGTGCGATTGTCGCATATAAAAAATGTAAGGCTATATGTATAAGCTATAAATAACTGCGCTATGTCATTACGGGGCTGTGCACAGACAAAAAAAATGTGAATATGCATCATACATAGCTATAAATAAAAACTTGTTGGTGCTTCATTTCGGCGTCGCTTTGATATCAATTATTTTGCGTTTAAAAGCCTTAAAATGCCACACTGGCCAGTAGTAGCTAGCCTTTGCAGGTTTTTTTAAAGAAAGGATACGGTAGAAGAGCAGATAGTCCGCCTGGTGGCTAAATGAGTACTGTCGTACTGTCGCAAAGTAAAGTGGTACCGTCGCATTCTCTGCATTCGATATGTTTCATACATAAATAATTATAATTCGTACGCGTGTAATATTGATATGAATTCTAAACTTAATTATCTAATTATATACTTTCTTAAATATCATAGCGGTGGTATTCTAGTAATATTTAGTCCCGACTCACGTTCGTCACATCAGTAAGTTTGAACACTGGCATAGACCATGTGAGTTTCTTTACCATCTATATACGATTTTTTCAATTCCCAATAACAGTGGCGTTGATAGAAAATATTAAGAGAATATTCGCGTACTCAACATAAAAAAATATGCATACGGAATATCTAAAAGCCGCACTGGGTCCGCGTGGTTAATTAATTTATAATCGATTGCAAAAGCAGATTCTTCATTGGGATATTATCGGCTAATATATACTATATATATATATATATTTAATTTAAAATACGATGGGTGCCGTATAGAGATACAAATTTTCAGAAAATTCAAATACGCGCCAGACCTTTGTGACTGTTTTAGTTCATCGTTACTTATTAGGTTCGTCTGCGCATCCGCGTACACGGGCAATTCTGCCTAGATTAAACGCTAACAATGGTACTTGCGCCGACCCTGAATGACTGGGGCCTCCCAAAAGAGCTGATTGAAATATTACTAAATAAAAATCAGAAACACGCTTCAGACATTGTATATATATATAATATTAACAAATATTTTGTGAAGCGAGGTCCATAATTTTTACCTGAACCAAATAATAATCAGGTTTGTAAAGAGGCGGGATATGTCGCCAGTGTAACTAAAGGGGAAACGTGTATTGTCGGTAAATAACTCTTTACAAAATATTAGGCTAATCTATGTAGCTATATTAATAATTGTTTTTTTGTTTGTTTTTCGATGACGTTTTTTTTTTATGGACGAAGGCGGCAGACGAGCATACACTGGTATAGCATATACATCCACTTACCACCTGATGGTAAGTGGATACCGTCGCCCATACGTAAAAAGGCCAGTGTCAATCTGGCGTTTTTACTCATTTGCTGGCGCAATAATATTTACAATAATTTATATGATTTTCTAAAATTTATTTTCTGACTTTTTAAGCATTTTTATTCAAGTGTATTTAATGAAGCCTTATTTGACACGAATTTCAATTATCCGTATTGATAAATTAGGAATTTTAAGTTAGGCTCGTATACGTACTCCGTAGCTACCATCATTTAATGTCAGAAGTAAACTCAAAAACTAAAATTCTTTCACAAGTAGAAAGCTAAATTAGCCCTGGAGGAGATAGGCTATGTTTGACAAGAAAATCGTCCTTCGAACCGGATCATAATATGTTGAGGAATGGACTGTATGTTGCAATAATATACCGAATATGGAGAATGCGGAAATAAAATTGATGATATAGCGCGCATCACTATACAAGCAAACATGAAAGATGACAAAATGAAAATATACTGCTATTTATAACAAAAGGAAAAAGTACAATAATCGATGTTGGCGTTGTCTACAATGCCACATGAGCGAAGTCACACAAATAGTTAATAAAAGTTGCATAAGAACAGACTGTGAAAGATTTTATGAAAAACAACTGAGAACTTAATTTGCTGATCCTAAATAGAAAAATATCTTATATTTTTTTACTAATTATATCGGCAAACGATATATATGAATCAAACTCGGATGAGCCTTGGAAGAGGCCAATATTTTATACATTTAAATTTGTTTATTTATTTATTAAGATTTACCATCAAAACTAACACTAAAAATAACATGTCCACATGATATATTTAGTAACAGAACATAGTGTAATTCCAGCATGCGTAATCAAATCACATAAATAAATCGGCACGAATTATCTAATTAATTTAATTAGGTAAGGCATAATGTATCCAGCAGTGGAGAGACCATGGTATGCGTTGATACATCTGTATCCAAAGTATCAAAAGTTGTTAGTTAAAGGATGTAAATATTTTATACACTGATTAAATTTTTCCAATCCGTCACGCCGAACAGCATGGCCAATTAGATTCTATTATCGCACCAACACTTGCGTGCTGGGTACATACAACGACATCGCTTATGAGGTAGTATTAGGCATTCTGTACTTAGGTCCATTCCTACCAAATCCAGACGTTTTTAAGGAGGGCGAAACCAATGGCTAGAAAGATGAGCAGTAGGTTGTAGGCAGCAGTGCGGTACTGTTCCAACGAATACAAACTCCTGAAGGTCATTAGATGTAGGTGAATGAAATAAAACGATGACGTTTCCTAGATGATACTACAATATTTATACATACTGATAATATGAAATAAACACTCAGCAAATAATCAGCACGGAATCACAAATCAAGGAATCATGATGTAGCTCAAAGAATCAGTAAGCGGAAGTGATAATGAGTAGGCCATATATATATGGGGGAGACGAGTGCACAAAATGAGACCACGGACTGGGAAACGTAGCGTGGGACGCCCTCCGGCCAGGTGAACTGATGGTTGTAAGAATGTCGCCGGTAGTAGTTCCACGAGAAGAACAGAAGACTGTGTGTGGCGGCGATTTTTGGGAAAGGCCTATCCAGCAGTGGAGAGACAGGCTGATAAATAATATGGCACGATATAAGATGAGATGATGCTCTCACTATATAGGTTATTATATGGGATGGGATTGAATGAGATTAAGTTGAATGGAATGGAAGGAATGGGATGTGTGAGGTGGGAAGGGGTTGACGAGACGAGTATGAATTTAAATATGATGAGATGAGGTAAGAGTACAATAATAATAAAAAATAATATAATTGTATAAAAATAAACAACATATATTATAGAACTAAACACAACAATGAAAAATTTGTACAATTGGAGGCCCACGAGCTAATATCATAATATATCCTATAAAGTCCACGGGACGAAGTCGTGGCCACTTTATATTACAACAATATTCATAAACAAAGATCAGTTGTTTTTCAATTGAACGTTCATCAATTTGTCATTCAGTTTGAATTGCCTTCGAAAACATACATAGGAAAATAATTTGAGCGACTATTTATAGCGAAGTAGTATGTCTATTTTCAAGGTCGTAAAATTATCAATTCTACCAAATACCATAGGATACTGGAGTAAACACAAATACTACAATATTGTCATCTAGTTGGGTTTGATTTGATAAGAGTTGATAAAATTTGCATTCACCACGAAGTGAATGATTTCATTAATTAACTATTTTCATTCATTTCAATTCAATACTAATGAAACTAAAATAGAGTATTTTTTTTATACGAATAAGGCGACAGACGAGCATAAGGCCCATCTGATGATAAGTGGGTACCTACTGGCGTCCGTGGACATCCGCAGTGCATGCCAACTTCAGTCCAGAGTGACAAACGTTGGCACGCCGCCAGATGTGCTGCCTACCTTTGGAGATATAGGAATGGATTTGGAGAAAGGGTTGGGAAAATGGGGAAGGATTGGAATGGGATGGGAATGGGCTCTGGCATATTTCACTGATTACCGAAACACGTACGTATAATTGGGGAATAGAATAAAATGGGAAATGCAATACTTACATTTCAAGGCAGCCTTCTGTTGTTGTAATGATTTTTTTTATTTACAACTCAACTTGAGTTGACAACAAAGACAATTGAGGCCTGTCTCACCACCTCCTGATACTTTATCAGAAGGTATCATAGATGTAGTTATACTTTATCAGGAAATCAGTATCAGCTAGATTTAATTGGCAGAAAATTTATCTATCAGATTGTTAACAGTTACTTTATCGGGAGATAAAGTACCTATCAGGAGTAAACAAAAAATAAACCCTTCTGATAAGGTATCAGGAGGCAGTGAGAAAGGCCCTTCCTTAGTCTTTGTTAGTTTGGCATTAGTCAGAAATCAGAAAAAGAATTAGGGGCTGTAGTTACAGCTACGAGTAGATCTATGGATACCCGTCTTTATAATACGAGTACTATGGTATTTGATTCTATTAATGCATCAATTATTGTCTAACTATTTTAATAGCGTAAAACAAAGCAATGGACACTATAACATAATCATATTATAACATGTTAACATATTATTACAGTAACATGTTATAAAATATAAGTGTTTTAAATCATATTACGTTTTAAAACGTTATACCTCGTTATAACTTTGGAAGTTAAATATTATCATACCTTTTGTCTTATCATCATAAGTCAATTAAGATGTTAAAGAGTGTAATTAAAAGTAAACTCCGTGGTCATTTCTTTCACGGAAGTACCTATAATGAATAATAATTATGATCTATGTATGAATTTATCTGATGAGGATCCATAATATCCATTCTTAGGGTTGTTTAATCATACAATTATCATACAAGATCCACTTCTCATCACAAGTAACAATGCGATTCAGAATCCTTTCATTTTTGTGCCGGTTCAGCAAATTAAGGCAAGTTTCGAAGTGTGTTTGCAGTTAGTTGACTTTCCTTAAGCTCATACGGTACCCACTTTCCGAGTTTCTATACTTTCGCGATTTGACGCAAATGAATCAAGTTCGTTTTATCACTCACGCCGAAGGCTGCTGCTAACTCAGACGTGGTTTGTTTGAGATGAATCCGCTTCCACTATTGCTTTCAATTCGTCATTATCGACCTTAGTCAGCGGTCGTCCACGGGTCTTTTCTTTGGGTCGAAAATTTCCAGAACGAAAACGATCAAAACAAAAACGCGCCGTGCGTTCGTTTGCGATGTTTGGTTCCTAACCAACGTTGATATTACATGCCGTCTATGCTGTCGTGCAGTCACGACGGAACTCATATTCAAAAATAACGCGAATTCGTAACTTTTTCATGATCGCAAACAGCGATATCTAAGAAAAAAGTCCTTTAACGAAAAAACAAACGTACGTATAACTGATTTTGAAAAATAATGATGAAATTAATTTGAATTTAGAATTCCAAGCCTAAAGAAACTAAATTAGCAAGATATAATAACTAAATTCAAAGTGGCCACTAGAATAAACAGGAATTTCATAGGTAAGGCCCTAATATATACATACACTTACTTGAGTCTTACGCATAGTTCATTGTATAAGTAAGCCCGTCGCGTACAATAAGTTACCTATTCTGCATTGTATAAGTACGTAGAAAAATCCATTTTTTGCAATAAGCTTAATTAACATGTATAATTAGTTCACATTCCTGTTATGCTGTGGATTTTTGTTCATAAATAAAAACAAAATATAAAAAATTTAATATGTTGAGATTAACTTTAACGAAGCGAAACAAAAGAATTAAGATAAAATTGGTTCTGGACATGGGCATTACCACCCACCCTACTGAAAGTATTGAGTAACCATAGTTAAATAAAATACAAAGTGCGGAAATTATAACACATTATTTAAATGTTTATGACCACGATAATTAATATAATAAATAATATAATAAATATAATATATTTATTATATTATTATTAATATTATTATTATATTATTATATTTATTATATTATTATGCATTATAATATATAATATAATAAATACTATTGATTTATATTTTAATTTTACGTTACAAAAGTTAGGGTGTCCTCGCGTCATTCTTATATCAATTAGATGAAATAGTTATGATAATTAAATTAAATTACACATTGTTTTATTGATATTTTGATTTATAATGCAAAATATAATATAATATAAATATAATATAATATAATATAATATAAATATAAATAAATATAATATAAATAAAATAATGGACTATAAATTAAGAACTGCTATATAAAATTAAAACTATTTTATTTCTTTTTGCCTAGAATCAACTAATTGCGCAACTGAGTCTTGAGAGCATCTCACGGCAGAGTAAAGGCCTTCCCTTCATTTAAAATTCTTGAGTATGTACTCGTACTGAGTACTCGAAAGAATATCGTTACAAAACGAATTACCTATTAAAATATTTTTAAAGTTCATATTATTTGCTCTAACTGAATGAATAGATTTATTCCGCGACGTCATATTTACAGTTGATATTCAATGGATAGTGAACTGCAAAGGGGTTTGTATTTGTACGAACGCTAGCTTGGCCTTAGAAGATAAGCTCACACTGACTATTTTTATATTAGATACGCTAAGTTATCGCCGTTCACACTGACTATTTTGACTACAGTCAAAATACAGTCCTCCGCAAATAATTTTTGGGGAGATTGCGAACAATCCTACCCTATTGTGGAGATCACGACTTTAGAATTTCAGAAATTATTAACAAAATCTGTACTAGGGGTGACCAGCTAAATCCAAAATGTTAGTTTCGACAAAATGTTTACACAATTAAATGCCATAGGAAACATTTCGTACAAACATAGTTTTGAGTGAGGATTAAGTTTGCTGATGAGTCAAATCAGTGCAGTAATGCCAACATTATTAAGAGCTATTTTACAAACTTAACTAAATACCGCAATTTATTATGAAATGATATGCGCGGACGCCTGCCATCGGCCTTTTTAAATCCAAAAAGTTTAATCGAAACATACGGACAAGAAATATGAGAGAAATAAAACAATCAAATCATTCGCAGATAATATAATCAGCAAAACTTTCGAACATCATTAAGTTAATGCCCACGCCTTTACCTTTAACCACGAATAAAAATATTTTCTGACAAAATACAAGCAGTTTTGGTGCAAACGAAACGGTATTTAATTATTCATTCAAACGTTCTCCAAATTATATGCAGCTTGGATTTATCTTTTCTCCGGTCAATTAAGTGGTAACA
Organism: Sesia bembeciformis; assembly: GCA_943735995.1. Lineage (NCBI taxonomy): Eukaryota > Metazoa > Arthropoda > Insecta > Lepidoptera > Sesiidae > Sesia > Sesia bembeciformis. The sequence goes on along the minus strand of OX031026.1, from coordinate 5,297,346 downwards.
AAGGATACAAGTTGAAAGCGAGAAACTCGTTTGCCGATTTTACAACCTTTGGCGATATTTTTGATAGGCTAAATAAATCCTTTTACACGAATAAAAAACTATATTTGATTACTGTATCGTAAAATTTCTTTATGGTTAACAGCGAAGGTTATTAGGTATCTAGGTGGAATAGATATCATACTCGTAGTTTGTACGTGCTTGGTATAAAACAGGATATAATATAGTTACTGTCTCTGTCAGAGGAGGAGAATGCACGCTGCTATCCAACAGTCGCTGCGCGCAGTCGACTGCCCTCGTTACCCCTCCCTCACAGAAGACTACCTTGAAATGTACTGCATTTCCCACTTTCTCATGTTCCCCAATGTACGTACGTGTTTCGATAGTGAGTGAGATATGCCAGAGAGCATTCCCATCCTATCCTATCCTATCTCTTCCCAATTTCCCAGCCCTTTCTCCGATTCCATTCCTGCATCATTCCTGCGCATCCGGGGGCTTACCAACGTTTATCATTTTGAACTGACGTTGGCATGTACCGCGGATCTCCAAGGACGACAGTATCCACTTAGCTATACGCTCGACTGCCACCTTTCTATAAAAAATAATAATTAAGGACAACCTGCGTATATCTGTTTGTTTGCACTAATTTCGACATATAATGTACCGTATTTTTATCCGGAAGGTTATAGAGTAGTTTTTTTATCAAAACTGTTTCAATGGAATTGGAAATGATGGGAAGGGGTCAACACGATCTTTCTAGATGATTGTATAACATCATAAGAATATCTGTATCTGAGAGGTAAAGCTAAGAAGTACAGTTTTTTTTAAATAAAATAAATCCTATAAACAATAGTTATAAATATATTCGCCTAAAAATAAATGTAATTCTTCTAATTAATGGTAGAACTGCACTCTTGACGACTTATTTTTACTCGCCGCGTAAAAATAAGTCAAATAAGTAAAAATATTTCAATTTTTGTGGCCGTTATTTTTTTTTTTTACGTATCAACTACGGCTAATATTAAATATTCCTTCGAATATTAATCAAATATGCATAACACTAAATAGGATCTCCATTTAACTAGTGGACAGTTTTTATTTTAAATTGTTTAATAGGTTATTATTAGTACTAATTCCTTATGCAAATAGATGCACATCGTAGATCGTTTTGTATGGGAAGTCGAAGATAGGACAGGACAGCCAAGGTGCGTGAACTAATAGTCACTGATAAAAATGACAACAATTGAAGGTTCAACATCATATAGCTTGATAGATTAAACCAATGTCGAAACGCAATAAAACCATACCATCACCCTCCACAGCAGTGTGTCTCTCCACTGGATATAAGCCTCTCCCAAGGACCGCTACCACACACGGTGGTCTGTTCTTCTCATCCAGCCAGGCCCATTTAATTTATGATGATCGTATGTAATCGGTAACTTGAATTATTATCAGATTTACATTGCCATAATTATATTTAAGCTATTTCTTTCTCTATCTGTCACTCAACTATTGCAAAGTGACTGAAACGTCGAGATACCACATACGACCATTATTAGGTATATTAAGCACGCAGGAATTATCATAACCGACTGCGAAACCGTAAAAAAAATATCAATATACACTAGGCTATGAGTAGCTGTTAGAAGGTGAGTCAAGTTAATTCATATTTCGTGATGCATATACATAGTAGCCTATTTGTGACTAACCATTATCGATCTCGTGCCTAAGATCGTGGCGATAAGCGAACAAATAGGTGGCATGTTTTGCATTACAATAAACACATGTTTTAAATTATCAAGTCATGATTCAACATTAAAACCAAACATTAAAGATAAAGATGGCAAAGTGAGACTTTGATTTACTTTAGCAATGACAAGTGGCCATAAAGGAGAGGACGTCAGAGATGAAGACGATTTTAATAAAAAATTGTTCACAGATCGCAAAACCGCTATATTCGTTGATTGTTCAAATATTACATGTTGTACTAGCGGCATTTTCAAATGATGATGGAATAATTTCCCCTGAGGTGGTCGCTATAAATAAACAGAGTGATGTCGCACCTATGAACATGTTTTATGTAGGTACCTATTCCAGCGTCTCACGATTAGGGCTGCCACCCCTCCGGGTTTGACCCGGAGTCTCGGGGTTTGGTGGACGCTTGTCCGGGCTACGGGTTAACATCGTAAATCTCCGGGCGGCTGTGACGTTGAACATTCAAAAATCTCAGAAAAAAATAGAAATATGATTTGTAAACTGGCTCTAGTAAACATTACATAATACCCACTAAGATAGATTACTTTAAAGATTATTGTTGTGACAAATGCAAAGATACAATTTAAAGCGTCGCTGTGTGTATCAAAGACAGTATAAGTTTATCTTGTGGTAATTTTATTCGTAATTTAGTACTAACTAGTTTTTTATTTTTTTTATGTACTAAGGCGGCAGACGAGCATACAGTCCACCTGATGGTAAGTGGATACTGTCGCCCATAGACATCCGCGATACATGCCAACATTAGTCCAAAATGACAAATGTTGGCACGCCCCCGGATGCGCTGCCTACCTTTGGAGATATAGGAATGGATTTGGAGAAAGGGTTGTGAAAATGGGCAGGGATAGGATGGGCTCTGGCACATCTCACTCACTACCGAAACACGTACGTACATTGGGGAAATACGATAAAGTGGGAAATGCAGTACATTTCAAGGTAGTCTTCTGTGAGAGAGGGGTAACGTGTCCAGTCGAGCGCGCCCAGCGGCTGTTGGATTGCAGCGTGCACTCTCCCCCTCCAAATACTAACTTTAATTAAAAATTTACTACTATTTCCTCGTTTTTACTACTACTTCGTTTTTGTCCCATTTTTTTAAATCTCCGGGTTTATTCAGAAGGTGGCAGCCCTACTCACGATGCAAAAAGACATCGTCAGTATTATCACTAAATAAATAACAAAAACCGCGCGAGAAACTAATTTAATACTCTACTTACTTTAATATTTCTTCTCACGCACCTGGTCTATCTCGAGTCTGATAGCAAATGATTTTTTTTATGCTCATTTACTACAATAATAATTCAGTAACATTTCTTATCTAGATTTTAAATGTCTTTGACATCCGCTACCGAATGAAAAGTGCACAGAACCCACACATGAATATGGATATCTTTAGAATTATTCACACTATTTCAGATTTTAATAAGTCTCAATCAAGGCATATATTAGCTTGATGAATTCAAAAGGAGGATTAACTTCAAGTAATGCTTTACGTACGATTTTAATGTATTCTGTCTGTTCAATATAATTACAGTTAGATGGTAATTAGTTTAGCTGTGGCTATAACTAAGTGATGTTAAATTGCGCAACATTTTTCGTCTTTGTTTGGATTAGTCACAGCTGTATTGAGTGAAAACTCGCGTAGTTTTTAGTTCATTTAGTACGAGTCTAGTGTTTGCAGCGTCAGGTTAGTCCACTCTCTATCCTCTTAAATTTCATTTTCATGAAGATACATTGATTTCAACGTTAGAATTATTCAATTATTTTCAATCAATGCAACCAGCCCTTCCGGTATCCACTGTTGGACATGGGCCTTGTCATGCGTGTTATCTTGTAAATGAAGGATGTATAGCTTTAAAACGCCACGCTGGCCAAGCGAGTTAGCGAGTCCACTCTTTTAAAAGTGGTGTAATTCCTTAGGGTTTCTGGTAGCCGCTTTGTTTTCCCTTAAGTAGCCTTTTACGACACCCCCAGGAAGAGATGGGGTGGTGCTATTCTTTAGCCGGCCGTCACTACACGGCACCGATTATTAATCACTATTATTATTAATTTAATTGTTTATTATTCACAATTATTACTTTTCGGTTATTATGATGCGTTTTCATCAAATTTTATACAAAATGAAATCATCAAACATACCTAACCTTGGTTAAGTCGAAGAATGCCTAATAAACATTCCATTTTGGAGTCATTGTTTTTCTTCCTCTAGTGGAAACATTTAGTTAACTTAATGAGGTTCGAGGAAAAATTGTACAGGACCTCGTTTTTAGTGTATAATATATATAAGTACATATGTGTAAAAACAGTGTAAAAACAAACTTCCATGGCACGAAATTCGTATAAGAAAACACACATTGACTCATAGAGGTTATAATGGAAAAGAAAAACTAAGATACTATATAAGTGATGTTAACTCGATACTAGATGTGATGCAAGAACAACAAAACAGTGTAATTTTAGACGTGCAATTATTACATTAGCTTTTCCCATCAATCAAGCAATGATCTCAGATATACGCAGTTTTTATCATACCAACTTGCAAAGTTATATTTAATGGATGCTTATATTATGTTCACAAAGTATATTAAATATATTATGATGATTATCCTTTTCAAGCGTGACGGCCATATATGTTACAAAGAGCATTGTATGTTGATATACAATATGAATAAATAATTCCTATTTGATTTATTACTAAACCACTATGGATTCTTTTTTACTCTGCGGTAATGAGCTTGTTATTGCCGTTTTGTACTTCTGTCTTAGACAAAGTATCTTTCTGTTCTTTGTTATAGAGCTACTGTATCATTATTATTACTTTTTTTGTAAAATTAAATATGACTTTACCTTTATTGTCGGTGTAGATTAAGATTTTCTAACATAAAATTTCATTGTTTTAAGAAACGTGCTCTAAAATTTAATTTTAAGAGTGATATAATAAATAACATTTTGCTTTTTTCAAGATTTTGCTAGTTTCAATTTCTAAGAAACTAGAACCGACAATAAGATCCATTTTCTTAGATAATATCAGAAACATACATACACAATACATATTATATTCTTACCCAAGTAAAAATATATACCTATACATTATTTTAAATATAGAAATAATTAATATAAGCGATGACTATTATTTTAAAATTGGTAGTTAACTTTTTTATGTTTCTTATTAGGTGTTGTCATAATTTTTTGTGGTTTCTTGTTATTTTTATATTCCAATCCATTTAATAATAATATTATATATTTTTCCAAACCTACCAACTTTACGAGCATACAGTCCACCTGATGGTAAGTGGATACTGTCGCCCATAGACAACATGCTATACATGCCAACATTAGTCCAAAAGGACAAACGTCGGCACGATCCCGGATGCGCTGCCTAGCTTTGGAGATATAGAAATGAATTTGGAAAAAGGGTTGGGAAAATGGGGAGGGATAGGATGGGAATGGGCTCTGGCACATCTCAGTCACTACCGAAACACGTACGTACATTAGGGAAATAAGATAAAGTGGGAAATGCAGTACATTTCAAGGTAGTTTTCTGTGAGTAATTGTAAAAGGTCTGTGCCCTGCACATGGGACTTATATGGAACCATTTCTGCGGCTAATTACAATAGTTTTCAGATCAATCTTAAAATATACATTATTAAATTAACCTCCACTTTTTTATTTTCCAGCTTTTCCAGGCTCGAATGGAGTAGGTGCATTCTCGTACCAGGACTCAACAGGCAATAGGTACGGTGGCATATACGGACTGAAGGACGGCCAGGTGGTCGACACCAGGGGAGAGTTCCCCCCCTCTTTCAACCCACACGCCTTCTTCGACTTCGACGATTTCTTCCCCGAATACTTTAGAAATCTCCAGAACCTCTTAGAAGAGTAAGGTCTAATAATAATGAACTAACGCTGCGAGCTTGCGGTGAAGGTATCCATGGTGAAGGTTTAATGACTCCAGCTAGGAATTTCCACATCAGCACTCTTTTATTGCTCTATGATAATATCAGAATTATAATGGAAGCAGGATTAGATGCAAAAAATTTATAGCCTCTGCGCTATAAAATTTAAATATCCTACTAGTATATGTTTGAATATTTTTTATTACAATCTGTATTATTCATTTATATTCATTGTAATAAAAAAGGGATGTACCTTTGGTCTACAAAAGATACAATTTATATGGGGGCTCACATATTAAAAGCGGACGAGGTGCAACAGCTCGTTGCTAAAACTATCCAGCGATAGCTGCAGGCAATAGACATTGGCAGGGAGCTAGAGATTAAGAAATATGGCGACCATAATACATTCAGCAATGGCCGCAGTGATAGGAAACTTTATTGACTCGCAAAGGCCCGCAATATTAACAATAATATATTTATATCTGTAGTGGCAACAGACGATTGCGTTCCATTGGAGTGCATTCCCTCATCATTGGTTTGAAGCATAGATCAAGGTAGACAATATGTGTGATGTGTTCAGAGTGCTGTGACTTTTAAATTTAGGCTATGGATACACGGGGTCACTGATCACGGCAACCAACAATGTAAATGCCCGCGGTGTCTTGTAGTAACATGGCTGGTCGTGTGGCCGAGTGCTGGTCGCTAAGATGCACAAGCAAGACCGGAAAAAAAACAATCGATAAAGCCATAAAGTCGGATGTACTGTTGTCATACTTCTTATTAAAACAAGAACGGCTCAATTGCGGATGGCTGGCCAAAGCTAGTCCCCAGTTGACCGATCGATTGCCATATCACGCGACACCGCGTGATACTTTCATGCTACTCCATATAATTCTTTTCGAGCTATTCTGTTTGCCTGCTCGTCGTCGTGTCTAAGCGACACCGTGTGCCCGGCGCCTAATTTATGAAACTAACTACCTATTTATCTGCAATCTAAAATAATGCGTTATTTTCCATCTAATTAGCTTGGGTAAGGGCTTTATTGGCGTTTGAATTTTTTTGTTTTCTGCCTGTTTTAATGTAGCTTTTATGAAATTACAGGGCATTCAAAACGAATTTCGAACATCAGAGGCTAGCGTTGAACGCTGCAAGGAAAGCCTACGACTTGACATCGAATCAGGCTGGTTTCATACCGAATTTCCCTGACAGGTTCTCACCGTTCGGAGGCTTCTCATCTTTCGATAATTTTGGTGGTATTCCGGACTACGGCATGTCCAGGTTCGGCCAGAACAACGCGTTTGCTGGAACAGCAGCTGGTCCAGACTTCACTCATCAAGTTGCTTCTATAAACCCGGCCAATCCAGTAAGTTACCAAGATGTCAGTGCAGAAATAATGGTGCACTTTATATTATTTTTTATTACAGTATCTACTGAACCTACCTACTGACATTATAGTACATTTTTCTATAAAAAACTAGTATTTGCTTTAATTCTACTTGTATCCATTGCTGGTATATTCAAAAAACGAGAAGAAATACGCCGTTTAAATAACCGTACGGAACAAGTAATGTTAATGTAAATATGACGTAAACGATATTTCTGACATTCTCATGAGTCTGTTCAATATAGCCATTGACTTCATAATCGTTGCTACTTAACAATCAAATCACGATTAAAGACTTCTAAATATATCTTTATAAATATCCGTAAAGGATATGTGCCACCTTTTGGTATTTACCTCAAACGACATACTCGTATAACTTGTACAAATAGTCTGTCAATTTGCAATTCTTCGTTCTTTAAAATTAAATGACGCAAAAAGAATACGTTCATCTATGGTTAAAACTTTGTATTAGTTTGAGCCTCGAAATTAGATATATTTTAATTAAATAAGAACAAATAATATAGGTAATCAAAATGATAAAAATGGCAATCGAATGATTGTAATTAAAAATAAATTATAGGTATTGCCGGTAGGTATTATACTGTTGTAGTCTGTACGCATCCAAAATGTATAAGCTGATGGAATATCCCTTGGCAATTGCGATTTCATAAAACAACGCTTGCCAAGTTACGGGGTGACATCACTCATGTAAATGCACATGCAGAGCCATGCTTACGTAGTCAGATAATAACACAAATAATCGTGAGTAACTAAAACTACATCATAAACATTAATACAATGATGCTCGTCCATAGTAACTATAGAAACTACAGAGCGTCAAGTATCGGCCAATCGAGCGTACGCACGGATACAAACTCCACGGTACATGCCAACGTCAGCCCAGAATGACAAACGTTGACGAGCCCCAGGATACGCTGCCTACCTTTGATGTTGTAGGAATGGATTTGGAGAAAGGGCTGGAAAATTGGAAAAGGTTAGTATAGGATGGAATGGGAATGGGCTCTGGCATATCTCACTCACTACCGAAACACGTACGTACATTGAGGAAATACGATAAAATAAGATATGCAGTACATTTCACGGTAGTCTTCCGAGAGAGAGCGGTAACGTGAATAGTCGAGTGCGCCCATAGGCTGCGGTTTTTGATAATGAAGGTTTTTTTGTAGAAAAAAGGTAGCAGAGGAGCCAATTCACCGGTATAAAGAACACTCGCTGGTCATTTAAATATTGATTGGAACTAAAACATTTCCAAATTATTTCAGATGATGCGGAACGTTGAGGTCAAATCTACCGATTCCCGAAATGGAAGACCTGGCTACGTTGGCGTCTCCAGCTCATCCTACGCCTCGTCTTCTAACCTCAACGGCCAAGAAATATCCTCGCGAGGAGCCGAAACCGTCGTCAATAAGGATGGAAAGATCACTAAATATTCCGTGCACAATTAAGCTCTTCAATAGTATTCAGTAAGCAACGCATTGCACGGATCTCAAAATTTTGTTAAAAAATAATACAAATTGATCAGTTACTTTACGTGCTGTGAATATTTATATTAATAATATGGATATATCTAATTTTATGAAAATCATGTAATGTAGAAGAGCGCTTCTGCAACGTTAAGGGGAATTAAACAATTTAAAAACGTAGCGTAATTTGATTTTGTAGAACCATATTAAGTACCCATATGAAAAATATTTTATTAGAAGTAAACGTGAGAAGTAACACTATCATTACTCAGTGGCCAGGTGGACTGACGACATAAAGAAAGTTGCGGGTATTGATCTGGTAAGAAGATCGGAAGACCATGGGTGGTAGCGGCCCTTGGGAGAAGCCAAGTGTAGACACGAATGAGAGACAGAATGGTTATGGTATTATATGGTATACGTTACAATTTACATCATACAATCAGTCATTCTTTCCAACTGAATATACACTTCTCTCAAGACACGACACCATACTTGGTCTTCCGCTCTGGACGAGAAGAACCTTAACAAGTAGATTTATTACTGTATTGAATAGATGAGTAGCTATTTGTGTATTCGATATATTACTAACATATTGTTACTTTCATTCGAAAACTTGTGTGAACCTTTGCAAATTAGACCTTATAAATCTATACTAATATTATAAATAGCGACTATGAACTTGGTTTTTATTTATTTTTGTTTAAGAAGTAATCTCTTAAACTACTGCACCGGTTTTCATAAGTCTATCACCTTCATGATGTCTTTCACCTTCACCTTTATTTCACCGATGTCTTTCACCGATCTAAACAGATGCAAATGGACATAGGCTTACATTTGAATTTCTACAAAATCTCAACATTTGTAAATTGTTAATTGTAATTTTGAGAAAAGAGCTAGCACAAGCGTATTACTCGTATTGAGTGAGCTCTTGAGTGAATCCGGGGCGGCACGAAATTCTAGATAAATATAAAACAAAAAATAAAGTACGTACCTACTTAGAAATATATAAAGGTCACATAATATAGCATACAGCACCAACACCTCATTAAACGCAAGCCAACCTCCGGAGCCACCTCAAGGTTGAGCAGATAGCATCACTGTCTCGTTTTTGCTACCCATCATTATAAACACTGGATGAACAAAAACAATGTACTTGTAACAAAACAATTAGTTTAATTTCGCCAATTTACCATCTACCTTTACTTTTGGTGTTGTCGTTGTAGTAATAAATGGAGTACTTCTTTGTTGTATGCATCCTTTATAACCCTGACCGTCAGTCAGCTCCCTGCATTTTCTACAGTAAAACTCCTTCATTCCATCATCTGTGATTTTTCTGTGTAGTGTTCTAGATTTTTGATAGGCAGGCCTGTCGTTTCTCCTTTCAAAACTGTTCGGGTCCCTGTTATCTTGACTCCACCAGTTGATGTTGTTGAAAAACGTCGACGGTTTCCACTGGTTTGGATTTGTTGCTACATTTGGATAAATGTCGTATTCGTCTCGTATGTTGCGATTAATATAAACGGAATCGGGGTAAACTGGGGCTTTATGTCGTGTATCAGGAGTTCTGATTTGTGTCGTCTCCACCGCTTTATAGCCGTTTAAAACAGGCACATCGTCGTTGTCATCCTTTTTAGATTTTTCTGTTCTACCGATCTTGTAAGTCAGTGTACCTGAGTCTCCTGAAAATTATGAAAATGTATATAATTAGTTTAGATTTAATGAGATCAATGAATCAATGTGTCAGAAATATGTAATTACATAATTATTTTATTATTGATCTCACCATCATTAGTACTATGAATGCTTCCTCTTCGATTATTATTTTTGAGCTTCGTTGACACTACAATGGTATGTTTGACTTCAAGATCTTCATCTTCCACATTACTTGAATTTGTACTTAATGATGTAAATTCTTCGCCGAAGTCCGTTTTGGTAGACACACAATAACTTGAAGTAACGATAGCTGAAATATAACATATACATTTGTAAAGGGCAAGGTCTGGTAAAATTAACTACATTATTGGAGTTTGCTATTGTGTATGAACGATTCCAACCTTGAGCTTTTGTAAGCAACCCTTTATGTTTGACCTTGTTTATTGAATTGAGGGTCTTTCAGTAATTTTCTTATTCTATTTCCCATTCTTATTCAGGTCTATAAACAAATAAAACATTCAGAATAATACAATTTTATCCCCCTTTCTTAGAATTGTAACTAAATTTAGTTTTTGTGAAAGTCAAGTATCAAATTACGTAAGTGAGTTTACCCCCAAGCCCCCAATATAAGTATAGAATCTAAACTGAATTGTAAGTATTTTTACAAAATCGTTAATCGACAAAAATGGAAGCATGAAAACTTTAACAACAAATAAATCTTAACAGAGATTTTAAAATCTACGTTTAATTTAATTATTAAAACTGTAACTTACTTTTAATTTACTTAAATTAAAATATTTTAACTTATTCAAAACAATAGCTAGGTAAGGTAACACTTTCAATTTTCAATGAATGATTAAAGATTCATTTCTCACCGCAAAATATAACCCATGCTTGAAGTAACCGCATCATCTTGCCAATGTGATGAAGATGTCAGAGGTAATAAAGTATACCTCGCGTGCCGCCTCAGTTTTATATAAACTACACAAATTACGCTAAATGATGTCGCAGAGGAAGCCAAGCATTTATGTTCGTATCAAAGTATACAAATCTTGTGTACGGAGACGACTAAGGTATAAAACAACTACATCAGATATTTTAATAAAATAATTGACCGACGGCACAGTGATTCGCTAAATGTAGCATCGAGCTTTACAACATTTAGGCCGGTCAACAATACTACTACCTATTGTGTATAATACATATAATCAAATGTGGAGATTTTATTAACAGCATTTGTTACATATATTTGTTGTTATACCTAAATTAATATTTCAAATGACTAAATCTTTCCCATAAATAAATAAATAAGGATTCCGTGTTATTTTGCTAAAACATTTTCCAACTGAGTATTCGCACCAACCGACTGCAAACATTTTTTGCGTTCGTAAACGAGTTACTCTAACAAGCATATCCATTGCTCTAACTGAATGAATATATTTGTTCACAACGTTTTATTTGCCGTTGACGCTACCTAATCTCCTATTAACTAAGTTGATAATGAGTTGCAAAATAGTTTGTATTTGTTGGAAAGCATTATTGGCGAATATTATAGAGACAAGTCTTCATTTGGGATCTAGATAGTTTGTGTTTGCCTTTGTGTATATCTTTGGATCTACGACATAGAGAATCGCAGGGAATCAGATCGTTGATTGTAGTGTTATTTACTAATATTTTTATTAACATTAATAATTCAACCGGAGCTTTAGAATGGGTATTAGAGTGGACAAACAGATAGATGTCTTATACCCACACCACAATCTATAGCAAAGGCTGTTTGGTAGTGCGGTGAGCTAAATAGAACAGTTAAGAGAAGATAGAGAAGCTGAAGAAATAATAGAGAAGTTAACGAAGAGGATGGTAGTTGGCATTTCAATATTTCACCACTATAGTTAGTAGTTAGTTTTCTACTGAAACAAATATATGTAGACAGACATAAAAATAATCACCAAGAACAGTGGGGGCATGAGGCAGGACGCGAAAGAGATGGAGTTGAATGTGTGGAGAAGGATCTGCGCAGCATGAGAACATTAATCCCGGAAGAGAGACGTCAAAGATAGAACCAAATGGAGGAGGAAAGGACTCACAACGGGTAAAAATAAAAGTAAATAAGTATACAGCTTTTAGCTGGATAGATGACAATTGTCAACCTCTTGCGTTTGATAGAACTAAAACATATGTTTAACAGTACCTTCTTCTGTAACCCTTCACTTTTGTGGATCTACTGCAGAAAGTAAGGGCATCTGTAAGCCTAAGTGACGAATGCCCATTTGCTACTTACGAGTAAGTGGTATATGGGTAGAAAACTCGTCGAATAATATGCTTAAAAATATGTACCTACACTTATAAGCACATGCTTCGTTCCAAGGATAAATAATCAAAGAATACCTACATTTCTAGATGAAACATAAAAGTAATATCAAGTTCATAATTGAAACCATTCTCATCTTGATTCTATATATCTTCGGTTTGTTAATGACGCAACTATAATAAAACAAAGGTGTTTAGGCAAAAAGTTTATATCATAAAACAATATAAAGTTTTTACAAGAAGATATAGTATGTGTTTCTCAAAAATCGATTTTGTTGTAACAGTTTTTAGAACATCAATTTGACTGACCATAGAGCGAACACAAAAAAGATAATTATACCAATTAATTAACGCTTAGATAATATTAACGGAACAAAAAGAGCTGGTGCTTTACAGTTCTTCCATTTTAAAATTGTTATTTTAGTGACACTACAAAAAATTTACAAATTATTAATCCATACCATATCCCCCCCCCCCCCAGCCTATGTATCTCAATTGCTAGATATACTCCTCTGCCAAGACTCGTCATATTATACGACGGCTTTTCTTAACCAACTATCACCGGGGCGAGCTTCTTCATCGTCCACCTGATAGAAGAGTGTACTACACTGCGCTTCCCTGCTTGTAGCCTCCATTCGAGGACTCGTCTACCCTATCGATTATTTATCGGTCCTGCGGCAAGTATGATCTGGCCATTAGTCACATTAGCATGTTGATTCTACTTGCTACGCTGATGACTTTCCTTCATCGGCGAATCTCTTCGTTTCAGAAACTTACTGATTATGGAACTTCGAAATATGTATTTTTATCTCCCGAACTTCCAATATACCCCAAATTAAATGATTAATTAAATGAAATCAAATACCAATAAATACCAATAAATTTAAAATGTGTATAATCTCACTCATACTTGAAGGTTTTCCCTCTAGAAGGTACGGAAGACTTTCAAGTTGATTGTAAACTCATCCCTTCCTTCTAGTAGATACTTATAATACCTGTTTTAACTATTCATTTCTCTTTCTTCCAACTATTGTTGGAAGATCTATAGCTGGATAATGAAATAACAAAAAATAATGGCAGTAAGAAATTATCATTATTCTTTGTAAATTCTCGGAATCAAACTCATGCATCACTCATCAATACTGCTTACACATGGTTAGGTGCTGCCATCTTGTAACTTAAATCATAATTACTTCGTATATAAAATAACAAACTCTGAACCATTTTAATAGTTCCATATATCTCGATAGTTTGATTTAGTGCGAGCTTAAGTTGGTAGATGGCAGAAACTGTACTTCGTAACTTTCATAGTTAATATGAATATAAAAAAAAATAGATAAATATAAATTATTACGATTACGAAAGCATAAATTACGATAAAGCCTAGAAGAGCTAATTAATACATCAAAAAAGTTTATCGCCCAACGTGGGGCTCGAACCCACGACCCTGAGATTAAGAGTCTCATGCTCTACCGACTGAGCTAGCCGGGCTGCTTTTAAATTGTTTAAAGGTATTATATTATTCTTGTAATTCACCTTGTAAGTTTGTGAATCAACTTGCATTGAATCTTTTTGCAGTAACTACCTATATAAAGTGTCAACCAAGTAGAACCAGTAGGTAGGTACCTACATTACCTGAAACAATTTATGCTACTAATTAAGATCCACCAATAGACACTATAAAACTCACCAAAAAAGTAACCGAAGTGAATTTTCCAAGTGTACTAAATCCCACTTAACTACCGCCCTTCGACATTGAGACGTATAAATCCTTATTTTCCTTTATATCCTTTTTTACTTTATTTTCCTTTATTCTACCCTTTGTCCAAATGCGTAAGCTGCTTAAAATTGTCACGTGTTCACAAAACAAGATTTATTTGGACGCCTCACTCATTACTGCTTTTTTATTCAATGGATTTTACTGATTCAGAATGAATGTCATCCTGCTCCTTGACAGAATAATAATTTTGACAAGTCAATAGGCCGAGCTATTCTTTTTTGTAATGTTTGACTGAATTTTTTAAAGTTGAGGTTAAAGATCACAGAGAAAAATGGTAAGTATCTATTATGAGTAAATGTTGGTTAAAGTATTTTTATAATAGTCAGATTTTAGATTCAACTTACAGTAAAATAAGCACAAAGTTATTGAAATTATGAGATTTTGATGAAGTATTTACATATTTTTTTTTAAATAAACCGAACCTACAAATTAGGTACACAAAGTTGCTATTGAGTCCCACACCAGGATGTCTCTGTATCGCAGATGAACTGGTTTAGTTTATATCCTAAATAGATTTAGAAATATTGATCACAGGTTCGATGTCTACTATCTAAGCTCTATGAATGTAGGCTACAATTTAGGAGAATTTTATATTTAAAATCAATAAAAAACAGCGTTTCATTGAATCAGTATTTACATTAACATACCCGTATCCTTTTATTTCCGTAAAGCAGGTAAGTTATTAACTTCAATAAAAGGGCAACACAGTAAATCAGAACAACAACAGACAACTTTACAATCCTCTATAAAGATATCAAAAAAATGACAGCCAGTACGTACTACCACTTGCAATCGCAAATAGAACACCAAATTGCGTAGTATAAAGTTCTCGTTCAAAAAGGCCTCGTATCTTGTTGAAAGACGAAATAGACACACAAAGCTTGTAACTGTAACGCAGAGGTTTGTTTACAAACGTATATTGCGCTGTGCTGTGTCAGCTGTGTGCATTCCGCCTTTATCAAAAGAGATTGAAAGCCGTTTCCGAGGACTGCGGCAAATGGCTGGATTTCTAAAAAATCTGCAAACGTTGGTTTCACAATGAATTTAGATATACTACAATTAATTCGTTATCATTTTATTAATATTAAATGTCAATTAAATGTGCCTCTTCACGTAGGTGTTGCAGAACGTTACTAAGGCATAACAAAGGTGGTAGCACAAGCCCCGAGGAATACTCTAAAACTCTAACCACCTCTAAAACAGTGGACTCGCTTGGTCATCGTGGCGTTTTAAACAATCATAATAAAACTGTAGAACCAGCGTGTAGACCTGTAGAACCTGATTGGGAGCGATGAAGGAAGAGTATCAGAATACAAAAATACGATTTTGAAAATTTTTGTATGTCTATCTGTCTGTTTGTCTGTTCGAACACGCTAATCTCCAAAATTACTGAACGGATTTTCATAGGGTTTCCACATGTTAATTAGGCTTAACTTTGCGCCTCGAAAAGACTTTGTTTCATCGAAATCGGTGGACGGGAAGAAAAGATATCCCAATTTAGAGTTTAAAAACTAAAATTCCACGCATACGAAGTCGCGGGCACCGCTAGTATAATATATGTGTATATAATCTGTATAGGGAGCCTCGTATCCCGTAGTGTCAATGATAATATCATAGCAAAATCTAGACACCTGCACACGAGCGGGTTACCCCTTTCCCTCCGTTAAGCGTGGAGCGACGCTTTCAAATTACCAAGATGGCGCCGCGCTAGTTCTCGAAACGCTTTTCCGAATACCGAGGTACAGTTGACCGGGAAATCATAAAGGATACTTTTTTCGCATAAATTTAAACTTTCTATTGCGACACCGTTATATAATAAATGCAAGAGATCCTATTTGGTCGAAGTAAGAGAGCATTGCAAATCTATACTAATATTATAAATGCGAAAAAGTGACTCTGTCAGTTATCTTTTCACGGCTACCCCACTGAACCGATTTTGATGAAATTTGGTACGGAGATAGATCGAAACCTAGGGACGGACATAGGGTACATTCCAGGGATGGACTTTGGGTATTTACCGCGATAACCGAATTCCACGCGGGCGAAGCCGTGGGCACAGCTAGTAAAAAATAAGTAAATCAGACCTTCATTTCTATTTAAGTTAATTTACTATCTGTTATGAATATTACTTTCTCGTTATGATGTTTAATATTCACGATTTTGTAAGTAACATAAAGTTTCACTTTAAAATACTTTATGCTTACAAACATCCTTAGTTCCGAAACACACTGCGATATTCAGCAAGAACCAGTTGTATGATCCATTTTGGAGGGAATAATGCCAATAACGTAACGCCTTAGTCTAAATTGTAAGCATATAAACTACGTTACCTAATAGTTTTCTTAATTTATTGTTACATCAGTCAAATGACCTATTTGAGCTGGCAGCCAAATTGTTTATTGACGTTCGTGTACAACTATCTAATTTCTGGTATTCTACAAATCTGGTATTCTGCGAACAAAGGAACGACTGTATCTATGTATGAACGTTTTAGTACATTTAAAAAACACTCGTTGTATTTTATACGTAAAATGGGATAATTTAAAATTAAATGTATTTTAAATGTAATTTAAAATGTGCATTATAGTCAGATAGTCACAATCGATTTTTCACGATCACAACAGCTCTCAGTGGCCACAGTTAAGTCTATTAGGTCCGAGCATCGATTTGATATCGATGCGCCCAAACCACACTCACTTAAATAATGAAAATTCATTTGACTAATTTCCCATTTGTGTGTCGCAATGTACATTCAATACACCTGATGCAAATGGTACGCGACTGTAATCAGGAGAATGCGGCCCGATGCCGCCAGAGTGGGTACCTGGTACTACTTGTGCTACCGGGAATTTAAGAACCCTACCTGTGCCACTTTTAAACTACTTTTTATTTTTAAACGTCGTTTATTTATTTATCGCTATAAATAATGTACGCATTGGTTATAATAAACTATAATGTACTTTCCGATATGTTTTAACAAATAAATTTATTCAAAAAGTTTTAAGTCTAACATGTTGCTTGTAGATAATCGTGGTTATTTTGAACAAACAGGGGTTAAGGTTTAATTGATCAGTGTTTTAACAGGTTGAATGCCGAAATTATAGTCCATACAAAAAAAAACATTACGTAATGCCGAATTCTTTTTTAATTATATTTGTTTGTAAATGTATTCTGAAGTTAAAAATATATTTATAAAATAGTTGGTACATACAGAACCTACATAAACATATGTACATATATACATACCCGCGCGGGGTCGTTAATGAATTGACTGATGTGCAGTGCCGCACAACTCCGCGCGGAGTGAACTCCCCGCGGAGTTTTGCGGCACTGACCAAAATAACCTTTATTTTACTTTTCAATAAAACACAGTTTTTAGGACAATTATAATATTTTTTTACAAATAAGCATGTTCTTAAACTAGTACAAATCACACAAGAAATAATAAAGTAATAGGAACTTAACATTTTAATAAAAAATGGCATAAAATAACTGGAAATAAACTCTAACATAATAAACATAAGAAATCAACTAAAGTTTTTATCCAAATAATTTTTGGCAAGTAATTATTATTATTATTAATCTACATAAAGATAATACATAATTTTAAAGATTAATATGAAACGCATCAAAACATTCTTGGTTACAGAACCCGGGCTGCCCAGGACATGAAACGCAGTGGTAAATTGTTTGTTTGCGTTCTTTCCTCGCTGCAGTACACTGTCGACAAGTTTTTCGTTTGATTCTAGAGGTGACTCTAGAACATCCAGGTGCATCTCTTTTGGTTTCCTGGGTGTTGTTTTCCATTTTGGCTAATTTATGTGTCATGCTACGCACAGGAGCTTGTGAACAAGATGGAATAGAAAAATCTTTAGGAGGTAGCAAGTCATTTATCAAGGAAATCCTAAAGTCATACATGTTTGTAGTATATGTTTCCCAGAAAACCTGTTATACAGGATATAGGCATTCAATGCCTGGACTTGCAGAATATGTATAAATTTTTTTTTATACCAGCGAAGAGTTTTCCTCTCACAGAGATAATAGGCCAACATTTGATCTTGTCTGTCGATACCAGACATGAACTTATTGTATGCAGCTAAGGCTTTAGGTTTTTCTTTAGTGGTTCCTCTTCTACTGGTCACTGTTACCATTTCGTTGTCGTATTCTGTACTTATGTAGGGAATGATTCCTTATCTCTGAAGCAGCCAATATGAATTCCACTATAAAAGACAGATTTATTCTCTCCTTTCTTCAGTTTACTACTCACAATCGATGGATTGCACTCCCGTTTTTTCTCCCGTACCTGTGCAGTACGTTTTCTGTGAGAGCAAAGTCTTTGCTAAATTATAACTGTTGTAAAAGTTATCCATATATATGGAATGCCCTTTATTAAGAAAATCAGTCAATAAGAGCATGACAATCTTCTCTGTGTGCCCCTTTCCACTGGTAATGTCTTTGGAACCTCCATATAAATGCAATCTAAGAACAAGAACAGTGAGCAAATATAATTTCATCCCATATTTATGACGTTTGTTTTTTATATATTGTTTAAAATATAATCGACCTCTATAGAGAATCATACTTTCATCTAAAGACAGTTCTTTTTGTGCACAAACCAGATTTTTCATTTTATCGTTAAATCGTCTTATCAATTCTTCTACTTTGCTCAAACCGCCCTCTGAAGTACTGGAGAAATGCATACATCTAAACAGCAATAAAAATCTGTTTCTTGATACATATGTACTGTCCGAAGATTTTGATATTGAATAGTCTATTCGTTTTCCAATAATACGCCAAACGATTGAGGCGAATAATGCCCATATGTAAAACTATTCCTAAAAATATTCTCATCTCTGAGACATTGGTTTCTTTCCAATCATTTATTCTCGACTTTGATTTAACTCCTGCTTTAGACCGAATATCTGACGCATGCTTATTTGTTTCTCTTACAATATATTCTAGGTATTCCTCATCGAGAAACATATTTAAAAAATCAATCGGTCTCGAATCTACTGGCTCTGTGATTATTAAACCAACATTTTCTCTAAAATTAAAGCACCACAAACCATCATTGGTAGTTGACCAAGGCACAGATGGCTTCTCTCACGTCATCTGCGTATGAGACCGATGAGCAACACGTGGGGAGGTACGAGTAGTTCGTTCAAATTCGATTTGCTCCAAAGTGGCCGCTTCCTGTTGAATTTCTTGTAGAACAGGCGCCAACAATGGCTGCTCTTCTTCATCAGAAGACTGCTTCTCCGCCTCCGCAAAATCAGATGACGAAGAACTCAAAGAATGTGGCACATAGTTATCGGAAGAGGAGTCACTAAAATCGGAATCAATTTCTTCGAGAGCGGTTATAATATCAGACTTGAAGTGGTCTACTATATTTTTTTCTCATTGTCGGTAAAGGTGCGGTAGGTATGGACGGCAAAATAACAGTTTCAAGTTCTTCGTTTTCAGACGTTTCCGGCGAAGAAACGAACACTAAACGACGTTTAAACCTTTTTTACCGAATGATGAACGCGGAGTTTGAGCGGCCATGGTGATCACGAAAAAAAAGAAACTTAAAAACCACAACTATATTATGACGAACGACAGTCTATAGTAACATGCCAGCTACAGTACGACCTCTCTACAGCGATGCCGGAGGCGTACTGAGCAATAGAAACAGTACACGTGTCTAACTCCGCGCGGAGTTGATGACATAGCGTCAAATTCCCGCGCGACTTCGCGCGGAGTTAGTAGCACTCAACCTGTTAAATAAGTTTTAATCAGCAATAATTATAAGTTGATTAGCGATAATGATTGATTTATCAGCGATATGTGATCAGCGGATAAAGCGAAAACGATCAGGTGTTATTTTTATTATGAGCTGCTCTAAAATGAAACGGTTAACAAAATATACAGTCTTAGGGCTTACATAAAATACTTTTGATAGATATATTTTGAACTGCATATAATACTTTTTTGATCAGATCTAAGAGTAATAATTATGCGATATAAAAAGAACAAATATGTATAATAATATCAATTTTTAACCGAAAATGTCTGAAAACTTTATTAATATATGTAGGTATGTATATATATTTCAAATGCTCTTTTACTATGTAAATGTGAAATAAAAATGTAATTGTAATAATGAAATGTAATCAAGACACATTAAGAAAGAAAAGAAAATTATTAACACATTATATTATGAACACTAATTGGCTCTTCGCGGACTAAGCTCCACCCACGGCCACCGTAATTCATCAGCATTCTATCTATCGGGATGTTTTTGAGATAGACGAATTGTAAAATAACCAATCAAATCAGTCAAATACAATTATGTCTGGTCATAGTTTAAAAGTGTCTGATCAATCAATCATTTGTTCTGTACAACTGTATGCCGATAATTTCGAATAATCAACGCAGTTTGTTTAACTGTAAAAAAATAATTAAATCGATTAAATGTTGATAAAGTTCAGATCAAATTTTGTTACTAGAATAATTTTAATACTAGTAGGATATTATTAAGTCATTTAAATATTTATTAAGCTCATTTATAACACTTATCAAAGAATTAATTCAAAGGTCAATAATTTGTTCCCAAAAAAAATGTGAAATATATATTTGTAAGCAATATAAGTTATTTGAATTCTATAAAACAATTCTATTCTATGAACTATAACCGAATTCTATGAAAAAATCAGTATGAATCTTATAAACAAAAAAGCCTTAGTCTGCATATCCAGAAAAATTTAATAAAAACAGCCAGCGATTCCTAACAAGGTTTGACAAAAAACATCGGCAAACTCAAAGCGTGCCTAGGTGTCGGTTATGTTAAATAGCTATAACACAACACGACGATAGATCTATAATAGTTATCTCGGAGTGGTCACGAATGAAACAAAAAATTAATACAATGCAAATTCAATAAGAAGATAAACAATGTTCAACATCAAAGAGTTGCCGCGCTGCTGCAGGATTACTCTACTTTTTAAGCAATTACACTGACTAGATTCAAGAATTTTAAGAGTTAAGAAGTTTGTCGATAATGCAGCTTGACGTGTAAAATTTAATGTCAATTAACTCAAAATCATGATCGGATGGTAAGTGGCTTACCGCAGCCTACGTCACTCGCAGCCCTCAAACAATCTCAGAGGTCCGCGAAATAAAATAACTTCTATTGCAAAGAATCACACTCGCCATTTATTACTTCCCGTATTCGTCCTGTGTTGAGTTTGCAAAATTCAATCTTTTCGTATTCAATTTTTCCATCACGAAATGTCACGTCGGAAATAGGGACACGTATATATTTTTGTTACTTACCCATTTCTCATATTAGATTTTATATTAACAAGCCATATTTTAGGCTGTTAGATGTTCTTTCATTTTGTCAGTATGCATACGAGTACCTACTAAGTAAATAAAAGTATTAGTAATACATAAAAAAGAAAAACTATGTAAAAATAATAAATAGGAGCCGGTCGAAATAATTTGGTAAGTAATTTATGAAAAACGGTAGGTGATTGATAACTGAGGGTTCGTAAAAATTCGATATCTATATCTATATTCTATATAGGTACATATAATAAAATTGTAACAGGCCGATGTCTGTACATTATAGATATTGAAAAAAAACTAATATGGGAGGTCTTTATTAGAGCAACAGAAGCCAAAACAACAGTTTTTAGAAATTTTGTCTGTCTATCTGTCTGTATGTTTGTACACGCATCACGCAAAAACTACTGCATGGAATTGATTGCAGTTTTCACCGATGTATTGCTAGAGGTCTAACTTAAAATATAGGCTCCATTTTACCGCAGGAAAACATCTTATTCCGATTGTTTTAAATTTAATAAACCGAAGCGAAGTGAGGGCGAGTCGCTAGTTTATAATAAATATCAAGATATCCGATATCATGAATATCCGATATCGGAATATCATATATCATGAATATAAAAAATCGCAAATTTCATTCTGTAAGTAGTTTTAATGTGTCGAAATTGTTAAATGAAACTGAGTTTCATTTAACAGACTTATTTATTATAAAAGAAAACAAAAAAATAAGAGTAAAATTAAAGTAACAAGAAATTAGAGTCCGAGATTTATAATCAGTCTACTTAATTAACATGCATTAAGTGGGGGGGAGTGCACGCTGCAATCCAACATACGCTGGGCGCGCTCGACTGGCCACGTTACCCCTCTCTCACAGAAGACTACCTTGAAATGTACTGCATTTCCCACTTTATCGTATTTCCCCAATGTACGTACGTGTTTCGGTAGTGAGTGAGATGTGCCAAAGCCCATTCCCATCCCATCCTATCCCTCCTCATTTTCCCAACCCTTTCTCCAAATCCATTCCTATATCTCCAAAGGTAGGCAGCGCATCCGGGGGCGTGCCAACATTTGTCATTTTAGACTAATGTTGGCATGTATCGCGGATGTCTATGGGCGACAGTATCCACTTACCATCAGGTGGACTGTATGCTCGTCTGCCGCCTTCGTACATAAAAAAAAAAAATGCAACTAAATTATAATTATAATCTTTGGTGTTGGATCATTGGCGGTAGCAGTGATCATATCTTTTATTTATGTCAGTATAATCAATTTAAAACCTCAGTCAGGTCTCAGGCTCAGATCTGTAAGAGGTATTATAGAGCTATAAGAGATATTACGTTATGGATATAAGGTTTGAATTTCAATAACAAGCTAACCGTATACGTACGTAATATGGCGAATTCCCAAAATTTCAATAATATTGCAACTTCGGTAAATGTAATTAAAATTGTAATTTTTTGTCAAATGTTGCCAGCGTAAAAGTGGGATCTGTCAAAATTCTAGTTTTGACGGTAAATATCAATTGATATAAATATCCTGATATATATCCAATGATTTATATCAGCGAACCCCGGTATAACTTATATAAATGTATATACGGATAACTTTTGAAAAAATCCATAATATAGTTAATGTACCATCAAAATTAAACTGCACCAAGTTTCTAAATATATACATCTTTATCCTCTATTCTTTACTGGGCCCGTGTGGTGGATTGTGGCCCGAAACTCCCTAGTTATAATACTTACTAGGGCTGCGCGCTGCAGTGGAACATCAAACGCTGATACCGCGAAATAAATATTTAATCACAAGATTCTTTTGATAACTAACTGGCTAGTTCATTTATTGAAATAAATTGAAAATAAACACACATTTTCCTAAAAATATAAATATATAGACTGTTGTTTATATACAATCTTATAAAATACAATTTATCTTATACAATCTTATCTTATACAATTTGTTATATACATGTGTTTTAAATTTTCCCTAATGAATATGCTATAATTTAACTTAATTTTAAACCTCCCCCGTATTATGAGTCAGTCATGAAGTCACGACTAATACGAAAAGCGTATTCACCCTAGTGTGTACGGGCAGCGCGCGGCGGGTCAAATGTTACTTATTCGTGGCATCGTAATTTGTCTGTCGGGTAGACATCAAGTTCTACATATGTGAGATCGCTGCCAACGTCCATGTAACATGGGTCACGGACCACGGTAACGTGGGTTTGATTTTGATATAACAAGAATTTTATTTGAGGTTTTCCTAGATGGACTTGACAAACTATATATTTTTTATAGAAGATATGACCGGGTGGACTACGAGATGTTAAGTGGCCACCGCCGCCAATGGACACCTGCATCACCAGCTGGATTTGAATACGTTGCCGACTTTGCAGAATCCTATTTATAGCTTTCTTGAAGAGCCCCATTGTATATTACATCGCTAGGTAAAAACATCAGAACAAGATCGAGCATTTAACTGAACATTCCGAGCATTACACTGAATCAGAATTGAAATTTATTGTAAACTGGGCGTTACCTTTGGCCGTGGTTACACTCGTTTTCTTAGAGAAAAAATTCTCGTCGAATTTCTAAAAAATCCTTCTTAATAACTCTTTATGTCAGAAAAAGAAGATACTGTCCAAATTTCATGTTTTCAGATTCAGCAGTCTCAGTCATGAGCTGATGAGTCAGTCCAGTCAGTATATTTATCCTTTTACGTATACTTAGTTTATGCTACTTAGTGTTACTGCGTTGTTATGCGTTAATTTTGCATTTCTACTTTTCCCTTTTTTTCATATAATACATTCATTCATCTGCTTGTTTTACATACATCGTACTGTACGATTCGTACAATGTTTAGTTGTAAATGCATCCTGTGTCCAAGTTTTTAGTTCACTGGATATATAACAAATCATTAATCTTTTTAGACTTAAGTACAGTCTGTGTGTCTCTCCATTAGTGTAAACATCTCCCAAGACCCGCCATCACAAGATTAGTCGCTCAGCAAGCGAGGGAGAGAACCATCTTCGGAGTCCTTTTAAATACTGAACAAAATCCAAAACGAAGAACTTCTACAAAAAACTGAAATTGCCGTCATAGTTCAAAGAATCAGTAAGCTGAAGTGGCGCTGAACAGCCAATCTTTCACAGCGTCGATAACCGATGGAGTAGATGATTCCTTGAATGGAGACACTTTGTAAAGCGCTCCCACCAACCAGGTGGAAAGAAAGTCGACTTAAAGATAGTGGTAGCATGAGAAGAGCGGTACATCGTGGTTGACGGGCCTTAAAAAATATAATAACAAATATTTACTTTAACATGAAGTCAAATTACTAAAATTGCCATTGACATTTCAACAAAAAAAAATCAACAGAACTTTTATGGCCTTACCCCATAAGTGGGTACACATTGAAACAAAACAAATAATGAACTAAATCACTTATAAGTCGGCCCGACGTCTGTAGCAGTTCCAATCCGTAATCACGATTGTGTTTAGATAAAAAATAATAATAATAACAAAATAAACAAGAGCCGTAATCACATCGTGTCAGACGAACGAGTACGAATGAAACGATGACCATGGTTTGAGTGACAAGCAGTAAATTATTTGGTTATTATATCTAAACAAATCCAATAAATAGTCGAGGCAGGTTTTGTGTGAATTTCGTAAATGTAAATTATTTCTTTTTAATTACCTTACAGTAGATTTAAAATCTTTACAGGTATTACGAGTAGAGAAAAATTTGAAGCAATTCTCTTCTGTTTCTTCGAAATGTATTTTTCCATTGCTGGACAATGGAATGGAATTCACATTTACGAAAGGTATGTACCTTTCGTAAATGTGAGCCACAATATTCGGTTATGCGTCTTTCCCATCCAGCCGCTATCCGTCACCTTTAAAACCTCAAAAAACACGAAAAGGAGAGGTGTTATGTTTGTCTGCATGTAAGTATGTAATGATGATTGTATGTCTTTAATAAACAAGATCTCGCAAAACTTAGTATGCTTTCTGTGCAGTCACAAGCTCATGGTGTACTGGAACTTGTCTGCCTCAGTTGTTTAAATAGTTATAAAATTGACGGCTAAACTCGAGACTCGGTTCCTCGCGCCGCGCGGGGCGCCACAAAGAGCTGCCACTACTATCACGGACTATTTGACGGCGACCGGATTCAAAGTTTTATCCTCTCTACAGTCCCGATCTCACCCCCTGCGATTTCGGTTTATGAAATGTGCATAAAAAACCGTAAATTATTAATAAAGGAGCAGTTGATAGAAGCGTTTGAGAAAGAACTTAATTTAATTCCCAATGAAAAATGGGAAACTTGGATCAATCACTCGATATGAGCTTGTGGGAATTTTCCTATACATCAAATAATAAATTGAACTTTGAAGTTTGATATTATCAAATAATACAAGTGAAAAAATAAGGTAGTATAGTATACACGACAAAACTTATTGAACAACCTGAGTAAAAACAAGGTAGGTACTTTGATAAAATAAAGTATAAGACATTAGTTGTAATTTTTAAAGGGTAAACTTTTTAGTAATTGA
The DNA here is from genome assembly GCA_943735995.1 of Sesia bembeciformis. Classification (NCBI taxonomy): domain Eukaryota; kingdom Metazoa; phylum Arthropoda; class Insecta; order Lepidoptera; family Sesiidae; genus Sesia; species Sesia bembeciformis. The sequence goes on along the minus strand of OX031026.1, from coordinate 5,271,188 downwards.
CCTTCGAAATACAATAAAAAATAATTATACAAATCCATTCAGTCTTAACTGGGTTCCGAGGTAAAAACCAAATTACACTCAACTACTTACATTTTTTGTCTGTCTTTGTGGCTTCATATCTCTTTGATGGATAGTCGAATTTTCAAATACATACACAATACACATTACACAATCGATACAGCTTTAGGATTTCGAGTATGGGCTGGCGCAGGCCAGGCTAAGCGCAGCGCAGCGCGGTTATCAATAACAAACAACAATCAATTTTGTCGAAATTGCAATAAGATCAAAAATTAATCAACGCACATACCAGTCTTCGAGCGCGTTAAAGCGGACGTACTGCGAAAACCCTATTAATTGGAACTTTTCGCCGAATCCAAGACCGTAAATATTTTTTCTGAATCTATTGTGAGATATGGTGCTAGAAAGGAAATATTATTGAAATCGTTTTGTTCTTGCAAGTTTGTAAAATATGTAATTCGGGGTATGAGATTAAATAGCTTTACTTATATAGAAGAGACGGCATACAATAGTGAGAGGGCCACTCAGGGCCACACAATGGTAAGTGGTCACCACCGCCCATTGACACCTGCACCGAGGGCATGCTAATTTTAAGAATGACCATAAGCTTTAAAGGTCTACTTCAAAATGTGTGTAACACTGACAGATTTGCGCTTAGTGGATACAACACATCTCCCAGGTATTTTATTCAATTATCTGGCACGCCGCGCGCCGTTCCGGTTTCCTCTCGATGTTTTCTTCAATTTGGCGATGAAAGTACAATTCATATTTAAGTCCATTTACGTATTTACGTACGTAAGGGTAGCATTTGAATAAGGTGCCTCTGGGATATGATCATTTCTATCTATACACGTGCTTATACATGATATATATTGCAATTTTGATATATCTCAAGTTTATTGGTCACCCTACACGAGGTTCCACTTGAAACTCAAGTTTCGACAATCGACATGACGGCTAAATGACGTCCAAATATTTTAAATTAATGTTTATTAAGTAAGCATTTACGTGCGTTGCGCTTTCAACTCGTTCTATGATTTAACTTTGCCCTGTTAATTGTTTAACAAAGACCCTTAAAACAGAATTTAGTCGATGAAAGGTGGCCTTTGTAGCTTGGAAATTTAGTAAAATGGAGTTAAACGACCTTTTAGTTACTTCAAAGTTTCAGCGAAGGATAGTTTAATGGATATAAAATTGTGAAATTTACAGAAAATGAGCATTTCATATTTACTAAAAAATGAAATATGTTTATAAAAATACGAAGACGACGTAATGAATCTCCATGTATGACATCAACAATATCATGATATATTTTGTTATTTTTTATCACGATAAAATGATAAAACTTTAAATAAATGATAATAATTTAATTTTAAATAATTTTAATAAATGATTGCTACAAACGTGATCGAACAATTAACACTAAAAGGCTAAGAAAAAATAAGACATCCAATTAGAAAACATTATAGTAAGTCGTGAAGACATTTCACATCAAGTAGAAAAAGAATAAATGTGACAATATGTGAGAAAGGAGACCCCCATTGTTGGCTCTATTTTCCCAAATATACAGACTTGAATATGTTTAACAAGGGATCTTTAACTTTTTAATTTTATATTTCTGTTTATAGAGAATCTTGTCAAGGTTTTACATCAGAAAACCCGTCCGTAACGACAAACTGCTTAGTTTGTTTAGATAATTTTAATCTTAGAAACCACACAATTAACAACTCAATTTTCGTCAGACTTCGAAACCACAGTCAGCTCATCTGATATCGCATCTGCATACTAGCTTATTATTGCAATCAGGAGTGATAAGGATAACTCATGACTTGACGAGCAACTGGTAAAATAAAAATGGCTCTGTGATATGATAATTTAAACAGTAAAAATGTTGTTACTCGAGGTCTACTAAATTGTTTTCTTACCAAGGGGACAATATAACAGCAAAGTTCTATATAATCTTCAGAAGTATGAATAATTAACTTTTAAGTAGGAGAATATACCTCCATCTATTTAGAAGTCTAAGGAACCACCTGCGCCAAATGCACTTTAGCTTCCCAAGATACAAATCCAGTACTGAAACATATTGTTTAATTATACTAGCCTTTATGTATAGACGCGTAAGGTTGATGTTCATCGGAAAGGAGATTTGGTAGATGCAATGTTGGAACGGTCAAAGGAATGCTTCGACCCCTCTGTGTACTGTGTGGTACAGTTTATGTAAGGAGAAATGTTATGGGCTAATGCCAAATTTAATTCAGTGGATTGTAGAGCTACACCTGCTCCAGAAAGTAGGTCTTCATAGGTATATATAAGTATAAAACGGTGCATGAAAAATTCTATATTATTCTATATTTATAAAATAAAACTAATTAATCAAAGAAAAAAATACATTTTAACGGTTAGTAGGATTCGTGAGGGCAAGTATAGATAGTATGGGATAAGATACTTGATTGAATTTGTGGCTAAATTTGACGGATTTTTAATATAATATAACGGAATATAACAAATATTTCCCCATACGATGGATTTCGAAAAAAAATAAAGAGGCAATCAATTTAACCAAAAACCTTTCGGAACTATCCCAAAGCACCCATATAATTTAATTTGAATTACACCGTACCTACCGTCGACAATAGCAACTTATATAGAGACCTATACCCATGGGCACGTTAATATTTATTTAAAAAACTTTCTTGTATTTAATCGTACATAAGGCGAGCTTAATGTCTAGAGGCATTCCACCCAACCTTTGGGTTGAACACAGAGGGAAGTTGGTAGGTGAGATAAAATTTATAAATATAACTTAAACAATGATTTGTAAATATTTTATACAAATACTTGCAACAATTATAAACCTAATATCCTATAAATTATCACTAAGTCCAATCCTATAAATTATTATATACATTATTTAACCTGTTTGTCGTTTAAGTTATATAATGTATACCTCTCATCGGACCTCCCAATGTATCTCTCTAATCAACCCAAAGGTTAGCTGGTAGGGATTGCATTAATGCAATTAAGCTCGCATTTCGTACCATAAAGTGTAATAAAGATATAAAAAAACTATTGTTGATATACTGGTAATTAGAGCTAAATTCGAATGCTTTTACATATATTGCCGACTGAATAAATAAGACGTACTTATAACAGTGTTTCGCAATGTTCTTTATGAAAGGTTGTCGGTTCCCTTGCTAAAAAGATTATCAATATTGTTATTTATAATAAAGGTTCTTATTAACCAAATGCTTCATTATTCGAATTTTTAGAAAAAATGAATCTCCTATTTCAGCCAACTGCGCTACTTCCTGACAGCCCAGTTAGCAGTTACCATAAATTTTAATCACGGTTTAGCTGGCGCGAAGAAAAATATGACATAATAAAAAAAAATAGGCGCATTGAATACACCCGAGACAGGCTGCGTCAAGATGGGAACAAAAGTTATAATATTTTTCAGGTTATGTTTCTAATAATAAAAATTTGAGGCTCCTAATATATTCGGCGCATTTTGTTGAAAAATTTCCTCATTCCTCATTAAATTGCTCACACCTACTTAGTTTTAATTTATTTTTATATAAAGCAAAAGGGTCTCGGATCTCGGTTTCTAGATACCGAAATATTCACATTTTTTCTAAAATTGGGTGAAAATGGCCATATTGGTGAAATGAAACGTTACCCCTCTCTCACAGAAGGCTACCTTGAAGTGTACTGCATTTCCCACTTTATCTTATTTCCCCAATGTACTTACGTGTTTCGGTAGTGAGTGAGTCCCCATTTTGCCAACCCATTTTCAGCACAGTAGGCAAAGCACATCTGGGATCGTGGCATCGTTTGTCATTTTGTACTAATGTTGGCATGTATGTCTATGGGCGACAGCATCCACTTACCATCAGGTGGACTGTATACTCGTCTGCCACATTCGTCCATAAAAAAAGTCTTATTATGGCGCTTTAAAAACCTTTTATTAACCAAAGGTTGACTAGCAGAGAATGCCACTGGGTAATAAATACGATAAACTTTGTTGCAGGAAAGCTTAAATAAACAAAATATGACTTTGAATAATTGAATAACGAACACAAATTACAGTCCACCAGCCAGGCTGTAATTTGAAATCACGTCAGTTCAGCGCCAGCCCTCGTTAGCGCTGATATTGATCCGGCAAATTGTGAATTGCCAGTCCACATCTGAAAACACGTTTTTTGGTATATTACTTATACATACCTGGATAAAACTTTTTATGTAAAAATGTTTAGATGAAAGTGTAGAGCATGAAAAACCCAACATATCGTTTGTATCGCGACTTTCATTTCATTTTTGAAAAGAACACTTGTCATTTAAGATAATTATTTTAAGTGAGTAATCTAAAATTAGATAAACATTCTGGACTGATGTTGGCATGTATCGCGGATGTCTATGGACGACAGTATCCACTTAGATCAGGTGGACTGTATGCCGCCTTTATTCTATTAAAAAAAAAATCGCCAACTATAAACAGTTTCAAGAATGGACTTGACAAATGACTTCCAGGACAGGGGGTATGGTAAAACTTGTAATACCAGCTAACACAATATATAGCCATACCAGCAGTAATGCTGCTCGTCTATTACACAATAATAAATTTTTAGTGGAGATCACCGTACCGCGTGACGATGGTCTCGTGAAAGCCAAAACCGAGAAAAGAAGAAAGTATTTCGACATGGTGCACGAGATCATCGATATGTGGGGCGTGACGTCGAATGAAATCATTCCAGCCGTCTTGTCCGTAAACGCATTAATCTCCACCGGCATCGAGACAAACCTGAGGCGGTTGGGCTTCCATTGTGGCTGGCTCTCAGCGAAGGTACAGAAGGCGGTGCTGTTCGATACTGCGCGTATCGTCAGCCGGTTTTCTACCAAGGGTCCTGAATCCTGACTGAGCGTGTTTCCGCAGGGGGTTATACCATCTCTTCATAATTTTGGCTCACCCAGAGAGAAATGAGATGGTTCAGAACAATATTGTAAATAATAATAAAATGTGTACATTTAAAGTACATTTTTGAAAAACGAAGTTGTGGACATTTCACTTATAATTGGCGCCTGCCATTGGCATTACTTATACTTAACGAGGTCCACATCATGTCTGCAAGAGGAACAGCCTCCTGTTTGCTTAAGCGTTCATTTCTCCGTGTGTTTAAAAAATTATCATTCGTCCTTGTTATTGATTACTGTTGCTCGTTCCTACGCTACAATTACGATAATGCTACGTTTACCGACCAATTTACTACGGTTTTTTTATTTATTTTCGAGATACTCATTAAATATACATGCAAGATGGCAGCCAGAAAAGGTGAATGCCGATTGCAATTAAACTAAAGGAATGATTTTGAAAATAAACGAGAATTTCAAGGATGTTACAATATTTATTTCTTATTTATTATGTGTATAGATTACATAAGCAATAATTTTATAATTACTCCAAACAAATAATCGGCGATTTAAATCAAGATCAATTTTAATCATTTTGTAAGAGATCAAGAAATTGACTTCTCAGACTGCCTTAGGTATATTATTTTGAGATAAAGACAGCTCAAGCTTAAAGCAGACTTAGGTATTATAATAATTTCAATAATTTTGTCGCTACAATCGGGATTGAATTACATTGCGTAGGTCGTGATAAATGGTTCACTAAAGATTCAATGTATAGGTATGTATTAACTGCCACAAATTTATTCAAATAATAAAATGATTTTGAATTGGGGGCTAGTGTCCTGTAGTCAGAATTGGATATGAGCACGACAAAAAGCAATAAAGACATATATAGGAAAACAAGAAATTAAAATATAAAACAAACCGCTCTATTTAATACATAGATAGTAACTAACAGCATAAAGTGATTTATTTCCATCGTATATTCTGTCACGAGGAGCCCCGACGGCTGTTGCAAAAACTATACAAAATGCATTGCATCAACGCCCTAAAAATGAAGGACAGATAAATAAAATAAATATTAGCTAAATAAAAACGAAGTGTGCATCGTATGGGTGCCGTTTGGTGTTGGGACACTTAGTGTAATAAAAGAATTGAGAGTTATTTCATGAGTTACTCGATAAAGCTCAGGAGTTACCTACATTTGAATATTTTTATTTTACTTTGCAGTTGTAATGCAATGCCAATGTCTTTGCAGATGTGCTTTAACTACTGCAAGTGCTGTGAGTTTTTATGAAATCTATTTCACTGGTAAATGAAAAAAAAAATACGTAGTGATACGTAGTTCGTTGCTGTCATAGAAAGAAACAAACTTTTATAAAGAATTCCTAAATTCGGTAGATACTAGCTTGAGAATATTTGAGGTAGAAAGTTTCCACTGTCTGTCACGCGTGTTGTAATGGTAGGTACTACTGTATTAGTGATGTCATTAACACAGTATGTGTAGCTCAATAATTTTTCAATATATTTTAATTTTCATTCACGGATTGATTTCCAATATCTTATTTAAATAAAAATAAATAATAATAATAAAGCACTTTAAGAAACCAAATCACGCATTAGAACTATCAAGCAACTAACAAACGAGGTAAGTTAAGTGAGTCTTTTCTCAACACTACAGTGTAGTTATGGGTCTGACAGTCCCCGCGCGCCGCCGCGGGTCACGTCTCTCGTTGAGGGTTATGACGGGTACAAATGACTTTTCGGCATGTGGAATGTTTTTTACGATTGTGAAATTGGAATTTAAGGAGAAAATTACAGTATTTTGCAATTAACATGTGCTTTGACTTGTATTTTATTTATGCCATATTAGTCGAGTACAATTAGACATAAAAAATGATTTGTACAATTATTTTTAGTTGTATTTTAAAAAGCCTGCCTAAAAAGTATTCTAAAAAGTTTACCTTTTAAAAATTACCGCCATGTTTTTTTTTACTCAGGTTGTTCAATAAGTTTTGTCGTTATGTTCGTATACTTGTTTATTTTTTCAAAGTATGTATGTACTGTTCTTGTCAAATAATACATTTCCCCATAAGCCCAAATCACTTGTTAATCCAACCTTCCCATTTTTCATTGGGAATTAAATCGAGTTCTTCCTCAAACGCTCCTACCAACTGCTCCTTTGAAGAGGAATCCTTTGCGCCCCGTTATGCACATTTTACAGAACATGGTAAGAATGTGATTTCGATTGGGACTGGTGACGAAACCTGGACACCACGTTACTATACGTTTCTGGATACTCATACTATGTTGTGCCAATTAGGTCATAGAGCAAGATGTGAGTTCACAAACATGAGGATTCACCGACTTATGTGAAAATGTGCATAAAGGGCCGTAAATTTTATTAATAGAGAAGCAGTTGATAGAATCGTTTAAGAAATAATTTAATTTAATTCATAATGAAAGATGGAGAGGTTGGAAATTTGGATTAATAAGTGATTTGAGCTTATGGGGAAATCATATTATTTGACAAGTACGGTAGATACTTTGAAAAATAAAACAGCATACACACGATAAAACTCATTGAACAACCTGAGTAAAAAAAAAACATTAGCGGTAATTTTTTACTTTTTAATAATTCACCATAGAAATACAACACAAAAAAATATCCATTCAGGTTCCGAGGCTAAAACATAAATGCACTCGACTATATAATATTACAAGTATAGGACGTTAGTTATCTTTAGGACGTTTGACTTTCGTTTAGATTTCCTAACATCTGATTTTAATGTTAAAGTTAAAAAAATTATGTTTAATTACGGCAATTTCATTAGTTTCAATATTAAAACCAGAACCGACCGTAGAGTCCATTTTCTCAGTCAGCAATGTCAGGATAAACTAGTTTGGTGTACAAAAAACTATAGCCAAACAAGATAAGAGAGTCCTCGCCTACGTGGTTGCAATAATGTAGGGGCGTGCAAAGTGAAGATTGTGTGCAGAGCGGGCAGCAGGTCGGCGTCGCTCTAGAACGTCACTCCGCCCCCGCACCCCTGAAACGGTAAGCGAGGACTTACTTATCTTGTTTGCCTTTAGTTTATCCTGAATTATTATTATTATCCTTATTACCTATTCATTATTTATCAACAAAAAAATACACCATCACAACTGCCGCTAGCTATTTCATTACCCCGGGGTCTCAAAAACGCAAGTTGTAAAACGAAATTAATTAATACCGATCGGTGATAAAAAACGACGCGTTTACACACATTGCATTAGCTTTGTCACACGTCCATACAATGTATCATGACCTCCCAAGTCCGGTCTTATCCGTATGTTTTATGTTCGACATGACAACGCATCTTTCATTACAAATCTAACAAAAAAACTCTACAAATAAGCGGGTAAACTGTCTCACCCCATGACTTGCATGACGTGACAGTTTTTGTAACGTTTACCCTATTTTCGTTAACGATATGTAGCAGATAACCAGGCTGTGTAATATTCATGTAGTTTTAAAAGGCTCGTGCGTGAAAGTTGAAAATTAAAAGTCCATTTGTCAAGGTTATTGATACCCTTTTAATGAAAACAAGATTAACGAGAAATAGTCGATGATAAATAATGTGGTCTGCAAATCGATGCCAGCAAATTGAGGGTGGGTTAGGTTTAGGTTCTCTAGTGACAGTAAAAAATAGGAGTCCCGCGAAGCGGAACTCCGTCGTCTCGTTCTTAGTAATTTCCTCGGAATATAGAAAAAAATGTTTGTGTATTTTGGGGCAATTTCAAGTCATTCATTTCGGTTATTCAAAAATAGTTTGTTTTGTTGATCACTTTATACCGCGACCCTGAAAGTTGTGATATAAACTGCCAGCTGAGGTATTTCCGTTACGCTACGATATGGGGCTCTTCAAAAGAACTACGATATCGGCAACTACGATAACGCAAGGTCGGCAGCGCAGGCCCCCTGGTGTTGCAGGTGTCCATGGACGACGGTGACCGCTTACTATCATGTGGCCCGCCCGCTAGTCTACCATCTATTCTATAAAAAAAAAACATAAGTACATACATTAAAATCAATATTTAGAGCTCAATATTTATTAGCAATCTACATAATTGTCGTCTGTCGCCTTGGAAAGAAACACTTCCAAGGTTCAATTCCGTCGCCATCACCTAAGTCACTTGCGTCGGGATGCAAAGCCAGGAGTTTTCTATAGATAAATAATTTAAGGAAGCTCAATAGTATAATAATTTAAATATAATCGATCAATAAATCATACTAGTTTAACTATTATGCTATTAAACTATTGTGCAACATTAACGTAATAGTTTTAAGATGCTCAAGGATGCGCGTGCATTTGATATAAGCAAACAAGTAAAGATTAAACTTACGCTGATTCGATCGAAGCCGCGGGCGATCTCTAGGGTTGTTATTGGTTCTAAAATTTTCGGATATAAGCAATCTTTATTTATTTTATCTCGGTTGCATGTACACTTATGGTAAGCCTATGAGTTTTTTTTTGTGTTTTATATGGCATCGCTAACTAATGGTGATGTCTTTCAAAATGGCCCTCACGATATAGGCTCCGCCTAGTGTGAGGTCCATGGACGTTCCTAATTGACACACTGTGTAACAGAGTAATAGTGTACGACATCCAATATGTACATAGCATGAAAAACTTTCTAGCTGTACTTAATAATTTCTGTACAATATTTGTTGGTATAATACGAAGGTACTGTAAGTTTCTCTTTGGTATACAACCTTGTAAAAATATGTACACTGTTTATTAAATTGTTTATTAGGCGCGCAGAACGGCAGCTTCATTATCACAAGGCAAGTAAACATAATCGCATTATTTTATTCCCAATATCAAAACTGAAATACAAACCGATAAAAAGCGAACCAAGTACGGTAACCAAGACGTATTTACGCCCTTAAAGAATGGAACCCTTAAAAACTTTACATGATTGGTAACTTGGTGGAAAAGGACAACTGTGCAAACAAGACATAAAACAAACTGACATAACCACAAGCACACATACATGTTTAGATTGCACCCGTCGACAGACGACAAACAAACTTTACTCACTGTTTATTTTGATTCTGTCTTAAATTTCTTGACAAATACTCGTATTGCAGATTAAAATTTTATGTTGATTGAAAAAACTATAATAAGAATATTATTATAGTTATCTCCTAAAGGCGTTTTAATATAACAAGATCTATGATAGTCTATGGGAGTATTTTTCCTTTTTTTGTGTGTGAAGGCGGCAGACTGTATTATATCCGCGATACATGCCAACATCAGTCCAAAAAAACAAACGTAGGCACGCCCCCGGATGCGCTGGCTACCTTTGGGGATATAGGAATGGATTTGGAGAAATGATTCGGAAAATGGGGAGGGATAGAATAGGATGGGATGGGAATGGGATCTGGCACATCTCACTCATTACCGAAACACGTTACGTACGTGAATTATAAGGAGAAATAAGGGATTAGGGAAATAAGATAAAGTGGGAATTGCATTTCAAAAAAGTCTTCTGTGAATTCTGAAAGGATTGAAAAATGGGTAGTTCTTGTTACAGCCGAATCGTTGGCGGGAATATTTTATAACCGTAAAATAATCTTTTGTTCTTCTAGTCCTTTGAAAAGAGAGACTGCTCGACCTGACCTAAAAATGTTTGAATAAAAATAGGTTACCTTTGACCCATTTTCATCCACATCAAAATTGAAATTAAAGTTCAGTTTACTATTGAAATTCAAATTATTTATGTTTTATATTGTAACATTTGCAGCATTATGGTTTTCTACAAAATTATTTCAAATACTTTTCCACTAATTATTGTAAAAAAATTTAATGCGACTGTATTGGAATTATAAAAAGAAAACAGTGACATAACGAATGCAAAAAAGTAGATATCAATATTTTTCGTTCGTTTTAGGAAATAAAATATTTAGACAAAAATTGTAGACCTAGATGATAAATAATATTATATAAGTATACAAATTTTGTATATTTTGGGGATGAATTTCCTTTAGAATTTTTTACCGTCGTAATTTTAGAACTGATTGGCTCATCAACGAACTTATCCAAATTATTTTTGGATAAGTTCGTGAATGAAGCTAATACTAATAAAACTACATAATAATAATCCTTTTTAATTATAATAACCTACTAACATCAAAAGAGATCAATTAAGCGAAGTGTACAATAATCGTCTGCTTGGCAACACGAAAGCCGTAACCAAATACAGTAAACAAATGTAGGATTACGATTACTATTCGATAGTTGACATGTTTATCGGGTTGATGAATCGTTCGATGTCGTTGATTGGTCAATAATGTCACCGGCAGTTTATGATAAATTTTATGTATCAATTTTCCGCTTATTATAAAACTTTATTTTTAGTTTAATTGTAACAATGTTAAAAACATTATTTTTGGTTTTATTATCTTTAACTTTAAAAATCACCTACTTTTTTTTATTTACCTTAAAAATCTCGTGTTACAAGATGTTACTATATAAATGAGATCTTAAAACAACTAAATTTTACATAAAAAATCTACTGTACTATATAATATTACACATGTGTTATATATACAGTATATTGGCGATGAATTAATTTATTTGGATTTTATTTTTTTAATTTTACACCGTAATTTTGGAGCTACTGAAACGTTTTGTTTTGGTCGCTCAACGAACTTAACCGATGTACGAGTCTAAGCTACCTTTTTGTGACAAAGTGTAAGCACTTGGGAAAAAATGGCGAAACAACTTGGCCGGAGATGGTTATAACAAGAAAGGCTTAAATGTCAATGGGGGCGATCCTTGCGGTGAGACACTTTGTAGGCTACGTAAAAATAATTCAATCTTACTATAGTCATATAAAATTAGCCTTGCAGCGTCTAGCTAGTGGTACACACTTCGAAAACCACAAGTTAGTTGACCGGATCTAATATTAAAATGAGCAGCAATTTGTGTCGCGCCGATACCGGGACGATCAATCTCCCGGATTGAAACACACCCTGTTTATACATTAGAAACTATGGAGTCGACATTACATATATTTCTTGTGTAAAATTTTTAAAAGAATTTTGAGACTAAGTTTACAAAAGAGAAATATATATTTATTCATTGACGCCATAAGTAAGTAAGTAGGTAAATAAGTAAATTTTATTGCACACCAAAGAATACAGCGAAAGTGACACAGAGTTTAAATAAATAGGTATACAGTATATAGGTAGGCGATAAGTAGCCCTTATGGCTACAAAGATCTCTTGACAACTTTTGGACGGGAGGAGATGTTTGCGAACACAAGAATAATAGGTTACATAAAAGTAAAACAATTAAATATTTATTTTACGATAATTCTTCTGTAAAATATTTTGTAAAATATTCATTTTTACTATGACCCACTCCAAATACAGCTAAGCAACGAGGAGCGACTGTTGTACCACTTTTTGTCAATAAAAGAAGGATGGTTTGGATAATATTTAAAATTGGTTAAACTTTTAATAGCAATAGCTCAGAAGTCTCTACGGGTCGCACAGGCACTCTTTGAAGGGCGTTATTCAAATAAGAAGCGCCGCGTATCGCTGGCGATTTGTCGCGTGATGGATAGCTTCGGACCATTTTTAATCATCCCTACGCTCTAGTGTAGTTTTTCTAAACACCTTCTCTTAACGAGGAAGAAGCAACTTTATCATATTTTATCAAAGTCCCTTTTGGACCTGTGAACATTTTGTCGTAGGGCTTTATGGATTGTAGTCCTTAACAATCTATGTTTAATATGAGTTCCGATGTCAAACAAGCTGCATATCATTTTTGTACGGGCTACTCCCCTGTTTCCTATTTGATAAAGGTTTATGAACACTCAAAATTAAAGTACCCGACCCTGGCAACTCGGTAGCGTTGAAATCGAGTGATATAATTAATTACGAGTACATTTGCGAGAAGATGCTGCTTCTGTAAGCATGATAAATTACCATCAAATGGAGACAAAGCCTCGTATTGTTCGCTTACCATATGGAGGCTTCGCTACCGTGCATTTATAGACCCATCAACGGTTCATTCGCGACAAAACCGCCGTCCATTACGCGTGGCATTGTGCCACCACTCAATGCATGATTAATGACTCCCAGTCTTATGAAGCATATTCATTCGTGGGAACCCCCCAGTTTCCGCTGTCTCGAGCCAGCACAATGGGGTACCCCCATCGATATTTTCCGCGAGAGGCGAAAATCGCGATGTTTACCCGCGCTCGATTAAGCGCGGAGGATGGGTTTTTGAAAAATCGCCAAACGCACCGTCGCGTGCCGCAACTATATGCATCCAGCAAATGATAATGGATCCTTACACTTCTACATAGAACTCAGAATAGTAACATACTCATGCCGTTGTTCCATACTCGGTGCTCTCAGGAGGGTGGCGAGGATGTTGTTTTATTGGAAACGGATAATTTATTTTGAGTATTTATTTTGTTGCGGTATGTCGGATTCAATATCGTGGGAGCGGCCAAATTTCTCTCGCTGATCGTTATTAGCAGTGATAGTAGTCGTTTTCCGCTTTCTTCCGTCATTGTTCCCGTGGCTGAGCGATGCGAGCACTCAGGGACTATGCGCGAAATTGGATTTTCGGTTCGAAAGCGTTTGGATCTGATTAAACGTAAAAGTTATCTCTGGATAACCTTTATTTTGCCAGAAGAAAAACATTTTATCCGGTGGAAAATTCGGGGCGTAACTGAATTAATTTTAAAAGTAGGGCGACACTCAAGTCTAAACATTTGGTTAATGAAGTTTGTTGGACTTCTTGGCTCGACATGGTTGTTTCTGCAAATGCCCAAGTTTTGTATTTACGGTGGGGAATTGGGATAAACTCTATTACGAATGCTGGAAGTTGGGTCCGCAGCGGAAATTAACTTAGACCCGCGTCATGCGGCCACAGATGATGCCGGATTATTGATTTTTGAAACTACAGATTGTACGGCAACATTCCAAGCAACCTTTGAATGGTGATGATAAATTTGAAAACAACTAATTCTATAAACAAACATTTTTATACTTACTGAATTTGTTTTAATCAACCTAAACAGGATAACCCTTATTACTGGGACATTAATATGCACAAGGTTATAGATTACATTATAGGTGACAATAAGTGCTATAAATGATTTTTGCAAAATAACACGTGTTTGTATTCTAAAACTATTGTTTGTATTGAGTTTGTATGAGTTAGATTAACTAGTTATAGCTAGTGTAATTAAATGAGAAAAGAAAGCGTAGATGGAAAACAATTATTGAATACTTACTAACCCCAACAGGTAATAATTAATAATTTTCGAGAAATTTAATATGCAAATATTGGGTTAATTCTGAATAATTACCAGTTATCGATACTAACCGGATTTATCAGAGTTATCCTAACCGATATATGTAAATATGTATAATTGGTAATGCAGACATTTCAATTTACATCAAAGATTAGATGATTGCGATTGCAATGATAATAGTGAATTTTAAAATTTGAATAATTACACCGTATATAATTTAACCAATTGGACAAGCCCCCAAAATAGGTCTTAACGAGAAAACTTTCTGAACCTTAACCCTTCCAAAAACTGCAGTTAAGCCATATCATTCAACTAAGAGAGGACTCATTAAATGGATTTCATAACAAATTACCAAATAAAACGGCCTGGCAAAGTTTGGCAATTGGGCCCGCCACGGTAATCTTTGATGGTGGAACGCGCCAGTTCCCATTTCGGGACATTTCCTTAATTTCACCAATCGCGACCAAACTGAGCGACGACAGAAAATACAAATGGCATAAAATTTAATTTTATCACCTAATAAATTAACATTAGCCAAATCTGGAGAGCGTTTTCTTAAAACGAAGTGATTAAAGCGAGTGAAATCAATTATTGCTTCGAGGACAATTTAGGTTGTATTAAACTGAATAGAGAATTCAATAAAATTGATGGAAACTTCCAGACGTTTATAAACTTCTTCCTAAATAAAATATTCGTCAAAACAAACCTTTAAAAGGCAATTCAATCAACAAGATTAATTATTAAACAATCGAGTCGATGGCGGAACCATTAATCAGTCGGAGTGTTGTACTTTGTTACTGACTTAATTTACGCGAACCAATCACTGGCGTTTGCGATTTGTATCGTGAATAAAATGAACAAATCGTCTGTTTAATTGTCTATGCCTGAAAAAAATATCGGTGCCTCGATTGAAAAGACATGTAGATATAAGCCAAAATCTTTTTTTTGTTTATCTTACCGTGACACCTTAAAACAGCACGCTGGCCAAACGGATTGGCGAGTTCACTCTTTTAAAGGTGATGTAGTTCCTCAGGGTTTGTGGTAGCGGCTTTGTTATCTCTTAGTCGCCTTTTACGACATCCATGAGGAGAGATGGAATGATGCTATTCTAAACTTTTAATGTCATACATCCTCCATGCACAAGAGAATGTGCATAAGGAAACCTATACCCAGCAGTGGATGAAAAAAGAGCTGGTCACAAATGCTATGCCATCAGCCTGTATTTTTTCACTACTGGATATGGGCCTCTCCCAAGGCTCGCCACCACGCAGGACCTTTGGCTCCTCTCATCAAGCCACTGCCGGCGAAGTTACTATTTTCTCACTTTTAATACATGCCTCATTTGTTCACCTACTTGTTTCATCTTGTCA
The DNA here is from genome assembly GCA_943735995.1 of Sesia bembeciformis. Lineage (NCBI taxonomy): Eukaryota > Metazoa > Arthropoda > Insecta > Lepidoptera > Sesiidae > Sesia > Sesia bembeciformis. Next base: position 5,255,568 of record OX031026.1, on the reverse strand, counting down.
TATGTTTAGTCATCCTAAACTGATGACAAATATACGCATGACATGGATGTTCCTTTATGATGCATAGTTTCGTTGATAATTAACAAAAATTATAATTAACGGTTTAAATAATCTTACGATAACTTAGAATGAGTGATTATTTATAACAATCAGAATATAGTGATTGTGTGCTCAATGAAAAGCCCAATAACAACATGTGATAAAAGACACCTTAATGTTGATTTGTCTCCCATATTAGACTAGTGAAACCTTAAAAACCATAAGAAATTATTTACTGATTTATCTTAAAAAAATCACAGGTTAAAGCATCTTTTTATCTAAATAGAATCTAACAGAATCTTGAAAATTTGCGATAGTAACGTCACATATTATGATGTTGTTTTTTATTTGTTTATTTTTTTTATATAATCATTGTAATAATTACGGAATTTAACATTTGAGTTTTCCGCATTTTTTACACATATTGATCTATTTAAACGTGTCTCAACGTGTATGTTTATCTTATTTATTTTATTCGACGTTTCGGTTTACCTTATTTATTTTACACGAGCTAATGTCAGCTCGTGACCATGGTCGGTGCAAACCAAGCGAATAAGGTATGAACCGAATAAGAACCTAACGAAAATAAATAAAGTAAACATTCGTGTTGAGACCCGTTTAAATAGATAAATTGTATTCGAATATCTATCACAAACGTCATCATAGTTTAAAAATAAAAGAAAGGTCTACTTAATTCGCCAAGAGGAGAGTAAAAGTAACCTGTCAAAAGAAACTTCGTTAATTTGATTCTAACATCATGGGTATTATATATATAAAACACTTTTATATCAGCCAGCACTTGTGTTAGGTCCCCAAGTAGGAACGTGTCATTGCCTCGCCGGGTTTGACGGCGCCTACTTCGGTATCGTGATGACGATCATTACAAGTTGCTCTGCCCCAATACAATTTAAACTCCGGATCAACTTGAGCCACAGATTTAACTAGGTACTAGGATAGAATATAATATTGTTCCTGGAAAAAAAACTGATATTTTACATTCGGTAGAAAAATTCTGTGATTGTTCACCACATGTTAAAGAAGCTTATTATTATATGCTATGATTATTATGCTGTGATATTAAGCATAATGTCAAATAATTATATTAAGATTAAAGTTTCATAAACAAACTTATCGAACTAATGTCAATAATTTAAATGTCTGTCTATCTATCTTTACTAAATCTATAATGCGTGAATCAAAGATAGATAACTCAATAATATCATAGACAGATAGATAACTCAAAGATCAAAGATAGATAACTCAAGATAGATAGTTGGCTCAATAATATCACTTTAGTATTAAACTTATTTATTAAAAACGAGAATAAATTAAGTGTTATTAACACCAAGCAAATATTGAAGTTATTGACTAGCATATTTAACCATCCCTTCGAACTTCGAATAATATTTCATCTTCAATAACAACATAGACACAAAAACCTTTACCTCAACAACTCTTGAAAACATTAGTTTCAGAAGAACATTGTCGAATGGCTAATCTCGAGGGCGAGCAGTCGCTTAAGCAAATGTCATTCACACGACCCCTTCACGCCTCACCAGACCACTTAAAACACCTACCCTGCCGCCCCCCATCTTCCAAGATTCGGGCGAGAAATGGGAAACAGTGTTTAACTGTAGAGGTCCCTATTCGGTCCAACGGTAGAGATATGTGACTCGAACAGGATTCACAACACAATCCTTCGTGATTGCCTCCCGTTCCATTTTCAAATCCAGTCCCATCGTTTGTTTTTGGAAACGTTGCCCCTTTGTTGCTGTTCTAATTTGACTTTCGAATTGTTTTTTAGAATGTATGGCTTTAATTATTATTTTGCGTACATATGGTATAACGGAAAATCTTTGTAAAACTTCTAAATTCGCTGCCGTTAATTTTGTGAAGTACCATATGTCGTATGGAAAGTTTGTAGAATCAAAGTGTAAGCTTAAGAAGTAATATCGATATCAAATTAAAACGGAGCGAAGTGATAAATTCTTAAATTTATATGAATTCAAATTATTGATTGAACAAGGAAGTATTAATAAATATGAATTTTATAAATTAATTGTATATATTTAAATAATTTATTAAACACATAAAATAAAAATTAAATAAAGGAAGAAAAGGATAATATACAAAAAGTAACCTTATCTCATATGAAATTTCTTCCACCAGATCTGGGAAGCTGTAATGTACATAATATACGGTAGGTCAAACTAAATGTACTTAGAACCGGCTTCTATACAATACGATAAACAAAAAAACAAATTCGAATTTTGAAAATGGAACTCTTTGCTTGTCAAACGCCATTAAATTTTCAAAGCTGTCATTTGATTTTTTTATTTCTGGGGGCAATATGAAAATTAAGTGTTTGCGGAAAAATGAATTAACAAGAGAACATATTCGTTCAATGATTTTGTATGACATTCGTTGCGATCTAAACCATAAATAAATTTATGAAAGACTCAAGTTATACGAGTATACTGTTATAACTACTGTTTATAACTGGTTCAGTGAATTTAAACGTGGTCGTACCCACCTCAGTGACGATGTTAGAGAAGGGCGGCGTCCGGCGACCGCGATGACGGAGGAATACATCAAAAGTGTGCGGCTTTTACACGATAAGGAAGCTTTATATTAGATGGATCCCTCACAATTTGAGCGAAGCTCAAAAACACTGCCGCGTGGTATGGTGGTATGATATGGAAAAAGTCAAATAACGACGCCCACGAAGCAGAATGATCCTCCATCACAACAATTCCCCATCTCACTCCGCCAGACAAACGAAGCAATTTTTGAATATGTACATTTACAAATGTAAAGTTAATGGGTCATCCGCCATACAGTCCCGACCTTGAGCCCTGTGATTGTTATTTATTCCCTAAAATTAAGGATAAACTCAGAGGAATAAGTTTTATGAACGCAGAAGAGGCAGTAACGGCCTTCCAAATGGCCTTTGAAGACATGCCTAAAGAAGGGTGGGCTGAATGCTTCACACGATGGTTTTATCGCATATAAAAGTGTGTCGATTGTCGCGGAGAATACTTCGAAAAGCAATAAAACAACTTCCATCGTTATAACTGATTTCATTATTGAGATTCTAAAAAAAAATTTAGTGTCACCCACGTATGTGTGTGACGTACCCACGCAAAACAAGCATAGTAGAAGTTATTTCATTTACAGCCTTTAAAATTACACATTCCAAGGGACTATTTGGATTAATTCATCAAAGGGAAGATAGCCGGTAGCCCTTGCAAATGTACGGGTAAGACACCACCCTCGGCACCCTTAAATTGTATTGTCAAGCCGACACATGGTCGTTAGTGAAAATACTATAACCATATTCCGGCAATATTCTACAGTTAAATATAACTTCCCACAGTCTAATTTTACTCTAACTCCTAACTAGCCCTAACAGGTCATATTTACAGTATCTAAAATGGAAGTGAATAAATTAATTTGACTGTGGTCTTTATCACTGTTTGTGTGTGCTTGTAGAGTGGGTGTGTCTTAAAACGGACCACTATCACGTAATTAAGTGCCCAGTCCCGATGTTCGTCGGACCGTAAGGGGACAGTGGGCTAAAATAGTCAAGGAATTAAACCAAGTGAATTAAGAATTTTGAACTTAATTCTAAGGTGAAAAGGTTGATAGTTGAAGTTTGGTAATGACGGTTCGGCAATTGGGATAATGCGTGTAGGTATAAATTACAAGTTTTCTTTGAGTGCGCAAATTAAGTACGGATGAAGGCAGTTAGTAGTTAGTGTCCGGCGTTATGGGCGGCGCGGAAACTGCGGTAAGGGTTACTACAATGGCTTTCAATGAAAATTCTACGCTTCTGTTTCTATTAGGTAAACATCGAAGATTATTTAGCCCGCGATCAAATTATACGACTGACAATCGAACAGCGATCAATGTTATACATATTACACATATTAAGCAATTGAAGAACATTTATTATGATCTACAATCATATTATATTCGTGGCCCTATTGGGCGATAGACTTTTGGGCGCAATATTTTTTATTTCTTTTTTTATTATTCTTTCGATGTTTAGTTTGATTATCCAAAAAAATCCAATAATTTTATACAATTCGTCAAGTATATTAATTGCTATAATGTTTATAAATTGAGACACGCATAGTTTAATACATTTTTGAATACTGGTGTTTTGTACATGTACCTACACTACAGGAAAATATGAAAAAGCCATCATGCATCATTATCTACTTTTGTTTCGTAATCCCCTTTTCGCACTTACACTAATCGTAATTAGTCGCCTTTGAGACAGCATAGGAGTAACTCGCTGAATATTTATATAGAGCAGTTATAACATAAATTACAAACAGTCATGGCATCTGATTTTTAATTAACATCGGGTTTGATTTAATAAAACAGGGAAAATTATTCATTCACACGCTCGGCAAGTTATTTGTAAAGTGTAATTTATATGTAATTTAATTTATTTAACAACTTAACATTAAAATTGACTGGTCAATAGATTGGATTCCGTGATAATCTCCATTTTTATTTATTCAACATTATTGACTCGTAGCTTTCCTGTTATATATATAATAATATTTCATATTAACCATTTTCAAGAAACAGGAGGGAGTATCGTACCTACTCGTGATATTCTTCCCCTTCTTGTAACCGCCATTTCTTTACTTTTTAGTGTTTAATTCCTCAGCAACAATTTGTGAAGTTATCTAAGCAAAGGGACCTTATTGTCGACAACAACTTATTGCCTTTGGTTAAGATTTAAAATTATCTTTAAACAGAAACTAAAAAACGCTAAACTAGGAAAAATATTTTGACTTTTCTCAGATAATGTCACATTTAATCCTCCAGCAAAATAAAACCTAATTCCTTTTAAATAAGTGTTATTTTATTTACACTACAACGTTATCAAAATATTCATTATTGTCAAATTCAAACCATCTTCACACTAACGAAAAATTAGCACACATTACATTACATTCACGTAGCTTATTAAATCAAGAGGCGAAGCGCTTGTTACGCTGTAACGGCGCGGAATAACAATGCACCTGCAGCCGGAAGCATTTAAGTCTGGAAGGTGCATTACGATTCTTCAAGGAACCGTGGAATGGTTCAAATTATGCCTCTTTGGTTAAGTCATTCATTGTGTAGATTTTAAATGTGTTCCTAGAAGAATTCATACTCTGTTCGTAGTAAGAAAAAGGTGACGTCATCAGGATCATAACATCATATCATAACACGTCATCACAACACAGCATTAATTGGTCAATGGAAGAACGCTCCTTCTCGTAATTGGTTAACAGGTGAAATCATGTAACTCATAGTGACACCATTACTATTTTTAACTTGAACAGTCAAGTATTCTAGGCACTTAGGCTATGACGACTATATCATTACTATGACAACAACTCGGTGAGGTGCATTCATTAAAAGGATTGTTTGAAATTAAAGTAAAATTGTCCAGAGCGATAACAGCACTAATGAGCGGGACTGATATGTAAGTTCAACAGTTGTGTGATCAACAAATGTCAACACCATTTAATCAACAGATAAATTTATTATCGGATCACTACATGAACAATTTTCAAAATAAACAATTAATATGTTCAACTGCTCAAAATCTCAGATATTTAAAATGTAGAAAAGGTCAGTAACATTTTTAACGAAAGTATATTAAGCAATAATAAGATAGATAGATAAAACTTAATAAAACAGTAACATATATTGTAACACATGAAATACACAAAAGGCGGTCTTATCGCTATTAGCGATAAGTTGATTTGGAAATTAAAAATAAACAAAGAATAAACAACGGTTATTGTTTTATGCAAAACTCTCTCTAACTTAAATTTTAAAATAATGAAAATTATAGCAAATTAAGGGATAACAAAGCCGTTACCACCAGCCCTGAGGTAGCGGCTTTATTAGCCGGCTTTGTTGCACAAGCCGCCACCACACCACCTCTCAAAGTGTGGACTCGTAAATCCATTTGGCCTGCGTGATGTTTTGTACAAGACAATTTGCATGAGTAGGTCCATTTGGAGCAAGGCGAATTTCATTGCCATCATTCCTCTTGGCGGACGGTAATCCATGCTACGTCTTTCAGTGCATAGTTTATCGCATCGATTGTCGGTTCTATAACAAATGTGACCTGGTCACTACGACTTAGCTCGCTGATTCCTTGAGCTATATCTAAAACGTCAATAGATATTGTTTCGTTTCGGATACCATCAACGTTACAAATACAACAAATAAGTCTACTTTAAATTATTATACAGGAACGAGCGAACAATGATGCATCTCCGAACCCGAAACCCTTTCCAATCTCGAAACTCACAATATCAGATGCTAACTTACACGTACAATGGCTTATTTGACTAACAAACCGGATCGATCGCGATTATCCTACGGGCGACGCGTTCTTTGCATTATGCATGAGACACTTCCGTCTCCTGTCCCTCAGTTGACGTGTATGATGTGAGCGCAATCGCATAGGTATAATGATTATTTTATTGTAAACTGTTGTTACATTATTTAGTCTTGTTCAGTCCAAATAGAAAGGTAAATCTTTCTTTTTTACCTTTGTTTGGCCTTCTCAATACATTATTGGTCGTTTCTGACGTTGGGTGACAATGACCACACGATACTAATATAACTCGATCAATTTTAAGCGTCGTTTTCTTGAAAGCGTTGCGTCTATGACAATTAATATTTCACATCGGTGGATTATATGGTTCGTCATATGTCAAATCCGACCGATTCGAACGGCCCGATTATAAGTGACTAAGTTAAGCAGCAAGAGACTGCTTCAACTTATTTTTCAAAATTTCGAAATCGAAAGTCTCGATGCTAACAGTAATATATCTCAATACTTCAATTAGCAGTCTGAGACTAGCTCTAGAATAGTATTAATATTATATTTAATGTATTAGTAAAAATTAGTAAACAGTATGTCATCTTACGTCGCTTTAAAATAACACCACCCCAATTCTTATCATGGGTGTAGGGCTGCCACCCCTCCAGGTTTGACCCGGAGTCTCCGGGTTTAGTGGACGCTTGTCCGGGCTACAGGTTAACATCGTAAATCTCCGGGCGGCACGGCTGTGACGTTGCACATTCAAAAATCTCAGAAAAAAATAGAAATATGATTTGTAAATGGGCTCTAGTTAGGCTCGGACAAATGCAAAGATACAATTTAAAGCGTCGCTGTGTGTATCAAAGACAGTATAAGTTTATCTTGTGGTGATTTTATTAGTAATTTAGTACTAACTTAAAATTAAAAATTTACAATTACTTATTTCCTGTTTTTCTTCTTTGTTCCGTTTTTTTTTAATCTCCGGGTTCAGAGTATTCTAAAGGTGGCAGCCCTACATGGGTGTCGTAAAAGGCCACTAAGGGATAAAAAGCCGCTATCACAAACCCTGAGCAGCTACACCACTTTTAAAAGAGCGGACTCACCACCCCGGTTGGCCAACGTAGCATTTTAAGGCCATACCGTTCCAGGGGTGGCCCATTTCCAGCAGTAGACGACAAAAGGGTTGACTATCGTATACCAAGAAATACTCATATCGACAGCGTTACAATTACGTATAAATTATACAGCTACATTATCGTCAAAACCTCAGATTTAAAATACAAACATTGAAATCGTAAAATCATTCTATCCCATTATACATAAAACTGCTATCTCGATTTACTCCAGTCACGCGTCCACTATCTATAATCACACAAATTACTTCGTAAAAGGTTTATAAGCTACAATATTAGTGTTCAATTAAGCCGTTAAAGTATTAACGAGTGTGACAGACAGACGGACGATGACGAGGCGTTAACTATAAAACGAAAACATTACATACTGGAGTGAGCGCGGCCGGGTGTTGAGTGGTCATTAATTCGATAAAAAATTATGTCCCATCAAAAATTACTTAATGCTGATCAAAATGCTTCATTAAATGATTTGTTTTGACGTTACAAAAACCATGGAAACCTTTATTTAGTGTAATTAAGTTAAATATATATAACACGTAATGACGTTCCATATTTAGTTATGAGTGATATACGAATATAGGTATATAAGAATATGTTTTTTTTATATAGAAAAAGGTGGCAGCCGAACATACAGTCCAGCTGATTGTAAGTGAATACTGTCATCCATAGACATCCGCGGTACATGCTAACATCAGTCCAGAATGACTTTACAGACTAAGGAATAGATTGGGAAAATGGGGAGGGATAGGATGGCATGGGAAGGCATGGGAATGGGCTCTGGCATATCTCACTCACTACCGAAACACGTACGTACATTGGGGAAACAAGATAAAGTGGAAAATGCAGTAGATTTCAAGGTAGTCTTCTGTGATAGATAGACTTGTGATATTCTGTGATAAGAATATGTATAACGATATAGAATATATAATTTATATCTTATCTAAATGATCATCATCAGTGTTATAATACTGTCGTGTTTGATACATACGACTGTGACATGCGCGTATGCACATTTTGAGAGGCTCGACTGCCCACGTTGCCCCTCTCTTACAGAAAACTACCTTAAAATATACTGCACTCCCCACTTTGTCTTATTTCCTTAATGTACCAGATGTGCTAGAGCCCATCCCCATCCTATTTTCCCAACCCTTTCTTCAAATCCATTCCTCTATCTCCGAAGGTAGGCAGCGCATCCGGGGTATGCCAACGTTTGTCATTTTGGACTAATGTTGGCATGTATCGCGGATGTCTATGGGCGACAGTATCCACTTACCACCAGGTGGACTGTATGCTCGTCTGCCACATTGGTCCATAAAAAAAAACATCAATAAAGGTAATATCGTCGATGCTTGTTTAATATCGTCAAAGTAAGAATATAAATAATTGTGGCTTAAATAATTGTACCACTCACATTAATGCAACTAAAGAACTGTGAAATGACGGCTCCACGCTGTTCTCTAGTCTGGGTAACAAAGATAACAAAAAAATAATAAGCATGACGGTGCAGCGGCAAAGGCTTGTTTGTTTAGTTTATATTCCTCATTGTCTTATTGGCCCGGTCTCCTCTCCTGCATACAATGCACGCCCGCCCCCCGCCCACAAGCACTGTCTTATTGAAATCTCTGGTATAGATTATGCATAAATTAATTTAGATTTCTCCGCACCGCTTAGATATATCAAAATTTATATGGTTGGTTTCATAGATGTAATTTTCATAGCATCAAATATAAACATATTTAAATAGATCTCTATTGCTTTGTATATTTCTAAACTTGAGTAATCAATGCTGACATTTCATTCAAATATTGTACACATTTTTAAGTTTACAACATCGGAGAACAGCATCGATATGGGAATATACTAGATTCCTCATTATTCGCTCTTATCAAAGATACCTGGTTGATAACTTCTGGGGGGGGGAGCAGATGAGGAGGGGTTGATTAAAAAGACAAATTTGAAACATAAGAACTACGTAATAAGAATGTTCCACTTTCAAAACACATGTGAATTAAAGAATATCAGAGCTTCTGAAAATAGAACACTATTAAACTCTAACATGCCTGCCAGTGCTTATACCTACTTGAAAAAATATCTAGTATTAGCAACCCGCCCTCGCTTTGCTTCGCTTTATAAGTTTTTTTTGGGGTTAATTTTTTTTTCAAAATATCAAAATAATATAGCCTATATTAGACACGGATAATGTAATGTAGCTTCCTATTTGTGAAAGGATTTTTGAAATCGGTTCAGTAGTTTCAGAGTGAACTCTATACTAATTATATTAGTATACTAATTATATGTATTCTCAAATCGATGGGGAACTTTCTAATCTTAGTTTTAATTTAAGGAATTTATAAATTACCACCAGATTGGCGGCAAAGGAAAATACAGTGAGAAAAACCACATGCCCCAAAATAAAAATCAGGCATATGCTTCCACCAATCCACATTGGCTCACGTGATAGATTATGGCCCGAAACCTTTTTGTGATTATTAGAGAAGGCCTATGTCCTCCAGTGGGACGTTATGGACTAATATCGAATAGGAATTACTGGAGGATTAATAATGTTCAGTTTGTACTGATATAGAAAATTAAAACTAAGAAATAGCATTCTCCTATTTAACAAAATGCAGGTATCTGGTCGAAGATGCATCGAACCCAAGAATATCCGTATTTCGCTTACCTGTGGTGGTGAAAAAAAAAGATTAATCGCATCACACCACCCAACACCCGCTCTCGCCATCGATCAAGCGCACTTTAGTTCTCGAGTTACGCGATTCCAATGCGATAAAGAGTTACAAATTTATGACGAGCTCGTTTTCCTATACATGAGATACGAGTATAACCTTTATGCTTATCGGTAAATCTAACCGCACGTGGTCCTCGGAAATGATGTACGGCTGTGAAGGTGCGACTACAGTGGATGGACTAGTGATTATTTTTAAAACATGCATGTTGTATTTTATAATGAAAGGTTTTTCTCACTTACGAGTTTTTTTTATATATTGGTTTGGTTTTTACAACACAATAGAATAAAACAGTAGTCAGCTCCTTACTAGTAGTATAACATTAATATTAACACTATGTACCCATTACACATGGAACCGCCGAGTTATCGAAGTGGCGGCTTGTTCATAACTGTAAACACGGTGCCACCCCGATGCCACCTCACAACAGACGTCATAATAATGAAGAAAGAATGAAATGGTTTATCCTATTGAAACAAAAATATAAATTAAATATTAGGATCGAAATTCACAAAATTTTATTAAGAAAATTTCTTAATAATAATTTCATTTGTCATTTTTACATACCACGCTCGTCGCTCCGCTTATGACTGTAAACAGCAGTTTTATGTCGTGTAACGAGATATTGAAAAATTACGGTGTACCGTCATCTTTCCTGTGCGACAATATTATTATTTAGTTGATACTTTAAACTTTCTGTATAAATCATTGGATTTTATTAATTTATTGTAATACGAATATATCCGAAACATGCGTAAGACTCATAAAAAATACCCACTTAAAATGTACTAATATCAAAATAAGATAGATAATCTATAAATAATAATAATTATAAATATAAATTATCTAATAGGTATTATAAATAGAGACCGTTTGTATTTTTTTTAATACATGTAAACCAATGGACCGATTGTAAAAACGCTTCCACTTTTAGGGAATTAATCTAATGAAGATGATTTTATATCTACATACATAAAAAGGAATGTCCTGAAATGCGATATATGAAATTAGGTTGATATTGAGAGCTACTGTTGCTTCCTTTTATTACGTAAGGATTTACTAAGAAGGTATTTCTGAAAATTCAACCCCTAAAAGGTTGATACGGGTGTCAACTTTTGTATGAAAACCAGTATTTGATGAACCTATTAACAAATATTTTTATTTCGGGGCTTTTGTCCTACAAGGATATGTCAGCCCCATCATCCCCTGATCTTACAGTTGCTACAATTACTAATTCAAATTAAAATTCTTAATATTTTAACCCAGTGTCTGTGGGACTGTAGAACCTGCTTGAGGGTTCACGATACGATACAAATAAATAGATTTTTTCTTTGCTAAATACGACGCGGCAATTAAACGCAATTAAATCCACGCGAGTGAAGCCTCGAGCAACAGCTATTAAATACCAACATATTTCGTTTCATTAGGAAATCACTGCGAAAACCAGAAGGCCGTATGTAGTGAAAGTTCTTGGGAGAGGTCTATATTCAGTAGTGGAAAAACACAGGTATGGTAAGAATTATAAGAAGAAGATAGCGCGAGCGTTCAGAGTCAATTGTGGCACCTGAGCGAAGTCAGGATGGCTCTAGTTGATTGGTCTAGAAGTCCAAATGAGTCCTTTTACAAACTGATTTAGTTGTATGTTGACGACCCCGACCTATAAGTTATAAAAACTTGCTTAAAATCATGATTGACACATGTCTGAGCGATTTTGCTTGTTTTTTTTTATGTCGGCATTGGTTTTGATGTCGGAACGGGCGGCGGCGGTGTTGAACTCAACTGCCTAATACCCCAATCGCTACTGCAATATTAAAAGTTCCGGCTTCCATACCTGGTCGGACAAACATTTCTGACATTATTTGATAAAAAATATTGTTTCTATTATAGTTTGTGGGAAACTAGAAACAATGATATTTATCAGTTTCATTGAAATTTTTGAAATATAACATTTTTATAGCCTTATTTTGAAAAATAGATGTTAGAGCAGCTTGAAGTAAAGAAATTTTTATTTAGAAAATCTTAAGTTCTTTCCGACAATAGGGTCCATTTGATCAGATTTTTTTATGGACGAAAGCGGCAGACGAGCATGCAATCCACCTGATGGTAAGTGGATGTTAGCCTATGGACATGACAATCGTTATCACGACCTCGGATGCGCTATATACCTTTGGAATTTTTGGGAATGTATTTGGAGAAAGGGTTGGGAATACGAGGAGGGATAAGATGGAATGGGAATGGGTTCTGGCATATCTCACTCTCTACTGAAGCACGTACGTACATTTGGGAAATAGGATAAAGTGGGAAATGCAGTACATTCCAAGGTAGTCTTGATTACGTTAAACTAGTTTAAAATTTTGAAAAGTGTAATTTTATATTCGTTTGGGACTTATGTTACTTCGTATTCATCTCTGTGTTTTTTCTAGATTTTACATAGGAACAATAGGGAAGTGTGGTCTTGTGGCGTGTGTCCAGCAGTGGAACGTTGTAGGCTGATATTGATCGATCTAAACTAGTATAGGTAACTAGTATGTTTAACGTGATAAAACGGAACTGGTACCCAAAAACTTCGGGACTTTAAAAAACATTAGACTCAATAAACAAAATTCAGAAAAGTCGCAGTCCAGGTGGGGTATTTGACTCGTTTCAAATAATTTTATAATTAAATCACTTAAAATACTAGAAATTAATATATATCGATCAGTGACTGCAGGGCACAGGCATGAGAATAAATAATACATAGTTATTATTAATAATAATTATTATACTGTGCCCTGCAGTGGGATTTGGAAATATAACAGAATAATAATTACATTGAAAACAATCTCCAAACACAAAACTATTAATGTTTCAATAAAATGTGCTTGGAGATTGTTTACAATATAATATATGATTATATTTTTTAAGAATAGATTTCTAAAATTATTACACACTAGCGACCCGCCCTCGCTTCGCTTCGGTTTATAAGTTCTTTTTTGTCAATTTTTTTTTCCAAAATTTGAAAATAAAATATAGCCTATATTAGTCACAGATAACGTAGCTTCATATTTGTGAAAGAATTTTTGAAATCGAGTCCGTAGTTCCAGAGATTACCCCCAACATACCTACAAACAAACACACAATTTTACCTCTTTATTATATTAATATAGATTTAGAAAGTTATACTAATGCAAATGGACATATAAGCTTGAGTTCTGTGGACAATAGTTAACGCACATGAGCGGAGCCTGAAAACGGGTCACTTGTAATTGATAAATTCATATTTAAGTAGAAATTCCGTACAGACCAGGGTTTGAACTCATGGCCTCATGTGAGTCGAAAACAAATATGTAATAGACTATTGCCGCTGAGAGTAAAGATACTCGTACTTACCTGCACTGTGGTTACTACTTATCCCAATTGCAACAATAATGTATGGGTATCTTAAACCCCACGTCTATTTCAGACCATAGAAACTGTTCAGACAGTACTCATGTAAATTTCTTGTTTATTGTATACTTAACACTTTGTTACATTGCTACTGTCCGGTGTGTCAGACGCATAAACATTAAGGAGCTTTCATACTTACCTTAAAGTTTATTTGAGTGTTGGCATAGTAAAAAAACGATAAATTTGTTTTTTTATAAGAATAGGCATAATTAAAATTGTAGAGATTGATGTGTCCTTTTCAACAACATACCCGTAGAAACTCTCTTTTAATTTACGAGCAGTGGACTATATGCTCGTCTACCGCCTTTTTTTATATAAAAAAAATAATATTGGTTTTGAATGTATTTTTACATTTTTAAGGCCTCTCTTTGGGAGAGGCCTATTTCCACTAACGCCTGTCACGTTTTATCACATTATACTGGCAACACCAGCGCCGGCTCTAGCCCCTGTAGCGCCCGGGTGCAATCAATACCCTGGCGCCCTCTAGTAGACTCTTTGGAGGCGTCGCGAGCGGCGCTCGGCGCCCCCTAACACCCTGTGCCCCTGTGCGCCGCACACCCTGCACCATAAGTAAATACCATAAGTGCCCGCGCGCCCATTTCAAATGAACTTACACTCTATTGACTTAGAGATCATTTTGCTACCGGGCGGCAACGTGTCAAACGTACATACATACACTGTCTTTGGATTAGAGATTTTGCCGCGCGCGTGTTGTATTAAATAAAATTGTTATTTGTGTAGTGTAGTAATGCGGTATGACAAGCGCCGAAAGCGTAATAAAAGTAAAAAAAATATTATTGTTAATTACTATTTTTTTTTTGCTTGCGCATACATATTTGTCGTAAGTAACAAGTATATAAAACTGTGCAATGGCGTTAAGTTCAATGAAATATCCAAAAATTCAGCGCTCGACAGGCGCCCCCGGGCGCTCCGCGCCCGGATGCACCGCACCCCTTGCACCCCCTGGTAAAGACGGCCCTGGGCAACACTATAGTCTACATGCTCCTTAATATTAATAGAAAACTGCAGTCACAAACTGACAGTAAAACCTTCATGATTTATTACTATTTTAATCACTGGTCCATTATTTCATATTTAAACAGCCAGCCGTCATAGTCAACTTTGATAAATGTACGCGTTTTAAATTGTAAGTTACTTAAATGGGGGCCAATTAAAATGTTGCGGATTGTAAATTGTTTCTGAACTGTCTCACAGTTTATACAGAAGTATTTGCAGCATGTGCGATGCACGTAATGTACGTAATTAGAATACTCCGCCGCCCTTGTTCAATGTTGACTTTACGAACTAATAACAACTTTTGTATTAAAATGGCACATACATAATACACTCGTAATTGTCACGGAATGTACCTAACGTACAGATACTCATTTATAAGTAGCGGTAAAAGCCAAGGTAATTCATGATTCTTATTTGTGAGAGCGTGCGTTCAAATTCCGGTCAGATTGTCTAAGTGTTTTTTGATAACAATATGAGAAAAGGCGTCTGCCAAGAATAAAAACTACCTTGGCGGAAAGGAGTTCGTTAGAAACGTAAACCACATTTAGTTTTGTTGACAATTTTCCATTGTTTTTAACTTGCAAGCGTCGTCATGCGTGACGAAGGTAGGTTATGCTCAAGTCCTGCCGTTGCAGGGAAAAGTTGTTATATAAATATATACAAACACATACATTCTCAAACCCCATACCATATCGTATTTCGCCAATGTACGTACTGTTAGAAGTTTTTTAAAAAAAAGGTGTTTTTACACGCACATATATTTATTTCAATTCAAACTTATTTTAGGATTACAAGATGATTTAAAAAAATGTCTAGACGCATCGCGAGCTGAAGGAAGACTGACTCTTTGAGTTGAATGAGAAACCATGGAGCTTATGCTTCCCGTGGCGAAATCTAAGCTAGATAATAAAACGGGCAATATAAGATCACATTGGATTTATCTTGAGTATGGTTTCGGAGAAACCATTCATAAGGCGGATGCGACTGTGGGAATATAGTCGTTAATGACATGGATCTCGGGTATAACAGTACGTGTTTCGGTAGTGAGTGAGATGTGCCAGAGCCCAATCCCATCCCATCCTATCCCTCCCCATTTTCCGAACCCTTTCTCCAAATCCATTCCTATATCTCCAAAGGTAGGCAGCGTATCCGGGGGCGTGCCAACGTTTATCATTTTGGACTAATGTTGGCATGTATCGCGGATGTCTTAGGGCAACAGTATCCACTTACCATCAAGTGGACTGTATGCTCGTCCGCCGTCTTCGTACATAAATATAGATATATATATATATATATACCATCTGATATATCTGCTGATATTATCTATTACTGAAGTATCCATTAACCCCGGGAATAGCCATATTTCATAAAATAAAACAGTGAGATGATACGAATACAATGCAATATAATACTTACTGGATATAAAAGTTTGCTGATACATCTTCCGTTTGCCTTAAATAAAAAAACAAAAACTGCAATTGTAATACTTGTAATACCTACTCTATGGACAGTATCGCAAAAACCACAGACAATGAACATTGTACGGATATGAACAATTGTGATGTGCCTCCACCAGTAGAAGTAAAATCACAAGTTACTTTACACAATTTTATTTATAATAATGTATCTTACAACGTTACATGTTGAATGTGAAATATTAAGTGACGAATATTAGACTTCCGTGTCCTTATATACATACAGAATATCATTAGGAAAATATGCAATTTGTGTCATTATAATACAACTTTCAGTTTAGAGACAATTAACAACATACTTTAGTGGTTTCACTTCAATTATGTAATGAATGTCAATTAATAATGATCAATTAATAATGACCTTTAGGAATGTTGCTTGATGTGTAATGTGCCAGGTACATTACACAATGTTGTATAATGCTTTAACATGGAATGCGACATTGTGGCCCGTTGCTTATACAGACAATGCTTGTATTATGTTCTTGTTATATCTAAAAACTGACGAGGCTTAAACGTTGTTACAATGTTCCTATTTGAATATCGCCTGCAGTCAACCGTACTTATTAAACTTCTCGAGTGCGCCGAGAGGGATCAATATTTACCAAATCTGTTATCACAATCATTGCAGGTATGACAAAATCAGTGCATTATGGAATAACTAAATCATATTATCATAGTCTATGTTTCTCCACTTATGGACATGGGCCTATTCCAAGGTACGTCACTACAAGCTGCGAACGAAAAAATTCCTGCTCATAATGGCTTTTTTTCTTTCTTTATTTTATACTAGCGACCCGCCCTCGCTTCGCTTCGGTTAATAAGATTTTTTTTTTCAAAATTTCAAAATAAAATAGCTTATATTACTCAGGGATAATGTAGCATTCTAATGGTGAAAGAATCTTTGAAATCAGTCCAGTAGTTTTTGAGTTTATTCGTTACAAACATACAAAAATACAAATCTTTCCCCTTTATAATATTAATATATGATAATGGATTGCAGACGAGCGGTCGGGCCACATGATGATGCGTGGTCACCGCCTCCCTTGTAGAAACCTCTTCACAGCTCTTTTGAAGAGCCCCATATCGTAGGGTAACGGAAATATCACAGCTGGCTGTTCATTCCACAACTTTCGCGGTATAAAGTGTCCACAGTGTGTGCACAGTACGCAGCGACTCTGTGCCAAAAAGTGCGGATGAACTGCACTACTATGACAAGCCGTGCGATGGTAAAAAGCCGAAGTTGACATCAAATTGAACAGCTCTTCAGAATATTCCCCATTATAAAGGCGATAGAAAACGCAGAGAGATGCAAGATCTCTACGGATGCTGAGCGATTCTAAACCACCTGTGAGAGTGGGATCACCGACAATTTGGATAGCGCGTCGTTGGACGGAGTCAAGAGGATCCACCGATGAAGAATAGACTATGACGACTATAGAACAAATATGACTCTTCCAACTAAGCTTCAACCAACCAAAAAGAATGGAAGTCGAAGAGCTTACTGACCAAAAAACTTACGTCAGCGCATGGCAGGAGCCCCGGTCACAATACTCGTATATCTGATATAAAATACAGATAGCCATGATGATTACAAAACATCGTTAAAAGACAGGAGGACTACAAGGAGTACAAGACTACAAGGAGAAAAATACAGATAATATGAAGTAAAGTGTGGGAGGCCTTCCAGCAAGGATGAGAAGAGCCGTAATCATGAGAGAGACCTATATCCAGCAGTGACAGCAGATCATAGCTAGCAGACATGCTGATGGTTTGCTAAGTATAAAGAGACTGTTGCAATAAAATTTTCTCTACAGTATAGGTTTGCACTCTATATTGTATTCGTTTTAATTCCGTCGGCTGTAAATAACGATGTCACATTTGTCTCGCGCCGGCGCCGCACTACTAACGAGACCAGCGCACGCGCACCGGCGCGGCGGCGTGTTTAAACAATTGGGCTGTTTGAATACTATGACTTAATTATTTATCTTTCACCTCTGGTTGTGGGACATTGCAATAGTATTTTATTACGTTCTTTTAGTTTGCTGTGAGCTCTAGGAAAATGTAACTAGCAATTTGTATTTGTATAGACTAAAGCTGCCATTGAAATTAAAATCATTACCATACTTTTGATACAATAGTACTTTGATATAAATATACAAAGCCGATTGAAAGTTGGTACGATTACAAACTTTTTGCGTCCGAAAACGACTTATTATGATGATTTTCAAGTTCATATTGAATTCAATTTAATAAATTGAACAAATCTAATAACAGATTTGTTCAAGGATCTTATATTTGCTGGTGGAGCCACATATTCGCTCACCGAATAACTTGAATATAAAGGAGTTTGATTTTGTTCAAACGCACGATTGGCCCCAAGGTCCCAGAATAATAAGGAATCAACATTCCTTTGTGAGACTTAGCTTTCTTTACTGTTCTGTATTTGAAAGTTTTTCGTTCATTTTCTGTGACCTACATCTTCTTCTTACTCTTCATGCACGCAGTTATTTCACCTCTTTTGCTCTCTGTCGTCTTCTTTTGCTCATTTGACACCGCGTCATCACGTAATTGTATTTAATGTCTGCCTTCTCAAATGTGACAAAGCAGTCTGTCTATTACTGCTATGTTTAAATGTAACCAGCACTTTTATCGTCCATTGCTGGGCAAGGGCCTACCTCATTGTCTTGTGCGTGAGGGATGTCTAGCCTTAAAACGCCACACTAGCCAAACGGGTTGGCAAGTTCACTCTTTTAGAGGTGCCGTAATTCCACAGGGCTTGTGTTAGCGGCTTTGTTATCCTTTAGTCGCCTTTTATGACAACCACGGGAAGTGCTGTGGTGCTATGTTTAAGCCGGCCGGTAGCCCACGGCCAGCTACTATGTAAACATAATTAAAATATTGTAATCAGCCTGTAGCTCACCAATCCGCCAGAAAATCTCGCAATGCAAATAGTTGATTTACACTCCCCACTCCCGCAAGTTTACACCACTTGTTGTTACTTGTTCCCCTGTCGTTGTGAGGATAAATAATACTGTCGCGTACAAGACGTATGCGTCTGCGAATCGCTCGCGAAAGGGAGGTAATGAAATGAGTAATTGAGATCACGATTGGTTCTCATTGGTCTTAATGTGCATTTATGTGCGCACTTATTGGCGTACTGCCAAGCTAAATGAGCCAGGAATTTAATTTGTATCCAAATCTAACGTCTGTATTCAAATGTTAACGTGGTAGTAGTGCCTGACCTGACCTAATTAACTGGCTAATTAGGTTTAATTAACTGGTATAATCAGCAGCGGACCATCCTACTCACACAAATCAGAACCTGAACATGTTAGTAGGACGGACAAGAATAGAATGACTTTGGGATGCTTACTTAGTTTCCCTAGCTGAAAAGTAGCCCGCTTTGTCTGTTGACCAGATCACATTGAGAGAAATTTACGTCGCGCCAGTAGCAAGTTCGATATGTTGAATGGTTTCCCGTTTTAATTAAAAGTAGGTAGATATACAGTATACAAATAAATGCGTTATCGTTCTCAAAACAACTTGTAATTTCAACCAGAAGTCGGAATGTACTAAATTCAGTTACTTTGATTATAATTTTTCTCAGTGCAATTAGAACCAATATATGGCTATAAGACTGAGAATTAGGGTACTCTGTACTAAGTTTAGTCACTTACTTCGATATT
The DNA here is from genome assembly GCA_943735995.1 of Sesia bembeciformis. Taxonomy (NCBI): domain Eukaryota; kingdom Metazoa; phylum Arthropoda; class Insecta; order Lepidoptera; family Sesiidae; genus Sesia; species Sesia bembeciformis. The sequence goes on along the minus strand of OX031026.1, from coordinate 5,235,699 downwards.
AACATTTAGATTCCCATCATCAAGTTCCCGGTGTTACATAAGGTCAAACATAAACTCAATATCTACTTGTACTTAGCGGTTACATCAATTTTGTACCAAAATGACACTTTTTGTTACATATTAGTTACATGTAACTGATTAGAAGCGACAAGAATCGCTCGCTTGCTGCGATATAGTAACAAAATAACCACGACATTGCATGTTAGCCGATAATAAAACTTATATGTGTCCGTTGCATCGCGTGCGACATCCGCACGCGTGCGTACGTTGGTCTTACGATATTATCACCTAGACGAAACTTTGCGTCCGCGGCGTTATAATTAAACAGTTTGTAAACAAAATACCTAAGACGGCGTCCACATTATGCTATTCCGCATGCTGTTTTAACATAAACATATTTACTGTTTAGATATAAATAGCGCCAATCGCAAGATTCACACGATGGTTAAGACGATACTTTCTCGAAACATGCTGCAGTAACACGCTGGAACGTGTTCTTCTGTGCATGTCTAATATCTTTAACATCAACTTTAACATCATTTCCGGTGCGCGGAAGAGATGGTTGTGGTAATGGAAGTTACTCTTGCTAACAAGAGCATTGTATACGCTATCTAATGCACTATTTAACTTTGCACATAAATGATAATCGCCTTATTGATGCTCAGGGTCCGTGGAAGCCCCAATAAAATCTTGATTGCAATAGTGGAGAAATCGGAATGCCCAATTATGTGGCGAAACTGAAATATATTTATGTCTAATTATATGGTGAAACTATAATATTTTTATTTATTTATTTTCTTATTAATTATTAATAATACAATATAAATTAGTTAGAAAATAAATGAGTATTAATAGTGTATATATATGAATAGTAGTAATAATAGCATTAATAGATTAATTCTACCCGTCCTTCTCTCTCACGCGGCCGACAAGGCATCGCTATCCAGTGCACTTTTACTTCGTTACTTGTATAATTCAATCTGTAACATTACGCGAACAACGTAATATATACTTATACCAGAAGAGTAGTGTTATTGAGGCACCATACACAACGTATCCACAAATTATAAGTGGAAATAATGCTTAGCACTGTATAAGAAATTTTGTGAATAATATCTGAAGAGTAATTTTGTTATATATTTTTATAATCAGTTTAATAAAATAGCATGCGAAAAGGGTACAAAATGAGGACGCGGCCTACCTCGGAAAGTTACAGCACGCGACACGATCCTGATAGAGATGAATTTGACGCGAGTTACGGACCATTAGTTTCGTTTCAAACTTGACGGGAAAACGAAAGAAAGCTTTTAAAGAGATGTTGTATAATCAAAAGTTAAAGGAACTAATTAGTTACGTATCATGAATCATTAATTTCAGGCGTCTCCAAAGAGAGATGTTGAGCAAAAGTTTTAATGGAGTATCGAATTATTCTTCGAATTTTCTCTTTATGGTTCATCAGTATAATATTATTCGTAGCATTGACTCACCAATATAAACCATATTTATGTAAAAATAGACTTGAAATATAGAAAAAATACAAAAAGATCTGATGGGAGAATTAATCTTTACAATTTCATTCTTAAGTTTAATTAAAGAATTAAGAGTTACGTTGGTGATAAATGAGCAAAGCCAGAGCCGATAAGGTTTTCACTGTTATTATGTATCTTTCAATAAAATCGAATTAAAATTGATATTGTAAAAAAGCTATGCTCGGAGCTTCTTTGCCGCACAAAATCCGAAACGAAGTAATTGGACGAACTTAAGCTGCCGGTCATAGTTCAAAAATGTGGCAATAGGTAGGTTACGATAACGTAGGAATGTGAAATGTACCGCATTTTCCACTTTATCCAGAACTCATTCCCATCCCATCTAGGATAGGAATCCTTCCCAATTTTCCCAATCCTTTCTCCAAATCAATTCCTAAATTTCCAAAGGTAGGCAGTGTATCCAAAGGTGTGCTAACGTTTATCATTCTGGACCGATGTAGGCATGTACTTATTGTGGATGTCCATGGGTGACAGTATCCGCTCCCCACCAAGTGGACTGTATGCTCGTCTGCCGCCTCCTTTCTATAGAAAAAACGTTAACCGATGTAGTTGAAGATTCTTCGAATGGAGACTACATATCGGGAGACATAACATGGGACACCGTCCAGTCAGGTGGACTGACGACTTAAAGAAAGTCACAGATAATAGCTAATTGAGAAGAGCGGAAGATCATGTGCGGTGATGAGCCTTGCGGCAGGCCTATATCCAGTAATGGAAAGACACATGGTGATGGGCGCTGATGAGCCTTGCTGATGAGCTGATGATACATGGTGATGACATAAAAAGGTAACTGTAACCAGCCCTTTTATCGTCCACGCACTTTGTCTTGTGCATGAGAAATGTATGGCCCTAAGACGCCACGCTGGCCAAGCAGGATGGCGAATCCATTCTTTTAGAGGTGGTATAGCTCCTCAGGACTTGTGGTAGCGGCTTTGTTATGTTACCCACGGCATGAGATAAGGTGGTCCTATTTTACAGCCGGCCAATCGATTTTAGAATAGTCGTGCGCGTGTCGGCTGATCATATTGTTTAACAATAATAAAAATTGTTTTTCGACATTGACCACAAACAAAATTTGCACAAATATTTGTTATTCTACACAGCAAATAACAATCAAGCTGACACTTTATTTTATTGGCAAATGTTCAGAATGTAGTCGCCCATGCGTCGTCACGTGTTGCTAATGTTAATGTACAGAACCCCTTATTATTGGAAGGACAGCGTTATTGGATCCCATTATTGCATTGATCTAGTTTAGTTTTATATTGCTTCCGAGGGAATACGAGGCTTTGAAAGTGATTTTTGTTATCGAGAGAATACAATACAAATATAGAGGAATACAACACTAGAAGAATATAAAGAAGAATAACAACATTCACCGCTCTGACTCCCAATAAGTTGGTTGTGATATTACTGTTTTGAATTGCGAGTAACGATATTCGCGAAGACGGATGCAAATACTAACTAAAACTAACCTACTACGCACGCACGTGTAAAATTAGCAAGTACCAGTAGATTTTAGTTCAATTTAAGGTTAGTATTTTTTAGTTACTACTCACGTTGGACTTTCACTGTTCAATTAGTATTCAAGTATTCATTTAACAACTGGCGAGTACGAGTACGAATACTTGAAAATTGCCGAGTATTTGCTAAAACAAATATCCCCAACATTTCTGCTCCATACCGACAATGAAATACAATAGATAGCTACAATTCAATAACATGAACTGTATTGTGTGACCACGAATAAATTGCAACATACAACTAAAAATAACGACACAGCTTCCTCCATTTCCAATTCTCTCATTATATTAAACACCCCGAAATAAAATCGAACAATGTCCAACACTTATTATCGAGTGTCGATATTGGGCGGTGTCCGTAATGAGGCGGTTCTGATTGAGACGTACTGAGTCACCAGGTCAGGGGTAAATCCGCCCTCGTATTTACAGACGGTCTACGCCCCGTGTTTTGGGGACAACTGCATTAAAAAGGCTTAGTTAGCTGTTCTGCATTTGTCAGTAAATGCATTTAACATCGTTAGACGTAATGTACAGTTCATCTACTGGCAAAGTTGTTTTTTAAGCAAAGTAATTATTTTAGTCCTTACTAATAAATAATAAAACATACTAAGTAATAATAAAAGAATATGAATGTTAATAATAACGTACAGGCTACAATAAAACAGTTACAAAGGCAAAGGCAAGTTGCCGGTTTAAATAGAACGGATGTAAGGACTTTCCCGTCAGAGAGGCTTTTTTCGAACATGACCCACAAACTAAAAGGAAATATTTAAACCCTGCATAGTTACAAGAGCACGTTGCCTTGGTATGAAGCAATTATTGAACCAGGTATAATAAATTACAAAAATATTTAAAAAAACACGCACTATGTCTGCCCATTTCATTGCTCACACAGGTTTGCTGGTAGAAATCTCCTAAGGGGATAAACACGACTTTTGTATATAATTTCTTTTGTAACTATTTTTATCGTGTGTGTGTATAACAAATTATATAAATAAATGTATTTATTCGAACTACTAAGATTAAAATGTTGGTACTTACTTTATTTACACAATACACAACAACGCTTATGGCACACTAGATTATTTTTTTTTTCTATTAACCAACAAGTTGTTTTCACAGCGTGTTTAAATATTTTGTCGTACTTGCAAGATATAAAGTTATTTTTTTATGGAAGATAAAAAATTGTGTTAATTTAATTAATACAAAAATAAGATTAGAAATCAGCTAAACTCTAGAGAGCTCAATATACTTTTTCTAAGGAACTAAAGGCAAGGAATTTCATTAGCGATTTCCATTCACTTAATAATAATACTGATGTTTTCTTTGGACAAATTAAATCACGATATAATATGTTTCCAAATAACTAAGAAGAATATGGACAATTAAATATTTTAATACCACTTACTGTCTAAATAACACTTTCTACAATCTCTAACATTTTTGAATCTTTGTCATCTCAGAATAAAAACTTGTATTTTAAAACTAAAGATTAAAACGAACGTCTATAGAAACCATTTTAATGCTGGGCAAGAGCGTCTCGTTATTTTCATACTTAGGACGTGACCACGCATCCCTAATTGCGCGATGTGTTACCGCTCCCGTCTGTGAAATGCGAGGGGATCGTAACGATCTGCATTCGGGGCTCATAGCGACACGACGCGATTATTGACATTCGGAAACTTTCCAAATTAATGGCGGATTTTAATTTGCTCGTTCAATTTTTTATTCAATCCATTTAACAACAAGTTTTACTCTTATATAGCTTACCTTATAGCCTATCTTCTGGTTAAAGATTGAATTAAAAAACCAGAAGATCACCACCCTACCAATGGACAATATGGATTTACTGTTCAACATTTCAAAACACTGACCGGCATTATAATAACATCAAGAAAAGTCCTTTTCAGAAAACAATTTACGAGGACTCTTTTTCGGAAACTCGAGGAGTGAAGTCGAGTTTTTGTTTGATCAATATTAAAATTGTGAATGTCGGGTTTTGTGGTAATGTTTGTGGTAATAATCAAATAAACCCATAAGACCACATTTTTCGTGTGCTTTCAAGGAGTCCAACTCTTCGATCCTTAGTAAACCTACTAAGCGACTCCTAACTTACTTCGACGAGACTGGACATTGCCGAGATGCATTTTGAATTGTTTTGACTTTAAAATTGTCAATTACGAAGAAAACTCGACACAGGCACAATGTCCTGTTTGCGCTATTGCCAAATAGGAAAAGAAAAAAAAAAGAATTTACAATAGTTTTTGTTTGTCAATACAATAAATATTTTTGTCCTGTATATATGAACTATAAATAATAAAAATCAATAGTTATAAATAATAATAATCAAGACAGGTCAACAATAATTTTAGATAAATACTTACTAATTCTTTAGTTATAATAAAGTGTAGCCACAGTTTTCACAGGAAAACACAAAAGAGGAAAAACAAAACGCAGGTCGAGTCGAAGAACGTAATTACATGCATGATATTGAGTACAGTTTCTTATAGGCATGACCAATTTCATTATAAAAAATTGCTTTGAAAACAAGTAGCGACAAAGGGGAACGTTACTGAAAATATGAGTATCATTTCTGATAAAATTCTTGTATCGCGAGTGCCTATTTAACTTTGTCTGGTGCTTTTCTTTCAACTAAATTAACAAAAGTTTCTTCACAGTTATAAATAAAAATCGGCCAAGATTGTGTCGGAACGCTTGAAATTAGGATTTTTTTCTTTGATTTCATTTCCTTATATAAAAGAGATATCTTTTATATTGTAATTTATTAAACACTATTTAAGTCTTCTTTTTCTATTTATCAAGCACCTCATTTGACATTGCGAAAAATTACGTGTAATTATTATAGCTGTGACATATAGATGGATATAACGTCCCACTGCATGGCCCGGGTCGTCAATAGGTGGTTTCGAGCCGTAGACCACCACGCGAACTCAATGCGGATTGGTAGATACACATTACTCAGATTTTTTTTAAATCTTGAGCATGTGGTTTGCGTCATAATGTTTTCTCTCACTGCCGAGCTAGATATTTTTTTCAAAAATTCGTTCTTGAGTAAAATACGAGTATGTAAGTTATGAAATTAATAAGTACTCAGTGTTATGGGCGAGTTGAAGATATTAACTCACGATCTAGCAAATGAAAATCGAAAATAGATATTCTAAGGTTATCACAGCTCTTTATAAGGGTATATTATACTAAAAATATAAATAAAGATTTTTTAAATAAATTATTTTATTTGCTAAAGTTTTTTTACAGAATCAACATCAGACAGACTATAATGTCCCACTGCCAGGCGTAAGCCTCCCCTAGTAAAACTCTAAGGGATTTTGGGCCGTAATCCACCACGCAAGTTCAATGCGGATTGTTGGATACATATAGGTACCTACTCCAGTTTCATTTTATTCTCGAACATTTCTTTCATTCTCGATTCGTTATAAATAGTATCAATAATAAAATATTTTTCTTTCTTAGTTTCTTCGGAACCCCAAAAAGCGGTTCAAAGAAAATTATTACATTCACGTTTATGGATGCCAAGACGTCGATCTAATTCAAGTTGGCTTCAAGTTGTTAATATCGTGCCCTTTGAGAATATTTCGACTTGATTTTATGGAGCTACATAATCGTCTCAAGTTTTCATTGCTGTTCTTCAAATTGACACAATTTTCTTTATTTTCTTTGTAAATGCGTAGACTTGTAGAGTGGAAAACTTCATTTCTTTGTAATCCGAACTAGATAGATTTGAAATATTATAGACAATTTTATAGTGTTGGTTATTAAAGCAGCAATAGGTATTGTGAAACGCAGCAATCCAGTGATACACAATTCAGCTTTTAAATTCGTATATTGTAGTTTCCAATACAAATTACATAGTGGTCTAGCACGAGTATCACATACAATTTCTGAATTTCTTCTTCGGTTTGATGGCAGTATCAGCCGTCAACTCCAGCCCGACGACTATTTTGCCAATGTCAGCTGTAAATGAATTTCAAGTAAACATGGCGTCCCACCGTAAAGCCATAATAAGTTTACTGAGGACAGTTTGTAACCTTAGAAGGACACGAAAAACACAGTCTTATGCTTTTACTTGATTATCACAAACATTACGCACAAACATGACACTTTGAACATTAATAAACTATCACTATTAAACCACAAAGTCCATAATACATAATTTTGATAGTAATCAACTCAACCGCACGTCTCATGAGCTCCCGCCGAAGAAACCCTTCATAATTTCTTAATAATCTTATTTCTAATAATCCTATCTGTCCACAATTGCATTTCTTTCTACCTTTTTGACAGACAAACATCATCAAACCCGCCTCAATCCAGTGTTGTCATAACAAAATATAATCTAACAATTATTTTTCACAGATATTTAAACAAAACAATACAATGGAATTTTAAAAAAAAATCTTACAAACGTTGTTTAGTGTTCACAGGCTTATTTCTATTTTAATAAGTACCTACTCCTTAATAATTCTTTCAAGTTGCAACACAATATAGCCAGTTGCATCAGCAGTACAAATGCGTTCTTTATCGATAGACAATTTTCAAGCGATTTTTCTCTTCGGACTCCCATTACACGACTAAATTGCGTCTCACTGAGTGCCACAATTTAATAACGACTAACCCTCATTCAGCTGGACGTCCAAGACGCGGGCGATGAGCTGAACACCTTCGTCGAAATGTTCGTGGATGTCACTGATAAAAGAAAACATGTAATGGACAAAATAGTGAAATTTATGGGTTTATAAAAGACTGATCAAACTTGTGATTGGCCGTGTGGTATTGGCCGCTTTTAGATTAGAAACACCCCCGTCTCTTCTAGCAGGTGTAAAAGGCGACTAAGGGATAACAAATCTGCTAACATAAGCCCTGAGCAACTACACCACCTCTAAAAAAGTGGACTCGCCAACCCGCTTGGCCAGGGTGTCGTTTTAACGCTTTACATCCCTGATACACAAGACCATGTGCATGAGAACGTCCATCTTCAACGCATTTTTTTGTCTCGAAAAAAAGACTGGTTACGGGAAAAGGCTGAAAGGAAAATTGACAACGACAACATAAGAATTATATAGATTACTAATATAAACTTTTTCCGGTGCGAAGAAAATGGCAAACAAGTAGTTCAATTTTATTGGTACAATTCTAGTGGTACCTACTATTCTTTTTCTCACTTCGCCGATTGTAAAAATAGAAGGGGAACATGTCAAAGCAGAGATAATGACTCATCTCGGCCCTCAGAAACAACGAAGAAACTAGGCTAAATACTGACATCTTAAGACTTTCTACGTTCTAATGTGTAAGACTGTACTAGGCTAAGTACCTCTCTCTCGACTGGCACATCTGAAGTCTTAACTATAAAACCTCGTCTACTACACAGTTTTACGAAGTTATAGAACTTTTTAAAAATATGGTTTTCTTTTTCTTTTCTAGCTTACCGAATGTTACAAAAGAACTCGCATTTAAACTATTTCATAAAATCAGAACAGATTATTGGCTTGGCACAAATAAATCGTTCAGATTATATTATTTTATTACTCACATGAAATTATTGAGGAGAATAGGACATTTTAAATGTGAATTTAAAAATAACTAAAACCATAAAATATGTTTAAAATACAGTAATATTAAGTATAGTAATATGTATATTGAGAAAATTGGTACATACAGCAAGGTACATAGCATGCTGGCGGCATTACGTCGCTGGATCGCGAGATTGACATAAGTACGTACGCCAGAGAATGGTCAGCCATAGGAACGCCAATGCTGTCGACCAGACGTTTTGAAATAGCCCAAAAATAGATTCATGCGCTCTAGGAGCCCACGGACCCGAGGGTCACAACATCGTATTTAACAGTCTTGTGCATCTCCGCTTCTTCTGCACTCTGCACCAGTCTTCGCGTATATCGTTAAGAGTAATTTAGCCACCGAACTAGTACGGTTCTCAAGGTCTAGAACATACAAAGTCTCAAATTTGAATCTCATCACTAGATATTCTCTTGTAACTTACACCTAGGTTGCTATCCAGCCTCAGCCTTCTTCGAATTCAATATACTCCTTTGTGACGGCGATCCATCGGTTCAGAAGTTCATTGATTAAAACCGAGTGTAAATGCCACGGTCTAACGCTTTCAGGCATTGCCTTTGTTGAGAGCTAGAAACTTTTTCTTCCCATTGCCGCAATTGAGAACTGAACATCGTTTCCACGTTCGTTACATGCCAAATTGGCATAGGAATTAGTAAAAAGCTATTTATTCACTTTAATAGTACCGACAGAAAATTAGACATCTAATATTTTTTATTTCACTTAATAACATTAATAAGTAAAAAAATACAAAGTACAAAAAATCATAAAGCCTTAAAAGGTATTTAATGGGTCTTTCAAAATTCAAAAGGGACGCTCGATTTTCCGAAGCCTATTGCGGCCATCTTTAAACAGATATATCTGTCATATTTGACATTAATATTTATTGAGCTTCACTATTTAATCATGGAAAATTACACGATTCAACAACCCGTGGAAATCAGTAAACTTTACTATCAAAATGACTGTTCAGTTCGTGGATCGGTCCGTGCGTTACGTGGAATTTATGGTCAGAATAATCGGCCTGTTGAGAATTCAATTCGACGTCTAATCAACAAATTCGAAGAAACCGGGTCAGTTGCCAATCGAACATCCCCTGCACATCAACGAAACGCAAAGTCTATCGAAAACATTGTTGTTATTCGAGACAGTGTGCGTGGGAATCCGAGACTGTCAATTTATCGTCGTGTGCAAGAATTTGGTGTTTCTGCGACTTCAACTTGGCGAATTATGCGTCGGGACTTGAGACTTCATCAGTGTAAAATTCACTCAAGAACTAAAACCGAATGACCATAGACAGCGCCGTACATTCGCTGACTGGGCTTTGGATTAATTAGAAGTTTTGGCCAAAAAATAATCTTCAGTGACGAGTGACCGTTTTTGGAAGAATGGCTTCATTAACAAGCAAAATTGTAGCTTTTGGACCGATGAGAATCCACGGTAAATTCAAGAGCATCAAATGCATCCCAAAAAAATCACTGTTTGTTGCGGATTTTGGTCCGGAGACATCATCGGCCATTAGTTCTTCCAAAATGAGCAAGGCGCTGCACTCACTGTGAACAGCGATAGGTATCGGGTGCTGATAACCGATTATTTGTGGCCCCGGTTAGATGATATGGACATTTGTCATATATGGTTTGAACAAGGCGGCGCCACGTGCCACACAGCGCATGCAACAATGGACATACTGCAGGAGAAGTTCACAGGCTCTATTATGCCGCAAGGCGGCGACATCAACTGGTCACCGAGATCGTGTGATCTAACGCCCTTAGACTTATTCTTGTGGGGTGACGTTAAATCCCAGGTCTATACAAATCAACCGCAAACAATTGATGCCCTTAAAGTTAAAGGCCATCATCATTAATGTAATCGAGCCCAATTTATGCGAATCATCGAAAATTGGACCTTACTCAACGTAGTCGCTGCGGCCATTTCCCCAATATCTTATTCCATAGTTATTGCTATCGATATATCTGCCAAATAAAAAAATAAATAGCGTTATCGATTATACAACTTGTTTTATATTTATTGAAAACCCTTTCTAAACGCGTTTTTATTACATTTTATTAAACTGTCGTTTACGATATTTTATCTGAAATGGCTCGATTGGTATTTATTAGATACCTGTTACCGATACCGATTATTAATCGTATGCCTTGATGCGAATCTTTATCTTACTTTCCGTGTGGGCATCATATTATTATAATTTGTACCCTTATTCTCTTATTCTTATCTTTATTCTCTTTGTTCTCACCGTGTGTGTACTTCTCTAATCAATAATATATGAATAATGATATACATATTTTTATACATTACATTGTAGTTTCTAGATTTAATGGGTAAATATTTATAGTCACGCGCTTATCAATCCATAACATTCCACCGAAGGTCACATCAGGCCTTCCCTAGTAATCACGAGAAGAGTTTCATGTCATAATTTATTACGCGGGTCCAGATTATTGTGTATACACATACCCAGATTTTTTAAATCTTGGATACCTGAGTTCCTTACGATGTTTTTTTTCACTACTAGTGATAATTGAATAATATCCATACTTAAAGAATCTCTGGTTTCAACTTAGGACATCGTGAATGAGAGGCGCGAGTAGAATACCCATCGCCACCAAGGTTCATCTACTTACCCGAAACAAATGAATGTTAGTAAATTTAGTAATGTTAGTAACTTGTTATCCATGAGTAATATCATCGTATTTAAGTTTAAAACATTTGTTACATTCTCCGTAGCGAAGCTGTAAAACTTATCTCTCATAAGCGCGGAGAATAGAACTAATTCCATATTCCTCGCGAGGCTGCGAACTGGAAGTTTCAACTCTGAACTTTATTCTTACTCTTACTTGATGCTCGTCTATCTAGAAATAGGTAGGTAGGGTATCTGGAATAGGTGCTTTGAGTAGATTACATATTCGCTCATTTATTTTAACAGTGTCATTAGTCATAAATCTCGATTATTGAGTTATTGATAAAAAATGTACCTTTAATTAATATATTTTTAAGTCAGGATCCTGTCTTTCTTTGACCTTATCTTTTACTGAGTCGCACGGCTATTATAAAAATATAAAGATACATCATCCTAAAGCCATAAACTGCCGGTGACTGAGCATTCATCATCACACCCGACCATTGTTCATTCAATAGAGGGAGTTTAAACTTTTAACCGTATGAATAAGACAGTTATACATTATTCACTATTTGCCGATCCCCTCGCAAATGCAATTGTAGAACGTGTTAGTTTTTTGTATCGGCTACGGAACCCCGCGGCGACTGGCGACCCCTGAATTCCTTGATAACTTCATTGCGAATGTGTATTCATTGGACGTTGTTAAACAGAATGAAGCATGACTTGTAACTTTCTTTGGCTATGTTCAATTTGTGTGCAGTCATTCATCTCGGTCAAATTCTAATGTCATTTGCCCCTGAATGCAATAAATCGGATTATTGAATTACATATTTATGCACTTTATGAGTAAAATAAAATATTTAATTGATTACTGGTTAAAAGTGGCGTCTGAGAGTAACCCCGATTCATACATTCGAAGTTACTTAGCGAGGTGTGGAGAGAGCTATGCTTGGAGATTTTTTGCGGGATAAGATCCGAAACATTAAAGTTCCGCTAAAGAACTAAAGTCACCAGCATAGCTCGTAAAGTCAACATACTGAATAGAAAGCCATATTTGCCGCAGGACCGACTACCGAAGTAGTACACGAGGCCTTGAAATGAGGTTATATAGTGGGGTGCGCGGGGCGGGACGCCTTCCGAGGACGACTCGACAAATTTGGCTGTTCGTGGCTGGATGAGAAGAGTCAAGAAGAGTGTGTGTGTCAGGAGATGCTTAAATCCAACAGTGGGTTGGCATAGACTGATGTTATGGTATGATACTAATTTTATTTTATAATGTTATATTGATTATAGCCATTGAAATCAAAAAAATAATCATCGATATAAGAATATAATGTCCCACTGCCATGGCACAGGCTGCCGCTATCAAATCATAGCGAAATGTCTTTCTTTTATTTATTTATTTTATTAATTCTCTGATATGTGATGTGACACGAGTGGAATCTTTTTCACAGTGAGAGACACTTATTGGGATAGAGGTGAAAGAAAATGTTCAACAATGCATATTTGTAATGTTTTTCGTTGATATAAGTTGCATTTCATTATACTTCATAATTCCTTTTAGAAGTGTCTGAATTGATGAATAAAACTAGTTGATGATTAACATTGTTTGATTAACCGTAACAATGTATAGCGGATGGAATATTTATTTATTTATACTTTTTTGTAAATTGTTGCAAAAGCCTTCAACGTTATATCTACCAGACAACCTTTGGGCTATCAGGACATGAAGTGATAGAGGAGTATATAAATGTAATTAATATAAGAAACTGTAAGTAAATATTAAAATATAAACATAATATAATATCTATATTTATGACTATTATATTACATATACAAATATAAGAATATATACCACACAAAAATATGATTAGACAGTGTCTGCTTTAAGAAGGTGCTTTAATACTTCGGGAAGATGCTTTTTTAATATTTAGTATTGGAATATTACCTCCTTAAATAGATATAGAGGTATAGATAGACGTTAGTTGTAAGGGTAAGTCGTGTATTAATACCTAAACTTGGTTCACGTACTACATAACGCGTACCCGCACAATGCACATATGCAGCGCAGGTCGGATGCAGTGAACTCCCCGGAGTATAATTTTCGTAACCCTGCCCTGTGGGGACTTAACGTTTCACTATTTTTGTTTACATTTAGAGCTGTATGGAACTGCAACAGGTATTATTTGTGTGTGACAAGAGCTCAAAGAACTCGAAAGAGAAAGATAATAGTTCAAAATATGTCTGATACTAAATAATTTTTCAGAAAACAGAACGGGATCTATTTTCGAATTTTCTAAAACAATATGTTTTTTAAACCAGACGGGCGGGCAGCTCACAAGATACGGGTCCGCTGTCGTGCTAACTGAACCCTTTTCAAAAATCTTTGCAATATAAAACCACGCCATCTTCAAGCAAGTTCATTAAAACAGAGTCAAATTAGACGTAACGACAACGTAACCAAGAACATGTAAGCAACGTATAATCCCTGCGATTCTGCGTCTGCCTTGCTTTTAGTGATGAGTATCCCTCTACGCATATTTATAATATTTGTGTATTATGTGTTTACGTCTTTATGCATTTAATTAAGGTATGTTGTCCGTCTTTTTCACAATATATCTTTAAATACATTAACGTGACATTTATCAACAAGCAAAGTGGACGTGTGAATTGCAAGATCAGTCTTGCAGATCTTTCAACTAGAGACCAAAACTACAGGATTTTGGACTAGACAATACATACTAAATCTCGCTTCAAATGATCATATAACAACTCCATATATATAAACCTCTCCAATAATTCCGCCATAAAAAACGCGGAGGTATCCGCGCGTTAATCTCAAGCTAGATGTTGTCAGTGAATTGGACGACTTCCCTCGAGGCGGGCCTCACTCTCCGGACCCTCCAACATATTTCAAGTGCAGGATTAAACCGTCTATAGTAAAGTGCGAATGCGTAATGTTCTAATGTTTGTCCGTGACAGCTGATCGGTTTTAATCTACGGGTTTAAATTTAACAGCCTCCTTTATGAGGACCGAGATCTTTTTAATCTTACACACGACCCATTGGGTCGGTCTGGTGCAGATGTTTGACTCGTTAAATATGGCAATTCCTTTTGTGCAAGTAGATTTACGTATTTATTAAAGCATTTCGTCGAATCGATGAAGGTTTAACATCCTCAAGAACGGAACCGACATTGATGCTGTTTTTGAATACTAAGAAGTTTTTACAATTTCTAAGCTTCATTGGCTGGACTAATTATTTACTTTTAAATCGATCTACTTCACATCTATGCTAGACTATTTTTGCGTTCACCGGCTAGAGCCCATTCCCATATCATCCTATCCTATGTCTCCTCATTTTCCCAATTCTTTCTCCAGATCTATTCTCTCCAAAAGTCAGTAGCACATCTGAGGACGTACCAACGGTTGACATTTTGGACTGATGTTAGCATTTATCGTGGATGTACTTAGGTGACACTTACCACCAAGTTGACTGTATGCTGTTCTGCCGCCTTAATCTATAAAAAAATATACTTCGCCATATTCGCGATAATAAATATCAAAGGAAGTAACTTTCTTTGGCGCTAAAACCCTTTGTGAATCTTAGCCTCCTCCACTATTCTCTTCCAACTGTTTCTTGCCTCCTTCCTCCAACTTCCAATTTGCTTTTGTTTTAAATTAGTTACAAAGTGACAAAGAATTTAAAGCTACGAATAAATTTAAACATGGGTTATGAATAAATTTCCCCCTTTTTTTAAATAGCAATAAGATTTTAGAAAACTCGGAAATATAAGACATTCGTTAAAAAAATCAACTGGGATGAAGCCATATGACACTGAGAGTAATTGGTGATGTAGGAACCCTTGTAATCATAATGTTGCATGACCTATTTAACATAAAACAGGTGCCTTCCCTGTAATTACCCGTAAACTTACATAATGACCCATGAATAACGACTTTAATGACCTACACCTACATAAAACTACAAACACGAAGGAAATTATGGAGGGAATTTATTTGACGTGTCATGACGTGTCCGAAATATCCCCATAACATCAAATTAATTAAAGACCACCCCTATAATTGCTTCAAAGTGCGTGTAATTGATGTTAAGTGTTTATTGACACATCTTAACCATAACATATTTTGGACGCGAGTTTGTTTAGTTTTAATGCAGTTTTAGGGCTAAGTTTTGCATGTTGTGAAATTAATTGCATAAATTAAATTGTTGTATTTATTTTAATTTGATTTTAGAACTCTGTTAATATTGTAATTAGTGTTCATTATTGTATTGAAAGTGCATTATTCATTATTCTTAAACAATTTTTCTTGCATTCAGTTTCATTTTTAGAACTAATATTGATAGTCTTCGTATTAGTGACGTAGACATTTGACTGAGTGTTAATCGAGAATTAAGTAAAAGAGACAAGCATTCAATCGCAGCAGAAAACTAGATTGGACAAAATTATACGAACAAAGGAAAGGCCTACACAATATCAGTAAGTAGTGAATGAAGGCGGCCTCCTACCGCTGACATTATGCGGAACTGTTTACGATGATGGGAAATTGACTAAGATAAAGGTTAATTAATTTCAACACTCTAGATAACCCACCACTACTGCATGATTACAACTGAGTACCTAGAGTTGTGATGTCGGCCGAAAGGTAAATTATTACGGTGTAACTATTCAAATAATCCTAAAAAATGTCGACGTCTCATATAAACTATGTCGTTGAATAGGACTCGTCAAACTCTACTACCTACTTTAATCTGAAGACATTTTTTCGCAAAATAGCCAAATATAAAGTATTATAGATCTTGGCGTCCGCCAAAGCCTTTTTTTTTTAATTTATAATTCAATCAATTTATAATCCAAATTTTCTCTACCAATTTTCAATGTAGCCTTTCCTACACTGACATGATAATACGTTTGTTGTACAGACTAAACGACTCATGGCCTCGGTGAGGATCGATTAGGCACGCGCCATTGTCTACCAATTATGAACGACGGCTGTCATGAGTTATTGACGGTATAAATTGTACTTAATCATCTTTTCACACCGCTCTAGTGCAATCGAAACACTGCAGTCGTTTAGGATTCATAAATGCTCTTTGGATGCGGTAATTGAAAACAGTTATTGTAATGATTAACATTGATTTTATCATACTAATTGGTTTGGATTTATGCGTAATAATTCAATTGGACTCAATATTTATCTGAGTAGGGATTGAATTAACATTAAGGATTGAAGTATATTAAGGCAGAACATAATGGGAGATATATTAATTATAATATAATACCTATGTTCTTGCAAATTCCTTGCCTATGATCTTCGGCTCTTCATATGCAACTACCAGCGGCGAACTTCTACAAGTCAGTCGGTTCACTAGATCTCCAAAAATATAAATAGGTACATTCTATCTAATCTAGTCGCAACGTTTAGAAATGATTTCGGATTGTATGGTGCATAATTCAATTTGCCACATTTCATGGAAGTAATATGTATTTTTCATACATTGTTGACTACCCACTATTCACTACTCGACAATAATAAAACTCGGTTCAACATTACATCCTTTTCTGTAATCGACTAATCGACTTAATGAGTGAATGAGATAAAATCACCAATAAGTCATCCAGTTGAGGACAATCGGCATCGTGTTGCTTCTCTCACGACAATTACAATGGTGTCGAGACGGAAATGTTTCCGCTCAGCTTTAGAAGGAAGGGGATATGAGTACGACTGTTTTATGACGATTTATGTTTAAACAAATATGAAGTAAACAATAAAGAATATTGGGTATTTTTATCAGTAACAATTATAAATTAGTTGGTATAGTTAAATAGGAAAATCTTATTATAATCTATACTAATATTATAAATGCGAAAAAGTAACTGTCTGTTACCTTTTCTCGGCTAAACCACGAAACCGATTTTGATGAAATTTGGTACGGAGATAGATCGAAACCCAGGGACGGACATGGGGTACTTTCCAGGGACGCACTTAGGGTATTTACCGCGATAACCGAATTCCACGCGGGTGAAGCCGCGGGCACGGCTAGTATTATATAAATGTCCAATATCCCAAAATTGAAGGACAATATTTTAAGAAGTTATTGACATTGGTGGACATGGGACATGGGACTTAAAACGCCACACTGGCCAAGCGGGGTTGATGAGTTCATGGCCGTAGCCACGGTGGTACAGGTTGAGGCGCTTGCCCCCGCCCTCAATCCCGGCATAGAGAGGAATAAGTAACAGACTTTCTGCGTTACACTTTCTCTATTTAAATTATAAGAAAATTGTTTGCTGGATAAACCCTCGATAAAATCCTGATCACGGCCTTGGATGAGTTCACTCTTTTTAGAGGTGAGAGCTCAAATAGTCGATCCTAAAAAATCAACTCTTTTGAGACAGAGCACTAGAAGTTACGTATTAATTAATGTATAATAATTATTTTAACCTATAAGTAGCTAAAGAGGGCAAGAGACAAAAAATATGAACATATCCACTAAATATGTAAATTGCTAATAAAGGCTATTTAGAAAGAATATTTTCTTTGTACAACTTTGTACAACTTCGCCATCCGATTTTTTTTAAGTTCTACTTCTATTTTGTAACACTAACTATTTCTTAGAGGTTCGTACCTTTTCTCCATCTCTACATTAAATAACACAATCCTTATTCCAAAGCCAAGTGAAATGGTCCCATCTCGCTCTGCGGGATAATCTAGGAAATATGAAGGGTCCGCTATCAGGGCTCGCCCGCATGCTCCGACAAATAGCTGGATTATGCTAAACTTACTGTTATGTCCTAATGTTACGGTTATAGAATTCCTTGCTTGCCAGTTATTTTGCAATCGTGTTTAGGATTTTAAGTGTCTTTAGTATATCCCTAAGTCTTCATTTTGCGTCGCGATTATATGCGATTTAACTTCCCGCTGGGGATTAAATTTTAATTCCTGATGTGATTTAAAAGAAACATTGACTGTTGCTAGTTGGTAGGTAGGTCTACTATTTTTCGGGGTTATTTAGGTCCAATGGTTTGTGGTAATCGTCATGTCAAGCCAGGAAATCGGATTAAACCGGGTCGACGCTGCCCGATATACAGCATTTTGACGCGCATTTATCACCACCCGGGTAGTGTCTGGTACAGACAGGTGCGGGGTGCTGAGAAGTAACCTATATGGACAACAGTTCTTCAGCCGTTTATTGTTCTTAGCTGCTATAAACTAATAGTAGATTCACATAGATGTGCAAATATAACATCGGTATTTACCTATTCATATTGGACTTGTTAGAACAATGAAAAAACAAGAAAAAATACTTTTTGTGGAGAAAAAAGACCGTATTATTAATCAGAACGCAAGGCAGCCCGAACGGCGTACTGGCGATGTTGTCGCAGAGGTATGATTGAGGTGTGGGGTTAAATCAAATTTGATATTTGACATGTAGTTATTTTTCATTTTAATTGTAATCGTGTATTTATTTTAATTGAATGTTGTACTAAGATAGTTTTGTTTTTTACTAACCCAAGTGGACCTTTTTATTGTCTATATGTACAATAAATAATAATGATGTTTTGAAGTAGGTACTTACTATATGCTATTGGTCCTTCTATCCAGTGACGTGCACTTGTTTAGCGTAGATAATTATTAGTTATATAGTAAGCGCAAGCCCTTCATTCTACCATACGTCAATAAATTTCCAAAGATCCAGAGTACTTTATATTTATTGAAACCTAACATAAAGTTTATTGAAAAGTAAATAAAGCCCCTGGACTTTGTTATCAAAGTTGTCTGAAAGAAGTAGCTATAAAGCGAAAAAACTATCCATTTATGTACTTTAAGAACTACGCTCAAATCGACATTTTGAGTGCCTGGTCGTATACCACAACATAGCGTACTACTTGGGCGACGCGGTTATCTGAAGAAGCGTGATTTAAGTGATAGGACACCGATGCATGTCACACAGATGTTTTCATAATTAATTATTGCTATCATTTTATTAAACCAACTCAATATTATATTACAACAATTGCATTTATTTATTGGCCAGCATGGTCACTAATACAGCGTGATAGTAAAACGAAAAGCTGTCTGGCAGAGATCGCTTTTTGCGGTAAGATGATACCGCTTTTTGTGCATTTTGTGTCTTCAACGTCTGTTATTGTTTTATTTTAGAAGCTTTAGAAGGAGGAGCGTGGACGCTGCCATCGTTGGGCCTCGGTACCCCTCTCTCACAGAAGACTACCTTGAAATGTACTGCATTTCCCATTTTATCTCATTTTTTAATGCAAGTACGTGTTTCAGCAGTGAGTGAAATATCCCAGAGCCCATTCCCATCCCATCCTTTCCTATACCTCTCCACTTTCCCAACCCTTCCTCTAAATCCATTCCTACATTTTCAAAGACAGTCAGCGCATTTCGGGGCGTGCAAAAGTATACTATATGAACTGTATACTCGTCTGCCGCCTTCTTCCTATAAAAAAAAAAGTTTTTGTGTGCAATATTTTTTTTATCTATCTATTTAAAACATTATAGACCCTTAATCAGAGTGACATACTATTACAGGCACATATATACACATAAGGAAGTCGCAATTATATGATATACATTATCAAATATACATTACAGATTAAAAATATACAATCCATACACAAAAAAGAGGTTTCATTAAATAAATAGCAACACTTACAACCATAAACTATACAGATAAACAAAACGTCAACAGCTGCCGCGAAATTTACAGCGGCAAATAAAGCTTTACGTTTATTTATACCGATATGACTTACTCGAAGTAATCCCGATACAAAACAATAAGAGGCGATATTTCACGCGAGGCTGTGAGACTGCGAGACTCAGATAAGAGTCAATACAAAGTCGCTGACTCAAGTGAATGTCGAACTGAAATAGTCTTCAGAAATGTTTCGGAAGGATTCTTGAACGTATTATATGATGGAGTGAGATATTTCAAAAACGTTTGTGTTAAAGGACGATAGGTAATAGTGTCCCAAAAAATCATGATGTACTAAAACACTTTAGATATTCCCAAATGAAAGCTTTTATTTCATAGATGTTTTAATGATAAGGCAGTTTATAGCAAAACCGTGGGCGAACCATGATATAAACATATTTCCTATTCTTTATGTAACATTTATTGTATTTATGTCTCTATGTAACGTTTATTCTTTTTATTGTATTTTACAAAATCTTTTTTTTTATTTATTTCTATGGCCGAAAGAAAAAAATTCAATTTTTAACTTACTATGTGGTCACCTACAGAAATCCTCAAGGTTTATATTTAAGTGGCGAGTCGTTCTTGTTATTTACTTACGTTAATTAAATAAAATTTCAACCAGCTATGAATTTTATTAATTTGTCTTCACTATTGTATAGGTTCTGAAGTTCAGTTGGCAGTTCGTTAAATATTGAAGGTAGGATGTATTTCCACAGTCTGGTTCCATATACGTTGCTGTACTTAGGTTTCTCGTAAAAAAAACCATCGCTTTAGCAGTTATAATTGCTTAGAAAATTATAGTAGATAATTAATAAATACAGTGTCACTAATTTTTTCTTGGTAGGTTAGTACGACATCCATACATTTTATGTTTGTTGGTGGGTTTGAACGACATCCATACGTTTTATGTTTGTTGGTGGGTTGGAACGACATCCATACATTTTATGTTTGTTGGTGGGTTGGAACGACATCCATACATTTTATGTTTGTTGGTGGATTGCAACGACATCCATACATTTTATGTTTGTTGGTGGGTTGGGACGACATCACAAAAGAGTGTAACATACATCTTCATTATAAATTTCACGTAATGGATCATGAAGACGTCTCCACCGTAAAATGTTATCATTACAGTATTTTTCTATTTGAACTATTCAATAATTAGGTTCTAAATCATACCAATATACATACATATATCTCTGTAGGTTTCTTTCTATACCTTGTACAATATTGCAATATTTACTTAGATACAGTAACAAATGTCGACCTCATAAATGTTTATTATAAGGTTACCAATAGTAATAACGTATCCTTACTCACAGACTCCAGTCTATTGATTTTGACCTAGTTACGTTTCTGGGGCTCTCACCAATAAATTTGTTGCGGATTTCAGCTGAGACAACAACATGATCCTGGCTACTCGGTAACCCAATTTCTGAGAAGGGAAAACTTGAGACGTCGCTTCTGGGTGAACTGTAATGAAATCTTACGATACGGCCGCGCCTTGGGATACTTACGTCCTGTCTCTAAATGCGACCGGTCACTCTGCGATTTGTCGTTATTGAAAGTAAATTGACAAAGTAACAGAAAGGGACCTCAGGGCGCACTTTGAACATTCGACTAGGCTCAGTTCGATAAACATGTCCTTTCTCCTCGTGCAAAGGCAAAGGATATTCCGGTATATGATTTTTTTTACATAGCAACAAAACACGCTCAGAAGCGGGCACTCAGGCCCATACGAAAGATGCTCATTACAAATTGCACTAAATACATTCATTATTTTGCCTCGAATGTTCTATTTCTAATTAGCACTGTTTACTTATTTTGACATAGGCAATGACAATGGAATGCTATTAGAATGCCGTCTGCAATCGTCTGCAGTCATAATATACAGCTAATTAAAGATAGCGCTTCTAGAGACAGAAATTCATTGCAGAAGCATTGATAAAGTATATATAACTGAATGTTCAGAAGTAGGTTACATTGATTTATATATTGCAACAGTTGCAAGTCTAATTTGAGTTACATATATACGAAATTCAAATTGAATGAACTGAATAATTACGCGCGCTACCTAAATCATGGAACGTCTGGAAACAGCAATAAAACGGAACAGGAATCGTCGTTGACGTTATTTTAATAATATAGAAACATAAATTAAAGCCGTTTCCTCGATAGCATGTAACGATGTATTAGAATACTAATAACAAATAGGAATAGTATCGGAAACAGTAACGTATGCGCGGACGTATTTACAGGTCGCAAGCGGCGTGCGCGCAGCCACCGGCGACAGACAGATTAAGTGACGACAACAAGCGTGCATGTGTGTGTGGTAAAGAACACAGTGACAGTGCACTGAAAGGTTTAAATAAATGTAAATTGAAAAACAAGTACCGGTCAAAGTATACGCCTGACATGGGCGAGAAATGACTGCACACTGAACTGATCAAGTGAGTGTCAGAATGATCTACTTACGTAAATGTAATAATTACTTTTTATTGCATACAAGTTATTACATTTGCACATATCTTTAAATGACAGAATACATAGGTGATCTTATCGCTAAGGCGATCTCTTCCAGACAACCTTGGTGTAGAGGGAAATAAAAGGGATACTTATAGGTAGTGCAAAACGATTGAAATTTACGAAATTAATTATGCTCAATATATACCGAATATACTAATACTAATAAATAAATTATTAATGTATAAATAAATAAATACACACATAGATATCTAAATCTGCATTCAATATTAATTCGTAAATAAGAATCAAAGTTGACAAGGATGAAAAATAAAAGGGAATTGTAATCTCCAAAGGATGAAACAAAAGAAACATGAAGTGAAACACGTTCGAAACAAAATGGAAGTGAAAGGAGATTATTTGGTAAAGAAAGAAAGTAGAATAAGTAATGAAGGCTAGAATAATGATTTCTAACTTGCCTTTCAAAACTAGACAGCGACTGAGCACGTCTAATAACAACTGGTAACGAATTGCAAAGCCAGGAGGGATCATTAGAAAGCGGAACTTAACGTGACATTATCTAATTGTATAAAGGCTTTACTGAAAACTTAAAAAATAACATATTTTTTAACAGTTCACTGAACCTTGCAACAACGAAATTTTAAATTAGAAAATCTTAAAGGTAAAGTGCATACCAACAATAAGGTCCACTTGATCACATGACGTTACAAATAATTGTCAAATGAAGCTCCCGTATGAAGCAATGTCGATTGTCGATGTGTTTGTGTCGCAAGCAATAACACGGAAGGCGGATGAGCGCACGGTTCGCACATAAATAACTTTAACGCGTAATAATATTCGGGCGCGTGGGTTTGTAGGCGGAAGGGAATTTTACGTACGTGGTCATGGGATAGTACCTACTACCCAAAAGTGTGATTACACGAACATCTCCGATACACGCGGGCATTTTCTGTTACACGAAAGCTACGATACTTTTAGAGAAAGAATGTTTTTTTATAGAAAGGTGTCAGACTAGCCGACGGTCCTCCTGATGGTAAGTGAATACAGTAGTTCATATACCATGGGTCCAGATTGACCGTTGGCATGCCCCTTGATGCGCTACCTACAGAGAATACAATCCCAATACCCGATACTGCATAGAGAGATATATGCCGATAGGTACATAGATAACAACGTTCCCATAGTGCTTAAGTTTAAACGGTGTGGAAAACGTTTACGTTCTATTTTTTCAATGGAGAAAATATAATAAAAAGTGGCGTTTAAAACAGTTGCGCAACTCAAATTAAATTTGAAACACGTCGAAAAATGTTTAATTCATGCATCCGGTCGGTCCACATGTCCGCCGTCTTTGATTTGTGGACACAAAACTAACAAACAAACATGCAAATAGGAGTCCACCACCCGCCGGGACTTTGGCACCATACGGGGCGAGATGTATCAGAATTGATACCTAATTATAGTAAATATAGATATCGACTTTAACAGCAAACAAGAGAGTTCAATTTTGAATGGAATTTGATACAGCATGCCAATAGTAAAGCTGTGGTCATGTCGGAGTCGTGAAAGTGTGTTTTAAAGTGCGTCCAACCCGGTCAATCGTGGTGGAGGTTTTCATTTTATCACAAAAACTGCTTTTTAGAAATTATAAAAAATGTAGTTTCAAAATGAAAAACGATAATCAACACTCTTTTGAGAAGAGAAATTTGTTGAGAATTCTATATATCATAGTTCACGAAATACATGAGTTTTTCAGGAAGTGCATGAGCACTTTGACAATAAAAATATTCGGAAATAATCGAGTATATTATTAGTTTTTATTAATCTTAAATTTATGTCAAAGGCACTGCGACAGACTTAGAAAATGATGGTGAAACTAGCATGACGCTTATTGCAAAGACTGACCGTCGAAACGCTGATACAAAAGACTGAAGGAGAAATATTTGCACAGCAGTGAAAAAATAGAGCTCAATATAATAATATTAATCTCATATAAAAAAATGTCAAACACACCATTGCAGTTTTTGTTGCTTATCAACGGTTTGCCATTGACCATACCATACCATCAGTCTGTGTCTCTTCACTGCTGGATATAAGCCTCTCCCAAAGTTCGCCACGACACACGATACTTGGCACTTCTCATTTGGCCCAAACTGCGCTTCCCGGTGCGTGGCCTGCACTCGAAGACTCGTCTACCTCATCGGTTATCAGTCCTGCGGGAAATATGACCTGCCCATTGCTACTTCATGTCAATTCTACGAGCTATGTTGGTGACGTTAGTTCTTTGGCGAATACTTCGTTTCAGATCTCTGAGCATAGCTCGATTGAGTGACATTAAACATATGAATCAAGCCTACCGAGCTACCGTTAGAGGCCACGTTTACGTCATACGTCACCTTACGTCATAGCTGGCAGGACGCACTGATTGAAGACTTTCGTCTTCAAGCATTGTGGTATAGGCGACGAGAGGAGCCGACGCATTTTCCCAAATGCTGTCCAGCCAAGTTAAATGTGTCTATCGACCTCCTTAATGAAGTTGGACTTGCCTAGCTGGATTGTTTGCCCAAGGTAGACATAATGGTCAACAACTTCGAGTGCCACGCCTTCGACGTCTATCAGTACCGGAAGAACATGTTCATTGAACATGATTTATGTTTTGTCTAAGTTTATTCCGAGACCGACGCGTCGTTATGTTGCGTTAAGGTCGTTTAACATCCAGCTTAAATCTTCTAACGATTCTGCCATAATGACTTATATCATCAGCGAAAAGAAGATGCGAGATGAACTCGCCATTCACATTGTCATTAACG
The DNA here is from genome assembly GCA_943735995.1 of Sesia bembeciformis. Lineage (NCBI taxonomy): Eukaryota > Metazoa > Arthropoda > Insecta > Lepidoptera > Sesiidae > Sesia > Sesia bembeciformis. The sequence goes on along the minus strand of OX031026.1, from coordinate 5,210,349 downwards.
TTCCCCATGAATTTTAAATAGGGTATAGATAGATATATATATTTAACTAATTTATTAGCATAGTAAGTATACTTAGAGTTATCTTTTTTAAAATTTCAAAAGCTAGCCACAGCCTTACTAAGAGCCGAGGCCATGTAAGAACATTTAGAATTTATGTAGACGCCCTGGCTGCTGCATATATCAATTTCTTGCCGGGGTCGATGATAAATTAGCTCAGATACGCTTGCGCTGGCGACGCGGTAAACCACCGACAAATGTAAGAACAATATCAGTGAATAACAACTGTGTTACCGAAAATTCATCAATTTTGACGGATAACATATCCAAAATATGACTATTATGATAGTCAACATGACGTATCCATTTATAAAATGTTTTTTCATCGATTGTAGAACTCTGATCATTTTTATCATCATCAATATCACGCATACGCCTCCTATTGTTTATATCGCCGCTTCTCTATTCCCTTCTATACTTTTCTTATTTTTACCATTGGATATAGGCCTCTCCTAAAACTCGCCACAACACCAAACCTATCTCATCCAGCCACTACTTGCAAGATTCTTATAAATATAAAAAAATGCAATAAGTATACTCGGTGATATATGTTAACATGGTACATTTTGTATAAGAAAGGGATATCAGACACTGCACTGAGAGACGGCACTATGTTAAAAACAATTTAGTGGGACCTTAGCCACGTAGAAGGCCATCTACACAATCAAAAATCACACGCGAAATATATTATCATTTTTTATAGAAAAAAGGCGGCAGACTAGCATACAGTCCACCTGATGTTAAATGGATACTGTCGTCCATAGATATTCTCGATACATGCCAACGTCAGTCCAGAATGACAAAGGTTGGCTGACAGAATTACCCGTTTGCGCTGCCTACCTTTGCAGATTAAGGAATCGATTGAAAGAAAGGGTTGGGTGAATAGGGAGGGATAGGATACGATGGGATGGGAATGGACTCTAGCATATCTCACTCACTACCGAAACACGTACGTACATTGGGGAAATACGATAAAGTAGGAAATGCATTTTAAGGTAGTCTTCTGTGAGAGAGGGGTAACGAAGTCAGTCGAGTGCGCCCAGCCGCTGTTGGAATGCACCGTGCACTTCCCCCTACAATTTATATGTATCCCCCTATATGTACGTCGGTCCAACATGCTGCCCGACAGACAACCTACCTTTATTTATTGTATCTTAGGTATCCAATAATTTAATACCCTGTTCCAACTATTGTCATCACGACGCGTTTGAAACATCATATCTTTATTGAATATCATTATAATTATTTGTCTAAAGATTTGTCTTATTAAAATTTAACGATTCCTTTAAATGTTTTCTTCTTCTTTTTAAAAAAAAACTAAAACTTTTAACTTGTTAGGAAGTGACATAGAAATTTATGAATAATCTTTGCACTCATAAAAAAGCTAAAAATCTAAATATTTTTAACAATTAATGTGCATTTTCTATGATTCAGTAGCCGCGTGTCGGACATTTTTGCGTCGGCTCCTTTTCTGGCACAATAAATAACGAAATTAAGGAGCTCACTAGCTCCAATTCACTTTTGTGTTCACATTAGGGCACTTTCAGACCGAACTTCTATTATGTTTAATTACAATATTTTGTAATTTAATATTTAGTTAAAGAACTTCACTATGAACTATTATGACTTTTCAAATATATAAGTTTCCCAAGCTTCCTAAGCTCGCAGATTCCTAAGCTTATAATCCGATTTGTCGGTGCGTCTGGACAACTAGATTATACTCCATTATCTTCCGCGGTTTGAAACAATGTTCGTACGTGTTTCAGTAGTGAGTGAGATATGCCAGAGCCCATTTCCACCTCATCCCTATCCCTACTTCTCCCTATTTTCCCAACCCTTTCTCTCAATCCATTCCTTAATCCGCAAAGGTAGGCAGCGAATACTGGGGGCGTGCCAATGTTTGTCACTCTGGACTGGAGGTGGCATGTATCGCGGATGTCAATGGGTTACAGTATCCACTTAGCGTCAGGTGGACTGTATGCTTGTGTGCCGCCTTAATACTATAAAAAAAATTTAATGGCTTTCGGTACATTAGCGTGTTGCTGATGTACATACATACATTCTTCTAATAGGTATCGGTACCATAATCCAAATATCAAAACCTGCATATTGTATTCAAACCTACTGGACTGATTTTGATTAAAGTACCCATATAGCCGTCTGTCTCAATCTTCTGTATCACAATATGAACAGCACGTCAACAGGACGCGCTTGCCTCACGGCCTCTGCGTAAATCATGCGTGAAAAATATCCAGAGTCCCAGCTACGTGCCGAAGTGAACGCGGTCCACATCCCGTTTAAATCATTTGTGATTTTTCATGTCCGCATGACCTAGTTACATTATTTTTAATTTAAATATAATTCCTTGTTTTATATTATGAAAACGAATAAAGTTTGTGAATAGCTCTCGGTTTTCAGTTGTCAGTTGTCAGTGTTGTCAGTGGCTCTGCAAGTGAACTGGAACGAATTGTTTGCTTAAAAACGTTATTAAATTTGAATGCTGAAATAAAAATGAATTTGTACATTTAACATTGTCACACTACAAAGTCGTGCAAGGCTAATTTATTTATTTATAAAAATCTATTCGTGGACTTCTAGCCAGGTGGACGATCACTACAAGAAGTTCGCAGGTGGTGGCTGGATGAGAGGAGCCGAAGTTCGAGGCTTACATCCAGCGGAAGAGAGGGACTGAATGTATGGTATGGATTTAGAACAACAAGTCTAATATATCTTGTAGAGTAAATACTTCTTCATTGTTGGAATCATAAACAAATAATCACATTCCTTGAAGGTAACAATAACAAAACATTCTAGTCTAATCTGGGTGTCTAACGACTATACAAATATAGAGATAAATTTTGAGATGCAAAAAAATACTTGGATTACAACACAATTTTTTATTACACCTTCCCAAAATACTCTCCATTAGTCTCTATACTGCGATAGATTCGTCTAACTAAACCAAGATATAAGTAAAGCACTGGCGATACTTTTCTTTAGCGAGGTCCTCAACAGCTGCCATAAAAAGAATGCCACGGAGTCCAAGCTTCACTTTTGGAAAGAGAAAGAAGCTAATAGAGCTAAATCAGAGCAATAAGAAGGGTGGGTGGCCCAATTCTTGGATCTCTGTGATCTTCAAAACTCTTGGTTATATTTTTCTTTGTTAGATGATGCATTGTCATGATGCAAGAAAAGCCATCTCAAACCTGTGTTTGGACGTTTTTCATATAACACGTCGAATACAGTTCGTGAACACACTTCACTGTATTATTGGGCATTAACAGTTTTTTGAGCGTCAAAAAACTTATCGCTAAATGACTCAAACCGTTGATTATTACAACACTTATTGTATTTTGGGGAATATTCAACATTCAGTCGATAACACTATGGCGATGTAATTAATTCAGGATACATGAGATCGAATTATGCCCACTTTCTGTTTTCCTTTAGCTAATATCATTACATCAGGATCACCATTGTCGGATTGATTATCATCAGGAAAGATTAAAAATTTTGATCACCGCTCAGTTTCCCATTTCAATGCACATTTAGTTAATTTATTTGACTATCAAATTAATAAACTGTCATGCGAGCAACAAAATATTTTTCAATTTTTCTCTCGCGTCGCTCTTGCCATTACCGCTCTTTAATAACTGACACTTGAGAGCAAAACCAAGCAAGAGTGAGAGTATGCGAATGGCACTGAGCTATGCTATACGTATGCTAAGCAGCGAGGGTCCAATGAGATGGATGGGTAATGTTCAGAATTTGTGTGCACCCGCCGTCGCCTTATGGCCCAGACGTAAAGGATGGCTCCACTTAGGTCAAGTCGATGGAACCGAAAGGAATTTTCTGAACATTAAATAATAAATAATTCCGAAAAAGAAAGCAAAATGAGACAGCTAAATTGTCTATCCATAGGCTATCACTGCTCTCTTTATAAATATACGCGAAGGAACATTATTTAATATTTTTACTTTTCTAATGTCATCAAAGTCATCATCAATAACTTGTACACTTCAAAGAATACTTTTAATAAAAATATCTTAGGTTCTATGAGAATTATGACGAGGCACTAATTGTATCACGATACCATATATGTGATAATACTATATAAATTACACTATTACATTATTAAAATGCATTATAACTAAATTACTTACTACCCGCTTCTCCAGTCAATTTATGACCGTGGTTGGTGCAACCCGGCCGAGACGTAGAACAAAATAGATGAACATAGGTACGCATTTAAGAAAAGCTATATACAACGTATAGATACATACATATAATATTAGTAAGTATATTAGTATACATACATATATTTAGATATAATAGCTATATCTATATATATAATAAAACTGTAGAACCAGCGTGTCTGTTCATGAATATATTTACCAAAAACTGATTGGGGACGATGAAGGAAGAGTATCACAATACAAAAAGACGATTTAGATAATTTTTGTCTGTCTGTTTGTTTGTTCGAACACGCTAATCTCCAAAACTACAGAACGAATTTTCATGGGGTTTCCACAGGTTAATTAAGCTTGGCTTGGCGCTTCGAATAGGCTTTGTTTAATTGAAATCGGCTGACGGGAAGAAAAGCTTTATAAATCAAATTAAAATTCCACGCGTACGAAGCCACGGGCACAGCTAGTACATAATATACAAAAGTACATAAACATAGTACATAGTACATAAAATAAAGCAAAAACTGTAAACAGATTGTAACATACAGTATCGAGAGTAGAATCGATTCTATCAGTTTTTACAAAAGGTTTTTTCTTTCATGATTTATAATACAATTCTAGTACGTATATCATTTCTTCTACTAAATATTATACATATATATAAATATATATAAGAGCGCAACTATTAGAGCAAGTGTAAGAGGAAAAAGTTTACAAGATCATATCGTTCCCTATGCCCTTCATACAAAATAGGGACTTATCCCGGGACTAAAGCGGAAAGTTCCGACATATAAGTAGGATGGGTCAGATACGCAAATTTGCTGACATATTACTGGCAATATACAAGATGTAGTGCCGTACCTCCATTTGAGGCCTATATTTACGAACCCCTCTATGTTTTATTAGAGGAGTGGATGTATTCAAACGCATTTACTTATTAATGAAAAGTTATCTATTTATGTTATTATTATTACCGATAGATGCTACAAATGGAAGAAAGGCCTCCCCGTCCGTCTTGAATTTGATTATATAAGTTTGGTGTGATTTCCTACGATTAATTATTCATTTTATTTTTAAACAAATATCGATCTCATATTTAGATTGGTATTCATTTATACTATCTATACTAATATAATAAAGAAGTAAAATTGTGTGTTTGTTTGTGGGTTTGTTGGGGGGGTAATCTCTGGAAATACTGAACCAATTTCAAAAATTCTTTCACAAACAGGAAGCTACATTATCCGTGTCTAATATAGGCTATATTACATTTTGAAATTTTGAAAAAAAAACTTATAAACCGAAGCGAAGCGAAGGCGGGTCGCTAGTGTTAAATAAACATCGTAATAAATAATATAAATCTTAACTAATTACTAATATTATAAATCTTAAGACTAATTATATAACCTTTTCCTTTTTTCGAATGAAGGCTGTGTGCAAATCAATATTTATTATTCTGTTTATTGAAATGAGTTGCCTTTTACTGACGGGCAATATAAACAATACTTATTCCTTATACCTAAGGATTTACAGATTCCGTACGAGTGTGTCGCCACATTTTAGATATTCTCGTCTAATTCGATATCTCGATATATTTTTACAACAAATTGGGTGCACTTCACCGTTTCCATTTCCGCAATTAGACTTATAAAATTCCATAAAGTGCGAAATTTCCCAAATCATTCTCGCGAAATTGTGTGAATCTCGCGAGTGGGCGCGTAATAAAGGTGATTTATTCGCTCCGCGGGTCCCTCCCCGTGTCTTCGGGTCAGATAAATTTGAAAATTAGGAAAGAGGAAACCCTGGTCGTGAAAGATAGGGAAAGAGTCTAATTTATTCCTATAATGTGACTTTCTGGGTTGAAAAGGGAAGTTACACACCCACGCGTTTTGTGGATAAAGTTCTTTGTACAAAGTTACACGGCTTTAAACAAGAGTGGAAATTATGTATGTACGTACACACCACGCGTTCTAATTTAAACTACAATGACTGTCATTAACATAAAAATACAGCTAACTAAAGCTCCCCTAAGTAAGGCTAAGGAGTTTGCATATTTGTACACACAGCTAACACCAGTTCTTCAAAGCATCTTGCGTATTTTTAAATTGTCGTGTTTGTTAATATCATTGTTTTTAGCTTCGTAAATTAATACAGTCCAAGAAATAGTCTGAATCTTTGCATTTTCATTACAAATCATTAAAATACAAATTAAAGAATTTCAACATAGCCAGATAGTACCTATGCTAATCGGTATATTTACAATTAACTATCTCACATTAGATGAATATAATAAATAGATGAAAAATTCAAGTAATTTATCAATTACGCATTATTTTCCTCAATGTTATGGGGTCGTGGCGATATCTGGAAAACACTATTTTTAAAAGATTATTAAAATAAGTTTAAGTACATCACCGGCAAACTTCTTCAGGTCATCATCGCGCTATATGATCGGAGGGCGTCGTATACTGCGCTTTCCGGTATGTGGTGTTCATTCGAGGATTTATCTACCTCATTGGTTGTCGGCCCTGTGACAAATATGATCTGCCCATTGCCACGTTCACAGGTAACGGCTGGATGCCTGAAGATCGTGTGTGGTAGTGAGCCATGAAAAAGGCTTCTGATAGCTAGCAGTGGCTAGAAAGAAAAGATGATAAAAGATCTAGATATGAGAGTAACATTTTTTGCGATTCCATATTTCGCAGCTTTTATTAACAAGACACCAACCGGAAGGTACACCCTCGGTGATTTACACAACAAAAGACTGAATTTAAATCCGCTAACACAGACGAATGGGCAGACAACACCAAGATAAGGAGAAGATTTAATTTGATACACAATCTTTCACAACTTCATTACTTTCACAATCTTTTACACATTGAAGAAATATACCTACCTACCATATTCGAATGAAGGTTTTCAGCCGAGACCAAAACACCGATCAATGTCATAATTATATACATACATAGGTACAAGCAAAGATTTAAATCGTTGGGTACAAAAATCTTGCAACAAAAAATACACCCTCCTAACATCCTACCTATATCTAAGTAAACGAACAAAATTAACAAACAAAGGGCCGGTTACGGTTTACTGTTCAAATTACCTACCTACCCAATAAATAAATAGGTAGCTGTTGAAATATATAATTCCTCATAACTCCTCCCGTCATATGACTTGATCAAGAGTCAACCGAATAATACACAATTGGTTGAAAAAAAAGTCAAATTCAATAGTAACGTTTAACGTTACATCTATTACAACTAAACGCTTATTATTTTTTCACCATTTCACACCAACAGTGTGAAATGTGCGCCGTGAAATCACAAATGTCATCACGGTAGCTTAATCCACTATTGTGTTGGATAAATCTTTGGGTACAATTGGGGCACAAAAAGTTTCTTTGTCGGCACAAGACGCCATATGGCTACATCGGTGGACAACAAAGAGTGTCAAATTAATGTAGGATTAACGAGTTTAACGTAGCGCTCGATTGAATTTGACGCGAGACAACCCCAGGTTCCAGAGCAAGGCGTGCAGAGAGTCCATTAGTTACAAATTGAAAATTCATAAGCGGAGCTCGGGGTTAGGTAGTGTGATTTTATTACTTGTGACAAAATGATATTAAATTAGAGGTTTTTCATTACGCTGCGACATAGGGTTCTTCAAGAGAGCTGTGAACAGGATTCTGCAATGCTGGCAGCGTACGCAAGCCCCATGGTGTTGCAAGTGTCCATGGGAGGCGGTGACCACTTACTATCATGTCGCCCGCCCACTCGTCTGCCATCTATTCTATATTAAAACAGAAATGGATATACGCCGGGTTTCCCGGGATTCTGAATCTGGTTGTTAATGATGTTATACGTACTTGCAACTATGTCTACATTTGTTATGTGTGTATCGGATTATGAAAAATAGATACATTTTATATATCTACTCACATTATAACGAGGCTTATAGTTTGTAGTGAGGATAATAAGAAAACTGAAATAGGTTTAAAAAAATATATTTGTTACAATAAACATAGTTACATAGTGAAATAAACAGATACATAGCAAAAATAGATTCAAATGACACCCGAGAATATGATTCCCGGACAAAGGGAATGTCCATATTGTTCTTTCTTACCGCAAGTACCAAAATTACACTAGCTAAATAAATACATACATTTATGACCTCTGTTCATAAATAAGTCTTGTCGACATTTGTTTAGGATATGGATGCAGTTTAATGTCAATCAAATTAAATGCAGAATTATACAAATTAAAAGTAGATTAATAATAAACACGGAATGTGCGTTTACGTATCACTTGAATTCCTCTGGAGTTATTGAGTATTGAGACATTAATTTTTTTATTGTTAATTCAAAGTGATACAATGTGCTAGTACATCTTATGAAAAATATTTAGTTATGAACTTATACCTGCCGTGCGCGGAATATATTGCATCGCCTGGTAAAGTTACACTCAGACTCCTGCAACACCAGACTGAACCAGACCGAGGACAATGAGCACCGATTTTATTCCTTGTTAAGATTCGTTCTTGTCACAACTGCAATAAAATAAATTATAAACATTTCTCAAAAGCAATAAAATACAACATTTTCTTATTTTAAACGTCGCGTCGTATAAAAACGTCTCGTACCTAATTTATACTCTTACATGCTAAAATTTATTCGCGTTTCAAGCAGAAATTATGTAGCTTAATCTCCTGCCGCGATACTATAAATATCTCGACAATTATATTAATACACTTGAGTACAATAGTTGAAAATCCGGGGGTGTACTTGTATAATGTGGGGTGTACCACTCACAATACAATGCGTGCTACAGGGGCATTACTTGTACATTAAACTTATTACAAATTGGCATTGGATGGGCGCGAATAGCATGTCGAGACGGGCAAACAAAGGCCGATCTTTATTTACAGCAAATCGAGTTAGGGGTATATCGAGTTAAAACTGAATTATGACTCTGTTGGCCAGTTAAACAAATTTACGTGAGCGCGTTCCCAGCGTGAGGCCGCGTAGGCTCGGAAATTATTCGTTTGCCCGAACGCTCGAAATTGTAATTAAGTTTGCCGTAATGTAAACTGTAGCAGAGAGGATCTGTTGCTTTTACAACGTAACGTCACATGATGTCTGTGGAACACAATAACCGAGGGCTGTTATAAATGTTCAACATATTGATCAAATAATAAATATTTATATAACATAACATAACACAGCGATGATAATCAAGGGATGTCTTTCTTGACTCTAAATTTGTGAAGTTGTGAGTTTCAAATCCTCGGCCCGTACCAATGAGTTTCTTCTTAAATACAGATTTTTAAAATCATCACTAGCTCGCCAGTGAAGAAAAACATCAAAACCAACATGCTCGAGAATGAAAAAAATCTTTGAGCATTTATATTCACCAATTCGCACTGGGCCCGTATAATGAATTATGGTGCGAAACCTACTAGTGATTTGTCAGAGGAGGCCTGTGCTGTGCGTGCAATGGGACGTGACTGATATAGAAATACGTAGGTTTACTTGTTTTAGTTTATTCATGCATTTGGGAATACATACTAGATATTATTATGTTATACGAGCACTGTTAGATGTTCTATGTTCAGTAGCTCTCGATTCTTAAATTCGTGTGTTTTGAAAATGTAACATTCTTATTACATAATCCTTAAGTTTCAAATTTGACTTTTTAATGAACCCCTCCTCATCTACTTTATCCCCCTAGAACTTGGCAACCAGGTTTCTTTGATGAGAATGTGTGATGACTAATGTGATGATATTTTATCTGACGTCAACGCTGGGTTTGTACAAAATGCGCTAATCTTAAAAGATAGTTAGCGAAGGTAGGAGAAGAGTGCATACTGCATTCCCACAGCCGCTGGGCGCACTCGACTGGTCACGTTACCCCTCTCTCACAGAACACTACCTTGAAATCTACTGCATTTCCTACTTTATCGTATTTCCCCAAGGTACGTATGTGTTTCGGTAGTGAGTGAGATATGCCAGAGCCCAATCCCATCCTCTCCCTCCCCATTTTCCCAACCCTTTCTCTCAATCAATTCCTTAATCTGCAACGGTAGGCAGCGCGTCCGGGGGCGTGCCAACGTTTGTCATTCGGGACTGATGTTGGCATGTATCGCGGATGTCTATGGACGACAGTATCCACTTACCATCAGGTGGACTGTATGCTCGTCTGCCGCCTTCTTTCTATAAAAAAGTGACACTAAATCTAGATTGTGTTATTTATTACGCTGTTTGTTGTCGGTAACAGCCTTCATATTGTATTCAGTATTATACTCGTAAGTACCAAAAAATATACTAAATACAAGCATATTTTCAATAAACATATTTGTTTTGCATGTTTACACAAAAACCGCACTCGTGCAAATAATTCACTCCATTTACTTTCATTTCTCGTTATTAAGGCATAGATTCTTGGCTCTGGATGTAAGATTTGGACTTTATTCTAAAACTATACAGTCTATAATGCCATACAATCCATTCTAACTCCCAAGACAAGTAAAATATACATGCATAATAGTTCTTGTAACCAATGTTTTGCTAACATTGGAAAACAATCCACGTTTCCCTCGGTAACATTTCACGTATTTATTTGTTCTGCGGCGTAATAAATGAAGTAAAATAATATGAATTATATTATTTGCATACTTAACGTCAATAATTCATGTTCATAGGTCACGGTGTACTCAGGCGTAGCCAACTCAATATCCCGGCGCAGCAGCACGCACCCTAGCTTATCGGGTATTCGCAAAACTGATTTCAGAATCTGTTTTCATTCAACCACGACATAACCGCGAATTTTTTTAAATATTTTTACAGATTGTGTACAACCCATCTATTTGAGAACATACTAGATACATACTACATACATACTAGATACTAGATACATACTAGATATGTTATACAAGCACTCTAGGACAGGCACGTTATAGTCTAGTAGTGTTCTATATTCAGTAGCTCCCGAATTCTTTAATTCATGTGTTTTGAAAATGGCACATTCTTATTACATAGTACTTATGTTTCAAATTTGGCTTTTTAATTAACCTCTCCTCATCTGTTTTATCCCTCCTAGAAGTTGGATTTTAATAAAGCCTGGCAGCACCATAGAACTGCATTTCCTACTTTATTTTCCTATTTCGCCAATATACGTACGTGTTTCGGAAGTGAGTGAGATATATCAGAGCCCATCGTATCATATCCTATCAATCCCCATTTTCTCAACCATTCCTCCAAACATCATTCTTATAACTCCAAAGGTAGACAGCGTACAAAAGTAATATTTTTTTATTATAATACTTTATCAGATCTTTAAGATCAGATGTTCGAACATATTTAAATAGAATCTAGAAACAAGGAAATTATAAAATATTTTTTTTTCACAGTATATCTATATATCTCGACAATAAGGTGTTCAGATAACGTTTACTCGGACAACAGATAATGTTTGGTCAAATACATATTATCGTGTATAGTTCAACAATGGACACACTCTGATACAGTTGCGCCTCAACACGGCCCCAATCAACAATAGGAGCTCGTTACAGTACCTTATTCCAGATTTACGATCACCAACGGCGAAGTCGCAGAACAATACTATGTTGTTATCGCCGACGCATACAAGAAACTAATATTTATTTTATTTTATTGTTCGCCCGATGTGGACGCGCCTCGTGAAAGGTGCTTGGAATGCTTGTGGGGGTGTGATTGTGTATACTATTTTATGACAATTTGGTACGATTGAAAATAGAATTACAATACAAATAATTTCAGTGATGTTGCTTTTATTACGATATTTTCAGTGTTTTTGAGTTTATAGAACTGGGCTCAAACAACTCAAATCTATAACGAGAAATAACAGCATTTTAATGTGTTTACCTACTTTTTATACCTTTACTTAGGTTATATTAAAATATTAAAACTACTTATACTTATTAAAAAAAGGAAATAAATCTGTGCAAAGATATTATTTTTCACTGATCATTCATCAAATAACCACACAAAGCAGTTCATAGTTTTAGGTAAAACGAGGACATTATGATGGCCTGCAAAATACAATTAAACAATGTAACTTCTGATATAACTGATATACTAATTCAGTATTTAATTTAGTATTTTTAGAGTAGTATGTTAGTAGTTTTTAGAGGGAAAAAGAACACAACCTGAGAAGTGGAGAACTTTATATTAAACTGCCCAGAGATATAAAACATTGTAAATTCCTCGATATATTTAAAAAACTTATTACAAAATTCGTAATAAACAATATTTAAAATTATTGATTTCTATCTTCGTATAATTAATTATATGCATGCTACCTGTGTTTTAGTGAAACCTAAAATAATGTACATATTGTAATTTTCTTTAGCGATACATTTGCTTGTACGTTACTATAGATGGATATATTTATAAATCGGGTTCTTGAAAATCAGTTGATTTTCTAGAAACTTCTTAAAAATCAGATGTTTAGAGTATGCTTATATTTTTTTTATGGATGAAGGCGGCAGACAAGCATATAGTCCACATGATGGCAAGTGAATACTATCGCCCATAGACATCCGCGATACATGCCAACATTAGTCCAAAATAACAAACATTGAATCTTGAAATAACGAAATTTTAAGTTAGAGAATTTTAAATGAATTTAATAAATCCATACCTACAATAAGATATCTTTGCTCATTTATCGTCACATATTATAAATTATCCTTTTCTATTAGGTACCACGCTCAAACACAAGTAAATGACTGGAAAATAATTAACAAGAGTCCATATATCGGTTGTAATTTAATGAAATCTCACTGGTACCCGTCCGCCGTTCAATTTGAATATAAATGAGAATCGTCGAAGTATCGCACACGATTATTAATTCAATTATCTCTTTAGAACAAGCGGAAATTAAATCGTGCTAACATTATTTAATTTAAATTTAAAATACGATATTTAATATTCATTATGAATTATGCAGTTGTGTGTGCGCATTGTTTATTCGTTATAAATGCGTTCATAATGTTTACAACAAAAGGTAGACAAATTAAATTAGGTTTACTATACTGTTTGCCTTCTCAGTGGCCAAGTGTATTTTTTTTTCGTTTGTAATGAGTTGACGCGTCTGCATCTAGTGTTTATCTTCATAGAAAATCAAGAAGTCTTTTTTTATATCTATGTATATCTTTTTTTTTTCAATAATTTCATTTTTTACCTAAACTGTCAGAGGAAATCTGTGAAATCGTAAATGAAAAGTAAAGTGATTAAAAAGTTTGTACGTAAGAAAGCAATTATCCTGTAAAACTATTTCGTTATTTTACTTACCGGCTGTCTAAGTGTCAGTATCTAGGTAGCCCAAAACATCATCTATCAACAAAGACTTTTCTTTAATAAAATTACAGGGTCCTTCAAGAGTAGGCTTCAAATGATCCACGTGTCAAGGTGAACGACCTCGGTCCTCGTAAGTACCGTCAATGAGCCATGAGAAGCAATGGGCAGGCTATTAGTTTAATCACCTCACACGTCTGTAGCTGCCTAGATAACTCTAAAACATGTGCTAATTATAACATTCGAGATTATGGAAAGGTACTTGAGTACGACGTTCGTTATTTAAAATTTTAACCAGAATCTCTTTACCTTTAATTATTGAGAAGCATTTTTGTAAACAACAAAGCAATTAATAATAATAATAAAAATATCTAATTATTATTTAAATAGTTAATAACAGTGTTTATTTATTCTGTTTGTGTGAAAACAATTGAATGTTATACATAAACAAAACAGAGAAAAATAGAAAGATATTTGCTAAGTGTTAAGGACTAGAATGACAACGTATTACTGCATAAATATATATATAGAATTCTATTTATTATATATATACTTTTATTTGTTTCAGTTGATATGAGTGTAATATTCATTCCACATACCTACCGCAAAACATTAACGTAAATCACTAGAATTTATAATATGTAAATATACATCACCTCCAATGTGCATTTTGTAATAAAATTACAACCACAGTTAAAAACTAAAAATATCTACGTGTACTATTCTCGTTCTTTTATCGTTGCTCGGCATATCGCCAGCCGCCCACGTTCCACCATTGTCCCTGTATTGAAAGAACCCTATTTGTTTCTCCGAGCTAACTCTCTTGTTAGAAGCTTCATACATAAGTTATTAGCAGCGTAGTACTTAACTAACGTCCTGTCTTTTAAACGCCTTTGTGAGCCTTTTTAAATAATTTACAGTTACTTTGAATTAAGTTGATGAATTGTTAGTAGCTCTTTTACAAAATTAACAAGGATTACTCTTAGTAATTAATTTATTTTCATTGGACTCTTTCTATTCATGTATACCGTAACGTACTGTACCATAACCGAGGCTGGTATCCTGCACTGCTGCTCTTTCCTCCTCCTTCCTCGGTGCTTGTGATAGGGGCTATGTTATACCGTCGCATTTTACAACATCCATGGGAAGAGATGAGATGGTAACTATTCCAAAGTCGCGCGACACCACGCGGCCGATGTATGAATCATGTTTATATTAACAAAATTATTTTAAAATGTATCTTTATCGCGTTTATTCATGGACCTCACGTTCGCCTACCATCAATATGAAATGCAACCTTATGGTTGCATGGTTGAAACATAGAAATTACAACAAGCTGAAATTCCTGCTATCCCACTACTCAGTGGCGTGCATTGGTTTTGAAATTAGGTAAACGGTAGTATACAGTTACCTGAACAAAGATTGTTTTAACAGATTATAAAATGTTAGGAGCAATGACAACACTAGCGTTCGCTCGCGGTTCACTCTAGTTAACATAGGTTTAGCGTAGTTAAGAAATAGTTAAATGGTACGCTCTGTTTATCTGTTTATATCAGATGTACGCCATTTGGTTCAAATGTTGTCATTACTAGAAAAAAAAAATAATAAAGCCATTGTTTTTCAGTTCATTATTCAAAGTAGATATACTATACCATACCATCAACCTGCGTCTCCCCACTGCCTCTTCCAAACACCGCCATCACACACGGTCTTCTGTTATTTATACAAAATAAATCTTTAAAATAAATATTAATGTTTTATAGTATTCCTTTTTATAAAATAAATCCTCCTTTTTAGGCATAAAAAACCAAACCGTTACATTTTTCATTTTTTCATCTGGCAACCCTACCCATGCTACATTTCACGGTAGGTAGTATCCAATCGAGAACTCGTGTAACATCGACTATCAGTCCTGGGATAGATATGACCTGTCCTCTAGCTATGTCGGCAACCTTAGTACTTCTATAAATTTCTTCGTTACGGAAAAATTGCAATTTTGTTCTTCATGAATTCCTGGAGTTTGCTTTGGCTTTGTACGAGATATCGACCAAATAAAACGGCCCATTAATCAAATATAAGTACACTAATTACAGAAACTTCTTCCAAACAACAAACTTCCTTATTGTTAATATTCAATTGATATTGATATGAATTAATACGGCCTATTTAACCATAATTAGGCTACATTCTTCAAGATAAATATCATTATATCGTCGTCTAAACTTTCAGTTCCCTGGAAATCCTTAAGTTCAGTTTTCACGTCACGTAGTCGGTATCGAGCGACCTACAGCGTCGAGATAAGGCGACGCTCTTCCTCCACATCTTATCGCGACCAGTCGACTATACACGAGTGCGATTAACTCGCATAAGGAGCCTTTACGTTTCCGTATCGCGTTAGTGTATGCGAATATTCGTAAGCGAATTTGGAATATGATATTTGTGGTGATACGAGAATAAAGAATTTGTTATCTTCGACGCAAACGGTATTTTGCTCTGCCAATGTTCAACGTTTCTTCGACTTTCCCTTCTTCTTCTATGATTTTATGACAATAGTCCCAATGATAAAAAACACAAGTTAAACAGTGCACAATCTAAAAGTGTTGTCTAAATCTGCTTAAAAAAGATCCGTCTTAACATTCAGTGTTGACACATAGTGACTTTAATTTTCTGTTTTTATGGTTGAAAATTTTAATGTATAAGTTATATAAAAAAATTGGTACTAGTACCATTTTCTTATTAGGTACTATGAATACAATAATATTTTATTAGAGCTTAATTATACATTCTCTTTGGTTGTTTCTATTCTTCGTTTGTGGTCCTAACTTTCAGCTTGCTATTAATAATCCAAGTAAAGCGGTTTACTATATTGTCAATACATATTTCTATGCTTATTTCTAATACATTCCTATTGGCAGTTACATTTATCAATAACTTCTAGTGAATAGATTACAATCCGTCTTTTAAAACAACGCTTTTTAAATTAAATACTGATATTTCCAGGAGACAATGCCCATTTAATGTTCCATTTACACTGTTGTTGAAAAAACCTTTTTAAAAAATCCGATAGCCGATTACCTCAATTGGTTAGCTCTGCCTGTTATACAAATGGATCTGGATTCAATTCCCTGTCATACAATATTTTAAAAAAATTCGAGCGTTTTTTGGTGGTTTAACTAAATAGTTTGTATTCGTCTTTAGGTGTGTCATAGAGACACACTTTTGCTGTGGGTCTAAATCCGCGACTTGAAGAATCTTCCAACGAATTCCATTCTCAATGGAATAAAAAGAGAATCCTAGTGTGGATTCTCAAGTGTCGTATTATTTATTTAAACGAACTAATAATTATCAATTTATTAAATCAATACATTAATTATTTATTATTGCAGATCAGAATTGTACTTTTTTTTACTATTTAAATTAATTATTTCATCAGTAATATACATACCTATGTATGTATATATTATATTAACATCCAATTTGAACTAAATTAAATCGACAGCATTAAATCTGGTTTATTCCACCTTAATAAGTGGAACATTAGTTGTGAAATATTATCATTTTGTGAAAATGGATGTCGGTGTACAGTCGGCAACGAATCGACTTATTAAATGTAAATTATTACATTAAAGAATTAAGAATAAGGGTAAAAACCGAATGATTCTCGATTCATTGTGTGTTGTCGACTGTACTTCGAGGGTAGAGTGCGGACCGCAAATTACACTTAATAACGAAATCTCATCGCTCCCGATAAGCGGCCTTGTTTAATTTTGCCGTAATTTTACTCCTGCTAGAAAATTTTCCCCGCAAATTTTGGTAGAAATTTAACGTTAATTTCACTCCCCAGGCGCAAGCAACTGTTTACTTTTCGCAAAGAAAGCTAATTGAGCGTGCCCTGCGAGCGCACCGGTAAGGTGAAGTTATACAACAGACATTGATTAATTGTTACTTTATTTTGTGTAAAAATAAGAAAATTACTGAAACAAAGGTAGGGTAGGGCGGAATTAAAAGGTCCTCGGGTAAAAAGGTCCCTCATGTCTATATAGAAAACTAAAACATTGACTTATGATTCAACATTGATTAATTACTATTGTCCGTCGTTGATTTAAAGTTTGGTATACCAAAATATTCATACTTTTCATTCAAGAGTATAAAGACACACAGGAATGGTATGGTGTAGTGCGGTGCGTGTGCTATGGTATGCTATGCTGGGCTTTGGTATGGTAGGTATTGTATATTCTACGAGTAATACGTGCAGCATGACAGTTCTCATACATTTCGAAAACGCCAAAAATAATGCCAACTATAATTGGGCCGCTCTAATAGGTCGGATTTGACATATGACGAACCATATAATCCACCGATGTGAAATATTAACTGTCATAGACGCAACGCTTCCAAGAAAACGACGCTTAAAATTGATCGAGTTATACCACCACACGATACTAATATAACTCCTTCAGCCTTCAGCTCCTAGGTAGTTAAAAGAGCGTTTTCAATTTCTCTGCTGTCACTCACTTCACTTTCGTTCTTCTAATAACTAGCATTCCTTTACACCATTTCACTTCAAATTCTTATTCTGTTACTGTTCAAGCGGTTCGTTGATGGAACACTCTTCCCCTCGAAATAAAATGTTTTCAATCTTTATCCAGCTTCAGAAGTCAACTTACTAAACATTATTTAGTTTTGTAATTTGTAATCATTCATTCAGTTACTGACATATATATTATGTATAGTGTGTATGTATATATGTGTGTATGTATGTATATGTATATTGATACATATACACATATTGTATGTAATTTATGTATATTGTACACCATCAATCTACCTGTGATTATTTTTTTTATTTCCTCTCTACCTTCTACCTATAAGACCGCCTTTTGTGCAATTCATGTTTCAATGTCTGTTACTGTTTTGTTTTATTTTGGTGTGCAATAAAGAATTTTATCTATCCATTTATCTATTAATTTTAATATCGATGGAATGCTGGGCACGAAACCCTAAAAATGAATTAAATTTACACCGTGAGGTGCGAAAATATCCGCTAAGAAATAAAAAGCCTCAAGTTACTGAAGCCCTTGAACAGGCGATACGATGTGGGGTCGGACGGAAAATTACGAGTAAGACCTGCCTGGTACTCGTATATCATGTTGCGTGAAAATCAATGACTACAGTGTTATTGCAATTATTTGTACCTGAAAGGACCGTTAAAAAAATTGTAAATTGTTTTACCTATAACTTTTTGGGGATATTTGGAAGAAATTATTAATCTATAACTTTTTATACTTTCGCCTTTTACAATAGATTTTAATATATTTTTTATTAAATTATCAAACTATAGGGCCTTTACCTATGAAATTGCAGTTTATTCATAGTGGCCACTTTGAACTTAGTTGCGTTTGGCTTGCAATTCCAAATTCAAATTAATTTCAAATAAAAGCTTTGACATTCTTTTTCAAAATCAGTTATTCCTTTGTTTTCCCGTCAAACTAATTTTTGATTGTTGTGTTTGTGAACATGGAAAGTCAAAAAATCGCGTTATTTTCGCATATGAGTTCCATTGTGGCCTCGTGGCAGCAACGCAGCACAGCACAGACGGCACGCAATATCAACAATGTGTAAACGGACCAAATACCGTAAACGAACGAACGCTGCGTTTTTGATTTGATCGTTTCCGTTCTGGAAATTTCGACCTCCAAAATCAGCCCCGTGGACGACCGGAGACTAAAATTGACCGGAGACGAATTGAAAGCAATAGTGGACGCGGATTCATCTCAAACCATGTTTGAGTTAGCAGCTGCTATGGGCGTAAGTGACAAAACGATTTTTTTTTTTTTTTATAGACTAGAGGGCGGACGAGCAAGCGGTCCCACGTGATGGTAAGTGTTACCGCCGCCCATGGACACCTGCAACACCAGGGGGCATGCGGGCGCGCCGCCGACCTTGCAAAATCCTATTCACAGCTCTCTTGAAGAACCCCATATCGTAGCTTAATGGAAAGACCTCTTG
Organism: Sesia bembeciformis; assembly: GCA_943735995.1. Taxonomy (NCBI): domain Eukaryota; kingdom Metazoa; phylum Arthropoda; class Insecta; order Lepidoptera; family Sesiidae; genus Sesia; species Sesia bembeciformis. Next base: position 5,190,762 of record OX031026.1, on the reverse strand, counting down.
AGGCAGTTCGTTCCACAGCCTACGGGTTCGCGGTATAAAATAATTTTTGGAGCGAACAGTGCGCGACACCTCCATATCGAGGAAATGCGGATGGACCGCACTTCTGTGACGGGAGGTGCGGTTGTAGAAACCCGAGGTGGGAATTATATTAAATAGTTCCTCAGAGCATTCCCCATTGTACAGGCGGTACAACACACAGAGAGACGCAACGTCTCTCCGAATGCTGAGGGGTTCTAGACCGCCCGTGAGAGTGGGATCGTCGACAATACGAACAGCACGTCGTTGGATGGAGTCAAATGGGTCCAGTTGGTATTTCGGTGCGCCGGCCCAGAGATGAGAGCAATACTCCATATGGGGCCTCACTTGAGCTTTGTAAAGCATAAGGAGTTGCCCAGGGGTGAAGTACCGCTTCGCTCTGTTCAGCACACCGAGCTTTTTGGAGGCCATTTTGGCCTTATTTTCCAGATGACCCCTAAATTCGACTTTGCTGGAGATGTCGACACCAAGGATCCCGATACTCTCCGAGATCTTAAGAGGCATGCTCTGAAAGCGAGGTGCTACGACAAAGGGGGTTTTTTTAGCGGTGAATGCACAGACTTGCGTCTTACTGGGGTTGAAATCCACTAGGTTCAGAGAACCCCAAATCGAGACTAGATCTAAAGAGTCTTCGATTTCAGACACAAACCTGGCGCAACTCTCTTCCACTTCGACCCGAGGGATGTTGGCGCGGCCCCTGTACAAGGCGTCTCCAGTACTGTCATCTGCATAGCAACGTATGTCACCAATTTGCAACAGGTCGTTGATATGCAGAAGGAACAGAGTTGGGGACAGCACGGAGCCTTGAGGGACGCCAGCGTTAATAGACATGGTGTCGGAGCGGCTACCATCGATAACGACTCTGATGCTCCGTCCAGTCAGGAAACTGGCAACCCATTCGCATAATCCCGCGGGTATCCCGAAAGATGGTAGCTTGGAAAGCAGCGATTTGTGCCATACCCGGTCAAAAGCTTTCGCAATGTCTAGGCCTACAGCCAGAGCCTCGCCTCTACTCTCAATGGCGTGAGCCCAGCGGTGTGTTAAATACGCTAAAAGATCACCAGCTGAGCGATTATGGCGAAATGCATATTGACGGTCGCTAATCAGCTGGTGATCCTCTAGGTACCCAAGGAGCTGTGTGTTTATGACATGCTCCATCACCTTAGAGAGGAGGGAGGTGATCGCTATTGGCCTGTAGTTGGCCGGGTCTGTGCGGTCACCCTTTTTAGGTAAAGGGTGAACATGAGCTACCTTCCATGCTGACGGTAAGCTTTTTGTGGAGTATGAAAGCCTAAAGAGACGCGTAAGCACCGGGGACAACTCGGGAGCGCAAAATTTGAGCACCACTGCAGGAATACTATCAGGCCCACTCGACTTTCGGATATCAAGGGATGCTAGAGCTCGCCGGACTTCACGCTGGGTGAAACAGATTTCCGGCATGGAGCTTGTGCACCTCGAGATAGACGGTGGTGACGCATCTCCATCTTCCAGAGTCGAGTTTGAGGCAAAGAGATGGCCCAGGAGATCGGCTTTCTCCTTCGCCCCGTGGGCCAGTGACCCATCGAGTTTCCGCAGTGGTGGGAGTGACGACTGACAGAAGTTACCTTCAGCAGTCTTGGCGAGGGACCAGAAAGCTCGGCTTCCAGAAGGACAGCTAACTAGTCGATCGCCAATTCTGCGGATGTGCTCATTCCTTGCTCTGACAATGATCTTCTTACTGCACCTCGAGGCAGCGTTAAATTTCTTTCTCAAGTCGGTGGTATTCGGATCTTCGGACACCTGCGCTTTGGCCCAGGCCCTGTATGCAGCCCGTTTATTACGACGGGCCTCTCTGCAGGACTGATTAAACCAAGGTTGGCTCCGTCCACCGACGGGTATCACGGAACAGGGAATATAACATTCCATGCCCTGCAACACCACGTCGGCAACGGAGTCTGCACAGGTATCCAGATCTCCCGATGAGAAACAGAGCTGCCCCCAGGGATAAGAAGCGTAAAATTCGCGCAGCCCATCCCAATCTGCAGACTTGTAGTGCCAGACGTTGCGCGTTCCCTGTGAATGGGTCGGCACGGATTGCTTGGCTGGCACAGCAGTTCGAACGATACAATGGTCGTATGATCCTAACGGAGCATCAACAACAACATTGTAGTCATCCGGCCGCGTAGTCAGCAGGAGGTCCAGTAAGGAGGGAGTGTGGCTCTCGATATCAGGTATCCTCGTGGGTGAGGACACCAATTACGAGAAACCATAGGCCAGGGCAAAGTTGTAGGCTGCTCTCCCTGCGCGGTCGGTAGTTCGGGATCCCAACCACTCTTCGTGGTGAGCGTTAAAATCACCGAGGACCACCACTTCCGCGCAAGGGAACTGCTCGAGCACGCTATCAGTCGTCTCTTGTAGGCGCTCAAAAAAGTGAGTCGTCTCCGTATCACCGCTGTGGGACCTGTAGAGGCAAGCGTAGACTTTAGTGGAACCACCATAGTCAATACGCACCCAGAGAATCGACAGGTCCCCGTCTTCAAAATGGCTGAGGCGGCGACAACAAATATCCTCCCGGACGTACATGCATACCCCAGCACGTCGCACAAAACAGTGCTCCAGTTTGTAGCCCGGGTAATGAAGATACGATGTATCGGCCGGGCAGGATATCTGTGTCTCCGTCAAGAAAAGTAAGGCCGGCTTTGCCGTCTCAAGGTGGTAGTGGACGGCGTCGATGTTACTATGCATCCCTCTGATGTTGCAAAAGTCCACTTGAAGTGTGGAACTTAGAGGGTGGGCCGCTGAGTGATCATTGTACCTTTTATTTTTCTTGGCCATTGTGTAAATAGTGTGAATAGGAAGAGAAGAAAAGGGGGACGGAGAGAGAGGTGCTTGCATGTGGATCAAATGACAAAGCACGGAGCAGAAAAAAAACCAGGTCACAAAGGTTGTGTGATTTGCTGGCGCGGGGTACGGAAGGGCCCCCAGTCCCCCCCTGGGGGCAGCAGTCGGGTTCCACTCCGGTCTCCTCCGGCACAACTGCTACCCCAAGGGATTTTTCGCGTGCGGCGGGGCAGCCTCCTGGGGTGAAGATTAAAGGAGAGATCCCCGGGTTCGGGCCCCCAACAACCCGCGGGCGGCCAGCGAATAACCGTTTCACCGGGTCTCCCTGACCCCCGCGCCACCATGTCACGCCCATGCGCGTCTGTAATTTCCCACTACCGCTGGTCCTCCTTTCCACACGCAACAATCTCTCTCTCGGGACGGCTTCTTCCGCTCACCGCCGGAACACGATGCGGGCCTCGCGGCTAATACGGCACCATTATGGCAGCGGACTCCGACGGAAGGGTGGTAGCATTTGACGACGGAGTAACCCTCCCACCGCTTGATTGATTTGCGTCAAAACGTGAAAAACAAGGAGCTCGGAAAGTGAATACCGTATAAGCTTAATGAAAGTCAGCTGCAAGCACGCGTAGAAGCTTGCTTTACTTGGCTGAACCGGCACAAAAATTGACAATTCTAAATAGTATTGTCACTTGTGATGAAAAGTGGATCCTGTACGATAATCGTAAATGGTATTCACAATGGTTGAACTCAGAAGACACAGCCATACAATGTTACAAACGTAAACTGGCTCAAACGAAACTCATGGTGGTCCTGTGCCGGTATTATCCTCTACAGCATCTTGAGATCTGGCACAACAATTAATGCAGATGTGTACTGGGATGAACTGCAAACGATGATGGACAAGCTCACTATCAAACAACCACTCTAGTCCACTGCTTCTCCATGATAACGCTCGCCCACACCCTGCACGGCAGACAGTCTCAAAGATAGAGAAGCTTCGACTAGAAACTCCGTCCCCCACCGTATTCGCCAGACGTTGCCCCCCCCTACTGATTTCCATTTTTTTCGGAATTTCGATAACTTTTTACAGGAAGGAATTGAACTCCGATAAAGCAGTGAAAAACGCGTTCAAAGAATTCATCGATTCCCGTCCCCAAGAGTTCTATAGCAGAGGCATTATAATGACAAAAGTGCATTGATAATAATGGACAATACTGCGATTAATTAAATATATAATTTTCATACCAAAAAAAAGATTGTTTCCATATTATAGAACGACAATTTCATAGGTAAGAACATTTGACCTTTAGTTGTCCTTTTTTTAATATAGCATACATTTAAAAAAAAATAGCTAATTCTGTACGAGGTCTGTATTAAAACAGGTTTGTTCGCATAAGAACATATTCTCAATAGGACAGAATACAGTCGTAAACAACAACGGGTTAGATTTAAGTTAGGTTATTTTAAAATGCACAAAACATCATAAACTAACAATATGCTAAACTATGGGGATTCAATGACAGCACTAAAATTAACTCAACTTGCTATAAGTCTTTATGAAAATCTGTCCATATGGGAACAAACCGTTAAACATCTATCTATACATATAATAAAATTGTAACAGGCCAATGTCTGTGCCAGAGCCCATTCCAATCCCATCCTATCCCTCCCCATTTTCTCAACCCTTTCTCCAAATCCATTCCTATATCTCCAAAGGTAGGCAGCGCATCCGGGGGCGTGCCAACGTTTCTCATTTTGGACTAATGTTGGCATGTATCGCGGATGTCTATGGGCGACAGTGTCCACTTTACCATCAGGTGGACTGTATGCACGTCTGCCGCCTTCGTACATAAAAAAAAAAAAAAACAATGTGTACATTATAGATATTGAAAAAAAACTAATATGGGGGGTCTTTATTAGAGCAACAGAAGCCAAAACAACAGTTTTTAGAAATTTTGTCTGTCTGTCTGTCTGTCTGTATATTTTTGTACACGCATCACGCAAAAACTACTGCATGGAATTGAATGCAGTTTTCACCGATGTATTGCTAGAGGTCTAACTTAAAATATAGGCTCCATTTTACCGCAGGAAAATATCTTATTCCGATTGTGTTAAATTTAATAAACCGAAGCGAAGTGAGGGCGATTCGCTAGTAAATAATAATAATAAATAGCCTATGTCTCTCCGCGGCTGGCTATAGGCCACTCCCAAGGCTCACTGCCAAACACGATTTTCTGCTCTTTTCGTCCACCCACTATTGTTTAGTTGATGCAGTTGCTTTTTGCGGACTGCGTTATAATTCATATTTAACAGTCATGTACATTTTACAGCCGTAAACATTTCCCAAATTTTTCCGTCACAAATCACAGTAAACTTCAAAAAAAATCTCACAAAAAGTTGTCAGAAACGATCGACGGGACCATTTGGGTTAATGAACCGTCGAGAGACATGTCTCATCCCCCGGGTTTCGTCGCCCGGCAGCGCCGGATGACAGAGGCGAGACCACACCAAAACGACGACATCTGCCTTACTTTCAATATTGGAAAAGTTACAAACAAAAAGTCAAGTGCAGGCGCCATTTTGACGGAGCTGGAGTGTTGTTTTAAAGCACTTCATCTAAGTATATTAAAATGCATCGTAGACTTTGCCTCATACAAGAGTCAAGACAAACTTTTTAAAATACTCGTCATTTTCTTTATACGAGAACGACTAGTTTTTTGCCCTTAGCCCGCTCGCGTGGTATATAGTAATGACTTAACGGTAAATTTAGGTAAGTATTAAAATCTTCCGGAAGATGTAATCTACGCGATAGTGATATCAACCTAATCTAGTAGAACACAAGGTATAATCCAACAGACAGACAGACATTGCGTTTTAAAATTACAAAGTAAGAAAGAAGATGACAGATGAGCGGACAATCCGTCTACGGTGGTGGTACGTGAATTGCCCATGAATACATGAATACACGATACATGACAACATTCGTAAAAAAGTACGTACTTTGAGCACTTCGAAATCGTACTTACAGCTGATATTCACAGCATAATCGTAGGTTACGTATAACCTGCTATTTTAATTGAACAACTGATCTGCTTACGAGTAGGTAGATGTACAATTATACATCGGGATAATTAGACAATGGAATAATTGATATAAGGTCTCATTCGCGCAGGAACAAAAATCCTGTTGTCGTTTTTGATTAAATGTATTTTAGTTTAACGTATTTCATAATTTAATTTAAATTACTCGAGGAATCGTTAAAATTTTCAACGCTTGGCCTTTGGCAAAACCTCCATAGCCCTTTATAATAACTAAACTTACAATGTTAAGGAAGTTTATATAATGAAAATCTGCCTCCCATATACGCACAATTCATACTAATCATAATCTCCAATCCCAATAATCAAAGGAAGAGGATTAATTCTTTTATTATGCTGAGTTGAATAGACCTTCCCACTTCGGTAATGAAAGCAGAATGAAGCGTCACCTGATAGGTTGGGTAAACTTGGAGCCTGCTTGAGGTTGTCTCAACATGTGTGTAGTACTCCAACTTGCAAGCTCTCGAATTAATCCATACCGACAATTATATAAACTTTAGAATAGAATATCTTTAGAATAGAAGAGGTAAAAGCGAATATGTCGCCATTCGATAAAGTGACGTACTGAAACTGTGCCGACTAAGTATGCCGATCTCTCCCATAGCCAATAGAGAGGTTTTTGAACATTCTTACACAGGCTGCTTCAGTTTGTAGTTCATTTACAGTCCGTCTGGTATGGTCTTTGTATGGTTGACAATAAAATACGTTTGCTTAACTAACATTACATTTCACGGACGTTATGGCCTATGACTACAACATGAATGATCAACGAACATCAATTAATCAACACGCCAACTAAATATTTTTAACACCTCAAAAAGCAAACCCACCGGAATATTTATAAAGCAATCCCGTTTACAATTTCACAGATGACTAGGTAAATTGATTAAAAGTTAGGATGATTGATCGTTTGTCCCGCTCGCACCTGATATCGGCGGTGTGATCCATCATTTCGCGACAGGGCTGACGCTGACACTCGATACAATTAATACTCCTACTCAGTACACACAGAGTATGAATACTGGTAGAAATGCCATCATCAGAATTAGATGTGCGATCAGTATGATGATGGAGGAACCAAGATGTGAAATTTATATTTAACTAATACGATGATGAAAACTTTTATCACTACTGACTTAATTGCTACAAAGTAGTTTTCTTAATAGAACAATCCATTGATTCGTTATAAAACAAATTTATTTTATTGTTTTTTTAGCTGTTTTGTTTAGTAAAATCTTAAATATGTTTTGTCATGTTCTGTTTATTGAATATTTTATTTTATTTTGTCTTGTTTGATTGTTTTCAACCGTTTCATTATACAGTTACAGAACAAAATTTTACTTTATTTTTATACAAAAACTTAATGGCTACTATGGTTACAGTAAACTATCTTTAAGAGTCATCTAATAGCTAATACAAAGCTGTTACATATAATAATGAAATATTACGTAGCAATTTGCAAGACCGTGATTAAATGTTATTTACATTAGTCCCATATTTAGGAGTTAGAGTACGCTTAAATGCATAACGTAATGCTTTATTGAACTTAACGTAAATTTTAACCACTATTTTGTGTATTATATGTATATACTCACATATAAATATTATATGGCGTTATTAGCAATCTAAACTACTAATATGTCTTATATTTTTGAACAAAAAATACGTACCTACTTACTTTAATTTCATTCTAACCATCTATCGTCTTTAAGGAGATTTCGAAGACATCTCCCGATTGATCACGATTTTTATAATTTTGGATAATTTTTACTTAATCTCGATTTCGGTTTCAGCTCAGTCTCGGGTCTCAGTTTCAAGCTCAGCAAAGGGGGTCAGTTTGGATCTATATCACGGTTGAGTTCGTAAATGAACGAAATCGGTTCAGTAATTACAATAAAATGAGGGTGTAAACTTTTCAAGATTCCAATTAAATTTAAGGGTCCATAGATACAAACGATATGTCATTAGACAGAGCTTATAAAGCTCTACAAAATTGTATAAACATTTTTTTTTCCTAAAACGTACGGAAAATAATGAAATCTCGCGTCGCTCTTTTATAATTGTACTGGCCTTGGCTGGTCTAACAATAACTGTACTCTATGACCCGTGTCGTTTCGGTTTCTTTACCAGTGCTGCTAATGATATTTTAATGAACGCTGAAAGATTATAGAACGCATTGCGTAATCCGGTAATGGATTACATGGGGATTACAATAATCAACACAAACTGTATCACTGGTTACAATAGTAACAATGTAAAACGGCCAGTAAGAATTGTAAAGGATGGCGAGAATGATTCTCTGTAGCATTTGTTTCTCTTTTGTACAGAAGAGAAACAATGTAATTTTTTGTAATATGTAAATGATTAAACTGATAGTAAGTACAAGGAATTTCATAAAGCAACGGCTACGAAAATTCTATTAGCAAAATCTACAGTTAGGGTAATTGACTAATCATAAAAAAGTCTAACTTACGGCTTCTAAATCAAAGCAAACTCGATATTAAAAGATTTTGTCAAATAAAATAAATTAGTTTCATATGAGATTTTTATTATTTGCCTTATAGCTTCGGAACGTTTTAATATATTTTAATTGATATTAATTATATTACAATAGTTATAATTATTTATTTATAAAGTATTCTAAAAATAGCCCCACTGTTCTTACTACCATCCTAATACTATCTTACAGACGATTTAATTTGGTTATTCAGATAGTAATTTGTTTTTTTTCTCGTGAAAATGAACGACAATTTTCTTATAATATAAAAATATTTTATTGAATTTGGTCCAATACCTTTTGCTATCTTTCTGGTAGAAGCATAATTTCACGTTCATAAAACTTCTGATTTTAGCCTATAAAAAACTGATCCAAGTGATCTTTGACATCCTCATTTGTAGTAAATGTTTCGGGGTTTATACAATTTTGTAAAGACCGGAGCAACTAATAATCCGAGGGTGCCAGACCTGGCGATAATAATCCAGATAATAATGGTGGATGTGGTAGCACATCCCATTCAAACAGTAACAACTTTTGAAGAGTTACCAAGATTGAGAGAGGTTTGGCATTCCAGAAAGTGGTACATTTTCAATATATAAATTGGCGGAACGAAATTTTGCAAACCAGTTTTGGCACTGGCGTTCTGTCAACACATCTCCATACACGCCACATAATTTATTTCTTGCTTTAATTACATCCTTACCTTTTCGGAAATGAAAAATCAAAATATACCGAAAATGCTGGTCTTGATTTTTCATATTAGATAGGACACCCAAAAAAAGTCTAAAATTTTTTTTAATACTAATTTTGAAATGTGGACTTTTTGGCGGGAACTCAAGCAGTGAAGTTAAGTTATTGTTTGATTGATATAAAAATTGGGTCTTAGTGCGTTTTATGGTTTAATAATGATAGTTTATTAAACTTCAAAGTGTTTACTGTGCGTAATGTTTTTGATAATCAAATAAAAGCGTCGGACTGCGTTTTTCGTGCGCATCCAAGGAGTCCTCTTCTGTCATCCTTAAACCTACTATCGCTTTACTGAACGACTCCTGACTTACTTACTTCGATGCGACTGGACATTGACAGGATACATTTTAGACTAGACTTTATAATTGTTTATTAGGAAGAAAATTTGACTCTGGCAGAAAGTGCTAATTACACCATTGCCATATATGAAGAAAAAAGACCTTGAAATGTCAGCTGTCAAAATATATAACCGTATTGTAGGTTTAGAATGAAGTTGACTGGTTAAAATACAACTAATACCTATGTTGGGAAAAAGGAAATTACTTTCCTAACAACCCCAATACTTTTAAAACAACAGAGCAATGTAATTTTACAACTTGTACCTATTAATATTATTATATATTCTTTAATGAAAAATATTATGAAATTAACAATTATTAAAGTAGGTATTGAACAATTAAATCGCAAACAGAAATTTTATTTAAAAACTAGTATTACCTAATGATTTTTTTTTTTAAAACACTGGAATTAGAACTGAGGCATCAATTACTGTTCACAATTCCTTGATACATACGAGTAACAAGAAATTATCTTCCTAAATGATATGGCTTCTGCATGATGCTCAATATCTGCGGGCAGTCTCCCGCATTCCCATCAATCACCGCTCTGTCGGCAGATTAAAATAATACCCCACTTCCCGCCTTTCCGTGATTTCTATCCACTAAATATGAGAAAATTTCTTGTAATCCAGTTTTTTCCTTATTGTTTTCCTCGTCACGTCTACATTTAACTTTATGATTTATTGTAACAAATTCTGCTCCGCGAGTAAATTCGTGGAGCATCAGAGTTGTTCTTTTTATATTATTATTAATGGCTTTGCGTACTTTTTACTTACTTCCAGGTTACATGTGGCAAAAGACTGTTCGGAGTGAGGAAGGCTTTGGGACTATTTGTGATTTGTGTGATGTTTCAAACATTTTATCGCCTGTTACCAATCTCTTCAGAAATGGATCGATTTCATTTCATTTCAGCAACATGTCCCATACGTATATTCTATTCACCAAGTTTCTGTCATTTAAATCACGCGGCACCCAAAGATATAACTTTTTTATAATACAAAATTCAGTTTATACATGTGATCCAAAACTTCCGCAATTTGATGACTGCTTATGTATCTATCTGCTTAAATTTTTTCAATTATAACTACAACATTTACCTTAATAGGACGATTACAGCGAGAAAATTCATTCACATCAAATTACCAGACCTAAATCAACTGTACCAATTTTTGCAGTAGTTTTGCAGCGTTAGAAGCATTCATACCCGTGTCGAAAAATATAAGCTTACAAGCATTTCTTATAAGCTTACAAGCTAATAAGCTTCCATTTTAAAATTGTTACAAAATATGAAAAAATAAAACTTAACTTGTAATTTCAATTTGCCGCCATTACAAAAAGTCCGCTGTCAAACGGTATATCACATTCTAGTGTTGCCAGAAATATAGCACGCTAAAGTCATACTTTCAAAAAGGTCGCGAACTTTTTAGACTACCTATTATAAACAACAGAAAAACTCTTCCAAGTTGATATGATGGTAAGTGCTAACCGCCGCATATTCACACCTGCAACACCAGTGGTCACCTGGGTGCTCTACCGACCTTTCAGAATCATGTTAACAGCTTTCTTGAAGAACCCCATGCTGTAGCATAGCCAAAAACCTCAGCTGTATGTACAACGTTTTCGTAATGTATCTTGTACCTTAGATTTATTTCAAGAATTATAGGTTTACGGAATTATTTATAAAATAAATAAAAAAACATACAATAAACATACTTTCTTATTTTAAGCTTAATTTCGGAATCTATATCTTAATTTGGTGCGTTTATTAAAATTTCTGCTTCACGAATTGCATTTTAAGACATTACTTTTTTTGAAATAAAATTAGCTGCGTCCCAAAAATTAAACTAAGAGCGCTTTATTGTCGGGGTCCAAATTAAAAATTCCAGGCAGAATGTGACAGGTGACAGGAGGTTAATTTGTCCCACCCACGCGCCACGGGCGGAAAGTAAATGTTATTTAGTACATTTTGTCATTTACTGAACGAAATTATTTCATGCCGTTGTGTAGTGTGGATTTTAATAATGTATGTTTAGTTTAATAATTAATCAATCAATCACTCAGAAATATATTAACCATGGTAGTACTGGTACCTGGTCAGTTGAACCAGTGTTAAAAAATGTCACTGTAGTACAACTGGTGGTATAATCGGTGGTACCACGGTTAAGAAATCAATGCCAACTTCAGAAAAATATTTATGGGAGATTCGTAAAAGAGAGTGAAATGTGTTAGACAGTGAATCAAATAAAAAAAACATACATAGGGTGTCTAAACTTTGTAAAAAAGTTATACAGAATAAGGGCGGATTTTTAGATGTTAGTTTATTTTCAATTTTCATGGCTTGTATAAATCGTTTTTTTTAAAATTCAATATATTTCTAATTAGATTATTTATATCACAACAATTTAAGACATCTTTGTTTAATAATAATGCGTTTATAATTGTCGACTAATTCAATATTATTACACTGACGGTAGAGTACGTACGAGTATATTATATTGCATAACTCGGACAGCGTTCTGATTAACCATTGGTGGCTTAAAAAGCAACACATTGCAGCCAAATAGGTCATCAAATTGCTATCTATATTTAACTGTAATTAATATTAGAGAATACGTGACTTATCCAAACAGGTCGCAATTTTAATCAGTCAAATTTAACTTGAGCCGGATTTCAGCAATTTCCTATTTATTTGTCCCCTACGTGGTTGTGCAGATCAACCCCCTGGGGACGTGGGATTTTCTCCGATTTTCCATTAAATCTAGCCACCGGCACCCCAACGCTGATGATAATAGATTCTGGGAAATGATAAAGTACTTATTAATTAACATTTGAAATGTAGGTAATTCCCATACGTGTATACCTATAATATTTTAAAGGACTTCGTCTCCTACAAGATAGATATATGCAACAACAACTATTGAAAAGATACTATTTTTTTTAAATGTTTTTTTTTAATATTTTTTAGATACTTGGCAAAATTTACCTGATATTACTGGCAAAATTTTTGGCAAAATTTACCTGATAATTTTCAAGTTATAAGCCATTGATTACTAGAAGACATTGATTACCTTTCCAGTTTCTAGGCAAACGAATTTTATTTTAACAATCTTTATTCCCACTATTCAAGTCTATAGATGTCATATCGATGTTAACATCTCGGTATCTCGCCATCAATGATGGCGTGATATTTACAGACTGACCTCAACTATCCACTTGTTTCTTAAGTCCATTGTATCCTCACCTCACCCCCCTATCCTATAAATTCCATTTTCACAAACAATGCATTTCCTCACCGGTTATCTCCCGCGGATTACCCACCCTCGCACATGCCTTATCTTACCCGCAAACATTCTGATCAGTAATTACTCCCCCATTGAACAGAAGGACATATCTAAAATTCATTACTCGATATATTTCACCGCTTTTCACAATAAACGTGTCTCGAGAGGTGAAGTTTATCGGGAAATGTATGATTTCTCACATGTAATGACTTCACTATTTAATGGAGATTGGGGAAAATGAAGATAAAAGAAATAACTAAGAGAATATGGTTATATTTCACGTTAGTATATTTGTCACCCTTTGTATTGTAATCTGTCAATCGAAGTTTCAGTAATAGCTCTTGTTTGTGTAGTAAGGGCTGCACAATGATGTATCTACTCGTATAATCTTTATGGATTCATATATTTGAGAAGGTCCTAAGGTGCCTTTCTGTTTTGCCTACTAAATGTATTTTTTTCACCCATAAGACTGCACGCCAGATGATAACGTTTTTTTTATTATTTTCTTATATTAGGGTTCGAATCTTAATTTCCCGTTAGAATGTCTAGATTTCGGTGTACTCGTATTTTCTCAAATAAAATTAAGTTTTTTTTTATGTACGAAGACGGCAGACGAGCATACAGTCCACCTGATGGTAAGTGGATACTGTAGCCCATAGACATCCGTGATGCATGCCAACATTAGTACAAAATGACAAACGTTGGCACGCCCCCAGATGCGCTGCCTACCTTTGGAAATATAGTAATGAATTTCGAGAAAGGGTTGGGTAAATGGAGAGGGATAGGATGGGAATGGGCTCTGACACATCTCACTCACTACCGAAACACGTACGTCCATTAAGTAAATAAGATAAAGTGGGAAATTCAGTACATTTCAAGGTATTCTTCTGTGAGAGAGGGGTAACGTGGCCAGTCGAGCGCGCCCAGCGGCTGTTTGATTGTAGCGTGCACTCTCCCCCTCAAAAATTCAGAAAGTTTAAAGTTTTTCAGAAGAAATATCATTCAAAGATAAGAAACTAATTAAAAAATAAGTTTTAATAAGATAATGTGTACTAAATACAAATATGTATTGAAATATTAATACCTACATAGTAAATTGTAGATATCGCAATAGTAAACTTATTCTCCTCACATTCTATAGCAACCATTCCCCAAAAACATGAAACCAACCTCGATATTTCAAAACAGAATTCTTATCTTCGATGGAAGTATAACTCAAAGTAACTCGAAGAGATTGACAAACGATGTGACAAAAAATAAATCCAGTGCCCTCTTTTGGTTAGGCTTGGCCTTAATTAAATAGGATTAGTTACTGACGGATAGATACCTAGACGAATAGTCCATACCATATGGTCGAGATAGATGTACGACACACGTGCGCGTGCGGTGACGGTAAATGTTCATAAATAGCGTTCGTATTTGTCTTAATGTGACCGGAGCAGTAGATATTGTTTTAGGAATGGAATTTTCTCCATAACCGCTAACGTCCACTGTTGGACATTGTCTCCGCATGCACATTGACTTGTACACGAGGGATGTATTGCCTTTAAAACTCCACGCTTGCCCAATGGGTTGCTGCTTCACCTGTTTTAGATGTGGTATAGTTCCTCAGGGTTTGTAATAGTGGCTTTCTTTGTTATCCCTAAGTCGCCTTTCATAACACCCACGGAAAGAAATGAAATAGTGCTGTTTTAGAGGAGGCTGACATCACACAGCTTAAAATTATGGCTTGTATTTCAAAAGCAAAAGAAATACTAAATGGGCAGCAAATCATGATCAACATAACAAATTATTTTTGAATAACTGAAAGAATCAATTTTTAATTACTAAGAATGTTAATACAAAGTCGGCGGGACTCCGCATTCTCCGGACACCTATATCTTTATTGTTACCAGATAACCTAAACCTAACTCACCTTTAAATTTACTGATACTTTCAGTATTTCTGCTGCTCATAATTATTTGCTCAAAATTATAAGCTGAACATAATTATTCACCTTTCTTCAGTACAATTAGAGAGTTTTTATAAATTACTTTAGGAGGATTTGTAAGAAATCTACCTACTACAGGGACCACAAATTTCAAATTTCCTAAAATAGTGAATTCAAGCTACCTGATAGCGCCTTGAGGCACGTCGCTCTGAGGGAATTTATAAATCGCCGCCCACGCTAGTCTCTCACCGGGCTTTCCACAAGCGGAACCCCCTGTGGGCTAGCACCTCGAGAATGGCGTGAAGAATCCTGAGGCAGCACTAGGATCCTTTGGGGCCACCCTAGAAACCCGTCCTTGTTGGCGCACAGAGATGATCCTATTGAAGGGGACAGACGTCTCTCATGCTTTCAGACTGGTGCGTGCCGTCGGCAACTACATATTTTTTAAATCTCCTACTTTAGGTATTCAGCCTTTTTCTACAATGAGGTCTGAATATCAATATTCTCTTTCTTCAGAATAATTCGATAAGAATACCTATACAAAAATACTATGCTAAAGGAAAAATCGATTCAATCGATTCAACAATCTCAAGATTACTCTATATACGTAATTGAACTCACACTCGAGTCTGAGTAATTGTTTAATAATTTCGAGTAATTAATTAAATTTTGGTACAATTTTTCAACAATATTCAATGTTACAGTCTAATTAAACAACACAATAACAAATAAACATAGCCTAAAGCTACAGATACATAATATGAATTAACCGTATTAAATTGCCTATGTTAATTAATTGTGAGCAAGCTAACCACCCGAGCCCTGTAGATACTTTTTCTACACCATTACCGGCGCCCACCCCATATTTCTGGCAAAAACCCGTGACACGTCCCAGAAGCGCCCGTTCCCGCGTTTTTATGGGAACACATCAGATAAGCAAGCAATGAAAATTAAATAATGTACTCGAATATTGGCCCCGCGTGCAATAAAAACCCTCGTTTCATCTATACGACGGCAATAAAAAGTGTTTGATAAAAAAATATACGACCCAATAATCGTGATATTCACGACAAACACGCAAATTTAAAAAAAAAATGTGACAAAATATCCGCAGTCGGTAGGATTCGAACCTACGCTCCCAGAGGGAATCTGATTTCTAGTCAGACGCCTTAACCGCTCGGCCACGACTGCTACATTTAATTTACCGAAAATATCCGACCGTCGCAATTTTTAGTGTTTAATTTTAACTCCTTTGAATTTAGGCGACCACAATTTTGCTCACGTGAGATATGTTAAACGAATAACACTATTCCTCTTGTGAATGGAAACAACAGTAATTACTATAGATTGGGCAATATTTAATCATGTCTATTAATTCAAAAGGAATTCTTATAAAAGAAATAATAATCACATGGGCTGTATCACAGACGTTCGGATAAATTCGAGGTAGATGATTCTAAGATACTTTATACCAATGATTCTGATATGATGCTATGATTCTAAGCTCTGATGCCGTGGTTATGTCTATGATTTGTAATTGATTTTTTTTAAGGGGAAAAAAGCAGCAGACGAGCTTTCAGCCCACCTGGTGGTAAGTGGATACTATCGCCCATAGACATCCGCGGTACATGACAATTGACAACTTCAGACCAGAATGACAAACATTGGCACGCCCCGGCATGCGCTACCTACCTTTGAAGATGTAGGAATGGATTTGGAGAAAGGATTGGGAAAATGAGGCGAGATAGGATGGGATGGGAACATGGGTGTAGCCATTGGTGTAGGGTTGAGGAGCTTTCCCCTCCCCCCTTAGCATAGGGAAGAATAAGTAACAGACTTACTGCATTACACTATCTGTATTTAAATTATAAGAAAATTGTTTGCTTCGACCCACTCTGGATAAAATTGTTTGCTTTTGCCCTCTCTGAATAAAATCCTGACTACGCCCTTGGATAGGAATAGGCTTTGGCATACGTCACTCGCTACGGAAACTAACTGTTGAAATTAACCTCTACGCATACTGAATAAGGTTCCATAAAAATGAGTTGGACTAATTCTAAGACCAAGAAACGTCAATTTCACCGGCACTTTTTCTAGAAATGTGTTAAAAAAAACTCACTCTTGTTATATTTATATACGTAGTGTCCGGGGTCTGAATGTACTGAACACGTGCAGCAAAGAAAACACGCTCAGGTTTGTGTTTGAGAAATAATCATTCCTTTATTCAAAAACAAACAAATAAAACCAAATCCACATTATTAATTTAGTGTTATTTTATTAAGTAGGTACAATTATTACGCACAGTAATTTACGGACACAATTTTTTTGTTGCAAAACAATTTAGATTTGGCTATCTTGTTATTGTAAATGTATAGAGTCAAGTATAACATTCATATAGATATACTATTCACATATTGATACATTAAGCGTATTATGTTATATCTAGTAGAATAGATCTCATAATTTAAATGCATACAAACGAGGCGCCGTGGCTTAGTTGGTTAAAGCGCCTGTCTAGTAAACAGGAGATCGCGAGTTCGAATCTCGCCGGGGCCTTTGTAATCTTACATGTTGTAAGGATATATATTTTTTTTACCAAATAAATCAAATTTCGAAATCCACTCGAGGTTTTTTTACTATTATTCATACATATACGTGCGAGGGGAGGTCCAAAAGTTTCCGGCCTCACAAAGAAAAAGAACACTCGAGTTCATGAAACTATTTTTATTTTTCAATATACTGTCTATTTGAACACACTTTTCGGATCGTTTAATTAGCTTTTCTATCCCAGTATGAAAATAATCAGAAGTTTTGTCTTCAAAATGGACGAAAACCACAGCGGTCACTTCATCATCAGTGAAAAATCTTTTACCCCTTAAGTTCGCCTTGAGTTTTGAGAACAAATAGTAATCACTGGAAATCAAGTCAGGACTTGACTTAAGACTCGTGTTATGAAAGCAAGTGGTGATCACGAGCTTAATTTCTACTATGGTTGGATGTTGGTGACGTGTTTCGTGTGAGATGATCGAACGGGGATCAATTTAGTTTTCTGCGCGTTGAGAACAAGAGGTGCAAAGGAATCTATCACCTGTAAATTGAGATATGTTGCAGTTTTCGAAGTATTTGTGCATGGCATTAACATATAGACGGTGGAAATTTAAATTGGCATAAGGGATAAATTGTTGGTCCACGTGGGTGGAGCGAGTGCCACATTGCGATTGCCGACACGTGGTCTCAATTCGAGGACTCGTCTACCCCATAGATGACGTAAATTTACGATTGTCTACCGAAAATTACGATGAGGTCCTACTGCAAATATGACCTGTTCATTGCCACTTCAACATGCCGATTCTGTTAGTTATGTCGGTGGTGGCTAGATGAGAAGAGCCGAAGATTGTGTGTGGTGGCGAGCCTTGGATTTATAACATAATAACAGATTTACGGATTGATAGAAAGGGTTGTGAAAACGAAAAAAAAACCATTTGAATAATTTTCACTCATATATTCACATTTCTGTAGTAGTCTTATATTTATTTACAAAATGTACAAATATTACAATAATAATTAACTGGCATTTTACTTTACAGCTTTATAAACATTTTTACTGAATAAAAAAAGAAGATTGGAAAATTACGTCAAAATTATTGGTGATAAACGTTGTAATAAAAGGTGAATAATTAAAACACCAACAAATTTGCTATTGTGAGAATGTTCTCGAAACAAACCTGCCCTCATAAGAAGAAAGGGCATAGTAATATTTTTAACGGAAGCACAAGAACATTATAATTCGAAAATTAAAAATAAACACAAACAATGGGTTAATCTTTTATTTTATCCAAAATTCAAAGTTTCTATCTTGATTTTCAATCGATGAAATTTTTTTTTTCTCTACTGTTATCCAAATGCACGTATATTTTCTAACAAACATTAATACTGCAAAATGTATATAAAAGAGATCCTGTATATTTTTTTAAACAATAATGTATGAGGAAATAAGACTAGGCACCAGTTGATGGAAATGGATGGGTTGATAGTAAAGAGAGGAATTTAAACCAAAACATTATTCGTTCTTATTAAACTCATAAGTAGCACGCAGATAGAAGCAACAAATTTCAATATTTTTTAGTCAACATTCATTTTTCAGTTGTCAGTTAGATCAAAGATTTGTTGACTGTGGTTGGCACGCTTTGACCAATTTTTGGCACTCATTTTTTTTATAGTTAAGAAATGTATAAAAAAGCTGATGCAGTAATTTCATTATAAAAGGTTTGTGTATTTACTACGCCAGTCTTAATAATTAATTTTAAACACTCATAAACATTTCATATTTTAAACTCTGAGGCACATTTATACGTATCTTACATTACAACTTCTATGTACAGACCGGCTACACTAATATGGCAGTATTGAGGTTTCAAACAATTCATGTGAATTTTTGTCACACATTTTCAGTTTTAATCCGTTTTATGTGCAGTAAATAGAAATGCTGTTTTTGTACAATTTTTTGTACTATTTTTCTACAAATATTCAGGGTATAGGCAAAGATTTTTATAAAGACAAATTTGCAATTAAACGAAGGAAGTGAAAGTAAAGAACTTAATTTTTTTTAAATTTAAAGTTTATTTATTAAGACAGAATAAGCGCGACTCAAATTTAGCTAAGCGCGCGTTTTTATACGCTGATAATTTTAATTGGTTTATGACATGAAATTGCCATACGTCAATGGTTTATGATAAGTATGGTTCGCTGAAGAAATTAAACATTTTAAATTGATTGTTCTTCATTGAAATTAAAACTAGAAGCGAAATATCTGTTCTTTATCGCGGTAATACGGCCAACTGAACTATATAATGTAACTATCTGAGAAAAGGGACATTATTGTCCCAGTATTCCAGAGTACTTAGTCTAGTTTACAAGCTAACGATACTAATGAAATCTTTAAAAACTAGCAATTTCCTTATTGGTTAATTCTTTTTTTTTTATTTAGAGGTATAAATAATCTTTAAACATCGGAATTTTAAGTTAGAAAATTTTAAGATTAGTCCTTACGGACAATAAGGTCCCTATATACTCATACAACGTCCATATATTATTTAATAGATTTACGTCCAAATAACTTTGCAGATTTGCACCTATGAAAGATATAGAACAGATATGAACCATAAATACTACAAGTTACCTATTATTTACTTATTAAGTACTACTAAGTACCCAGTACTAGTAGTATCCGGCACTAGTAGCACCTCGTACCTAGTACCAGTAGTACCTGGTACTGGCGGCACCTGGCCCTGGTAATACCTGGCCCGTGTAATACCTGGGCCTGGTAGTACCTGGCACTGGTAGTACCTAGTACTGGTAGTATAGGTATAGTCTGGTACATGTACTAGGGTACAAGTACCAACTTATTGTAGTCAATTAAAACAAAACCAACATTTCCATAGTAAATTAAAATGTGCGCGATTAAAACGAAAAATGTGTGGCGACGCCGCGTAAACCTAGTATAGTATAAACTATCACTTTACAAATAACATAATAATAAATCAGTCTCTTTAACTTTTACTACACTCCACTGTCACTTGATGACACTTGTGCGTAAGGCCTCATTCGCCCTTCCATTTAAATTTCATCAAAATTGTTTCACTATTTTCACTAAATTTATTGTCGTCTTTGGATTGTCTTTTTCTAGTTTGTGCAGGAATGTTTAGACGAATCTGGTGAGTTGCGTGTGGAAATCTCGCAGGAAGATCTGCAATTGTGGTAATGTGGGCCGATCGTCGGGTGACATCGCCCAGCAGTACGCCATGACGGCAAATCTGTGGAACGGAAACCAGATCAGTATGTGTATTGAGACCGCTAAAACAAAGCAAAACAGCGATGGCAGCGGCGTCGGTAGTCAAGGAAAGATATCGCTATATTCCGTACGTTTTAGAAAAAAATGTTGAGACAAAAGTTTTAAGGCAGTGGTCCGCGACTTTTTTCCACTTGCGGCACACATTCTTTTCAAAATTCGGCGGCACACCTGAACTAAAATATAATTAAAAGTAGGGATTAAGAAACAATACGTGTATTCTACATTTATTGTCATTAAAAAAAATGTCGCTAACTGGGAAAAAATATCGCGAGGAAACCCGCATGCTCCAGAAATTAGTAGAAAATATCTGGAAAATGTGATCCACCAATAAGCCTGAGGCCTGCAGTGGTACGTTATAGGCTAATACAAGTACAGATCACCGAATAAGTGAAAAAGTGTGTAAATCCGCTGGAAATTTGTCACGCTCGTGCTCTTAGTTAGACACATCACCCAGAAGGCGCTGGGTGATTCACGTTACACCTGGGGCACACCAAGCATCGTCTCACGACACACCAACTGGTGTTCCGCAACTGCAGTGCACTGTTGTAGAGCTATATACATACAATCTCTATCCAATGACATATCATTTATTTATATGTATAAACGTTGCAATATTTTTAATGGCATTTTTTGAAAAGTTTTCAGCGTCCTCATTTTGGAACTTCAGACCTATTATTACGGAACTACGAACCTATTTATTATGTGAACATTAGTCCCATTAGAATTCCATCTTGGGTCCAGAGATACAAAGACGGACACAAACCAAACACAAACTTTTGTCTTTAAACAATGTTTGTCCGACCGGCAATCGGACCCGAAACTTTTTGCAAAGTAAATCAGCTGGGCATTATCAACTTAATCGGTCGTCATGAGTTGTTGTTGTTTCGGTCCCTGCATCATTCGTAATTTACATAGCGAACATATTTCATGTACAGACACAACTTTGTTATAACATTGCGTTATAGGAGAAATACGGATGGAAACGTTGACAAAAGTTACATGTACTCACAACTCATCAGGGCAGTTAGCCGGCTGCTGCAACCGGTAGCCGTCTCTCAAATACGCTGCCACCTCAAACGGATCCACCTCGGCATACGGCTGATGTGCTAATGTTGTTAACTCCCATAACAACACACCCAACGCCCATACATCTGCTGCAGTACTGAACTGTCTCTTTGCCAAGGCTTCTAGCGCCAGCCATTTGATAGGACGATTCTCATTATCGCCTAAACAGTGGTAATCCGCGGGGAAGAGATCTCGTGAAAGCGCGTTGTCTGCGATCATTACTCGGAGGTTTTCATCCACCCTGTTATCAAAAATATACTTTATTATGTACCTGCAAAAAAAAAATAGGCATATATTGAGGAAGGAAACGAAGCTTGAACTTACGTGCAATTTCTAGCAGCAATGTCCTTGTGCAGAACATGTTGCGAGTGAAGATACGCCAGCCCATCGAGAGCATGAAGGGCCATCCTCACAACATGTTGAGTTGTGAGAGGAGGTGGCGGTATTACTCCGGCGGCTCCCCCCACTGTTGCTCCTCTACAAGCCAGGAGGAACTGCTTCAAATTCCTACACCCTACACCCCAGGGGTATAACAAGAAAGGTGCTGTTTGATCTTCGATGCTGACTCCGAGAACGGATAGGATACGTTCGTGACGAAGTCCGTAGAGCATGCAGCCCTCTTGGAGAAGTAGGGAAACCTGTGACAAAGATATGTTATATTGACATTTCATATAAAACGTGAAAAATACAACGATTTATTAAACAGCTGTACGAAATATTCACCTGCACTTGAGAAGCGTGCTCAGCCACTGTCTTAACAAGAACCTCCTGCTCTCTTCCATCTTCATCTGCATACGTTCCTTTATAGACTCGACCGAACGTGCCTTCCATAGCCACTGATCTTAGTCTGACACGACATCTTTGTATTGTTAACTCAGTTATTCTTTGCTGGAGGTCTCTTGCCCGTTCTTCAGCAACTGCAGGTGGTAAAGAAGTGGGACGGCGGTAGCTGGTGTAGCTGGCGGCGGATTTGCAAGAAGAATCTGGTAAGAATGCATGGGCGTCTTGTTCGTCACTGCGAGCTCGACGGAGTTTTCTCGCTCTCGCCCTGCACCCAGCAGCAGCGACTGCAGCTATCAGCAATACACCGCCAGCACAACCAGCTCCCGCGTAGAATATGTCCGCTGATGTCGACGTGTGAGGCACGCTGTCAACTCTTACGGCCGGTCGAGGCGCGTCTTTCAAACATATCTTTCGCCGACGGAAATGCAAGGCAGTAGATGAGGAACCGGTTGATACGTTGAGCGATATGGTAATGTCTACTTCGGCGGCAACTGTATGCGTACAAGGCAAGTCCACTCGCCATGTTTGCGGCTCCGTTGGTACGAAGCCCTCGCTAGAAATGTTAAGCGTCGGTGGGTGCATTGCTTCCGGGTGTGAGACCACGTCGACGTGAAGTGTGTATGGTAACTGCAACAAAACAAACACATTTCTTGGTAAGTCGTCAACAGAAGTTACACACGCCTGGACATAAATGTACAATGTTTTTATAGCTTATTGCAAATGAACACGTCTCGGGGAACATAATACATTCCTAACGGTACAATCTCCTCATCACGATGTAACTGTATCAGTACGCGCAATTGATAGACAGCGCACAGCGGCACGCGAGCCTGACCTAAACAGTCTGCGTGAATCCACAGTCGTGTCATCCGAGATCAAATGTCGAATGTTACCCACAGCGAGGCACGAACCACGCTCCTTTAACGTACACCGTTTACTATATAAGCTTTAGTAAGTTTGTAGCAACTACATCGACCGTATTTGCAAACACAGTCATCTTCACGATTACCCGATGATTTCCTTATGCGGGTGATTAGCATTGTCATTTACTGTTTCAACGCATGGACAGCAAATGTTTTGATTTTATACTGTATATTCAAGCTCCTAAAACGTCGAGTTGTTTTGACCGGGTACTTCAAAACACAAATAGGTAAGCGTTAATCAAATATTATGATCATGATACGCTCATTATAGCTAATCTGACTAATCACCGGGCGGCGCTACATGAATGGTTGAGCAAACAGCATTCGCCGCGGGCGCTTTGGCCGCTCCATCGAGCGTGCATTACGAAGTGATTGCGGCTCGTAAAACGCGTAGGTGCAACATCGAGACCGCTAATTAAATATTATCACTGTGTAGTCGTTGAGTACAGACAATAGTGGCGCGATCGTACAACGGCGCTAGTTAACCGGTTACCAAATATTTGTTGTGCCTAGTCAAAGGCACCGCCGGGCAAATAAGGGAGCGGCGAATGTGGAGGGGTGCCGACTGGCGAGATCTGATAACGGCGGTCGGCACAAAGCTCGCGGAGATGCTGATAAGGGTCTCGCCATCGCCGCAGAAAATAGCCGCACAATTTGCTTTTTAAATGCGCCACAGATCGGCCTTTTTAAGCTAATTTCCATCTTGAAATACATTAAAACAAACGATCCGTAACACATGTCCCGCACATTCGAATGATTGAAATAAGAATCCTGTGGGAGCGTCGCATGACTTGCAAATCCCGTTCTAATATCTTATTGACAAGTTCAGTGAACTTGTTTGCATTGTACGAGATGCTACTTTTGTTGTCTGAACATTGAATATGTAAAGTGGATGTCGTCGTTTCGTATCAAGAACTCAATGCAAAACGGATTTTTTCGGAGCGTCTTGGCATGCTGACGGTTGCGGAGAAAATAAATAAATGCACATATTTGGATAGTGATGCAGGATGCAGGAGCCCGACTAAAGAAATACTGCAAACGGCGTTGTGTGCAGGGAGTAGAGTATTTGCATGGGAAGCGGTCGAATTAAAGCAGGTAGCTTCAATAAACTACAATACAAAAATGTTATGCAAACTTTTGGCGATCAATCAATGTTTTGTTACCAACAAAATACCCAACAATTCCAACTGGTACCATAATAACGACTTGTTATCGATGTTTATAGAGATAGTTTGTAATTTCCATGAGAATGGCCAGATTGCGAAACTGGAAATAAACACGACCAAGCAACTTCACAAGTCGAAAAACATTCGCACGTTACCAATTACATCCAACTAAGTGGTGTGTAGATTTTGTTGGTGAGGGATCTATAAAGTAACGATTCGATAAGAAAAAGAAAAGAAATCCATGTATTAAGTACAAAAGGTCGCTTGGACAGAACCAATAATGAACACGGAGGCATTTTAACTGGTCCCCGTTTATAATCCAGTTTTTCATAATATTTTAGATCTAGTTTATTTGCATTGCTGTACCTAGGGTTGCCAACACCACTGCATAATATAGTATCCTATTATAACTGAGACCCTACTACTATATTACTAAAAAAAAAAATATAGTATGCAAAACTACTATATTAGCATGACAAGAAAATTCATATACAACGGGAATTAAAATATCGCTGATCATTGTCAACAAAAGT
Organism: Sesia bembeciformis; assembly: GCA_943735995.1. Taxonomy (NCBI): domain Eukaryota; kingdom Metazoa; phylum Arthropoda; class Insecta; order Lepidoptera; family Sesiidae; genus Sesia; species Sesia bembeciformis. The sequence continues at coordinate 5,165,691 of OX031026.1, read as the reverse complement.
TTCAAACTATTTTGAGGGAAATAGTGTAACATATGTAGATATTTTCAAAATTATGCAGAACTTAAAACAACAAATAATACAAAGAGTAATTTTTTTTGGATATGAGAGAAATAATAGGCTAAAAAGTTAGAGCAAGAGTTTCCTGACGTTTCAAATCACTGAGAGGAATTTGTTGCTATTTTTGACAAAAAGTCAGAATTATTTAAACAATTGGTTCGATTTTTTAGTCGAATTGGCTTCTAAAAGATTTCAATCTAACAACAAAACTGGAATTTTCCAATTTGAAGCATTGGTAGAAAAAATAGAAATTGCTTAAAAGCTGAATATTCATTTTGACAATTTGTACACAGATGAGTCGGTTGAATAAACAAAATTCGTACTAGCTGATTAAAAATTCTGTACTAAATCTACTGCTGAAAAATGGCAAAAATTTTCCTCTTCAGTGATTCAGATATCTCTTCTTTTCTAAAAAATTACATCATTCCTTATATCGATTCTGGCAACCTCAGTATTTACAGAGCGCATATTTTCTGTGATGAATGGAGAGATGAGCGCAACGGAGCCAGCATAAATCTTATAAATACAGAGTTATTGGTTTATTGTAATTTAAATTTAGAGGGCAATAGTAGCTATGAAGCTTTCCTGAAAAATTAAAACTTATGATGAATGCTCAAAGTGGCAAAAATACTTATTTAAAGATAAAATATAAATACATACTTATTATTACCCTAAAGAATAAAATATAATTTAGAAACACTATATTTTTATGGGTGTTAGGATTGAAAATACTATGTTAGGCCTAAAAAAAGTTGGCATCCCTAGCTGTGACTGAATCAATAAGTTTGTTTTATAACATTGTATTTGCGGTTGACGCCATCTAGTCGCCTATTGAATAACCTGATAATAAACTGCATTTGTTTAAACGACCATTACAATTGTTGGTTTGCAAAATCTATAGTGAATGCAGCTTATTAGTATTTGTCGTAATACAAAGCAGGTACTATTTTATAGCTGCTGTTCATACTCGAGATTTCCATAACGAAGTGATTGTTTTAACGAAACCATTGTTTTATGAAGCGCCTGCGCCAACACCTATTTTGGTCATGGCCTTATGAAAATAAGATTTCAATGACAGTCACTATTTGATATTTAAGTAATGATGAAACTGTTTCGTCATGAAATACTAGATGTCATTAATTATTATAATAACGCTAGCATTAGCATACATATTAAAGTTAGTTATCTTACCTGATTACTGATTTGAATGCATTTTTTGACCTGGCAACGTTGCTTCATTGTAAGAGATTTTTTATAGGTAATGAAATAGTTGCCATAATCTATTCTAGTAATAATAATAACTCTACAAAAGACCTAAGTGTAGTTAAACGTTCTGTTTCTGTTCCATGCGTGTAATTTGTGCCTTGTTAAATTCTCGTAGTCAAGTGATAAATTAAAATCACCCATCCTTTTCCAGAATTTGACTAGAATTTCAATTGGGTAGATAAATTGACGATAAATTATAAACAAATGAATGAACAACGTTAACGATTAAGGAGACTGACAATTAAGGGAAGTCGACGAAGATCCAAAATTACTGACATAGCTCAAAGAATCAGCAACTTGAAGTGGCATATAATCTTTACATAGTATAACACAAAGTCGCTTCCCGCCGGCTGTCCCTCTGTATGTACGTTTAGATCTTTTAAACTACGCAACGGATTTTAATGTGGTTTTCATCAATAGATAGAGTGATTCAAGAGGAAGGTTTATACGTATAGTTTAATATTGTTTTAACGAAACCGAAGCGAAGCGGGGGCGGTTCGCTAGTGTTGAATAAAATGTAAGATTGAAATGTTTTGTTACTATAATATCTGTGGAAATAATTGTTACATTAGATTTTGTTAAGTCAACACTGAATTGAAGTGGGTTTCCGATGTTTGGCTGTCAAAAGAGAAAAAGGGATGTCAGGGAGAACAGATAGAATTGTTAGAAATAAGATTATAAAAATAAGAAATTACAATTATTTGTACCAGACCATTGTACCTAATTTATATTAGAAGCTAGAATATATTAATTTATAAGCGGAGTTGTGTATCACTGGATTCCTGCGTTCTACAAAAGCTAGTTAGGTATTTCTGTTTTATGTCATTCAATAGGCAGGTTGCATCTGTCACAGGACCGGCAACCGATCGGATACTTGTTCTACAATAAAGAGTATATATATTCCGGGAAACATGGCCTAGGGTGTCTCGAGCCAGGTGAACTGACGACTTGAAGAAAGTCCTCGGTGTATAAGAAAGAAGATGAGAAGACCGTAGATGGCGACATGCCTTGGAAGAGGCATATATTCAGCAATGCAGAGATACAGGCTGAAATGGTATGTGGTATGTCGTGGCTACTTCCCACGTGTGAACCACAAGTGATTGGACGGTGTTATCGGGGATCAGTTTGTGTCAAAATCCTTCTATGTCTATTTGTGTGTATACATGCAAAATCTATTTTGCATAGGTACACATGTAGATGTATATACATTTTCTGGCAACAACATGGACATGGCAATGTGAAACCTAACCGTTAACCCCGAACAAGATATTGGCTGTTTGCCAGTAAATTGTATCCTAGTACTTACGGGACTCCTATTAAGGCTCTCCCATGTGAAATGCAATTCTCCTATAGTAGCAGGCACGGGTACCACGAAGTTGAGCGCGTAGAAGTTGATTTGTCCTTCGCGAACGTAGAACAGCTCTGCTGTGAGACCTGATAACAAAAGAGATAGAGATTTATATTTAGGAAAATAATAAACTAATTCGAGGTAGGAAAATTAAAGATCAAACACTTGCAATAACAATAGGATAAGAATGGCAATTGTGAATAGAAAAAATGTAGCAAGAATTTTCTAATTTTGAGAAAAAGGAGCAGTAATTGTAACCTGCGGGCTGCGACTTTTGCCATTCTTTGAAAATTCGGAGTCAAATTGAAGGCATTTTTTTATATTTATACTAATCCAATTCTTTAAAAATAGTGAAATATAAGGCAGATTTATAATACACAATACATATTTATAACGATATGCAGGTATATAGTAAAAAATAAGGAATTCTAATACTGATGAAACTTGACGCCAACGAGTCTGCCATTCGACAGACATTCAAATCTGAAATAAACGAGGTCCTATTCTAAGAATAACCGGCATTCACAAATCTATCTACGCATCCATACCGTAAAATATCGGCAAAAAAGCGCGCACGCGTACAATGTGCGGCGAGATCAAAGGACACACAAAGATGCCGCGATACGACTCCCGCTCCACCTGTCCACAAATCATGGGAACTAAGGAAAAAATTTAAATTACAAATTCAATCGGAGTAAAAAAATTAATAAGTAGAACTAAACTTTGTTCAAACATGCTGAATCAAAGGAGAATCGATCACAAGTTTATCGGAGCTAGCTAATTGATAAAATGCGTAGACTTAAAAAATGATTTTGTCTTAAAATCCTGTATCGAAAGTATTTTTCGTATTTAGCTAAATATAGCAGTATTGTATGTACCACCATAGGGGCTTATCAATCAAAAGATTTCCAATGTAAAATTTCAAGATTCCCACGATAAGGCCCTGTTTCAATAATTACTACCAAATGAATGTATTTATTAGTGTAATCCAACAACTGAATAAAGTATATGTATGTGAATAATTGTATAAGTATATTAATATTGTAGTATAACAATTTGCAGGACATACGGGCCGTTACACAATAGTTACGATTATAACAATATCGCTGGAATACATTGTAAGTACCTATGCAAATTAATTTACAAGTACAAATATATACAACTAGATACATATATGATAGACATTAGAATTGACAATACATACTTATATTATTTAATTTTCATTCGATCCCATTTGCGGTAACAAAACGCATAGTTTCCGGCCTCTCCGTCTCCTCGTACTCTAGCCTTCTTCCGTTTTGTTTTTCGAGTCGCAGAATAAGCGCGTAATCAATTAGTTTACGAATTTTCAACATTCTTAACAAAACCTTCAACCATGCAATAATGCAGTCTATGCATGCCTTTACAGATCCCATAGCGGTGAAATGGAGACGACTCGTCTCTTTGAGCGCTTACAGAAGGCTATCGACAATGTGCTCGAGCATCTCCCCTCTGCGGAGGTAGTAGTCCTCGGTGTCTTCAACGCTCATCACGGGGAGTGGCAGGGGTCCAGTATGACCGACCACACGGGGAGAGGTGCCTATAACTTTGCCATGGCCTATGATGACCTCTCAGGTAATGTCCTCGCCTATGAGGACACCCGATGGTGAGAGCCACACGCCGTCCTTGTTGATTTCCGGCTGACTACGCAGTCGGATCATTACAGAGTCCCCCCTGTCGAGGCTGCAAAGAGACCCACTGTAAAGTGTGCATGGGCGGCGGTGACCACTTACCATCATGTAGCCCGCCGGCTCGTCTGCCATCTATTCTATTATTTCTACTATTCGTCTGTCAATAAAAAAATAATTTACTTGTCATAACATTGGACATACTGTTTGGTTACAACAACATCAAATGCATTCATTTGATCAAATACGTACACATACATTATGAAAACATTGGCCATCGGCTAATCCGGAAACACCCGAACGCGTATAAAGTATACCAGTACATAGCTATGTTATACCTATTTGTTTACCCACTTTAAATCTTTAACAAAATTTGTGTTGATTGTTTCTATAGTAAACGTTGTTGGAGTGCCTGTGCCCATTGTTTACTTTTCTCGGCAACCACACGGGGTTCGCTGGTTCATTTGGGAAATGGGATTATGGGTATCAATATACGTTGGAAATTACTAGAATAAATTAATGTGATGGCTTGTTACCAGTCTGCGTATCGGATGGGTGCCGTTGTCTGTTCCATCTGCGCCTCTCGCCAGCCTGATCTGCTAGCACACTATGGTGATGCTGCTTCCAGATCTGGGCTTGTGATCCGTGCATTCACTTGACCACAGTTACTTGTATCCAGATATTTGTCAGAGGCACTCCAGAAAACGTCCAAACCGGAGGAAAACAGCAGTTTTCCGTGTAATTTATGTAATTGAATGGCGCATGAGGGCGGTCAAAACGTCACTGTTAGACGAAGTCTACGGGGTTCTCAAGTTGCGTGTGCGAGCGAGAGGTCCGATCTAAACCTGGCCGATCCTCGAGAATATTCAAACAGGAGCAAACCACCAAACAAAATGACTAATGATTCGCAACGCTTAACGCGGTTTGAAGGAAGGGGATTAAATGTGGATAAAGGAATAAATAAATAGTTCCTATTAGGGCAACCAGTTGTTACTTACAAGTGTATCCCTTTACCGTTTACACCAAATACAGAGAAAGTCTCAATTAGGTCTGAGTTAGGTGGAATACGAGGAAATAAAATGTACTAAGTACAGTTGATATATGAGGCAGTTGATGCGTCGAGATTTCTGAGTAATCATCTACATATTCACGTACTTTAGATACATGACCCGATATGGACCACTATCTCGTTCGTTACGTTACATATTTATTAACTTTAATATGCCCAGCTTCCTCTTTGGTTTCAAGTACCTTCTGAGTTGTTAATTGTTGATTTTGGATAATTTACGATTAGATGAGTTTTAAGATACTATTTTTCAATAACAACAAAAATATTTTGATAGCACATGACATAAATAAGAATCATTAGCCACTGACGGTTACGGTCATGTTATTATTGCACGATAATCGTAAATCTATCCTATCTAAACTGACTTGTGTATTTTACACGCTTTATTGCGATGACATGCAAATGAAGCGAGTGTGAGTTTATGCCGAGGCGAATATGATTAAAATTAATAATTTTAAAGGCTAATGGTTATTTGTTCGGAGCTACAAAGGCGATTAAGTGTTAACGAGGTATCGCGACATTTGCATAACCGCGCCTGGCTCAACAAATCGACATCACACTTGCGCGCGCGCTACATTAAGCCTGCTTTAGTTTATACCTTTATTATTTTTAAGGAAAACTATTATCGAACATAAAAATCTATTAAAAACTGGTTGTAACTATTAAACAAGATCTTGATAGAACAACATAGTTAAGCTTAATAGTTAAAATTTGTAAAATAAATTGTTTCCCCGAAACCCGATTCAGGATCAGATTAAAGTTAATGAGCACCTAGAACGCAGAGATACAAGAGTCGTCTACAACATTTGATGGGGGTAATAAAGATGTGACGTAAGCGGAGTTCTGTTACATTATTCCCTTCCCACATAGGTAATGAGTGGCAGGACTCGCTACCGTGCGCTACCTTTGATGAGGCCGCGACACGACAAAAAAGAACACTTGATACGACAAATAGCCAGAGAGATAACCGCACCCGGCTCCATCGGCGCCCGCTTTTTATCCTTCCAAACTAATTTCTAAAGATATCCTTTATCGCTAACGCAGAATCATTTACATGCTTTCACGAAGCCTGAAGTGAATTGAATACGAAATATTAATTTGAACCGCGAATATCGCGAAATCGACGCGTCTTCTGTATTCGCACCTCCGAATAAAACCTTCATTACACATACAAAAACCCATTTGTAAAGATGAATAAAGTGGGACCTCGCACAATAGACGCGCTGATATTTCGTATAGAAAGTTCCCCTTCATCGAGGCGTTGGAATAAGGGATTTTGGGCACAACGCAGGTATTATTGCGGAATTATGCGGACGAGGTGTGCAAGAAAATAAGAATAAAAGTGAGATGACGGTGAAAAAAGGCATGCCGAGTTATGCACTCGAGTCCGCCGAGTGCACTGCGGGATAAAAGTGTCGCCGTTTATTATTTCACCCACACACCTGCTTTATTTATGCATTTACAAGCAATCGTCTGTGACTTCGTTCGCGCCATTCGATTCGAATCGATTCATTCATCTCGATCCCCTGAAAGTATACTTAAATTCACATAAATATAGCACTTGTACTATTAGATATTCTGTGATACAGCTCACGTCTAAATTCCCAGAAAGGTACTTTAAGTTTCCTTAAAAAAAATTGTGCTTTAACTTCAATAGATTTTCGATTAAATAGTTTATTTTACGAAATTTGGAAAAATAAATGGTTTTAGAACATAAGTAAACCAACAAAAAACTATTTACAAATATGTATATCATATACAGACTCTTCAACTTTATTGCATTTGATAGTACTTTTTATTTATTTTGTGATGTTGGTACGAGGGCGTTAACTGAAACACAGCTATTATAACGAGATGCGTCCGTTTATTGTCACATTATATCTTAAGGCCGTTGCAGACGATGCCCAGTGGGTTGCCCAAGTACACTAATGTGCATCAAATTTCATTGTGTGAACGCTTTTTGCTTAGTGAAAGTACGAGTGCAAGTTGCTTAGTTGTACTCGCTTCGATCCTTGCGCGAGCGCGACTTGTTTGCCCTCGCTACATCTTTCCACCTTCGCGCTACTCGCATTCTCGCCCACTTCGCATCGTTCGAACGCGACCAGTCGGTACTGGCGCCAGTTCATTCTTGTTCTTTTGAATCCTCTAAAGCCAGTTCCTGCATGAGTAAATTTGATCTTTCAAGCGATTTTCTTCGTGCAATCTAATGCCTCATCCACTCGTTTTACTTTTTCTAATTTATCTATTTCTTGCATTAATTCCTCGCTTATTACTACATTTAGTTCTTGAAATACGCACTTAAATAAGTTACTTAAAACCAAACGCTTGCCAATGGCTGACTACTATGAACTGACACTGTACAGGGCAGGTGCAAGTGGTCAACAGCGTTTGAACGCTGGTGCAAGTACTAATCATTAGTACCTACTTACTTGCGCGAGCCACTGTCTGCAACGGCCTTTACACTAACATACTATTAAGTACAACATACGACTCGCTTCTTATCTACGCACACAACTAAAATCTATTGAGAGGAAACAAATGTTAGACATTTATTTTCGGGTTTTATAACATTAAGTTAGTTTATTCTCCATTAAAAGGATAATTTCCATACAATATGCACGATACTTAGTTTAAATATATGTAATTACTAATTACATAGTTTTAAGTGTTAGTAGGTACCATTCCGCATGTTTAGGACAGAAATGCACAAGAAACGGTCGAGCCGGAAAACCGCAAAATAAATAATCGTTTTATAGTTTACTGCTCCACCACATCCTATAAACTTGTGTGATAATGGTAATCATAAAATGGTTGTACATACAATGTGTTAAGAATAGCGCTGAACGCCTCGTAAAAACGTTCGGGAATGCATAAAAAAGTATAGTTAGTCGGTGAATGCAGCAACGGCGACAGTTTTATTGGTCAATACCGGAAAGTATAGTAAAGATGCAACTATATAGTGTGCAGGTTACACTAGCCAGGCGCAACGGCGGTTGACAGAAAACGGTAGTTGAAATCGTGAAATTAATCTTTCATGGCTTATTCGACTACTGCAGATTAAAATATATTGACAAGAATTTTCTAATTTCATTAAAAATTAGATAGATGTGTAACATTATCCGAGAAAAGGGCTAGTTATTGCGGGTTCTAGTTTCACGGATATTGAAACTCTTTTTATATATAAAGAAAGTGGCAGACGAGCCGATAGTCCACCTGGTGGTAAGTGAATACTGTCGCTCGTGGACATCTGTGATACATAACAACATATAAACATTTGCCAGAATGATAAACATTGGTACGCCCTCGGATGCGTTGCCTTACTTTGGAAATTTAGAATTGAAATAGAAGAAATGTTTGAATTAAATGAAAATATGCTCTCACTTTTACTTGCAAATGCAACATAAAGCTTCTTTTTCTCCAATAATTGCTTTTTCGTGATTGAGTGGCCACAGGACAGAAAATGTCCGTATGGGTATTTGTTACAAAAAGGTACACACAGATGTAGTCAGGTGTGAAACATTGGGGGTTTTCAAAGCTATCGCTCCGGACGGCGGGTAACGTGATTCTCATTGTCCGTCTGTCTGTTCAGGCTTTGTGTCTAACAAGATTTACCCCACGAACCCTTCAAACGGATCTCTTTACAAAGTCTGTGAAATTAAAACCCTGAAAAAGCAAATCGAGCTGTGAAAACGGTTTCAACGTGTTGTTTTGTTTTAATAGATCCCTTTATATCTGTTCCTAAAAACTTTAACTACCTCCTTTGTTTATTTTTATATAACCTCTTTTCTCTTTATTGACTTGACATTTACCCTATAATGTCCCTGTTGCGCGAACGACGCGTCACGCCGCGAAAATATCAAACATTCGCCGAGCACGCGTGTGTACTACGTATATCCTACCTAAAAACTTATTAGAATCAGTTACCGCGTTTTGCGATACCAATCACTTTAATTTTACTGCGTGACTATACTGTTACAGACTGTCTGACAAATTAACTCCAAACACTAAATTAAATCTAAGTTAATGGAATCTAAGTAATAGGTCAAAACTCCTAGGCAATTTATAGACAATTACTATAAGAAACAATAAAGTGATGTAGCTCTGAATCGTCTCCAGACGCACTTAGCTCACTTGTGGGAAACTGGCGCCAATTTTATGGTTTAAGTCGGGAAAACATATAGAAGCGGACTATAAAAATCCTAGAGTCACTTTATAGGCAAACTAGACGATAACAATATCTGTTTTAAATAAGCATTAGCGCATCTTTTACCTATGGTATAGCTTTTTTTTTTTAAATGCTGTCTTTAAATGCTCTTTATTATAGGAACGGAGACGGACGGGCAAGCGGTCCACGTGGTGGCAAGTGGTCACCGCCGGTCGTCCATGGGCACCTGCAACAATGCACTGTTAAGTATGCGGATGCGCTGCCGACCTTGCAGAGTCCTAGGTTTTTTGAAGAGCCCCTATAGATAGACAGCCAACATGAATCTACTACGTTAAACCTACGCTAACATGAACGAAGACGCGTCTGTGTGCTCCTTTATTCGATGATTAGTCTCAACGATCGATATCAGTCTATAACGTTCCACTGCAGGGAGTCCCTTTGCAATCACGAGACGGTTTCGGGTCATAATCAATCAGCCAGACTTAGTGCAACACATACCCCAGATTTAAAAAAAATCTCGAATACACGGATTCTCTCACAATGTTTTCCTTCAGCGCCGAACTAGGAATAATTGAAAAAGCCGTGTTTAACCAGAAACTCAGTGGGCCAGGCCCAGGTCGAATCACGATGTCACGAATATGAGTTAAGAGTAGAGATAGATACTCATGGGTTATGACCTCTGGATTGACAGCACTTCTATGATTGATATCCTGGATGGCATGGCATAATCAGCTCTGGTGGTACAAGCAGCGAGATGGCATATCTTAAGAGGATGACAGTTGACAGTTCAAAAGGTGATACTTACCAATGAAGATGGTGGTTACAATTTTATAAGTTCAAATTGTTTTTCTTATTTCTGAATTAAAGATACGAAGACTAGCTTTTTGGAAACTCGAGGTATTATAAAAACAGTTTAACTAACACCAACGTATGTTAAACAACTGTTTAATGTGGGATTTAGATAGTTATAATAAGATATTCACCGGCACATTCAAATATAATAAAACATTGTAATGAAAAAAAATATCCAAGCTATCGCCCCGAAAAAACATGGAAGGGAAAAACTCAGTTTTTCTCTTAACGAAGTACACTCGCATAAATAAAAAGTAATTTTCGCCCCGATCTTAATGTTTCGTAAGCGAACCATTTTCTTAAAAGCAGCCCTCAGGCAAAAATCAAGGTGCAAGGTACCTCGTAATGTAAGAGTGGGTAGGGGAGGGAACCATCTTGGGGTGGATAATACGTGTAATAATCGCCACCATCCGTCACCGCGGAGTTACACATACCATTTACCCCCGGCTTCCCTTTAATTGTGTTACAGTACAATTACACTGCATACCTTAAATAAATTGTGTAATTAATCAGACCGTAGTGACCGTATTTTTGCCAGCTTTTAGTTGTCTTTAGTGCAATGGTTAGATTTGGAATTCTAGTGTGGAAACCAGACTTCATCTGTTAGTGCAAATATTATGTAAAAAATAGTAATAATACATAGTACATTTAGTGTTGACCCCTAGGAACCAATTGGTATATGTTGAAGGGCCCTCGTGGATCCCGCGCTGTCGAAATAATGGTGCGGGTGCGACGATTGAAACAACCAATTGGGAATGCTATTTATTCATTAATAGTTCGAAAAAATACGTCTAACATTTCAGATGAAATTGGATTACATAAAAGCATGTTGAATGCTCACAAAATAGACGGTGTGACACAACAAAAGCGGAAAAAGATAGAAAAACAAGGAATCGGATAAGCGAGAGCAATCTAAGCGTAGACAAAAACTAACCTTATTTTTTATTTAAAAAAATAATAAATTATTATGCCACAAACAGTTACATAGTGTAGCCATAGTGAAAAATACATTTCAACAGTTTAATAAAATTATTTGTATCTGCGCCTTCCTTCGTGTAGAATTTATAATAATAGGAAACTTATAGCAAATCTGGATAGAAACTAATCTACTCGTATAACAAGGACATAAACGAACTAACTTTCATTAAAAACAGACTGGACAAATATTCCTTAAAATTAAAAAACATATGCAAACACATTAAAAATTAATTAATACAATAAATTACATGAAAGAAAATATTCCATATGCAAACACGACTTCGTTATTAACGAGTACATTTACATCTCTATAGACGTACAAAGTTGCATCTTTTGTATATTTACGTCGTATCTGTCTGTCGTCCAAAACACGAAAAATGCTGAACAGATTTTGATGCAGTTTATATTACCTGATAAGCGTAACAAAAAAATATGAAAATAAATTAATTTATCTTTTACGCGAACTTACAAACAACTACAACAATTAAGCAAGTTTTTCAGTGATAATTTAATTAATTAAAATGGAAACGACCTACAATTAGTAGATATAATTAACATCGAAGTGTGATACTGATATGTCGTCATATATAACGTCTGAATATTTTCAGTTTATTTTTATAACTTTCTTTAGCGCACGAAACGACATGTAACACATACATTGCAGAGTCGTTCAAAAACATGACTTGCGATTCGTAAAACAGTCGCGGCGATGTATGCAATAAGACGATAGGGCGGTTAAATGGTTTAAAAATATCTCCAGCTCATTGGCTCGTTGATGGATGCGTCTTTTTGCCCGCGTGCCCGGTTCGAGCCCGGACTAATCCCGCCGAATTAGTTCGACAGGCGGAATCTTTTCCTGATTTTTTGTCCCTAAAATCCCAGATGTTTATTGGAATCCTCTTCCCTTAATTATGTGCAGCGATACGGAAACAAGGTCTATTCCTTTCAACTTTGCCTAATTAACCATTTTAATAGGTTGAATTACTTTATACGTAAACAAATTCTAAAACCAATGCAGAAATTACTCGTTAATACAATATTATCCAATATTGATTATGGAAACGGACGTTAACGATATAATAAATAAAACGAGTGTTGTAATAAAATAAACATGCACTGTTTACGATCAGGCCACCGTGGAAGTACCGTGATGACGGATTTATCCCTAAACTAGTAGCATGCTGTATATGTAAACACCTCGGATTGTATCGCAAATATAAACATTAGTACCGTAATGTACATACTAAATTTTAATATATATATAGCACGCTTATCAAAACAAACTCGGCCCACATTAATTGTTATGTTTATAATGATTGAACATTCAACTCGGAATGTTCGCGAAATGAAACACGACGAGTAGCGTCCTGAAATTTACAACACCACGTGCGGCGCGGAGCGAGTATTAACTTTGTCAGAGTTATGTGTGCTTGGTACCACCACCACATAAATACCGCGCCTCAAAATTAAGCAACAATGAAACAACGTGCCTTGTGAATAAATTTCAATTTCAATTGTCTTGATTGCCGTAAAACAACGACCGATAGATTACTATTTAATATTACTGCGCGACAGCCCACGGAAGCGTTGCGCAAGCCTTCACACAGTCCTGGGAGAAAATTATTAAGTGCCACCGTCTACGGGCAACCTACTGTACAATCTAAGTCACTTAATTTTCACCTCTAATACTTATTATGGAACGATAACTGCTGGTATCAAGAATTGAGCGAGCTTAGTAGCGTGGTTTTCACCGACATGATTAGTGTGATGTCGTGGTAGCCTGCGGACCGCAACATGCAAGTAGTATCACAACTAGAACTTAAACTTAGGCTATACTTAGGCTGCTCTGGTAGACAAAATTGCCCGTCCCTTGGGGCTGGGCAAACATCGGAAATTGTAACTTGAAACTTTAGAGAATTCACTTCGAGTGGTCGGTGCTATGACAGGCCATGTAAACCTAAAAAACGCGACACGGACGCGGGCGTGACTCGGTTGTAAAAATCGTGGGATTTCGTGTAATCACAACCAACTCTCGACGAAGAAATTGTGTCTTGAATCGTTTAAAATTGTGTCTTATATCGTTTAAATAATTACAAGTCAACCCACGTGTACGGTTGGTAGACACGTGAACGTTTCTCGGCCTTATCTGACAGATTACTAAAACCCTTCGACAGAGGTTATCGCACAGTAGCCCTTCTGCTGTAAAAAAATCGATTCCTTATCAAACGCCATGTTATTGCGATATGAGATTTATTTTTGTCAGTTTATCTTCAACCGATAAGATTCGTGTTTTCAAATTATTCTTACAGCTACCGAATTTTTCATTCCAGCTCTGGGAAAAATTACAGCTGGCGTCACACATTCAGTATTCAAACAAAAGACTCGACTTTTCCAAAAAGTCACATGTTTTGTGTCAGTTCAGTGCAGTGCAAATAGAAACTGTGTGTCGAGTGGAGGTGTCCAATAACAAAACATATGAACACGCTTGTCAAATAACGTTCACCAAATATTATCCGAGTGCCACACTGTATTATGTCGTGGATTTGTACCAATATAATGAAAGCATGGGACAGAAGCGCGGCAATATTTACTTTGGAGCTCGAAGGTTATAAAGATCCAGTAGAAGGAAAATATTAGAAAAAGAACGTATACTTTGTTGACAATATGACACCAACTGCGAGTTTCTATCGATACGTGTTATACGAGGTAGTACTGTTTACGTTTTATAATCATAATAAAGGAATTTAAAATCGTCCGAACGATGAAGGCTGCAAGACAGCACATTGCGAAGAGCTCTCGTCGAGAGCTCTCGGAACGCGAACGTCGACGGAAACTTGTGTTTAACGTTCCCTGTTTACACCTGACAAACGCTGACACGTATCATGAACCCAACAAGGGGTGACTCATGTGGAAGAATGTCATAACTCCTGTTGCCAAACGAACGTCGCTGGAGAGATGAAATTAAAACATTCGATTGGACGCCCCAACGCTGCCTAATAAATTAAAGGCAATCGAATGGAATCACATGCACAACCGGGAATTATCGAGTTGGCAGCCGTTCAGAAAATAATTTACTCCGTGCGTGCCGTAAGTCGTGATGGAAATCATAAAAATTTAACATCGCCCGTAAAGTAAACAATGGGCAAAAAGAGCAAAAGTGTAAAATGGCCGGCGAGCGCGGGGTGCCCTCCGGTGCCCGAGCCGTGCATTCGCGTTTTTCAACTCTTGTAAAATAAAGTTTTGGATATCATAAAATATCAGATTGCTCGCTTGTGCGGATTCGAGTCGCAAGCAAAAATGTTTTAAATTTTATAGAATGACTGTAATACTTCCGGGAAATATTTACTATAAACAATGTACTATTGTTATGTACGGCCCGGTCATATTTAACTTATGCACACAAATGTTTAATGATACCATCGTAAATCTCTAATGAGTTGTAAACTGACACCACACGTACCGGTCGTGGTTATTAGCGGCCTAATTATACGGTTTTCTGCGGTTTCCGACGCGGGACGGTTTCCGGGCCGAACAATGATGTCGCTCCGTCGCGCCCGGAACCAAGCGATTCGACGCGCCGCGCTAACTAGCCGTAATGACGCCCGCTAGACCAGAACCGAACGAAATTAGGTAATCAGGAACCCGGAGAAATGATGAGTCTACAATTTTCTTCCCATACAGAAAAATGTCAACCGTTTTACGTATTCCAGTAGTTAAAGCCGCCTAATCCATACGGCACGTGCACCTCATATGAAATCCACCTAATGTAGAGTCAATGTTTCGTTGTGGGAATAACGTACAAATAAACCTGTGTTTCGAATCGAATAACAAACAAAACATATTCAATTAATTTCCCAGCCATCGTCGCACGATAACATCTGTTTGGAATATAAAATACACCAACACGTACCGTCCCTTGTTCAAACCCAAATAAAAATGAGACCCACACAACTGACGTGAACAAAAAAGGCTAAACGTATAAAAACTTGGATATCTTGAATTTTGATCTAACGACCCTGAAGGATCCATTATTATTAATAACCGATGTCTAAATAAAACATACGACAGACATAAAAATATTGATGGAGGGAAAGGGAGATAAGATTTTTTTTCCAATACAAGACATTATTAACACCGGCGAGCGGTGGATCGAGATAAAACAAACATGGCGGTGGGCGCGCGATATAAACATGGAAGTTTATCGTGGGAGGCTGTCACAACAGACGAGCAGCGAGGCGCTGGGCGCTGACGCACCAGTGAAAGCCGGAGAAGACACCCGTAATGCGACATGTATGAGACGATGTTATCGCTGCTAACATTTGAAGCCTACGCACGCGCCATACCTTGTAATATTTGATCAAAAAAGGTTTTATTAACGTTTCTATTATCATCAACAGTTTCAGAATTCTATCAGAAAATTGTGTGCCCTTCTCTTAAAGGTCAAATTTCCGTAAAAACAAATATAATAAAATATAAAAGAAATTACACTGTGGGAAACCGACATTTAAAATTCAATTTCTAGTTCAAATTATGAACATACTTTTTACCTAACACACGAATGTATCTATAATGGAGAAATAAAATGGATGGCAAGAGCAGACAGACCTATTAACCCGTTAAAAATGCTATTCAAATGTAACAAGCGGCTACAATAATGCCGGGAACGAGCGCAACACGTTTATCAACAGAGCAAAACAACAAAGAACCAGTCGTGATCCCCATCACTGATCCATCAACGGCCGACTGCCGAGATGGATTACTCGAATTATCCCAACAAGTACGTACCTAAGGAAACCAACCGAGCTTCGCCACCAATCAACTCAAGTCAACATCACTGCATGTTCACTGTTACTACAATAACTAAACATTTCAACCGTGGTAGTCATACGTACTTTCTTATCACTAAGGTGGATCTACAACAGGTGATTTACCTTAGGTGCTGCCTGGAAACGAGATGCCAGATATGCCACAATGGCTCGTTACGAGTAGATACACAAGAATTTTCGTACGTGATACTTCTGCGAATTTCCTTACCGTTAAGAGAGATCTTGCAACTGCTCTTAAAAGAAATGAAATTCATTTTTAACTAAGAAATATGAATATAGTTAATTGATATTATGAAGCGGGCACATAATACACGAGGGGAATTCGGCTCATCGCGGGAGATATAACCACAAGTTCATAATAACAGCGTGCGGCGTCTATAAATCAGAATTAAGGACGTTAACCAAGGATATTCAGCTTTCGGCGCCGATTAAATTCGAGCCGAAAACAAACAAAGTCTTAGCCACGCCCTAACTATTTTTTTATGAAGGCCCGCGGGTGGGAGCCCGCCATCCACCTGGCCGCTCTGCCCATTACAATTAGACTGGCCACTTTTATACATAGTTGCTACCGGTTCCCCAAGATAAAGGCCAAACGGCACGACAAACCGACTTCTTTATTCTTTTTTAAAGCCGATAAAGTTCCCTAAGTCACGACAGCGCGAACCAAACCAAAAAATATAAATGGCTTTTGCACCACGCAATGCAAAACTACGATCAGTTAAATGGTAGCATCCAAGAAATAAACGGCAAGGAAAGCAAGCGCATTACCGCAAAAATAAAGTTGAAAACTAGGTGTCGGGCTAAAGTTTAATAATGCGGCGAATTTAATTCAACAGCAAAAATAGTACGACAATTAAACTAAAGACAATAATGGATATACACGTTAATGAGACTACATGTTGTGAGGCACTTGTACCCTAATGAATTATCTGAAGCCTCGAAGTCGGGGGAGGCAGGTTATTGGGAAACTGACCCAAACACTCGACAAAACCGCACATTTGAGTAATTTAGTCGAAACTTCGCGGCTCGCGGCTTGTGTGTAAAGCAATACTGAATACGTATAGAGGTATGGTCAATGTTAATCTTTCGCACGGCCCCCGCACGCTCGAAAGGGACTGGCAAATAAAAACCTAAAGCAATAAAGAGAAATGTAAACATTTCCATTCGGCACACTGAACACTCTCGTAAAGATTTCCGAAGCGGAATTGAATCTGCATGCGAGGAAGAAAAAGAAGTACGAGATTGCACGCCCACACACATTTCGCTTGCATTCCTCTCACACAAGCCTCCACGCCTTTTTTCTTAGAAAGCAACAATTTATATCAAATATTAGGAGGAATAAAATTGCAGCTGCTACTGTCATTCCACGTTAACCTTTATCGGGTATTATTTGCATATGCTTTATATCCTTTATGCAGGTAAAAACGTGACTCCAAAGCATAGTCGGCTATTCGGCGTGATCACGACGCAACGAGATGCTATCGGCATGGTGGGACACGTGGTCCCTGCCTACATGGTAATGTGAGCACACTGAGATCCACTGATACCGTGAACCGCTTACGCAATTAACCTACCAACCCCTATACGCTTCGTTAAAGTGTACGTCCATCCGATTTGAAAGTGGATTTAACTTCCAATTAAGCCGGATCAAATATTCTACTTCCTAATCAGGTTAGGTCACAGCAATTAAAAGTTAGGAGGGGTATTTAAAATCGTGTAAAACCTAAAGTTACAACTTAATGGTGAATAGTCATAGCAACTTTTATTAGTTGTAAATGCTATCTTCTGTAATAAAACTTTTTCCTTGTAACACAGTGTGAAGCCGGGACAATAAATCAATCACCAACTATACGATCTGACATTGTAATAATGAATGGTGCGCTCACTCAGAAATGAAAGCAGCGGCGCGAAGGCTCGTTACCGATTAAAAATGCACACGCGCTCGATACATTTACGAGCGTTTAAATAAACGCAGTCTACCATTAATACTATTGCCTGATGAACCGAGCCAAAAATAAAGTTAACCCGATCTCCCCAACGTAAACGTAGTAACTACAAATCAAGAAACTACATAAAATAGGTTACGAATTCCTTGACATTCCATTTTGAAAAACAGTAAATAGTCATGTGTAGTCGTATCAAAATTATGTTGATTTAACATATATAAAGCTCTAATACTCGCCGGTCTGACGATGACCACCTTTAACAAGTAATGACAACCTCTGTGGAGAGTAAATATTGGTTCCCGAGTGTCTACGAACGGATTCATCAAATATTTGTACTATACCTATGTATTTTCTTCTAGTGTATTTTCTTATACAACAAGTTCTACCGTACGGAGGCGAGGGTGTCAGGGTGTTTGCTCAAGCGAGACTTCAGGTGAAAGCAAACAGTCTAGTCAAAGACAGTTTCAATCGAATAGAATCAATCGATAGTACTTCGATCTCTCAAATGTGAGATATCATCATCAAGTACTAGCATTTGAAGTTTTGATTACAAATAGTTTAAAATAAAACCTACAGAATATTGTAAATTGAGTACCTGAAGGCAAATGTAACACAATCCGGGCAAAGAAATTCAATATCTGGAGGATGCGGTCGCAATGTCCGCATTGGCCACCCAATAAATATCAAATTAAATGTATTCAAATATGTACTTCAATTGAAATCAAATGAAACACAAAAACTATTACAGTTTCGTATGTTTCAGTTTGAAGAATATTTTTAAAGTATCAACAGACAAGTTTATTATTACTCCTATCCCATAATAATAATTTCATAATAAAAGGAAATAACAACGCTCAATGCTGATCTATGGTCTTTTCAGACATGTATGTTGTATAGATATCGTACATACGAATTCCAGTTATCCAAACAGATTCAATTGTGCTTATGTAAACAAAAACGACGGGACACAATAACGCCGTATCATTCCCAGGAGATCACGGCGACAAATTTGTGTATTTTATTGATTTAGAAGTGACTAAACATCCACCAGTCGCTGAGGAGCCTCATAGAGCAAGCATTTCAATAACGTCGTATGAGTTTAAAATGTAAATTTTAGGGAGCATGCGGGTCTCACAGCGGGCCCAAACGCAGCGGGGGGCCAGGACGGACCGCGCTGCGCCATGACTCGACCCATCCTTACTCCTGCTGCGAAACATACGAATTCACTTGGAGACTTACAGTGTTAGACCCCAAATCAATACACGTCAACCATAAATGCTTGAGACGTAAAAACACCAGCAGTGTCCACACAGGGACCACACTGAAAGTGTAAACAAATAAATCTCGTGCATTATTGACGTAGTGCAATATCTACAAAGATAAGTTGGCAAATTCCTGCTGTGCTTTTAGCTATTACCGCGCTGGTGGGCTGTGTATCGATAAGACGAAGAATGTAAAGTTATCTCCGTGAGTAACATGTCAATCGTCGGAGACAAAAAATGTTAATGGTCTCACATTCTTTTACATTGTTCTATGTTGTAATGTGCCAAGTCATTGTTCAATATTGACGTACTATATATAACACTTGCATTACCCTTTAGATTTCAGCTTTACGAAATCTTAAAAAATGTAGGTCGAAAGTTTCTAGAAAATTACTATAGAACCGCCACACCTCAAATCTAATCCTTCACATTACATTAGCAGTAAACTTCATGGAAACATAAACCGTGGACGCATCGCGTCGCCATCGACAATAAAACGTAAGTAGGCATTCGTCAATCCCACGGCGACAGTGGCCAGTAAAATGTTATTATTTAGGAGCTCATAACTGGCAAGATTTACTGGCTATAAAACAGGGCAACTCGACCGCATCCCCCTATCGAACACTTCTCGAGATAATCCTAGTTTCGAGTTGAACTGTTGACCAAGACGTCATTTATAGGCATGATGGATACGTTCGAGTGGCAGTCATATCCGGTACAAGCAAATTTAACTCCGAATAGCCTTGTTTATTCAGGGGTGCAGTGAACCATTAAAACGCAGTCGACGTTGCAACTACAGCCACGTTGAATTCTCCAATACCATCATAATGCTCAACTTTAATTGCTTTCTTACGAACCCATAAAGAGTAAAAGTGGCTATAGTTCAATATATTTTACGGCCTCGGTCTTAATGTTGACCGTGGCCATATTAAATTGCGTAATTACCAATCATAACGTTCCGCTATATAATACCAACTCTAAAGCCATGAATAATTCTAAAAGCTTTTAAAACGATTTCCGTTTTTGAGTTGCGATTTCGTACCGTACGCTCATAAACCTTATCACAATGGAACTGAACAAAAAGTGTAGTATCGCGACCCTATTGATTAATTAGTTGCGCCATTAGAATTCTCTTCACGGGCACCAAAAACGTCCCGGCGGCGGAGAGCATCGCAGCCGAATTTTGGGACATTATTTATGGTGTGCCATTCTCTTCAAAGGACTGTATGATTTACAGCCAACTGTACAAAAGCCGCTGCCTTATTATGACGTGCTGCCCGTGCATTGTACCACCATATTTATATGTCCGTTCGTGTGTGTTTGTTTATTTTCGATCCCTCCCCGTAAATACTGTGACAAAACTACAGCACAATTGACTGGAGCCATATTTCACGGTCCTTAATTACGACAATGTAAATTTTGAAATGTTTTGCCAACATGACATATTTAGGATCTTTTTGGATTGAGAACGTTTTCTCGGTTATTCAAATAAAGTGATTAATCGAATACATTAATACATGAGCCGAGTAAACAAAGAATTTGATATATACAAGCTGTTTAACCGGTTAGTAACGAGAAAGAGAATAGTTTCATAATGATAATGGTATATGGTGTTTAAAATTGTAATTAGCACTATAAAGTAGCTAAATGGGAATGCACATACGGAGGTACTGTGAAACGAGCACGGTATGCGTTGACGCGAGTTATGTTTGCGTAGGGAGTGCTACTGGGGCATGTGTGTGGTCTCACTTACATACAAATAACTAATACAAATTTTGAACATGTAAAATGAAATAGATTACATTTTCTCCATTCCCACTTAATTTTTTGTTTCTACTTCCAAAATAAGTTTGGAACGTGTTGCAAATAGGTACACCACACCAACTGCCAACCCTTCACAAACGACGTGTGTGACTTTACTGTCTTGATGTTCCTTCACGGCGTCTCTAAGTGCATTTAACAATTTAGATAATGGTTCAGAAGTGCGAAAGCATCGCCTTAACATTGCCAGGCTCTTAGTAACATGGTGTTCACTTTCGCTAGAATAACAGCTTTGATTCGTTTAATAATGCGCATAGAAACACACAATAGTTTATTTCACACATTTATTTGCACATTTTCTGTTTACTCCCGGCTCGGTCGCGTGGCGCGCTTCCCATCCGCCTATTCAATTACGACTCTCACTAAACAAAATTGTCACAGCATCACCCTAATGGCACATCTTTCAGCTTTGAATAAACACAAGAGAAAATATAATATGATAGTCGCGTGCCGTCACAACAGGAGATCTCATTTTGTTACGCGTCGTGGTCTGTGTCACATAGCGAAGTCCCTTATGGAATATTAGACTAATCGATAATGTGAGTATCAGTATTTATTTAGGAACCGCATAGTATTAACGAAGCGTTCCTGGCCTCAAAACAAACACATGTGAACGCGTTCTTGTTTAATTGTCAAAACACTGTAAAACTAAACAGAAAGTAATTTATTTACCTTGTAATGTCATTAGAGTTAAAACAATAATTAACGCGTGTGCGTCTATTTCGGTTTGGGCGCATTCCTCGCTCACACATCATCGATCATGGTCGGGGAACTGTCAGGTTTTAAACTGAGCTTAAACTGGGCTCCGACTGGTCGTCAACGGTGGCAGCTGATGGATGCGTCGTGACGGGCCGCGTCGGAGTCAGCTTGCCGACCGAACGAGGGGTTACGAACCCTACGGCTGACCGCTTGTCCTTGCAATACCGAGATTCATTATAACTGACGTTTCTTTAAATCTTTAAAAGCAGTTGATTAAGACAAATGCCACCAATAAAGAGAACTAATTTCGTTATTTTAAAGCAATCCATATGCACATGTTTTTAATAAACTAAAAGTTGAAGCCCGTTAACAAAATTAAAGAACGAGGAAACGCATGCCGTCCGTTGCTCCTTATCTTGGTAAGAGACATTTTTTCCCGTCGCGGTCCCATTGTCTCGGCACGCCAGCGTTTCCCTAAGTGCCCCGGGAGGATTCAACACATTCTCTCACAAATAATTATTATTGTGACACGCTATTGGATGAAACACTTTCGTAGATCAGAATTTTTTATGTGCAGTATTAAGTCTTCGTGGCACAGAAGAAAGGGGAGAAAGTGGAATATGAAAGGTAACAGCTTTTCGAGTCCATCAAAAAAGAAGAAATACATTAGTAATAACAAGCACGCACATCAATAACATGCCACAGACAGAGAAACAGCCACGTAAGTAAGCCGTAAGCCACAGACAGTACCTACTCGAATTGTAAACCTATACAAGAAAGCAACATTATTAACAGTTTGAGAAGCGCGCATTCTCCGGTGACATATGCGCGCGGGCAGGCAGCGCTGATCGATCGAAGCTTTTTGTCGCCCTGACGTCTCCATCTATTCCCCGGCAAATTGCCACAAAACCGATGAGAGTGAGACAAAACCCGTGTCGAGCTGTGATTGAGAACTTGCCCTCGGTGCGTCGACCATTATTTTGAATATGGCTGGCTATCGATCACACGAACCAGAGTAATTTTAAAAAGATGATCTTGACTTGTACGTGTACTTAATGTATCGGTTACACAATTTGTACAGTTTCCGTAGCTCATGCATCAAAATCTTTCACAGTCTAAACTCAATTAGTCTCAGGTTACATAAAAGATAGTTGATGAAAATATGTCTGCTTTAAGATCATACACGAAGAAAATAAAGAAAACATAATTAAATTATTACTGCCTAATATCTCACGGTTGAGCAAATATATTTAACTCTTAATGTTGCGATGCAATCTACGAGATCTCCAAAGGGTTATACATGACCAATTTACAGCCTGACACAATCGCTTTGTAAACAAATTGACTGTCTCTTCCCTTTATTAGTGGAGCTCGGCTGCATTCGATGTTGGCGTTATTTATAAATATCTATTTATTCAGCTGTAGAGGTGACCTGGATACATTGCCAGCATGTTATGAGACGATACACTGCACAATGGACAAAACCAAACAAAATTTTGGATTGGTCCTATTCCTGCATAATTTCGTACTATGCATACTGGGTTAAACGGATATTGGAGTTTCTTCGTACATTTGGTCTATTACAGAGACATTAATAATTGCTTCCATTGATTAGGTAACGCTCCTTAAAAATCAACTTGTTTAATAGTTAGTTGCACTAATACTGAAATAATTCTCATCTCATCTATTTTATTAATAGCCTTACTTACTACCTATCATAATAGTGACTATCTATTAACTGACTGCATGAAAATATGTGCAAGTATCTTATTAAAATGTTAAATTGTGTTATAAAACAAAATATTCGCATAGATAATAAAGCTGTCTTGTCTATCTTGTCTTGTCTATGGCAACATACTCGATAAATTTTAAACATGGAGTGGCATAAAAACTTGTAATGCACGTATGGGACAAGTACCAAGAAACGGTCTGCAAGGTATACCTTATCGCGATGTTAGATTACTATTTCACAATAACGCATAACGCTCGCATCGCGTACGCCAAAGACATGTAGCCGAAGGCAAAAAATGTAAAGGGTTTCAGTTCGAAGACAGCCCTTTTCTTATTCCACTTTATAAGAATTGAAGATAAATTGTGACAACACAATAGTATCTAGCATTATATTGATAGTTGAATTATGGCACTCATACGCAGACTTATCTAAATATACTTCAATTTTGTTATTTACTTTTTTATTTTTACCACACCATCAATAAATAGCCTCAAGGTTGGCTGGGAGAAAATACTCTATAGCATTGTATCAGCCTTTTGTTAACTCAATAATGTGTAAATAAATAAATAAAAAAAAACACAAACAGGAAAAATAATCTTATATTATTTTTATTGTTACTATTTTCAGCATTTTTTCGCATAACGTTTTCCGTGTGCAATCATTGCGTCTATTTATTAATTTTGACAAATAATTTTTTTATAAATCTGAACGCAACACTTAGTTTTCAAAAATCACCAATTTTGGGAACAACAATATTGTTGAAAAGTTTGAAAACTGTGAAAGAAATATTTATTTTATAGACCACAATTATTATGAATTGTGTCAAAGTTGAAACAGTTACAGTAATTATTTGAAATATCATAATTATATTGTACTAGCTGTGCCAGCGACTTCGTACGCGTGGAATTTTAGTTTGATTCATAAAGCTTCGTGTACAGCATTTTTTCTTCCCGTAAACCGATTTCGATAAAACAAAGACTATTCGAAGCGCCAAGCTAAGCTTATTTAACCTGTGGAAACCCCATGAAAATCCGTTCAGTAGTTTTGGAAATTAGCGTGTTCGAAGAGACAAATAGACAGACAAAATCGTCTTTTTATATTCTATACCCTCCTTCATCGCCACCAATCAGTTTTTGGTAAATATATTCAATGTACACACACGCTGGTTCTACAGTTTATTATATGTATAGATTTAAAAGGTTCTCTAAACATATTACCCATAATCGATCGATCACAGACTAAACGAAACTGATTACACAAAGATAACTACTAAATATTACTGATTACAATTGGTATAGCAGCGGGAACCTACAAGCCATGAAAACAGTAGTTAGTACATTACTTGGGCTATAAAATGCAATTTTTATGTAAAAGTAAGTAGATCTACCACGGACACCAGTTCTATAAAGTTCTATTTTAAAACAAGTCCAGTTCTTACTACCTACTATTAATATTCAACAGAAAATAGTTTTCGAGATCATTATGAGCACTTTATAAGAAAGCTACATTTATAAAACAACGTTTTTTTCTCGTTTAAGATGGATTTTTATTCACTTCACTTTATGGATACCGTCGCTAGCTGGCCTATTAAGAATAATAAAATTTAATTAGCAAGTACATCGAAAGAAGAGTTAAGTATATTTTTAAACGGTATTAAAGTAAGAACGACTTTTAACTAGGGATTCAGTATCGAATCAAAAGTCTCGATACGTCGACAAAAAAAATCATCGTATTATTGATACCTACTTTCTTAAATACTTTTCGTAAATTTTCTAGTGGACAGGTTTTTAAGTTTCTTGATAACGAAAAAAATACGTCGACATCTCCAATGTATCGAATCGATACTTTGCTATAAACTTCTATGCTGTCCTCATAAGCAATATAAAAAAACTATCCATATAGATAAAAGTACTTGATACCAAAAAGTATTGATGATACCTTTTGCGTACTTTTAATCAGTTTTCATAGTGCGTTATTGCGGTTCATGGCGTACAATGGCGTGCAGAGGGGGCTAAGAAAAACGTTCTTTATTACCACACTTTAATGAATCCCTTCTCTATACTGCTTATGGCACCGACGTAACGGGAGTTTAATTTAATGTTAGTATTAAACACTTGATTAAATTGATGCTTAGTTGTCATCCAATTGACGACCCTATACGTTAGGAAGACAGTAGACTTTTCATTAAGAGAATATTTATTGATTAAATTTTAATAATCGTAAATAAATTCTTCTTTGTAAAAATGCATTCCTTTTTAATAAATACAATCTAAAGCACAAAAATCTAGAAACAGACTGTCCATGCATTTATATTACAACCACCATTTTTATTTAATAGATATGACTTAGATATGGTCTATAGGCCCCATTTAATTTCCTTCTTTTATAGCAAATCAGTTTTGCATAAACAAAGGTAGGTATTCAGTGAAGATTAATAAGCCTCCCCATTTTCTCAACCCTTTCTCCCAATCCATTCCTTAATCCGCAAAGGTAGGCCGCGTATCCGGGAGCGTGCCAACGTTTGTCATTTTGAACTAATGTTGGCATGTATCGCGACAGTATCCACTTACCATCAAATAGACTGTATGCTCATCTGCCACCTTTTTGGGGGCATTCATAAATTACTTCACGAAAATTCGTGGTTTTTAGAGAATATGTCATAGCTCGTCTCCTATGACATAGAGGTTGGACGTCACATCTTTTGTAACTTTTAAATTTAAAGTTAATTTTGATGTTTCAATGTTTCAAATGCGTAACAAAATAAAAAAAAGATTTTTATATATCGAATTAAAATTTAATAAAATATATGTATTTTTACATTTTATTTGCTCCTATTAAATCATCATATTGTATCCATGTCAAATTGTTATTACATTTTAAATATGACGTCACAAAATTGACTACCACCTCGCACTGTCTTTGGGGACCTTAACATGTGACGTAATTTATGGTAGACCCCCTTATTACAAAAACAAAAAAAAATAACTATTAGATTAGTATGAAATAAAAAAAATGTTAATCAAGCAAAGAGATTAAGTTTCGTACGCGTGTACATATCGATATACTTAGTCAAAAGAACATTTCAATAGTCACAAAGTGATTAAATCTACTTTAATCAGAGAATTAGACATCGTATTAAACAAAATAATACGAGTATACTGACAATTCATTAACAAGCCAGTCCATTGTATTAATTAAAGGTAATGAGTGACAACTGTCAAGTCAATAATGTAAAGTGACACAGCATTAAAACTGCATGAGGAGCTCGCCGACTACAATACTTTACAAAGCATCGCGGGCCGCGGCTAAGCCGCACTCGCACAGTGCTCCCGGTAATTGAAAATAACGAGTTGCATATTCATGTAACGCGCATAATAATCGCACACCGCCTGCAGCGAACGCATGCGCGCCTAATTCTATTTCTGCCAACTGCGTCTGTCCCTAAGTGTTTTCAAACTAACCACGGGTTCACTAACACGCAGCGTCCCAACTAATCTGCTTAAACATTAACAATTAAACGCTCCCGAACGTAGCGCAATTCGGCCAACCAAAATTAAATTTTAATTAACTAGTTTTATTCTAATCACGAGAGCGTACCGTGTTTTCTCTGAGCAGCACCTGCGCGGTAGACGTATCAAACCCCCACGGATTAAAAATTCTGCTCCTATCCGACCGCCCGTGAAATTAAATTTATTTAGGGTACACTCCACATCATACAGTGTGTCAACGGTATTTACATAGATAATAGTTTCGGAGATGACGCGAACCCATATTTATATAGCGCCGTCGCGTCGCTGTTTATTGAAATATTTCTTTGTTAATTCTCCAAACAACCACTATTTATGGGGGAAGAGATCAGAAAGTTCCTCTGAATGCTGCATTAATACTATTTATTAAAATAACAATATCTATTCTGGGACGTTTTTATTAATACTGAGTTCTTGATAAAGAGACGTTGGAAAAAAAATATAGGTGAGTTGACGACGTCCGGATGCTGAGGATAAGCTTTAGGACAGGACAATTTACACGTAGGTGTACGTGGGACTGATAATGTTGGCATAGGTCGGAGAAAAAACAAGATGGTCCTTTAGATAAAGCTACCCTAAGATAAGCGAAATGATGAGCCGGAAACTAACGTGACGAAGTTAAACTAGAGTTTATTGGTTCTGGTGAAGTTTGTGACGTGCATTGATTTTGAGACTAGATAAGCAGTAGTACCTAGATACCTATGTAAAGATTTTTTCAACCTATTTGAAAGTATAAGACCCGATAAAGACACAAGCGAAATTATTAAATTATTTTATTTTAAATCCTAAATTATTTTAGTATAATAGTAATGGTAAGTTTAGTTTGTGTCCTTATATGAGATGCGCGCCAGTGGGGAAAACGGCAAGTATAATGTGTTTAAAATTCATGGTTTATTATTATCGAACGCAAGATGTGCAGTAATCGTGTGAAGAGGTTACGGTGTCTAGACGAAACCTTACACGACGTTCAAGTATTGAGTTTCTCAAGATTTTTTTTGTTACTTACTTTTATTCACCCACCGCTTTCTAGTCACGAAACCCAAACCTCATGTCAGATCAACTTACCAACGGATGCTGTGTTACATAATCTATTTTTATGTAATTTCATAGTAGTAATAATAGCTGATCGAAGTTTTACGGAGTTAGAAATTACTCACAAAGTATGATTGCCATCAGTTTTTAAACTTTCACGTTTTATGCACATTTTATACTGTAAATCGGGTCTGAACACGTAAAATTAAAGGTTTTTGTTTATCTTTTATTTTTACTCGACGATTCGGTGCGGGTTACAGCAGCCGTGGTCACGAGTTGATTGAGGAGGAGGCTAATCTGGGATGGGAGCCGCGAGCAGTTTTATCAACTACCCACATTTGATCTTCACATTCGGAAATACTGTAACAATGTCCTCGGACGTATTCGACGGTAAATCGCCTGGTAAATGGACTACCCGTCCAAGATAGGAACTTCCAAGATGCGAGTAGTTGATAAAACTGCTCGCAGCTCCTATCTTGGACTACCCGCCTCTTTAGACAACTCGTGACCACGGCTGATGTAAACCGTGCCGAAATGTCGAGTAGAACTAAAGATAAACAAATACCTTTAATTTTACGCGTGCGGGTACGATTTACGATATAAAAATGATTGCCATCAACTAACCAGTTAATCAATCACGTTTTATTGCCCAGTTCTGCCGCAAAATAGCTTTAGTTACGTCGTAAATCGATGCAACGCAAACTTTGTGGATTCCAGGATAAATGGTTACAGGCATCTAACTCGTTAAAATTATCAGTGCAATTGTATCACGGAACTGTAGCACGTTGCGCCTACGCTCCGTGTCGCAGAAGGTATTTCAGAAACAATGCACTGGCGCCTATGTATCTGAGTCACGCTCAACTGGGAAGCTATCAGCCGCTTCATGTTATTCTAATTGCGAATTTCTCGAAAACAGATTCAAAATTTTCTAATTGCATCGAATTAAAAACTTAGAATTAGTGTGGTTTGAGAGAATTTTAATAGTTAAAATGATATTTGTCCAACTGAACTATTAAACTTGTTATAGCCGAAATTTTTATAGTTTATCGGTCAATTACTTTTTTAATAATTTTGATAGCCAAAGAACATTTGAACTAAAGCGTACTCTCAAATTAAACCAGAAGTTCAAAAGGCAGCAAACTCATACTCCACTCGTAGATCTCGGACGCTCTTTCAAACCGTTAAAAACTGTTAAGTACTGTAAAATTTAGAGAGCTCGCTACGATAACACAAATTGAACCGCAATCAAGTCTAGATACTCCTCACGAACGTTTAACTTATTAAAGGTCTCAATCATTTTCTCGATTTGTGCTCATCTTTCTTAACTTGGAGACTTAAGATTCAGATGAGCGATAGCGGTTAACCATAAACCATGCTGTCAACCGATACCGCCCTACAGTTCGCTAACTGTTCCTTACCAAGCTAGAAAATGTTATCAGCGGCCATGTTTTATATGCAGAATGCAAGTACTTTAAACAGTACCTTGTTAAATCTCCACACTGGTTCGAGACTTTCATGAGATATTGCCAAGTAACATTAGATCAACATTAGTAATGCAAATGGAGATGTAACTTAATGTTAGTTTGCGATTCAGGATTCCGAGAGCAATGTAGGAAAAACAGCCTCTGCGTGCCAGTGAGTACAAACACATTCTCTGTGATGCCAATTAGAGGTATTATTAAGTCGAGAGACATGACGCCGCGTGAAGTCTCGAGTATATGGCAGGCAGTGAAATTCACTACCAGTTTCCGTTTAACGTACATGTATATTAATGCGAAATATTATTTTTTTGTAGTTTTATAGGCGCGTGGGCGTCAAAGACCGTTCCAATATAATCGATAAACTCGAGTAAAATTATTGAAAGTTCTCGCAATCGTTTTATAAACATGATAAAATGCGTTTCGATGTCTCGGGCCACGCGTTTTAGGCGTCGACTTTATTAGCTTAGCTCCATGGAATCCCCATAAATGTCATCCGAAATAAATTATACAAGCAACCGGCGAGCGATCGACCCGACAGATATGCCCGCGAAGACTCGCCTGATGGAAATTTTAACAGATAACGAATAAAGATGTGAGATATGTTAATTTTTATATTCATAATGACCATAGTAAATTACGTTTCATAACCAATGTGTGAAACTGCTTTAAACATGTGTTTGTTTTAAATTAGATACATATGGGTGTGGGCGTTTGAATGTTCAATGTTTGGGAATATTATTTACCGTAATCTACTACTTATTAATTCAAGGTGTACTTGAGCAAGATGAGCAACCAAAGTAAGAAATCGTTCAAAAAGTGTCGCGTATTCTAAATTGTAAAGCTCATTATAATTCTAAATTTTAAGCAAGAACAAAGAGCAGATGGGTTCATTCCTAGACAGAGATGAAGTGCGCTCTATGGTCATACGTTGACACAATAGGCGGAGGACAAAAACTCCCTTATTGTCAGGCGTGTCGCATCGCTAAGCTTATTACCTGCGCAGGCGCATATCCCTTTGTCAATCTGTCATTCGGACTTACCTCTAAAGAGACATGTGACGAGGAGAGAAGTTTTAGTTGTGACGTTTCTCTAATTAAACTTGAAGAGATTAAAATTTTATTAAACCATCGCTGTAGAAAACTGTATGGTTCGATATTTATATATCTAGTCTTTATGGTTAATGTCCAATTACTGCTAGGTATTTATTACTTTTGTCTGCGGCTTGCACCTATTGTTGTGCTTGCAGTTTTGTTGTATACAAGTTAGCCTGATGATATTATTAATTTATGAAATTATGAATCATGGTTGTAAACGCCTCTGACTGAAAGACGAAATATTGTAAATATATGTTACCTGATGTGTGACGCCAATGGATCAATTGATTATATTTATTTTATTTTATTCTATAGGAAAAAGGTGGCAGATGAGCATACAGTCCACCTGATGGTAAGTAGATACTGTAGCCCATGGACATCCGCGATACATGCCAACATCAGTCCAGAATGACAAACGTTGGCACGCCCCCAGATGCACTGCCTACCTTTGCGGATTAAGGAATGGATTGGGAGAAAGGGTTGGGAAAATGGGGAGGGATAGGGAGAGATTGGTAGGAGGAGAGAAGATTGGGCTCTGGCATATCTAACTCACTACCGAAACACGTACGTACATTGGGGAAATACGATAAAGTGGGAAATGCAGTACATTTCAAAGTAGTCTTCTGTGAGAGGGAGCAGTTACACAGAGGTGGCCAGTCGAGTGCGCCCGGCGGCTGTGGGAATTGAGCGTGCACTCCCTCCCTACAAACTACTTTCCAAAATGCAATTAGACACAAAAATAACTTTAAAAAGCCCTTGTTACTTCACGGGCCCTTAACTAAAACAAAGTGCAGACAAAACTCATTTTTTACGAGGACTTAATATTTTCAAGTGGCACAGTAACGTAGACTTATTTTGTACCAGAACAGCATCAGTGAGGGAACCTTTTCTCCGAAAACATTTAATTACACTGTCTAATTATCCAATTGTTTATATAAATGTTTAATGTTTAAAATTGTATTCTTTATTTAAATGTTTTAATATTTCATTAGACCTAAATGGACCTATATACTTAGTCAAATGTGGAGATTTAATTAACAGCATTTGATACGTTTTATAACATTTGTATGTTGTTGTGCCTAGATTTATAGTTTAAATGATTTTAAATGTTCCATAAAAATAAGTAAATAAAATGGACAATACACGATTTTTATAGTAATCAAACAAAAATTTCGCTTCCCCAGTTCCCGCCAAAAAGTCGGTCAAATAGTTTTATCTCTTACATGAAAAGAAATAAAAGCAAGTTAACAGTCAGACTCATTAATATAGAAATATACATAAATACATAAGAGCATTGATTTAGAAATGAGGTACCAAGCGAGCGAAGCTGCGCGTTAATGCTAGTAGTATTTATTATATTTATATTATATTCCGTGGTTAGGGCTATACGAGATGTGACTATTTTTGTGTATATGTAAAAAAAGTCTTGATGCAAAAATGCATTGTGCCGTGTAGGCTTATATAATACTTCTCAGAATAAAGCTCCCCACGGGACACATTTCAAGAAAGGTCGCTTTTGTCAAGCGCCACCGTAAATAAAGGTTCCTTTAGATTTTGGGATATTCATTGCGTTTATTGTTCGCGTATTTGAGCATTATTTTGGCACCTAAAATTAGTGTGAAATGAGATTTAAGGAGATTGATTTTACGGTGACTTACAATAAGTTAATAACACACTTTATAGTGTTCATGCGATATATGTTTCATCCCGTTTCACACCGGACGAGAGAATCCAGTAGGATATTAAACTCAAAAAAAATCTGAAATTTTTCAGAAAAGCAATCATTAAATGTTTATGTCAATTCAGAATTCTCAATGGAATCCATGGTTTCAAACTTAAGGGAGGAATTTGGACACCCAGTATAAAAGCAAATTTCAAAAAAATTGACCCTTTCTTGTAAAAATCTTGTCCACTTGAATTACAAAGAAAGTCTGTAAAAACCAAAGGCAATGACGTATTTTTCGTATTTTTCTTACAGGTTAACCCTTGGCTTTTGACGGGTAGCATTTATGAAAATATATATAACAGAAAGATATAAGTAAATATATGGATTATAATATGAATTGTAAAGGATTCAGTTTTCTAACGTTTTTGGTCTTTAACTTTAAACTCAGGCCAATTGTTGAAATTTTGGTGAAAAATTAAAAGATATCCTTGTCCATATTTTCAATTTGTGTGATTTGTTTATGTCACGCTTTTTTACGAGTACATCTACTTCATCTACATCTCGAGTACATCTACATTTTGAGTCTTTAATATCAACACAGCTCATAAAAACATTACTGTAGATGGTATGGTAGCTCGATGTAAAAAAAAAGTTTTCAAACGGTTTTATTATAGTTCACAGAACTCGTATGTTTTAATTCATTTTAGTTTTAATATACGATAGGAAATAGGAAATAGTTTGTGGGTCTTATTGTTCATTTTGCTTTAAAATATCTAATGTTTTACATGGCATTTGACCAAATTTAAGTTTTCATAAATATCACTAATTTTGTGAGATTTTTATTTAACGTGACACAAAGGAATGCATAAACTGGCTAAAAGGGATAGTCTCAAGGATTTTTTTTCTGATTGCTCTGAACGAAATTATGGCTAATTAATGTTTGGAAGTTATCTGAGAAGTCTTATTAGTTTCTTTAGCTATGAGTTGAAAATATTTTATTATTAAATAAAAAATATTATTTAAAGGATCCTGATGAAAAATAATACAACGAATACCGAGTCTGATTAATGGCTATGGTTATCTGAAAATCCTGTTAATGTAATTTAATAATGATAGTTGAATAATATGAAAAATGTGATTGATCTCTATCTATGTTGGAAATATTTTTATAATAAAAAAGAAAATATTGAAAGAAGAAAACTGATTAAAAACAATAATTATAAAACCGGACTAATTTGATAATTTTACATGTATACATTATGTATAAACTTACAACTCATTTGTGTTACAATGCAATTGTTACGTGACAGAATAGTAACACGAAAGAAAGGGACAAAAATTTTGAAATTGTCATTAAATTTCATAAATTATAATTTTAATTATTTGCTAATTCATATGTCATGCACTTCTAGGAAAGAAAGTTAGCAATTCGTTGTTACCTTTGTAATATGTATTATTTAAAAATACATAATAATGACCTTGCTTTTTATCTATTTCTGATTATGTTAACAGAATCTTCTTATTATGATAAATTACCTGTCGGGCACATTTCGTCTTTTATTTTTATTTTGAAAAAAAACGGTCATTACAATATAAAATTATAATATAAAAAATGGTACTTAATAACTAGAAGAACTAAATTTTCTATATTTTACATGTAAACAAAATAGATGTATAAATGGCAGCGAGAGAGGAGGGATAGAATATATAGCAAGTTGTAGGTAACACTTGAATTTCATAATTCATAGGTATCTTAAAAATGTTTAATTATGAAACATTTTCCTAATTTTCCAACTTGAACATGAATAGGTACCTAAGGAAGTATTATTTTAGATAAGTAGATAAATAATGCAAAGTAACGTAATTCAGACCGTATTTTAATGCAATCCGTTTTTTTAATTAATACCTATTTTAATGGGCGCTTTTGCGTAATCATTGAAAACATTTCGCAATTTTGCAATTAAAAGTTTTGCAATGTTGCCATTGCATCGCCTTATTGAATATTATTTCAAAAATGCAATTGTCGTATTAAGGTTGGATTTGGAATTAGATATTAAATACAGGTTATCATTATTTAATTTTACACAGGATCATCAAATCGCTATATCTAACACCTAACAAGCAGACTTATCATTTGTTTAATCCTCGTTAAAGCTGACATCAGCGCTGATAAGGAAATAGGCAAACATTGATTGAATAATATAAAAAGTTATAAAATTGTGTATTTTACTTACCCAGTAGTCTCCAAACTTCAGCACTGCTCAAGTAAACATTCAGATGTGCTAAGCACGAAGGCAGCAAAAACAAAAACGCCAGCCACTTCATAATTGCACTTTCAGTTTTAACTTATCAAATAACAATCCGAAAAGTATGCAACTTCATCAGTCCGTAAAGTTCACCAACAACACATTTGTTTCACATTTTTTAACCGTCCAACAATATTAACAACGATGCTGAGTTCTCGCCGATACAAGATTACACACTCGAGTAAAACGTACAAATTCAGAAGGAAAACTAAACAAACGCTTTAAATACGATGCTAATAGTAACAAGTGATTGCCTTTATTTATGAACAAACGTATTAGTTTAGTTATCTTTACGAAATCTGTTTATAAACATGGATAATGTGAATGTGATTTTACGGAGCAACTGGACAGTACCTCACTAAGAAACAGTCTCCGCCAAACTGGTTTCTCGTTTCCCTTGTGATTTGTTGATCATTCGTTCTTTCGAAGCTAGTTGTACGCGTACTGTCATACAGCTGCCAAACTCAGCGCCTAGATGGCGTTGTTGGTAGTCAAACCATTCTGCACTGTTTCTGTAATCACACCACAGAAATAAAGGCTGTCTCAGAAATATTTTCGTTTTTGAACTGTAAAAATTAAAACTAAATGTTTGCATAATTAATACATATTTATTATAATTTTAAAGGGCGATAATAAAATTTTCATTTATGAAAAACAATCACGTTTAAATGAGCACAGTTCACTTCTACACACTCATTTAATCTAGAGCTAAATTTTTTTAACCGAGACCGCTTTATTAACTTTAACAACATATGTTTCTCTGATGAATCATATTTTCACTTCAATGGACATGTATACAAACAAAACTGTAGGTATTGGACACAGGAGAACCCGTTCGCCCTCATCAGAAACCATTACATTATCCGAAGGTTGTAGACAAGCAGTTTGTGCTTTATCGGTTATAGACGGGATGGTGTTATGTGACCAGTCTGGAATTGAATACCTTAAAGGGCTGTAGTGGTATACCTACATGATGGAAATGAATGGAATCCAATTACCTCGATCACTACCTATTTATCTGCTACCGATTTTATGTGAAGGTTTCGAGCGCCTACTTCGAGTTTCAAATCTTTTTCTCATAAAAAAAATAAACTGTGTAAAGATTTTACTTGGAGGACGTTCCTAGCACGCGTGTTCGAGATAATTGGATGTTGAAATTAAATAACAAGCCGCGGCGGTCTGTTCATTTCACGGCACTCTCGGTTCGGCACTTCTTTACAACAACATGTTTCAATATAAATGGGTATGTAAAGTTGATAAAAAATATTGAGAAACCTGACTCGTTAGTTAATCAAGAGTCCAAAGTTGTACTCAGCGTTTTTGAACTATTGGTTAACGGAAATCTATTATAGAAATCTAATAAAGGCTGTATTCATATTAATATTTTTTTTAAAAAACATTAATTTTCGGCTTTGTATTTCGTAGAAACTCAAAATATTATATTTATTTATTGTAAAAAAGATTTGTAAACATTTCATGTCAGTTAAGCCACCATTCTGGAATTCAGGATTGGGGAATGAATCCGCAATACC
Source organism: Sesia bembeciformis (assembly GCA_943735995.1). Classification (NCBI taxonomy): domain Eukaryota; kingdom Metazoa; phylum Arthropoda; class Insecta; order Lepidoptera; family Sesiidae; genus Sesia; species Sesia bembeciformis. Next base: position 5,129,365 of record OX031026.1, on the reverse strand, counting down.
CTGTAAACCCTGTATTTTTCCATGAGTTACGCGATAGACTTAATAGATAGTAAATAATCATCAATTACAATTTACAATGTTCATTAATATTGCAGTTTTTGAGTATCATAGCAAACATAAAGTCTACACACGGTAAAGATATCTGTCTTTGACAGGCAGGTGTAACTGTAGTGGCAAGGAGGCCATCAATCTCGTATAACTGTCACAGTTATTGTGACGTAATGACATCCAAGACCACCCGCGTCTACTTAGCTACCGTCTCATTGAAGTTACAGTAGGTACAGTAGACGAAATAGTAGATCAGCGTCATAAAAAGTTCGCGATGTTTCTGACGTCCTGTTTCTCCTTATTCTCTTATTCCTTATTATTCTCATGTTAAGCTTAAAGTGACAACGCCTTGATATAATTATCTAAGTATACAATTAGCCCTTTCAGTATCCACTGCAGGACATGGGCCGGGCCTACTCATGCACATTGACTTATGCATAAAGGATATATGGCCTTAAAACGCCACACTGGACAAATGGGTTGGTGATTCCACTCTTTATGGGTTGGCGAGTCCACTCTTTCAAAGGTGGTGTAGTTCCTCAGCGCTTGTAGTAGCGACATTGATATCCCTTTGTCGCCTCTTACGACATTCGCGGGAAGAAATGGGATGGCGCTATTCTATAGCCACACCACACGATTAGCTAAGTGTTTGGGAGTATTCTCTGAAATACTTAGATATTTCTAGCAAGACGTTATCACAGTTCATTTGTTACCAGGTACCCTTCTTTTATCAGGACATCCCATGCAGCATCAGAGCGATGCCAATTTCAGGACACAACTATGATTTTAAAAAGAACTCCGTTTTGGATTAAAACTAACTCGATTTGGATAGACTGTTTATGAATTACATCGGGAAAGGCGAGTTTTTATATAATGGTAATACAGCGCTCTGAGAGCAGCCCACATTCAATTTCTGGATAAACTACCGCGTACTTCTGTATCTTTACTCATTCTTCGCTCATACCATGGAATGCATTCAATTAGTGATCGAGTTGCCACGTGTCTGTCTATCATTCAGCGAATACCGCAAGGAAGGAAGAGCGAAATCGATCAATAACATTTATTTTACACTATTCTTTATTCTTTCATTTAGCACCATTTTTTTTATAGAAAAAAGACGGCGGACGAGCATACAGTCCACCTGATGATAAGTGGATACTATCGTCCATAGACATCCGTGATACAAGCCAACATCTCATGGGCACTACATGGGCTCTGGCATTTCTCACTCACTACCGAAACACGTAAGTATATAGGAAAAATACGATAAAGTAGGAAATGCAATACATTTCAAGGTAGTCTTCTGTGAGAGAGGGGCAACGTGGCCAGTCGAATGCGCTCAGCGGCTGTGGGAATGCAGCGTGCACTCTCCCAACTACAGTTTTTTTTTCATAATGCGTTTACGGGCATCAAGGTGTGATATGTAATTAGGTTTATTCCTCCTCGAAATTTATGATGCATGAAAATAGCATCACTGAGTATATCACTGAGACTAATCAGACAAGATCCGAAATCTTACAATCTCAGTAAGGGATTAGCAATTAATAATGAACTGAGACCCAAAATATGATCCAAATAACACTCCATCAATATCTAGGGGGACTTATGTGATCACCATAAATCCATTAAGATTCTGGAGAAAGCAATTTATCGTAAGTATAATAACAGTTATAAGTGTAACATTTGATATTTTCGCGTTTTTTACACATATTTATCTATTTAAACGGGTCTTAACACGAATGTCCGAATTTTACGGAATATGAAGGCCAAATGCGGGTAGTTGATGAACCTGCTCGCAACTCTCGACGTGGAGTACCCGCCTCTTCAGTTAACTCGTGATCATGGTTGGTGCTACTCAGCCGAGTAAATATAAAACGTCGAGTAAAATATATAAGGTAAATATTCACGTTAAGACCCGTTTAAATAGATTAATAAAATTTCTTTTTTATAAATAGTTTCAAGTGCCTTATTCAGCAACTGAAATCTTAGGCCACATGATCTTATATACACAGAAAACCGTCAACTCGGTTAGTAGCGATGGGACCGCGTCCAGGCGCGGATCCAGCCCTGTGGGCACGGTGGGCATGCCCACAACCCTAATTGAGGTCGATAGGCTGATGCTATATCCAATGCCTTAATGAAATTTAAAAAAACCGAACCGTGATTGATTCAGAACGCAGCGCAGCACACACACACACACACACAAAGACACACATATATTGTGAGCGAGCATATAACCTTACCAAATTTAGATGTTTGACATTTTGATTGAGTGAAGCGGTATAGCGCGGCGGGTAAGAACGCGAGTGACTTTATTTTGGGTCAGTGAGGCCATATGTAGTATTTTCGTTACTACAGTAGTATTTATTCAATTTTTTTTTCGTTACGTAGTAATTCATGTGAATTTAAGTAGTAATTCATGTGGGTGATTTTGGGCGATTTTCGGGTGGCCGTGACCACAACCTATTTTGAGGGCTGGAACGCGCCTGACCGCGTCCGAGCCTATCCAGTATTGTTAGACAATAAAAAATAGAGAAAGCTAAACACGGAAGGCTAAAAAATAAACAAAACCATCATATTATTGTTTTATGCAAGTTACATATGGCTATAGTATGAAGACCGCCGACGTTGCACTTTCGCCACAGCAAACACATGTATGCTATACGTGCGCCGAAAGTGCAATTCACGCATTTATGAATTTTGTTTTTCGATTGGGACATTAGAGTAATTAATTTTAAGCATTATTTAGTCATTTATTTTTAATTATTTTTTTTCTGTTTTTTCAATCCTCCGACAACAGCATACGTCATTTACACGAAACTTTTATTACAGCTCATTATTTTTATCTTCGTAATTCAGTTGTGCACGGACGACCGACTAGATAATTTTCTAACTTAATTGAGGTAACATAAGAAGAGTAGGGAACGAGCTTGTTTGTTTCTGAGCTCAATCATGGACAGATTACAAGGTGAGTAAAACCGCTCTGACTAGTGTTGTAACGTGTTGTTCGCGGATCGAGCCCAAGAACCAGTGAGCTAGAACCCTTTACCGCGGACACAGCTTACTGACTCCGACCGGAAAACAAGCCGTGAACGCGCGAGGATGTGAGTCTAGATCCGGCTTAAAAATGATCACTGAGCGTTCGAACGCTAAGGCAGATCTAATGGACTTTAAAAACTTAATCGTTGTAGATTCGAGATTTTAACCTCATGTGCTATTAACTGACTTAACGTGCCGTGTGGTGTCACTGGTGTCGGCCGGCTTGTGAATACCACCACCCCGTGCGTTCGTATAAAGCTACTAAGGGATAACAAAGCGGCTATCACAAGTCTCGAGGAACTACACCACCTCTAAAAGAGTGGACACGCCAACCCGCTTGACCAGCGTGATGTTTTAAGGTCTTTGCCTTGCAATGGATACTAAAAAGCCCGGTTGCAATTGGAGTTTTAACTTCAAGGGTTTAAACCATCAAACGTTAACAACTCGGACTATAAGCTCACGAGTGATTATTAACACGTCAGTCTTAAAGATTTCATTAGGGCTCACGCAGCGCTCGAACGGGGAGCGCTCGGCGCTCATGTTTACCACACTACGCATCGAGGTTACCTGTTTGTCGATGAAAGTCGCGACTTGTTATACAATATAATCAAATACGTCAAACATTCAGAGTTTGACATGTCTATTCAAATACACAGTGATACTTATAATAACTTATAAGTATCACTTATAATAGTAAACACACGCTATAATAATAAACCTTATATTTTTTTTTTCAAAGGTAGTTACCACCTAGAGCCTATTAAATTTCGTCCCAAGAATAATATCGAAGCCGTAGGATTTATTTATGTATTCTACAATCATAACCATTTTGATAGTGTGATTATGTACAAAGAAATAAAGGCAAAACACTACGGAAACAAACAAGTGTCTCAGACAAGTATTACACCACTATCAACCACAAGTACGCCTGATGCCATGTCAAACGATATTGGCTAACAGAGATACAATATTCGCGAAGAAATTCAGAATAGACTCCTATTTACATAATCAAAATCTAATTATTGCGAGCTCATAAGATAGTAATATGAAAACAGCGTCTTAAAAGCCTTAAACACTACAAATGGATCCTCCACCGAAGCAACAAGCGAAGAGTTCCAGCGATTCTAGTAAGCCAGCGGTCCCACAACACATTAAATACATAACAAATTCCAAGCAATCAAAAGTCAATTAAATGATACATAATCACGTGCCTCGTACAGTACTCCATATCGACAGCTGTTAGGGATATTTATAACTACACATCGCTATGCTCGGACTTAAAATAAAATTTCATCTGCAATCATTTCAACAAGAAACAAAGAAATTCCATTCTACCAACGAAATTCTACCAAACGTCTTCGACAACGACACCTCGGGTTATTTGAAAAGAGAAAGTAAATAAAGTGTTATATTAAAGTGCAAGTGTTTTATTTCCAGTGTTATTTGTTCGCTTACTTTGAATTTTTCCGTGTGTCGGCAATAGTTTCCGTTTTTATTCCTATGTCATTTCCGCTTAGGATGTGTCCTTACAATATTACACAATAAAACAGTCCGTCTCGTAGACAGATGTTTCTTGTGATAATTTTGTGTTTTGTAGTTCTTATTTGTGAATTTTGCATTTTATAATACCTACTATATTATCGTAAGGAGGGAAACGCCCCATATGCTGACCGCAGCATTTAGATGCAGCATTCAAGCACAACATGGAACAACAGAAACGAAGAAGAATGGAAAGCCTCAGATAGAAGACAATTACATAAGCGGTGCGGGAAATCTACGAATTGAACGAAACGGATAGGTAGTGAAACAAATGACGAATGTTAGCCAGACGGGAATCACGAACGAAGTCAATATAAGGCAATTCCTCGTCATTCCCTTCAAAGCAATTTTAATTGTCTAACTAACACGACATTGTTGCGCAAAACTGTCAAGCTTAGATTTTAACAAAAAAATAACTATTCCGAGATCTTGAAAAGAGAATGAAGGGGAGACTGAAAGCGACATTGAAAAGGGCTTCACCAAAAGAAGACCGAAAAGAGAACACAGTCGCAGAGGACAACCCTCATTGTTTATATCAACGCTCGATCTCACATCGCTATACCCGTCTTTACCTAACATCCTAGATTGGCTCAAGACTGCATAGCCGGCTGATTGTGGTCGACCGATAGTCGAACGTCCTTTTCCATCTCGGAGCGTGTCTCTCCAATAAACATTTTGCATCAAACCGGTGTACTGGTTTGACCGGGACAGGTTTGACCTGGATGTGTGGTTCATAACAACATAAATTATTTCAGTATTAAACAACTGATTTCTATTAATTAATCGGAAAAAAATATATATAAATATTATCAGAAAAAACTATAGTAAAACCAAAATACTACTAGGTACTCTACTTTAAGTAACTATATACTTTAACACTGTACTTTTATATCCTACTGTTATTCATAACTCTGTGTCTTCACACTGGAATAGGTATAGCAAACTGAATGTCGATGAAACAGGTAAACAGAGTTTATTACGTCAAGAATATTATGATGAGAATGATACCACATTAATAGACTACTAAATAAAACCTCGCTGTTGAAGTTGAATGTGGGTGTTGTATGCAGGGCCGGATTAAGCCATGTAGAGGCCCCTAGGCAATGCGAGTCTCGGGGCCCCTCTCCCCTTAGGTAAGTAGGTTTCTAGGTAGGTAAGTTGCAAATGGTGATTATAGTAAAATTGTAACAATGATTTATTTCTTGATAACTACTTTGACTTATTTTTCTCACGGGTCCGGGGGGCCCTAGGTGGCGCCGGGCCCATAGGCATTTGCCTACATTACCCATATGGATAATTCGGGACTGGCTGTGTATTGAATGGTTACGAAAACTACCGTGGCAAAATTAGCAATCAGCAGCATTTATAAAAAGTTTAGTTCAGAGCCATCTTACAGAATTTGATGGTACCACAATGAAGAATAATGAATCAGAGGCATTAAAAGAATCATTATGGAGTTAATACAACTAAATTTCAACAGATGTCATCATGTTGCGTAGTTTTCACTAGTGCAATGTTTGTTATAAATTGGCATTAATTAAACGTGTTACTGCAGTTTTTACAAATATTTGAATCCAAAAATTATGATCTTCATAAATTTACTATAAATCTTTTCAGTAAGGTTGTAATGCAAAAATTTAACATTTGGTAACAGGTTCTGGATAGTATAATTCCCCCACCTGTCAATCGGGAGACCGGAGTTCGATTCCCCGTCGGGGAATACTTCTATTTTCTAGCCTGTATTGTAAACGAATTCCACAAGAATTATTGAATCGACAATAACTTTACGTAGTTTTTGAAAGTGATTGTTACCGCTTAGATAAATATTTTCTGTTTACAGGGAATCGATACCAATTTTTATATTAGGTGCTTACTGAAATGACCGATTTTATTACTGGCCACTGAGTTTCGATACCTTGTTCTAATTTGAATATCAAAATAAAACGAAATGCATCTAATAGCTACGATGTTCTTATTTCAAAATCAAGTATATCATTTGTTTTTCTATACCTAAATTTCGTTCATGTGATTGTCTTGAAAATAAAATGGATAAATTGAAAATTCGTGCTATTTTTGAATATGAGTTTCGCCGCGGCACCAACGCAAGTCAGACAGCTCACAATATCAATAGTGTGTATGGGCCAAACAACACAAACGATCGCACCGTGCGTCAATGGTTTGAACGCTTCCGTTCTGGAAATTTCCAGAGCCCCACGTAGGTGGTTAATAACGATGAATTAAAGGCTAGAGTGGAAGCAGATCCATTTCAAAGTACAGCTGGGTTAGTAGCAGGGTTTGATGTTAGTGGTAAAACAATGTTGGTTCACCTGCGTCAAATCGGCAAAACAAAGACTCGAAAAGTGGGTGCCGTATGAACTGAACGAACGTCAGCGGCAACAACGAGTCGAAGTGTGCACGATGTTATTGAATCGTCACAAAAACGAAGGAATTTTAAATCGCACCGTGACTTGTGATGAGAAATGGATCCTGTACGATAACCACAAACGTTCATATCGGTGGCTGGATGCAGAAGTTGCAGCCCAACAACGTCCAAAACGCAAGATAACTAAGAAAAACATACTGGTATCAGTTTGGTGGTCCTGTGCCGGTATTGTCCACTAGTTTCTTGGGAGCCGGTGAAATGATTAATGGAAATGTGTACTGTAAGGAGCTGCAGACGATGATGGAAAAACTGGCAACAAAGCAAACAAGTTTGGTCAATCGCTCTTCTCCACTTCTTCTTCATGACAATGCCCGCCTTTACACTTCTCATAAGACAGTATTAAAACTTAAGTTACTATTATACATACTCACCGAATCTTGTGCCGACAGATTTCTATTTCTTTCGAAAATAGGACAACTTTTCGCAAGGAAAAAAATTTGATTCTGAAGTAGCTGTGATCAAGGCATTTGAAGAATTCATTGATACCCGTCTACGAGAGTTATAGGAGTGGCATCAAGCAACTGCCCGTGAGGAGGCGAAAGTGTGTAGATAATATAGGTCAATATTTCGACTAACATAATAAATATTTGTATAACAAAAAAAAATCAATTTTGATGTCATTTGTGTAAGCACCTAATAGTAATCAAGCAAAAACTCAGCTTCACTTCTAGAGCTGCCGCCAAAATGTCAAAGTGAAATTTTGTAGAAAATATTCTAAAATATCACTTCACTATAGCAAAATTTGTTTCTTCTTTTTATTTGGATCACTGATTTTTTTTTAAGTACGTAATTTTCAGTTACATCTAGATTATCAAATATGTTTTCAATTATATAGGTATTTTAGGGTTCTAAATAAAAAAAAAAAACCATATTGCAGGCTATATTGTGAGCCAGCAAATATTTCTATAAAAAGATCTACGAAATTAAACCAAATAGATGTTATCAAGATTGCTATTTCTGTACAGAGGGAGTTCCTTTATCTTGTCCAAAATAGAGAAATACAGAATAAATGGGGGGAATGTGGATTTGAAAAAGGAATGTGGAAAATGGGGAGCACGTTCTGACCTACTTTATCTTCTGTGAGAGTGGCATTTTAACATCCTAAAGTATTTTCTGTTACCGATTATTTTGAAGCAAGTAGTTGTCTAATGTGGAATGTTAATTAGTTAATTAGTTAAAAATAAGTAATACAAAAAGTAAAATTATTTGAAAATAGACTTTTAATATAAAAAATTGAATTATAATTTAGATTTACAAATATATTTCGTATAAAAATCCTTTGGTAAAAATTTCAAACTATAAAACCGAATTTGTTAATGTTAAGTTATTAAAAAATAAATACACTGATAATAAGAAATCGATAATTTCGTCTACCAATAATTCGCATGGCCGTGAAGACTAGAAAATACATTATCAACCAAAATATTTCCAAATATAAAATAGGTGATTAGATATTTGGTTTTAATATAAAAAAAGGATTACGCAGCACATAAAAGCATATTCGAAAATTAAATAAGACTTATAATAAGAAAGGACAGGCTACGATTATGGCACAGAGGAACTATCGGGAGCGTGTCGCGGGCGCTCAATTGTCTTTGGGCTTCTTTTCCTTTTTTCGCGGAGGCGGTACGGGTGTGGACGCCTCGCCACTTGCGGCACTCGGCGCGCCCTCTTTCTTAACCTTCGTCACCTTCTTGACTACTTTCTTCTTGGGGGCTTCAGTTGGCGTGCCCGGCTCGGTTGGCGTCGTCGGTGTCGCTGGGACCGACGGCGTCGTGGGAGAGGTGGGCGTCGCGGGCTCAGTCTTCCCTGCAACCGATGCTTCTATTTGCGCGGCGATGGTGGTTTTTCCTTTCGGTTTGACGCCGATCTGTGCCAGTGACACGGCGCTGACGGGTGGCGTGGGTACTTCGGGCTGTTGGACGGCGAGCCGCTCATCGACCGCTTTCGGGGACGGCGGCGTAGGCGAAGGAGGCGCGGGGGGCGAGGCCGCGGTGACGACGGGCGAGCGCAGCTCCGCGGCGATAATGGACTGTGCGAGTGTGGCAGCGTCTTCGAACTCGCTGTCGGGTGTCGGCAGCGGGTCGGCGGCGGCCGGCGCACTCAGCTGCAGCTTACCGGCGGGCTTGCGACGCTCCTCCGCTACACAACCAATTACCCGCCTTTACTCTCTCGAACGGTTAGACGTGGCGTTAGTATGGCGGTCACATTAGAGAGCAAGCTCGGTTAGGGCCTGGAACAGTCGATGGAAAACAGTGCCGCGTGGTTAACTCGAAACAATGCAAGCGGAAAGTTAGGTGTAAGTTTCGCAGGACTAAAGCTGAATGTGCTTCACAAGGATTATAATCAATGTCCGCCATAAGTATGTAAGTTGAACGCTTTAGCCAGAGTGAAATATCGGGTCATAAGGTTTCAACGCAACGAAAATCTCGAAATATTATGAAAAATCGATGAAGAGCGTGTTAAGTGCTTTACATTCCAAGTTGTTATTGAAAACATCTTCGGAAACTTAATTTTGTGCGTGTTCCACACGCACTTGACCGATTTTCTTTTATACAGGAGAATAACCATAAGCCCTCAACAGGAATGAGTCTGATTACAGGCCCAGTAGGTACGATTAATGGCTAATTTAGTTTATGTCTGTCAACTAGTGACAACTACTGCGGCGGGAGCGGCCATGAATGCATGGATAAGCATTGATTAATGATCCTTGGAATGACAGACGAACATTTAAAGCAAATAAAACAAAAATGATTTGTTGCAACTTTAGCAATATTGTAAAGTTGCAACAAGGTGGCGATGTGCCCACACGGATATCACACGCAGTCAATTCTGGCTTCTTTTAAAATACCTACGTAATAAAAGTGACTGCATGCAAATAGTAATAGCTCCATTACTCATGCCACTGCTTCTACAGGTATTTTTATATTTTCGTTTAGGAAAATATTTTTCAGATCACAATATTTTTTTAAAACAGCGTCATGAGTCAGTTGAACTGACGTCCCTGTTTGCATCCACTTGGACGCAACCCAACATCTACCAATTAAAAAGTTTATTTACAAACAGTGAAATATTTTTGGATTGTTCACATTGGTATTACCGCGTAGTAATGCAATGAGCCACGAGTTTGCAAAAACAATGGAAACGCGTGTTTTTTATAATTAAAGCTGAGTAAGAACAAACACATCCTCCACCGTGTTACGAGGTTATAATGCGACCTGTTCCCGTTAAGGGCACAGAGAGGAGGCTGTTTGCTATTAATTCAACCCCGATAATGCCTTATGCCTAAGTGAACCATTTTCGAGATAATTAAAATATAAGATTTTTATTTACATTAAAAATTAATTTAAAAAAAATACAGCATGTAATAAAATATTATTATTAATTTTAAGTAGGTGTTGAACATTCTAATATTTCATTATTAATAATAAAATGAGAATAAATCTGTAAACATTTTGAAATACGGCTTCGAAACCTTACTACCAGTTTTATTAATTTTTATTAAGAACTTCCATAAAAATTCAAGTTTACTTTAAAAAATTACTAAGCTATTTAATGTGCCAAACATTTAAACAACATTTCCGCTTTTTCCTGGCTATCCAACGAGGCATAAAATATCTCGACTAGGTTACAATATTACCGAAAAATCATAATTATAAAAGAAGCAGCAACGGAATCGTCTAAATATCGTTATTTACTAAAAATGTATTTATTTAAGGAAAAAAATAAAATACAGTCCTAAACTGCTTTTTTACAGCCCGTACTCAAAATGGCTGCCCCATTTCGTACGCGTATACGCATTTTTTGATTAGTTAACTGTTCACGACCCTATTTGACAACGTACTTCTAATTTCGTTTGTCGCATTTATTATTCGTTGTCTGAGCTCTTCCACGTACGGCTCAGGAGAAACTTCTTAAATCAGAGATAAAAATCTAGCAGAGTCAGGTCTGGGCGTCTAGCCGACCATGGAATGGGTTATTCTCTACCAATCCACTGATTAGGGAACTAACCAGTCGTTGCCACGCGATTACTCGGTAGTGTGCTGGACAGTAGTGGACAGCCGTCATGTAATGTAATGTAATGTCATCGAATGTACCGCCTTATTTCGAAGCGAACGTCCTTAAGCAGTCCAAAAACTGGATGATAATTATTTAATTGGTATTCATGTTTTCCGAATAATTTGAATGCCGAAGTTTATGAACACTTTTTAAGAGATGATTTTTTTTCACCTTTTTATTTCAAAAAATCTTAAATTCTAATTACATATCTCGAAAATGGTTCATTTTGGCATAAAGCATCATAGTGTTAAATTAATTGCAAACAACATCTTCTATAAGCCCTTAGCGGGAATAGGTCGTATTACCAGCAACCAGTATAAAAAAACTGCAAGTAGGTTCTCTTTACAGGTGCGCTATAGAACGGCATGCTTATATGCTAGCCTGGCGGATAGCACATCAAAAGACAGTATTCGTACGCATTTGGACTAACAACTTATGCCCAAATTTTTGTATCAGGTTCCTCACTAAAAATTAGTTTGCCTGTTAATGACAAGTAAAAATAAATCACTTGCAATCTATTAAATTTTATTCGTTCCCGTCAAATTTTTGTAAGACAGTTCACAGTATTTCGTTAACGATGACGTTTATGTATTCCATTTTTTAATATACGATCAATATGTAACGATTAGATATTTAGATAATAAAAATGACCCTCGTCGCTCTAATTTGTCGTTTTGGTGTAATTGCGCGTACGAGTGGTGATTCACGTCGTGATTTGTACACTGTATCTGTATAGATAACTTACTTGTGTTTTTTTACTATGCCCTTACCCAAAGTTTTAGTGTTAAATTGTGTTGGGTCCAAGTGTAATTGTTATTACCTGATCTATCAAAGCCGCGTCTCTTGCGCTGCCTCCTCGGTAGCTGGGTGAAATAACAACGAATTTTGAAACTTATGCTCAGTAAAACATAAAAACCAAAAACATCACAAAACGGCACAAAAGAAAAAACTAGGTGCATCGCGTTCTACGCGGCAGACTGGTTGCCCAAAAATCGATAGTGTTGATAGTTTCAACAACGACAAACTTGTTGATACAATAGTTACAATTCTATAGAAAGTAGATACTGTTGTCGAGACTATTTGTTTTTATAGAAGGTGCGGGTGGCAGTCGAGCAGTCAGTCCACCTAATGGTAAGTGGATACCATCCGCTATGGACATCCTCGATACATCAATCATGATTAACAAACGGTTGGCACGCTGTCGGATACCTCGCCTATCTTTGGAGACAGAAGCGGATTTCGAAAAATTATTAGAGAAGATGGTAAATAGGGAGTATAATGAAATAACAGATATTCATAAAACCCACACACTTTCCATTCATCCTTGAGAGGGAAGGATGGGATGGGGAGTAAAAAGTATTGTATATTTTGATAGGACGTGATGGAGGAGTATGCCGGTGAAAGATATCCTTACACTTTACACTCACCACTACTCATATTGATCCAGTTCGTGATTCCGATACAAATAGTAATGTAAAGTTGCAATAATACCAATCGACATGTTTTTTAGCGACACTGTTCCTCGCCCTATCGACATTCAACTATCGACTTTTGAGCACACACACAACGGTCGCGCGTCGTCACATAAAACCGATGCCTCTAAAAATTTACAATATTAGTAAAAACTGAAACATGAACTCGGTGAGAGTGCAAAGCTGTTAGAGCATATCCATTGACGTATACTCACATTTCGCGTTGGGGACTTTCGGAGGATCGTCTTTAGACGGCGTATGCGCTAAGGGAGGGCTGTCTGAAACTGCTGAATCTGCGGATGTTGATAAGGGTGCGTCTGCCTTGGGTGTCTCTGGAGTAGACGCCTCTGGGGTGGATTTTGGTGTCGCGGGCGGAGTCGCTGGAGTTGCTTTCTCAGTCTTTTCCGTAGCTTCAGAAGCTTGAGATGTGGGAGGAAGCTTTGCAGGCGCGGCTATTGCGGCCGGAACGGTTTCTGTTGCTGCCGAAGAGGCTTCTAAGGGCACTGAAACAGCTGGAGTAGCTTCTGCTGGTTCCGAAGAGGATTCTATCGGTGCCACAACACTTTCTGCGGGGGTCGGAGTGGCTGTTGTAGGCGTCAGAACAGTTTCTAAAAGCGCGGGCGCGGCCTCTGCTGGTATGGGAGCAGCCTCTACTGGCATAGAAGTGGCCTCTACGGGTGCGGGAGCAACCTCTACTGGTGCAGGAGCAACGTCTACTGGTGCGGCAGCAGCCTCTACGGGGGCGGGAGGCGCAGAAGTGGCCTCTACGGGTGCGGAAACGGCTTCTACGGGCGCGGGTGCGGCCTCTACAGGAGTAAGGCCGGCCTCTACGGGAGCGGGAGCGGCCTCTACGGGAGCGGGAGCGGCCTCTAAGGGAGCGGGAGCGGCCTCTACGGGAGCGGGAGCGGCCTCTACGGGAGCGGAAGCGGCCTCTACAGGCGTGGGAGTAGATTCTACAGGCGCGGGAGCAGTTTCTACCGATGCAGAAGTGTCTGCAGGTGCCGGAGCGGCTTGTGGTGGCACCAAAGCACTTTCTACGGGTGCTGGAACGGCTGCGGGAACAGTTACATCGGGAATCGCTTTAACTGGAGCCGATGATTCGGCTTGAGCGACAGGCACTTCAGTCTTTGCAAGCTCTTCGGTTTTTGCGGGCGTCTCAGCAATCGGTTTTTCTGGTGCTGGCGTTTCTGATGTTGGTGCTTCTGAAACCGCCTCCTGCGTTGTAACTGGGTCTGATGCTTGTTGTGTTATAACCGCTGCTGCTTCTGTATCTTCCACTGGAGCGGCGATGAATTCTGGTTTAGATTCGCTGGGAGCTTCCGGCTTAGCTTCACTAACAGCTTCAATTTTAGCTTCGCTAGGAACTTCAGAAACTGGCACTTGTTCCTTTGGAGGGGAAGGTTGTTTCGGCGGCGAGGACTGTGCCTCCTTGGGTGGGGAAGGCCTCTGGTTAAGAGTTTGGGAGATCTTTGCCCAGATATTCGCGAACGAGTCAGCACCCATATAATCGATGTTACCAGTTTCCCATCCTTGTCGACGCGTAAGTTCGTCCATTGCTTCCTGGCAACCCGGTCTAACCCGCGCCAGATTGCCGGCCACGCCAGCCTGAAACACAGACAATTTCCATTCAAATATCACATAACACTCATAGCGTTTTGTTGTTGTGTTACAGTATCGTTAAGTACAACGTTACGTGCAGATTAGGTAATTAATTTTCAAGATTCAGCATGCAAAGCTTATCTACGAGTACAAACGGGAAACACGCAAACACACTTTCACATCATTAACGTTATGGCTGATAAATTCTTCAATTATACGTTATGTGCACTGTTGATTCTTTAGATATTTTAAGAGATATATTGTACATACCACTGTCGTTTCTAATTTTGAGTAGAGACCATCATGGTCTTCACTGTTATTCGCAGATTCCTCCGACGAGGGTGTGTGACATGTTAACGGGGGTGGAGAGTCAGGGGGTGTGGAAAACGGGGTAGGAGGTATCTCATGTATGCAAATCTTGTGCCCACGCGAATCTATAGTCGCTCTGTGCCTTAAATAGAAGCCGTCATAGGGGTGCCTCGGTCTAATATCCTCATGAAAATCACTATCATCGCTTGAAATATCTCCGTTCACAGCAGCATTGGAAGTGGAAGGTCTGCCGGCGTCATGTTCTTTGCTTTCGCGGGGAGCTTGTTTTCTCCGGTGATCTAAGTGAACTTTATATACATATTCAACTTTTTCATGATCTTCTCGTACGTGTTTGTGGGGAGAAAAATGACTATGTTGATTAATATGTTGCTCATTTCTTTCGTCTTGTATGTGATGTTGTGAGTTACTACCACTTATAGATTGTGCAGTTCCTACCGACTGATCGTTCGTGTGATATGTGTGAGAGTGATCATGATGAACATGAGAATACTGTATGTGCTCCTGTTTATGGTGACTGGGACTTTGTTCATGGTAATAATTAGATTGGTAACTATGGGGTTGTTGTTGATAATTGCTACTATGTTGCGGTGCATCGCTATGCCGTTGATGTGTGGTGGTGTTGTTATTAGATTGAGATTGATGTGTGCTGACGTTGTCATCAGTATGCTTTTGATGTGCAGTAACACCGTCAATGGAATGCCATTGAATTGTCGGAACGTTGTCATTAGAATGCGATTGATGTGTACTGATGTTGTCGTTATTAGAATGCGATTGATGTGTGGTGATGTTGTTATTAGATTGCGATTGATGTGTGCTGACGTTGCCATCAGTATGCTGTTGATGTGTAGTAACACTGTCAATGGAATGCCATTGAATTGTGGGAACATTGTCATTAGAATGCCATTGATGTGTTCTGATGTTATCGTTATTAGAATGCGATTGATGTGTGCTGACGTTGTCATTAAAATGCCAATGATGTGTGGGGACGTTGTCGTTAGAATGCCATTGATGTGTCGTGAAGGTGTCGTCAATATGCCATTGATCAGTGGTGACATTGTCATTGCTATGGTGACCATTCTGTGGAATTTCTTCAGTACTAGCTTGAACGGTTTCTAGTGAAATCGGAATGTAACCCCACACTTGTTGCATCATATCATCGTAATACGTTGTTGCATCGGAGTGATGACTAGATGAATCACCATTCGTCGGTCGAATATTTCCTCTATAATGCTCCCATGGATCAAGAAACTGTGACATATCTATATCTATTGGCTGTTCTATTTTAGCTTGACTTTGAGCATCGGGATGGTGCCAAGGGAATTCGGATTCCGGGTCCAATATGGGGGTATAGTAGTTGTCAACGACGATGTCTTGTGGGGGTACCTCTGGAGGGGGCTCCTCTACTTCAACCTATTAGTCGAATTCAATAAAAGAACTCAGTGGCAGTGCATGCAGACAAACACTTGAACCAAGCTTCACGCACCAAAGTTCACAAAACAGTGCAAAAAGCTTTGTCCAAGAGACAATTAGTATTATAAATCGTTACAGGAATTCGACAGTTATTAATAAACATACAGATAGATTTACAGATAGAAATGTTTATGATAGAATGAAGTAACAGCTCAAAAAGAAGGCTACAGAATCAATATTTTATTATAATCCAAATGCACTTATTTTCGATGTAAAATGGCCGTATCCATATGTTTACGCAGTCACTGCGGTGATTATTTCACCAAAATACCAACACCATCTACATCACTCCAAAAGATATTTACATTTAATACAGCGTGCATCAAGCGTTTAACAGCCAAGTGTACAATAATGTTAGAATGTTAGTATTTTGGGGAAATGCTCAGATTATTCACACATTAAAATTCAAAGTGCTTGTAACGGTGCAACGAGTAGCAAATAAATACAGTGCACAAGCTGCAAGTCAAGCGGTGATTAAATCTTTCAAATAAAATTAACAAGCATAACTAATTTTGAAATCTCAAACAGGAAACACAAAAATAACACGAGGTGTGTAAATACTTCTCTAAGATCTATTTGTCACAGAAAATCGTGTAACTATCATTATATTTGACTAACTATTTAGTAACTAACCTCTGTAACTTTAGGATCCTTTTGCGAATGCTTGGAAAACATGTTGTAGTGTTCAGATCGAAGATTTATATGAAAATGTATCTGTTTATTCTAGGTTTTATAAAGTATATATATTGCCAGCAACTTGTGGTCACGTGACAGTAACCACAGAGAGTAAGGTTTGATTACAATATGATATTTGATATACAAAGTTAGAACGATGAAATAAAATATTTCCTAAGTATTTCTGTGTTTCTTCTTTTTCCTAAAGTTTCTTTTTCCTGCCATTATTATCCTAATCCACATTTAACTTTATTATTTTGTGACGTGTCATAAATATAGCAAAGTTTTATTAAAAAGCCTCTTCATATGTCCAACAAAAATATATTTCCCTTGTTTTAATATAGTATTATACTTATAGTTATTCGTAATACTTTCACACGGAATCATGATGACTTTTCCATAAGGAAAGAGTTTACATTATCTTATCATCTAAAGAAACAGGTCACTAGGTATTTAATATCATTTTATAATGAACTTATTATATAAGTGTATGCATATTGTAACTGTTAACAGTACAAATACAAATTTGATACAAAAAAACGTATATTAACAATTCGCGTGTAGTTCGGTTATTACTGAAAAGATTGAGTTAGTCATGTACTATTTGGTGATAACCATTTCAGAAATCAACTAGAATCGGCATTGTTTAAAAATCATAGTTTCCGGTTTAAATTATTATTTCTAGTTTATTTCTGTTTAAATTTAAGATTATTATTTCTAGAGATTTAACAAAACTTACCATGCCGGCATCAAGTTGAGTATGGACATCTTGTACAAAGATATCCCACCATAGCTGAAGAAACTCGCGCAAATGGTCCTGAGCTGATACTGAGCCAGATTCCCAATTGTAGTTTTGCAACCAAGGTTTTGCCGCACCAATGAAATGGATTATTTTTAAGTTTTGTCCATAACTGGAAATGAATAGATAATAAATATAAATAGATCATCTATAAGCGAAGTGTTATACGATAAGCGTAATAAGAACAATTATCGCATTTACATAATCAGATGAAGTCGTGATACGCGTTACTGAAACGATAGTAACATTCTTTTGTTTATACAAGATAAGGATACTACAAACTAATTTACAACTCTACAGGGGAGCCTAAAATTTATATCAGTAAATTGGTTTAGTACCTATATTTCTGCTTTATAATTTTTAGGTGCATCAGGGTGTAGCAAATAATGGTTTGATTTATGGCAGGTGAAATATTAATGCTCATACTGAGCGCGTGGATAAGTTATTATATTTTACATTTTCTTCAAATCTCCTTAAGTTAATCATTTCGAATAAACATACTTACTGTTTTAGTGCGGGCAAATAAGAGTAGAAAGCGGCGGAAGTGACGTTGTAGAGAAAAGGAAGATGCTTATTGATGTCCCCGTGAGCCCAGTCAGAGAAGAAGGAATTTAAGAGCCCCTGGTCGCCACCTATGACAAAAACCCAACAAAATAACGTTAAACCATTTGATGTGTCTATATTTTGTACATAATGCGAAATTACTCGATTGACACTAACTTATTGTAGTGTGTCATTCTTGAAGTCGTAGCTCTTGAGCTGCGATATTTACTAACAGAGATTTATCATATAATTTTTATGGAAACTAAAAGCAATCTTACCATCAAAGCTTCCTCGCTCTTTGGCAAAAGCGATTAATTTGTCAAAAGTCTCCTGCGACGGTTTGAAGACAAACACGCCGGAGTTGAAGCAATCTGGCCAGCCGACATCAGGGGCGGCAGACAATTCTTCCCGGTCAAAGAGTTCATCGCTGTTTTGGACCACCTAAGATATAAAATTTCATTTTTTTATAGGTAGAAGTTGGCAAACAAGCCTCCTGATGGTGCGGATAGGTCGATACCTAATAAGAAACAAAGAGCTAATAAGAACAACTTTGAGCGATCTCAAGGGCATCCCCGATGAGCGAAGAGCAAGTACCAATATCGTCCAATGCTCTTCCATCCCATCCTGCTTCGTGATTCCATCAGGAATTGTAGGAGACAACATGGGACTGGATATATACATTCCACAGCATTCCTTCCCGCTTTCACTGAATTTTAGGGGGATTCAGATTGACTACAATGATTGATTGCGAAGGGAAGGAACTCGCTTTTGAACATGTAGGCACATTTCACGGTCTTTTGTGAGAATGAGGTAACTGATAAAGAAGTATGAAGTTCTTCCTGTTAATTGGGGTTAGAAGGGCGGTTTAGAAGGGGGGTAAGAAGTTTTAGAAGGGGGAGAGTGCACGCTGCAATCCAACAGCCGCTGGGCGCGCTCGACTGGCCACGTTACCCCTCTCTCACAGAATACTACCTTGAAATGTACTGCATTTCCCACTTTATCGTATTTCCCCAATGTACGTACGTGTTTCGGTAGTGAGTGAGATGTGCCAGAGCCCATTCCCATCCCATCCTATCCCTGCCCATTTTCCCAACCCTTTATCCAAATCCATTCCTATATCTCCAAAGGTAGGCAGCGCATCCGGGGGCCGTGCCAACATTTGTCATTTTGGACTAATGTTGGCATGTATCGCGGATGTCTATGGGCGACAGTATCCACTTACCATCAGGTGGACTGTATGCTCGTCTGCCGCCTTCGTACATAAAAAAAAAAAAAAAAAAAAAAAAAATGATATTGCTATTGGATACTGTCAATGACATTATTTAATTATTATGATTATTTACCATATTTAATATTTATTGGACGGGTGCGTTAGACTGGGCACGTTACACCTCTCTCATATAAGACTACATTGAAATGTACTGCTTTTCCTACTTTATCCTATTTCCCCGATTCCCAGAGCCTACTCCCATTCCATCCTATCCTATCCTATCCCTCCCTATTTTCCCAACCCTTTCCTATACGTTGGCACGCCTCCGGATGTCGTGCCGGGTCAATGCATCGGGGATCATGCCAAACTTTGTCATTCTCGACTAATGTTGGCATGTATGTCTAAAAGCGACAGTACCCACTTACCATCGGGTGAATGGTGGATGGACGTGCGTACAGCACGTCCGTCACGTTACTTCCATAAAAAAAAACATACCATATCATTAGCTAGTGTCTTTCCACTGCTTGACTCAGTCAAGGCTCACTACGATACATGGGCTTCTGTTCTTCTCATCCTAGGTTTTTAATAAAGCTTATAAGGCATTTTTTCGTCTTATAATACCATAACCGATATCAGCTCTTTTATCGTCCACGGCGCTATGAACGATATGGACGTTATTCGTTATGGACACGGGCGTCCTCTTGCACATTGTCTTGTACATGAGAGATGTATGTACTTAAAACGCCACGACGGTCAAGCGGGAAGGCGACGCACTCTTTTACAAGTGGTGCAGTTCCTCAAGGCTTATGGTGGTGGCCTTGTTATCCCTTAGTCGTCTTTACACCCACGGGACGAAATCCTAAAACCGGCCGACACCACATGTTTCGTCACCACTAAAAATAGTTATTCATTTCTATTGAAAAATGGGAAATAGTTTATTACTGAATAGGCTATTTTCATTCAACCATTACCGAAAACATTTATACTTGGGTATATGATTCAGCATTGACAGTTCACAGTTTATTATATCACACCAGATACGAGCTCCAACAGATACAAGAGCTAAATAAATTAGAAAATGGAGGCCATTTTCTAATTTATTTAGCTCTTGTCGTGCAGAAGTTTGTCCAGAAGAGAAGCCAGACGAATGACATACAATAGTTTTAGAAAAAATAACTGTAAGTATCTAATAGGTAAATACAGCTCTATTGTAAGTATTCTTTTAATATCCAAGTATCGTTATTACCAGTACATATGGCTACTCCTTAAAATGCAGGCTATCAATAACTTTTTATCTAAACGATATAGGCCCTCTGACATAATAAACAAGATAAAAAAACATGACAAGCTAATGAATTCTACCGACACACTTATCTCATTGTTTCGTATTGGCATCGAAACAATTTATAAATTGAACTTTTTTAAATATATTACATAATGACATGATTATACTACTACATGCGTTAGTATCATGCTTGATGTGAAATGTGTAACAATTATTTTGACCATTTAAACGTAACACAACATGTCGTCTGTCGCGTTTTAACAAAAATTTGCAATGAAAGTGTAAACGAAATTGGAGCTCGTCCAAAATCACCAGGAACAAATATTTAGGCCACGGTTATATAGCTCGTCAAGTCGTCATCTCGGTTTACTGAGATACGTCCACATCCGGTAACATTGACTTTCTTAACGTATAAACAATAAATAAATCGGAATAGATTTAACAGTGTCGTTAACTGAAGATGTAAAAATGATAAAGAAACAAAAAAAAACTATGGATGGAGAACATTGTGTTTGTTTCCTGCCTGACGGCTCTTTTGAATGACAGACGACTAATGAGACAGTCGTTAGATAGATATTCGATTTAGTCTTGTGTAGTTCGCGAACGACCTAGGTCGGAAGAGCGCTCTTACAGACGAACTATGCGAACTACTTCATCGATGATCCCGCTCTTAGTTCCTCATTGCCCTTAGAATTTACTTTGTTCTTTACTATTTACTTGTCCGGCGGCCGCTCCATTACTAAGTGGCGCTGACCAGCCGACTGATTCGTTTGTGCTCTCTCTCGCGATCTCTTGTTAAAATACATATATTATATTTTATAGGCTGCATTCATCTTGGGCGCCTACGCACTTTTAGCACATATGTACGATTACTATATTAGAGAGTAAAATGGAATGATTTTCATGCTAGTGTGTTTTGAGACAAGCAAGAGATATATGAGCAGGCGCCAAACAACGTGCCAATTTAAATTACTAATAAATAAATTGATGGATAGTTTTCCGTATAGTTTCGATGGACTTTGGAATAACTCCACCCCATCTCTTCCTATGGGTATTGTAAAAGGCGGCTATGGGAAAACAAAGGGGTTACTAAGAGCCCCGAGGAACTCCACCACGATTAAAAGAGTGAACTTGCCAACCTGCTTAGCCAGCGTGGCGTTTTGGGGTTATTTGTCCCTCATGTTAGAAGACAATGTGCACGGGGAGATCCATGTCCAACAGTGGAGACTAAAAGGCCTGCTTATGGTATACAGTATAGTAATGGAAAGTGTAGAATTAGTACTTACCAATATATCAGCATCAAGGAAGACACATTTCTCATACTGGGTCAAGCTCCAGCAATGTACCTTAGTAAAACTAATGCCGAGCTCTGGTCTTTGCAGCAACGCGAGGTGCGCCGCATCTCGGGAATCTAATACGTCGACGATTATAACTTCGGCAAAAACTGTTCGGAGACGTTCCCTAAAAAAAATCTACGATTATAGATAAATCCACGAT
Source organism: Sesia bembeciformis (assembly GCA_943735995.1). Lineage (NCBI taxonomy): Eukaryota > Metazoa > Arthropoda > Insecta > Lepidoptera > Sesiidae > Sesia > Sesia bembeciformis. The sequence goes on along the minus strand of OX031026.1, from coordinate 5,107,357 downwards.
ACGCGATAAAATTACAATACCTATTATGTAGATAGTATTGTGATAAAAACCAGCACAAGTAATATTATTATCAGAAAAAAGGAAATAAGTTGGGAACTAATAATTTCGATCATATTATCTGGTTATGTGAAGTTCAAATATTATTAACAATTACCGCATAACATCAGTGATGGAAGGTGTGATGAGCACCACCGCTGGATACACGGAGCCAACGCGCCGAAGTGAGTTTGCTAGCACCAAGGCTCCTAGACCGTACGAATCGTTTGTAGCCAACGTCACCCATGCTCGATCTGAATGTAATCAAATGTTTAATCAGACAAAATAATGCACTTCTGCTAAACAGATTATAATCGTATATTCCTTTATCGCTTCTACGAATGTGTCGTATGAATGCCTCATACCGTTACCATATAATTCGATACATCATTGCAATTCAAGCACCAGCTGGCACCGCTACGCTTCTATTGATCAACGTGGCAGGGAACTAATTATTATTGTGCCCGGCTTCAAACGGAAACAAATGCAATATTTACATTAAATTTGATGAAGAATAAGCGCTCCATTAACTTTTTTTAGAATACTGTTATACTATAATACTTCAAAAATGATTTTTTCAACTATTGAATATTTGATTAAAATTTGGCCATCTAGCGGTACCTACTCAAGTTGTGAAGAGACAGAGAGAAATAAAATTGAACAAGATAAAGCAATATATTAAATCTTAATTAGCATGTTGGATCTGAAACACTAGTCCTTGCCAAAGACGTAAATATCGAAAATAACTGGAAATTATAATACTATTTTATGAAATATTACGTAAATCTCAATTTTATTATAGTTAGCTTAAGAGTGGGAGTTCTTTCGTTTAGGTCCTTGTAAATGCGCAGTTTCTTCGCCTCGGAGCTACTTTATATGCTGACGTGGTTGCATCTACGTAGTAGTATTTGGCACGTGGAGTGGATTTGACGATGATGCGTTTGCGCCCCGTCTCCCTTTGTCAATATCGACACGTGTTTCCAAACTTAATAAAAATATTTCTGTTTTTGCTTGGTCATGCTTTTTTCGCAGTGGAACATGATTCAGCAGATATAGATCAAGATATTTTAAAGATCTCTAAAACGAAATGAACATAGCTGGTCTTTGAAAATATTGAACTGAAATCTGTCGGCATCTCGCGTGGGCTACCAGCCATCACAACACATGCCGCCATGTAATAGACAAGTGCCGCACGTTCTGTTCTAAAATAGCGCGACACAAATAAAATTGAAAATAAAACTGCTGGATAGCGTCAGATGAACGGCGCCGGGGCGGACGACGTCATGGTATTCCACAATTATACTGACAATCATTCTTTTCACGGACTTTTGCCTATCAGCATTAGTCCAATGATGATGACATATCACCATTATCGCAGTAATGATAATAAACAAGCCCAACATTCTTAACACCATCACGCCATGATTCTATTTTACATAATTATATACCAATCTTGCTATTTATAACGCATCATAAATATTGTTAACTTAAACGATCATTTAATTACTATGCCTTATTTGAAGATGTTTTTATTATTTTGGTATTGTAATTTAGTCAGGAAATCAGAATTATTAACAATGTCAGGAATACCCTACATATTTCCAATCTAAAAATAACTGCATCAGGAAATGCCTTCGATGACCGAGGTCTTGTTTATGGCTATGAAACTGCGCCACTGAATGTTTATTTAGGTAGTTATGGTTCATCAATATTTTTCGAGCAAATTACTTTTGCATTATAAATTACGTATTTCATATCATAAATATGTTTGTTATTAAAATAATATTACAGCTTTCAAGTCATACTGCTTTTTCAATTGATTTAGATCCATGTAACGATCGGAATTTTTCAGTAGGAGCATAAAATGTGCTGCCTACAGTTTATTAAAATAACTCGGCTAAAAAGCAACACCCCGAACAGGGTACTTGAGACTCGAAATGCAGGATCAGTAGACGTGGCTCGGGAGCAATGTCCCTGCGGTTTCTATTTAGGTGCGGCCGGTCCGGCGGGATGGAACCACGCGTGCAGTCGACCGCTAAATGGAATAAAAGAATGCAATAACAACGCGTTCATCCTTTAACTTAAAATTAAGAATAGAACAATATAGAAACCACTCAAGCAAATTACAATAGACATAAATAGTATTTACATTGACACAATAGTCTGCTACCTTTGTCTTACTTTATGAAATGCATTTCGCTTCACAATATTTGATTTTTAGCTTCGAAAGTGCGAGAATACGCACCTATCTACTTGTCACCTAGTTATAAGTTCCAGAGAAAGCTGGACAGGTTTGAGATATACTTTACTAGTACTTCTAGGTCAATAATCGTATTGTCGTATTGATTATAAACGCTTGGACCTCTTGGCTTCTATTTATATACGAGTACCTACATTATTATTGTATACAAGAAATCTCTCACAGACACACTTGCAAATATATCTCACTGACGCTGTATTCTGCAATTATATCTCACTTGAGCCTGTCATATAAGACAGAAACTTAAAACTTGGATCATGGATGTACTAAAGAGATTTTTTATGTGAAGGGTTATACTCGTACAAGTATTATCTCCTCCTTCGTATAGCAATTAAGAGAACCAGTTATATTACTCCTAGCATTTTTGTAAGCAAATGTGTATTCACATTTTCCTTGGAGTTATAAATGTACCTTAATTATTTTAACAAATAAAACTATCAAAGTTGGATTCGTCGTCTATCAGTGGTGTGACGATTTATCCGCAGATCATTTTTCTTTATATAAAACAATGCTCGAGTCTCGTAACGTCTCCCAGAAAATTTATTGATTTAATAACTGATTTCTGGTCTGCAAGATGCGTGCAAAATTTATTCAGTGCACTATCAGTGCTACATGGTTAACCATATTTATACCATCAATTTATTCATATTATTGAAACTTTGCATACTTCATATTTTCATATTAGGTACCTATATTATGAGGAGGTAATTATAATATTTACCATCAAATACCAACGATAAATAATACGACAGTGGAGGTATTCAGTTAGTTTTAGTTTTTTTTTGTACTTGGCTTTTATATGTATATTTAGACAGACTTCCCATATCATTATAACTAAGAAGCGTTTGCTTCATGTTCGTTCGTTCGTCTCTACAGAGTACAAAACCCACTTGCAATCGAATTAATTGCATATCGCGCCAGCTTAACCACAATCGGGTCGGATGATAATATCTACTTTTGCGGTAGTTCTTTACACCTATCAGATATCACACCACAGTATGTCGCGACAATAATATTATTAGGTTCACCTGTATATTGCTATATAGAAATATTAAAGATACTGATTTATGCTTTCAGTAATTGCGTTTATAACATATGTAATACAAAGTATGCATGTAATTAAGTGAATTTAGCTATAAATTCAAATAACGGATTTGCTTCCATTCAAAAGCAAATTAATTCAGAATTAACTGTTATTTATCGAGGCACAGAATAAAGCGAGAACATGGCGATATAAATAATGTCTTATTGTTGCTAATTACGATATCTTGAACAGAATTTCTTAAAGGCAAGAAAAGTGAGCATTAATGGCAATGGTCGAGATCAATGCAAACTGAAGAGAGAAGAGTTGATAACGCGTTGTATTGATAAAATAGGCAGTGTTTTTAGATTGCTAATAGAGTATTTACAATCTCGCAGAAGTAACTTTATCATCAGTCCGCGTAAGATAAAAATATTAATTCATGATTTCTAATAGTGGATCGTGTAGTAGTTAGGTAGGCAGTTATAAAATCAACGTCTTTCGATATGAATCTAGCTGATGATGTTACCTTACGTACCTATAAGTTTATATTGTCAACAATGGTAACAAAATAATAAAATCCAGCATATTATTAAAAAGTTCCCGCTAAATTCAACAGGAAGAGGAATACCTACCCTACATCACGGACTAATTATTACGGCAATATCAAAGTAATTTTCATAAATTACGAGTAAACATCTCTTAACCAGTGGACAGATTTATGAGAATGTACAAATTAGAGGTCAATTAATTCGGCCAGATTTATAATAAGAGCAATTTTATTTGGGTCGATTTGAATGTTCTCGTTAGTCAGTATAACGATTAATTTTTTTTTTTGGTAAGTGGGTAATTACATTTTTTATTACCACCGGTATGTTGTCAATTTTCAAAATTTCTGCTAGGTGCAAAGCAATAAAAAATAGAGAAGTAGCATAATAAAAATGTTTTAGAGTTCTTCGTTAGGTGTCAATAGTGTTTATAAAGTATAAAAAAAATGATAATCTTGTTTTTCATTTTATGCGTATTTATTTATAAACTACCTCAATTTTTAGATGATAACCTCTTATACATAAGAATTTGATTAAAATATATGTTTTTAACATTTATTGTTCATATTACCGTGTTTTATGTTAATATCTTAAAGAAATGTGATAAAATAGGTAAGCAAAAATTGTTATTGATGCAAATTACAATAAAAAGACTCACTTGACATTTTGTGGCAGAGTGTAGTCTCGTTCGTGACAGTTCCAGTCACCTATAGTATCACAAACTACACGCGCTTCCCGCGCAGCACTAACGAATGTAGATAGCGTGCGCGACAACACGATCACGACCCCTCGCCTCGCCTAGCGGTGCCCACGTACGCACACTAATGAAAATAGAATCTCTACCCACACAGGTAAACGCGCATGCGATCAAACGTCGACTTGTATTCAATTCGAAATGCATAAAATTTATTTTATTAAACATTGTTTACATACAAATTAAAATAAAAGCGTATAATATTATGTACATAACACTCTTTATTATTATTACCACGGTTTAACTTTGTTTTCGGAGCTCTAAAAACTGTTTAAACTAGCAACACAGCAGAACAGCTGTTTGCAGCGATCGATAGATGTCGGTGAGCGTTGTATTATTTTCGGTGCCGTATATAGAATAACGGTATCCGTAGTAAAATCACATCATCTCTACCCAATGCGCCAGTTTCTTTCATGGTCCGCGGTCTTCTTTGATGTCATCGTACGTAAACTCGGGTCGATGAACGAATTTGGCGTAATAATAATGCACAATTATGCAATGCGAATTATTTTGGATTATTCTTAACGATGGATTGTGTTAAAAATCGGCCAAAGCTATAGTGCTACACTTAAAATGCCGTAGAATAAGGACAGTGTTTTGTGTTTGTTTTCGGTGTTTCGGTGGAAACGATGGCCAACTCTCCCACTAGTATAGAGACGCAAATAGACAGTTTTTTAGAGCAATTCAAGAGAAGTGCCTCGAAGGCTATGGAAGAACGTATGGAGTGGCCCGATGCTCCATCACCTGGAATAGTAAAGTCTCGCAGTAGCTGCTTCACCCTGGACGCAGCAGCTGGTGAGTACCCAAATACCTACAAAAATCTGTTTACATCGTTTATACACAAATAATACAAAATAAATGACTGTCGATCTGAAACTATAATATATAAAATTTAATATTCGCATTATTGATAAAAATCCGTGAGAAAACATAAAAGGCAGTTTACTTACCTACTACATAAAGCAACAAAATTGAATAAACAAAATGTATTAGATAGATATTTTATCACAATAGTAAGCTTCCTACAATGTGTAAAGCACACATAAACTCACATTCTGTAGCAAAAAAGCAAAAGATTGAATAACTTTAATTGAAGATTGATTGAATAATAAATTGAATTGAATTGACGGAAAATGCCTTAAATATAATTAGTTACAATTAAAAATCAGTTGTTTACCTAAATCAATATTATCTTCAACGTATTATCTGACAACTGAATGACAGTGAGACAAGAGAATGAATCAGTACTATCAGTAGCGAAACTTTCGCGCCATTTTTAACGTTTTTTTTCACAGATTGACATTTCTCAGGTCTACGTTTCTATCTCATAATGATATCAAATGGCCAGATACTACTCACGAAACTGCAATAGATACATACAGTTATTGATTTTTGTTAAAAATCACGAAAATAAATTAGAGAGTGAATTCGCCTAAACTTGGCCCGTAGTCGTAATTTTCAATAAAATCCATAAGGAATTTAACTAAAGCATAACATCCATTGAAGCTGGAAGACGTAACAATAGATTACTTTTCTAGAAAATTAAAGATTAAATATTTTTCTTATGTTTACAAGATTGCTGGAATCAGCCACATATTTTTAATGTAATACTGAGAAAGACATCGACCTGTAAAAATGACTCACAGTGATAAACAATTTGTTCTAATATTTAAGTTTGGATTACTCTTTGATATAATAAGCGAATACATCTCTTATTTATTATTTAGCAATTGTTTTCAGTAATAGCTGAAATAAAGAACTGCCTTCTCTATTATGTTCATTTGCATTTATTCTTGATATAACTAGCTGCCGAAGTAGGCTTTTTTAATTGTTACTTTGTCTTCTGTATACACTTATCAATTACGTTTTTGGACAAGATTCAGTAGCACTCACACTCGATTTTATTCTTGGTTTAATACAAATATAGATTGTAAATTGTGACTATTTGTGTCCATTCATATTACCCTATGTACATAGGGTCAGATATAAATCCGGAACAATCAACTGTACTCGGAAATGAGTGCACATCCGTAATAAGGAAGGACACAAAATACAGCTTACTATGTCTTCAAACTGCTACATGGTTCAAATATAATGAATGCCACACACTCATGTAAGGGTGGACGGTAGTTCCCTTTTGTTCCACATCGATGCGGACCCTCTCGTTTCGAGACTTTTAAAACGATGTTCACCTGTTCACCTGGAGTCCCGTGTTCGAATACCATAGACTTAAACGCAGTTAACTTGTATATGTATTACATAGGTAACTTCTTAAGAAACAAATTAAGCTACCTGAAAATAGATAAAATGCCGGACTAGGAAGATAGTCTTTGGATTAGGGACATAAAAACTACTCTTACACTACGCTCTTACTCATGGGCGTAGCCACGGTGGGGCAGGTTGAGGCTCTTGTCCCCGCCCCCCTGGCATAGAACTGAATAAGTAACAGACTTTCTACATTACACTACCTCTATTTAAATTATAAGAAAAAACACCGTTTTAAATCCTGACTACGCATTTGCTCACCCTATCAATAAGTGTTTGGTTTTTTATTTTATCTTACCATAAATTTAAATGGAACGTCAGATAGATAGATGCCTTTGATCCCTGCGATAATATTACCTGCTACAAAAATAAAAAAAAACTATAATCTTTGTACAGTCCCTTGATGTATTTCGTGGTCGGTATACTCCTTTTTCTATAAACTACTAACAATCAGCCCTGTCTTCTGATGATACATAGTGCGTACCATCCAAAGATACTATATTATAGTTCAAGTAAATTTCTTGATATTTAAAATGTTTTAGTAAATCTCATACCAAATAATAATATAAATGCGAATATTAATGTTTTATTCGTTGTGACAATAAGTAAAAAGCTTCATTTCGTGACATTTCGTGAAAGTGTCGTGACACCTCGCTTTTAAGACACAAATCGGGGATCTTTAGTATAGACATTTCCAGTCTAGGAATTTAGGAGTCGTCTAGAGAACATAATCTAATTGATTTCTAAACCCTCAGGGTGGTGAACGTGACAAAGCTCGGGTTAGGTTCCATACGTATGATGGGTATGATGGGATACGTATGATTCCAGAGGTATGATGGGACAAAAGGATCCATCACAATACTGCATTGGCGAATAGCTAAAAGTTATAAATGAAGTACATACATGTCTCTACGTTACACAATCTACATAACACTAGAACACCTACAAGTGCTTAATGTCGAAGGGTTTTCCCAATATTCTAACTTTATTTTACGTAATAGGTAATATTTAGTAATTATACAGTGTATAATAATAATAAACACTAACATGAAGTTTTACTTCACGCACCCAATAAAACATTTCCTAGTACACATAAAAATCAATAGTGTGTGTTCAAGGTTATTTTGGCCGCAAATTTACTCGTATTACAAGAAGGTAGTACCTATTTCTATTAGGTATGTACTGTTGAGAAAATAGTTTGAAAAAGGTCAGGCTCGTTTCGAGGAGGCACGTAAGATTAACATGAAGGTAAATAAAATAATAGCAAATATTCTTTAACCCAAAGACCTTTCGATAATTAATCTGAGCTTGTAATGTAACTGCCTATTTACAGAATAGATGATTGTATGTATAACGTTACAATCATCTGTACTCAAAACTCAACTACTACCTTCTAACACTAAACAGAAATAATTAAATCTACAAGTACTAAAAAAATTAATCCCGTTTTATCGGAATCAGTTGCCAATATCTAATACGTTTACCACGTAACAAAATTAAACTCACCAAACAATCGTTTTGATGCATTTTATAAGCTTTAGCGGTATTTTGTATTTATTTTACATATATATTTGGTACCTTAATTAAACCTTACATTAAAAATGCATAAAGAATGATAAATGGTCGTTTCAAAACTCGCGCGTTTGCTACAAATGAAAGCGTCAATACGGAAATACGACATGAGCGCTACCTGGTGGCCGCGCACTGTACTGACGACGTGTTCTGCGGCGTCCTCCGATTTTATTCACAGAAAGTGTATCGCCATATTGCTTCCGTGAATTCAGTGAAAAATTTGTGCATTTCTCTTCCATTATGACTGCAATATACAAATGGAGTGAAGCAAAATAAACCTCGCTTGCTTTATAACTTAGGACATAGGTTCCTAAGCGTCACAGCCTCTGATATAACGCGAAACAGGTGAGTTTTATTCTTCCTTTGCTATGACTATATGGCCCAATATTCCACGGGAGTTCGATCCGCTATGCGATAATGAAACTTAAAAAATGCGATTAAGGTTAATAATTGCACGGTTTTTGTTATGTTTATTTACATGAATTTGAAAAGTTATCGCGGTTTACTTCTATATACCGTGGGGTTGTAAGATCTTGTAGCTGTCGGGGGGGTTTCTCGTGTCGTTCGTTGTACATACACGTATGTACGTACATGTGATTTGATGTGAACGATCGTTTGTAGCGTCGAGCGGGCGTAATGTCGTTCGAAAAGATGGAGGTGGTGAATCCGGCTGAAAAGGAGGCTAGTGAGGTGCTGCATTCGCTTCTGTCGGTTGAGCGGCGAAGTGTGGACAGCAAGGAAGCTATCATCGTGTCGATACCTTCGGACCAGAACGGCGGCGGCGAGTACGGCGAGAGCGCTCAGTGGCACACACCAGTCATGGGCCAGCACTCTGTGTTTGAAATGGGTGGTTCGCAGAACATGCAGCAACATAATTACAATGGACACCAAGAACAGGTACTGTGACATCTCATATTTAACAGATAAATCAATTACATCATTAGTTGTGACTGAATGAAGTTTTAATTACATTTATTTTTTGTTGCAATTAAAATTAATTTTAATTTAAAAAATTCCAGGTACTATGGCAAGGACACACTATACAGGTGGAGAATGGTAACGCCAATATGCAGGGCATGCAGGAGTCATACAACATAGAATTTGATTCCAATGTAGATGGTGGAGATATGGAAGTTGACACTAAAGTGAAAGTTGAGAAGAAGACGGCTGCCAAAAGAAAGAAAAAGGTAGATTCAGATAGTGATGATGATGTTCTAGACAATAAATTGGAAGACAATCCTGCACAGGTAAAATTATTTCCATGTTACTTATTTTTATTATTCAAACAGTCTGAGTAAAAGTGCCTCTTAAAATAATTCTAATATCCCTTTTTAGCTTAATGTGAAGCAGCTACTAATTTCTATGAATACATTACACTACACTCCATGATCTATAGTATAGATTTTGGGCCATTGGCACAATTACAAACCTTTCTTGCAAACGCATGTAAATGAGTTATTGCTGTGGTTTTAAAGTTGCATATTTCTTGCTCTAACTGAATGAATAGGTTTGTTCTACAACATTATATTTGTAGTTGGCGCTACCTAACCGCTTATTGAATGAGTTGATAATAAGGTGCAAAGGAGTTTATATTTGTGTAAATGCTTGATTGGCTGATACTGTAGATTAATTTCAGATATCTTAGTTAGAAACCTAGAACCTTTTACATAGCAGATAGATATATTCACACAAAATAATCACTCTGAGCAACTAAGTGTGGAAAAAAGCCCAGTGATAAGCAGACAGAAATGTTATCAAATGTACTGTCTTCAGTTGTCAAATTATGATAAAATTAACATTCATATTTCCCAAACTACATGATTTTACCTTGATACCAAATTTACATTACCATTCAGCACACTAATGGTACAATAAACATTATTTAACCACAAAGGCTATTGTGTTTGTGTAATTACTTGATTATGATGACCCGTCAACACTTTTCACATCCACATAGCTATAATTAAGAAACATCATCAGTTTTTGATTTTTTACTTTATCATTGTAGGAGCCAATGAACACTTATTAAATCCCATATTTAGCAACATTGTCTCTATTGAGTTTATAATGTAACTAGCTATTTCCTGTGACTTCTCTGACATGCTCACTGTCACACAGGAATCTGTCTGTCCTTTTCGAGGTTCCTAAGAAGGTCCATGCAAGTTTCCATACATTGTCAATGTGTAAAAGCATTCAAACAAACAGGGGCAGACTGTACTCTGCAATCCCATAACCCCTGGGTGCCCTTGACTGTCCAAGTTACCCCACTCTCATAGAAGATTATGCTAAAATGCACCACATTTCCCACATCAACCTATTCCTCCCAATGTAAGAGGGGAGGTCCATTCTGGTATGACAAAGAAAAAGAACATTCAAGTTCATGAAACTATTTTAATTTTTTAATATAGTCTCAGTCTATTTGAACACACTTTTTGTGTATTTGAACGCACTTTTCAGATTGTTTAATTAGCATTTCTATCACAGTGGCCAGTTTGGGTTTTAAGGCTATACATCTCTCATGCACATGAATGTACTTGAGGAGGCCTATGTTCAGCAATTGATACTATAAGAGCCGATTCCATTGCATGGGCCAGGATTTGTACTCAACCTCACCAATGTAGAGAGTGAATAGTGAATAAGTGATAAATGGCTTCCAGGAGAAGAGATATCCCAAAAGTAATGCTGCTCGCCTATTACACAATAATAATAATAACCTGAAGTGACTGTCAAAATTAAAATTTAATTGTTTAATCTTTTTGCTGTTATCTCTGGACCTGCTACACAGGAAATCCTAGGGACTAATGGAAAGTGTGCAGTGTTTTAAAAATAGTTTCTTAAAGAGTGTTTACATTGTGCATAATGTAATTGAAATTGTACTTTATTTTTACTATGGTGAAGATTATTCAAATTATTTCAAATACACTATTAGGTAATAAAATTTTTTTTCTACTTATTTTAAATAATATTGTTCTTTCATTAATTCTAGGTTAAAGAAAGATTGAGAAGAGGTTGCGATTGCAAGGACAACTGCTACCGTGGACTGAATCCAGAGGCTGTATATCGTCACCGACTGAACATTGCTGAACTAACCAAGAGTGAGCATGACATGTATTTGATGGGCATCACAATGGCCAGTTTAGCTAACCCGGCTGAAACGTCACGGCACAAAGTTAGAAGGAGACTCAGGGCTTGCTATGTCTATCAAGGCAGAAAGGTTTGTTTAGAGGCTTTCTTGTATCTAGAGAATGTCACGCATTACCAGCTCAAACGCATCAGGCAGCATGTGATGACACATGGAGTCGCACCCCGGATACATGGCAACGTCGGCAAGAAACCATACAACACATTCACACTAGACATATACAAACACGCGACTAATTTCCTAAAGGAGTACCTCAAACAGCATGCAAGCTCACCAAAAGATGTTCAGCCTTCAGGTGAAGGCGGCAAAAAGGCTAGCAAGACTATCATTATCCAAGGTGACTCCAGAAAGCACCTATTTGAAGCTTACAAGGAATATGGAGAAATTCTTGAGCCCGGTGTAAAGTTGATGGGCTATTCTACTTTCAGAGCATTCATGAAGGACCAATTTCCTCATGTTAAGTTTGCGACGAAGAAACAAGAAATACCAAAAGATATGGTACCTTTCCGCAGTGGCAAATGCATGACCTATGACAAGAACAAGGACCCTATTAGGTTACAGCAAGAAAAAGAAAAGGCTGACGCTAAGAAGGCAGCTTTGGAAGCTAAGAAGAAAGAGGAGCAAGAGAGGGAACAACAGGCCCAGCAGCAGGCACAGCAGCAGCAGCAACAACAACAACAGGTTCAGCAGCAGCAGCAGCAACAACAACAACAACAGCAGCAACAACAACAGGTGCAACAAGTGCAGGTGCAGCAACACCAGCAGATGCAGAGCCAGGGCACGCATGTGGTTATACAGCAACATCAGCCGCAGCAGCAGCAGCAGATGCAACAACAGATGCTGGTGCCGCAGGTCAGCCAGCACCAACAAGTGCTCACACAACAAGTGGGCGGCGTACAACAGGTCGCACAACAACACTGTGTGCAACCCCTAGGGGTCTCTGAAGAGGGTGGTCAACCAGTAGAAATGGCTCAACAAGTAATACCCCTAGCTGTTGTCCAACAACCCCAACAAGCGTACATCGTCACCCCAGTCTCACACTTCCAAACCCGCGTCCAAGGACCTTGGTACAGACATTGACGACCCGCTCAAACCTTGTAAAGGTCCAATGAACTACAGACAAAAAGAAACATAGTATGTAACTTGTAGATCTCGCAGTGACTGAGAACTCTTTAAAGTTTTAAACTGTTCTTGAATTAGGACTACCATATTTATACTTGCCAAAGGGAGACACTGTGAAGTGAGGTAACATAAATATAAAGTAAAAATTATAGAAGTGTGATTTGTTAAATTTGTGTGTTAAGTTAATACGTGATGAGCTGATGAAATACGTTCTAACTGAGTGAGCATGAAGCAAACACTTCATATTTTTTCATAGTGATTCTTAAATCCCTAACTTGATTCAGTTTTGTTTTTATAGAATGGATGGCAGACGGAACGGGCGGCCCACATGATGGTAAGTTGTCACCGCAGTGCACGGACACCTACAACACTGGGGGGCTTGTAGGTGCCCTGCCGTTCTTGCAAAATCCTGTTCACAACTCTTGAAGCTCCCCATATTCTATCGAAACGGAAATACCTCAGCTGGCAGTTCATTCCACAACTTTTGGGTTCACGGTATAAAGTGTCGTTTCGACCGCACAGTACACAGCGACTCTATGTCAAGCAAATGCGGATGAACCGCACGACGATGAAGAGCGGTGCCATCATAAAAGCACGAAGTTGCATCAAATTGAACAGCTTTTCAGAACATTCCCCATTATAAGGGGTCGTCCATTAATCACGTGATGTTTTTTTAGCAATAACCCCTAACTAACCCCCCCCCCCCCCTTTCGAGCCTCACGTGATCAATGGACGATCCCTAAAGGCGGTAGAAAGCACAGAGAGATGCATCTCTATGGATGCTGAGTGATTCTAAACCACCTGTGAGAGTGGGATTGTCGACAATTCGGATAGCGGCGTCGTTGAACAGAGTCAAGAGAGCACCTGGTACTTCGGTGCACCGGCCCAAAAATGTGAGCAGTACTCCATATGGGGTCCATAACTTGAGCTTTATACAACGCCAAGCGTTACCCCGGAGTGAAGTACCGCTTTGCTCTATTCAGTACACCAAGTTTTTTACTAGCATGTTTTGTCTTGCTCGCCAGATGACTCCGAAACTCGACTTTGCTCGAAATATAGACGCCAAGAATCCCAAAACTCTCAAAGATTTTGAGATTAATGTTCTGAAATTGAGGTGCCACGACAAATGGAGCTTTTTTAGTTTCACCGTTAGCTGACCATAACCCCTGACTCAAAAGCTCAGTAAAGAGCTATCAGAGCTAGTGGCCTATGTAACTGAACTATGATGCTACCTTGATGTATTGACAAGAGAATCTCGCAGTTATTCAATTCTTTGATACAAATTCACAAAATACTTATTACCTACTTGGAAGAATTTTATAAAAGTGACCTTTGTTGTCACTTTTTATAAAGACTACTAAATGTTTTATAGAGTAACAATCACCAATGCAAGACACTGGTATCTTTGTGGATGTTTTCTTTTTTAGTTAGTTGCCATCAAAAACTTTGTAAAACTTGTAACTTGAGCTCTGGTCATGCAGTTCGAAACAATATTCTATGCCTCTCTCACGTTATATTCATATCCGCTTATAGATCTTATGTCAATAGGATCAGTGTAGATATATTTATATAGTTTCACAATGTCCAGTATAATAAAGGAGGCCTTGGAGAAGATGCATAGAGAAGCATAAGTCGGAAATGATCATCTCTATAAGAATATGTGGCCATAAAAAATAAGTATTGGCGAAACATAGCATTATAATAATTTAAATTTGTAACTTTATGATTACAAATATTGTATTTACAAATAAATTTTAAAATAATATATTGTATAAAGAGCTCAAAACAGCTCTCCTTCAGTCAAAACTAGGACATCATAGTCTTTTCTTTACAATTATCGGAAAAAGATTTTTTCCCACAACAAGTAAATTTCTGACCACTTGTGGTAACAACGCCTTCGCTTCATGCTTATTTTTGCGAAGTTTTTCCAGTTCGCGTATTTTTATTATCACTAATAGCTTGGAAAAATGAATTATGTTATGATGTACCTATGTTATACGTCACTTGATAGTAGCACCCTCTGGTGGCATGTGAACTCCAGGTGGCCCTCGTATATCTTGTCGATTTGAGAAACCACCCGTAACTTTGGCAATAAGTTAGCAAGGTTAGTTAGGATAACGCCTGTTCAGTATTCGTCGAAAACTGATGTATAACAACTTTATCTTAAGTATAAATTTAATCATATTTACACCAATTATATTAGCTGTAGCTATGTAGTTTATTTTATAGTTTTGTGGTTTTAAAGAATAAACTAAAATTATTATATTTTTTGTAAAGGAGAGTTGCTACATTCGGTAGATGAACCGAGGACACGTGCAAAATGTGTTCTAATTCACTATCTAGGTTTTTCAGTAGTTATTTAAACACTTATTTTAAGTTAATATCATCACAATTTGCAGATTGAACTTCA
Source organism: Sesia bembeciformis (assembly GCA_943735995.1). NCBI lineage: Eukaryota > Metazoa > Arthropoda > Insecta > Lepidoptera > Sesiidae > Sesia > Sesia bembeciformis. The sequence goes on along the minus strand of OX031026.1, from coordinate 5,092,227 downwards.
TAATTGAATGCAGTGCCTTCATAATAAATACTATGTGGAGTTTGTAAGACAGCTACAATGTGCGATATTATTTCACAATTAATATTAGAATAGAACGGTTAGGATCCTCATATACAGTTTTATAGGAACTATGTATTTGAACACATATCAAAATTATGGGAAGAAATAAACACACTTCCAAACAATGTATGGTACACGTTTTACATTTACGATGTCACAACTTTCATGGAATTGTTTAAACAATTATTTTAGTACTATACTCTTAGTTCTTTTTATTGCAAGTACAATATTGTGCCAATGTCTGTCACATTTGAAAATGAATTTAATATCCTTTTATTTTACTCTGAATACCTTATGTATTATAGTTGCAATGTAAAAGTAACAGCGGAATGGCCTTTTATACACCATTTTTAAACAATTTCTTTAAATATATGAATTTAGACATTTTTAATTTATTTTATAAACTACAAAAGGCAAATAAAAATTTGACAAGTATTTTTTATTTAATTAATATGAATAATGAATTAAAAGATATGAACAAAAGTCTCACTTTATTTTTGAGTAAGTATCATTGAACATAGATTGTAGTATGTGTAACTGATAGAAGTGTGTATTCATTATTTTATTTATCTATAGGACAGTACAGGAATGTGCCTAGGAACTATGCTTACCCATGTATTTTTTATCGTGCAACAACCTACTGATTCGAAGCAAATTTCTGGTACTTGTAATATTTCCAATTAAATAGTGACTTCCAAGCGTGTTAATTAAAATGCTGTTGAAGAAAACTGATCACATTTTGTATGAGCTATATGAGCGAGCGACGCGACGTCACAATAACATCATAAAACGCAATGATATGTCGCCCCGTATGCGGCATCTAGAACATCTCAATTTTTTCTCTGACTGCTTTGTTGTTATTACTTGTTCAATCAGTAATCAATTTGACCGTCATAACTGCTAAAAACCAACTGGCTAATCTATCTCTATATGTACATATACAATTATACATAACTATAGCCCAAGTGAAAATCTGATGACCCTTCTGAATTGCAACATTGACACCAAAATTATTTTCTGTAGCATCTTAAATTTTCCTTTGCATTCGAACATCTTTGCTGACAAGTAATATATCCTTAGGTAGTTACACTTTATTTGAAATTTTAATAAGTCTGCTGTCCCTCAGCTTCAGGGGGTCGCAGCTAACATTTCTTATGTTTATCCTGGAGCTGATCTTTTGTTTTTCATTTGCAATTTATATTTTCATGTGAAATAGCAAAACATAAACAATATTTATAAAAGTAAGAATTTGCTTCGAATCAGTGATTGCTCCTAGCATTATAATCGGCATCTGTTCCAAATTTATTGTAGAAAACGATGATGTGATAGAAATTAAACCTTTTTTACGATACAGTGTATATTTAATTTAATAAACGATTGGTTTAAAGTGTTGGGAGATGAAGGGTCGAGGCACCCACGCCATCCTTCAATCAGCATGCAAAGTTGCACCGGAGATTGTCTGTCGGGGTGTGCGTTCGTCGCACTCGTGCTGGCTCATTGGTCTCCGGCAGCCGCTTCACTCGGCAATTTATTAAGTTCTCCGCGTCGGCCATTTATAAACAAAAGTCATTGTTTCGGCCTCAATCGGGCAGTTTGACGATGACGACAAGCCTTAGCGAATGCGCGCGGTGTCATCTTGCCACTCCTTGACCTCTACCAAGCTCGATATGAAGTTTTGGACCTGCAGCACCAAAAGTGAACGTCGCACCGCCGCTATAGGTGAGTTAAAAAAACATTAAGAAGTAATTACTTGGGATCTCAGTATTTCCATTGCTTAATTTCATGATGTATGATTTTTTTCTCCCATTTAAACTAATTGCCTATATACCTAAATTGTTTGACTAACTATGTAATTGATTCTTGCACATGTTGCGTTGAGCAAGTACTAACGTTATTGAATTAACCCACTTTCATAGCCGTTACTTGAAGATTTCTGCAATTTGTCTTCATTAAATGTGCGCGGAAGAAACAATTCCCTTATATATTTAACTCTGCCAAATTTAGACTTTTAACACATAATTTTGAAAACAACGGTCGTAGGTAATGTTTAAGTCCGGTACATAATTTGATCATAAATTTGTTCAAAAGCTGTTACTTATTATATAATCCTAAGTAAATCTACCAGTAACAAGATGCTAGATATTGAAAACAAGTTACGTACTTTTCATTGTATTTATAGGTACAATTAAGTATTTGCACAACCTCTTTATTGATTTAGTCACAGACCGTGCAAGGTGTCTCAATGACATAGAAACTATAATTTGGAGTAAATGTAATTAACAGAAGACTAGTCTGGTCCATGCGTGACCTTGAACACTAAAGGAAAAAAAAACAAACGATGAAATCTGTTTATTTTGACTATCTTAAAAATACACCTCAATTAGATGTCCTAGTGTGTTCAATGCCCTGTTGCACGTTGTTACAATACTATCGTTTAATTATTACTACCTAAAATAAAGTAAAAAGTAGTTATTAGATGTTCATATATTTGTAACTCGTCGAGAAGAATTCAATAGTGATAATCGCATATTAATTTGTTAAAATTATCTACTTAGTTCATTAAACGAAAATCACGCACATAGGCGAGTAGAAATTACAAAACTAATTTAAAGTCAACAAATTATTAAATAATAATATCTTGATTAAATAAAATATTAAATAATAGTATGTTAAATACTTTGATATGTAAAAGAGCCCTGTCCTGTGGGAGTGTTAGCGAGGTCGGTATTAACGACACATTGGCAACCTTCCTGCTATTGTGTCTTTAAAGCGACTAACCACGACATCTATGCCAGAGTTTGTACAAATAGATTCTACAGTTAAACAACCAGTATGTGAAAAATGTGAGTAGTGGGTAAAAAACGTATGTACTCTCGACTTACATTCGTGAGGTCGTGAGTTTAAATCCCGACACGCACATTTGAGTTTCTACTTAGTACGTAACCCATTTTTCTGTTATCACTAGCACGCCGCTGAAGGAAATCATCGTAATGAAACTCACTAAAAATATAGGCGATATTAATAGAGTAAGAGTCTTCCATCGTTATTAATCGTTCCATCGATATTAATTAATCCATATTAATCCATCGATATTAATAGAGTAAGTAAAAATATAGTCGTTCCATACATACACGGTCTTCCATCTCAACAAACGATGAGTACGTGAGTTCTCGAATGGAGATTACATATCGCGAAACAACGGGGGACGCGCTCCGAGCAGGGGTATCGCTAGTCGAAAGATAGTTGCCGGTAGGTAGTAATTGAATGAGAAGAGCGTGTGTGGCGGCAATCCTTGGCAGAGGTCTATATCCAGCAGTGGAGAGACGCTGCATGATCGTATAGCATAACGTCCATCTGATACACAGGTGTGTCAAATCCCTTTGTCTCGCACTCACGGCGCCTACTCGTGGATCGTCTTAAATGACACTGATTGTTAAGACGTGTTTTTGTCGCACATTTTTATAGCCCCTTGTCTCAACTCAAGATAAGTATGTATGTAGGTCCTTGAATGGAACAGATGACTGGTTACGCTTTTTGCTAAATTTCGAACGATAACAGGCTATAACGACCCACCGTAGGACACTGGTCTCCCCTAATAATGACGAGGGGTTTTATTGGACCTTATCTTGCCAAGCGGGTCCAGTGTCTTCAATCGGGTGGTTCTAATCGTAATCTTAATCGAGCCAGATTATACGTAAGGTCCTATAAAACTCACCTCTGACTAATTGTCACTGAGACACTTCTATTTATTTGACTTTTAAGCTTAGTCTCGCGGAGCTCAGTACCTACTCCAATCGGAATACCTGAAAATGATCTTTAGTTTACTTCGACAGGCAAATCAATTAAGGCAATTATTAACCAATTACAATGATTGACATAATTATGTTTTCTATTACGCTTTGTAAAATAAAACAGACATAGTATCGGCAATCGAACTTGTGAACAAATCGATACCGGAAATAATGTAACGGACAAATTGCAACTTTTCTCATTAACATCAGTATTTTTTTTAAATATTAGTTATACTTCTAGTTTCGCAGATAGCATATCCCTCACGTTAAAAAAAAGTAGATGTGTAGAAATGAAATTATGGCGTATTAATTGCCGAAGTGGCAGTGGGTAGATCATATTTGTAGGACCGACAAGTCTCTTGTCCCGAGAAGCACAATGTGGATGCACGGATCTATCACTTGAAGAAATTCTCCGATGATGGCTGGATGAAAAGAGAAAGATTTGTCTGTAATGGCGAGCCTAAGGATGGACCTATATCCACCAGTGGAGAAAGGGGAGAAAAATATACGGATAGTAGGGTATTTTCTATAGTAAGAACAGAATGCTCTCACTGTGCGGAGTTCTCAAAACTATATTTTTGTCATCATAAAGGACAACAACGTTAAATGTGTAAATCACAGAGTAGCGTAAGTTAATGTAAAGGTCATTACATTATCATTATTTTAGACAAGGAAACTTACATTAGTCTATTTTATTACCTAAATAATAAACTGGCTGTCAGATACATTACATTTTTTTGCAGTAAATCTTATTAATCCCTGGAAAAATTCGTAAAATACCGGACTTTTTTTTGGAAGATATCAAAACTAAATATATGTATCATTCGATGGCGCTCAAAATTCTGAATCCAACGATATATAGGTATAACTCATTTTCGCCATTATGTATGTATGTCCCTTATATTAATTCTTATTTTCGGTGTCGAAATGCAAACTCATTTGGCGCCCATTATCAGCACACTCAATAAGTGATCAATGATCATTGCGGCACGAACCGCAAATACAAAGTTGTAGAACAAAACTTCATTAAATTAGAGCAAGGAATATAAACGTTAAAAAGAATAATAACAAGTTTAAAAACGTAAAAAAATCTTTGTAATCGTGCTAACGCCCGGTTGGTCAATGGCTGGGATATTAGGCACAGCTTCAATTCAAAATAATGCCTTAAGTAATTTAATACACAAAGGATCTTGTTTATAACACTTCTGACCCACAAACAGGAGCTAAAGTGTCGCTGCAATTCATTAATTTGTACGTGGACTTAGTTCTCTCTGTACAGTTTCAGTTCAGATTGTTTTCTGTACACAGAAATTGGATTTTGGATGTTGTATTGGATGTTCCGAATATTCGCCAATTATTCATACTCGTATTTGTGATTTCCTAAACGAATACTCGAATACTAATCGAATAGTAAAAGCCCAATGTGAATAGTAGGTGAAAGAAGTTTTCTACAAAAAGAAATGCTTATAAGATTAAATGTTCATTTTAAAATTAGATTTTTTAATTTAATTAGGAAGTGATTTGTTAGTTGATATGATTAGTTTGATATATTGCAAGAAATATATTGAGTTTAGTTTAATTTAAAGTTAGGTAGGTAGATTAAACCAAAAAGATACGTATTGATTGAACCCAAAAAAATCTTATAGCATTGACTTTAATTTGGAATTTAAACTTTTCGTATTTGTATTCGCCAGTTGTGTTTTTGCTATTCGGAACATCCCTACTGTATGACAAGTATCAGGTATTATAAGAAGCGAGGGGCGATCATAGCGGTGTAATAAATATAAACGTCGCACGTTTACCATCTGCTCCATTGTAAACATCTGCTATTATTATTTACAATTGCAACTGCTTCGCAGTAACGTATTTGGGGATCTTAATTATTAAGTGCAAACTTAACAATTAGTTTTAATACAAATTTCCATAACGATTTATCGTTCTTCTAATTGCTTCTAATCGTTTCTTCTGCAATTAGTACTTTTAGTTCTAATAGTGTCAATGAAATAGAAACTTCAATTTAGTATCTTATTTTATTGACGTTTTTGTATTTTAGTAATTTTCCTGACGATGTTGCTAACAAACTGTTGTGCTGCTTCTGCAGTTCCTTTTTCGCTCTAAAAAGATGAAATAAAAATAATTCTCATTCGGATGAAGAAGAAACCTGGTAGGTGTTCTTCATTCGTAAATATGTCATTATTATCAGTTTTGTAATAAATAAAATATTAATTACATAATCTCTCTACGATAAATGACCATACCAATAAAATTTATGACAAGGAACCCGTACATATATATGTAAATATCTATGTGGTAGATTGAATGTGAGATAAAATATGTAAATCTGGTGTAAAATATGTCTACCAGCTCACTTATTAATAAGATTTTGTTTGCATGTACATTTTTATTTGCAGTCTTAATTGTCCACCTGTCCATTTTGGGATCCTATCCAAAAACCTATTTGGTTAGGATCTTTTGCATTCTATATTGAGAAATCACATCTACCTACAACATCAAAACAAACAAAAGCCCTTCTTAGAAAAAAGGCACAAGTGCATTTTGATGGCTTTCGATATAAAAAAAGGTAAAATTTTCATTAATTTAAAACCAACCTAGAAACTTGGAATTTTGTATAAGACACAAAGAATAACAATTATTTGTTTTTTTTTTTTAATTTCTGAATATAATGTTACTTATGCCTTTGTTAATGCCTTTTCTTTTTAGGAGGGCAGTACACGTCTCATATCTACCGCATATCTTTTTAGGAATGTATATCAATTTAGAGGTTGGTGTCCTGCGTAGATTGGCAATGACTGACGTGCCTGGCTTGATTGCTATGCGAGCCCGGTCGTTCCGCCACCGGCCTTTGTTTACGTCTATTGTCCCCCATCCTTTTCTATACACGCTTTTACTGAATACGGTCTACTGTTTGTCTTTCGTTTTAATTTTAATGTTACTATCCGGATATCATGTTTTTAGTGCTTACAATTCCATTAAAACTAATCTACTGCGAAATATATGAAAACTACTTCCTTCTGGATGCCATTGTATTTAACAACAAAAGAACAAACTAGTCCACGTATTGTGTTACCTTAATTCAAATGCATTCATTGAAATAAATTTGCAGGAAGCTTCATGAAAATCAAACAAAAGCTGCATTAGCCAACTTCAAGCACTATTTATTTTCTATTAAATTAAGCTGAACACTCGTTTACGAACTTTAAATTATATAAATCGTGGTATTTCTACTACTCAAAAATCTTTTCAGCTCGAGGTAGGAACGAATACACGTAACTCTTGGCAAATGTCAACTTTCTTATTTTCAACATTTTCTTCTGCAACTTACAAGACTTATCTACTAGGAACATGCAAACAAAATATGGAGTCCATACTTTGTCAAGGATATAGAATTGTTGGAGAGAGTCCAAAGACGTGCGACAAAGCTGCCGAGACAGCTACAAACCCTATAAGGAACGTCTAAATTGAAGATTCTTCACTTATCTTCAATCGGAGAGGCGGAGGAGAGGGGACTCATTGAAACATTCAAGATCCTTACCAACCAATATGTTGTACCGAACTTGGAAGCAATGTATAATACAAGAAAAATAAAAACTAAGAGAACATAAAATTAAGTTGGACCGTAGTGTCTCCACCTTCCAATCTCAATAAACATTTTATATCGAACCGTGTAGTTAACGAGTGGAACCAGTTACCAGAAAACGTTATAGACAACCGTCTATAACGAATCTGCATTCGGTGATACAGTAGACACTAGACAGTTTCTTCGTATTTTCTATAGAAATTCAAGACAATAATTTCATTTACTTATAATAAATATGTGCCGTTGCCATCTTGTATAACTATACAGCTTTTTAATATAACTTGTTGCCATCTTGTAGATAGTGTCATGATCCCATTGCTGTAGAAATTCTGGGAATTTTGGCCAAAAATTGCGATAAGTAGTTTTGACAGTCCACTTTTGATGTCAACCTTACGCTACTTGAAAGAGTTCTGAAATGACCGAAACAGGTGGAAATCTGAGGGGGGGCAAGGTCAGGGCTATACGGTGGATGCATCAACACTTTCCAACCAAACTCAATTTTTGCTGAGTGGCTAAAGATGTGTGTGGTCTGACGTTATCATGGTGAAAGATCACACCCTTTCTGTTTATCAGCTCAGGCCGTTTTGTCTCAATCGCTTGCTTTAATCTCATCAGCTGCTGGCAGTAGAGGTGAGAATCAATAGTTTCTCCCAGCGGTGAAAGCCCATAATGAACGATACCTTTTCAATCCCACCATACACACAACATCACCTTGTTTCGCATTAAGCCGGGTTTTGCCACCGTTTGTGGAGCCTGTCCTGTACATCTTTTCGCACGTTCTTGTCTTAAGTGATCGACTTCTCGTCACCCGTGATCAATCGTTTCAAAAATGGTTCGGTTTCTTTCCGTAAGATCACGTGGCACTCAATTATCGAGTTTTTTCTGGTACCCAGACTTTTTCATAAGTCTTAAAACCGTTTTGTGATCAATACCCAGTTCCTCCACTTCTTGCTCTACTTTTTCACAGATTGCATTGACTTTATCTGTAACTGGCCGACCAGAGCGAACTGTATCTTTCACGTTAAAATTTCCAGACTGGAAACGCTTGAACCAACTTTGTGCTACCCTTACCGATAGATACCGCATTAGATCCATAAACGGCTCAATTTTTTTTGCAGCTTTTGTCGCATGTTTACCTTTTTTGTAATAAAATTTCAAAATGTAACGAATTTCTTCGTTACTTCATTTTCACAGATTGGAATAATGGCGGAAAATATTTTTTTAGAATGTCAACTTGTCAACAATTGTATTACAACCAGCCAGGTACAAATAGTGCGACGAAAGAGATTTGATTACAACTTCATACGTACAAAATAAGAAAAGACACGCCGACCTACATATACGTATGTATTTTTATCAAATAAAATGCTATGATAATGAATTTTCTAATTGTTAGAAACTTAACAGTACGTTTACTCGTTGCCCAACAATACGATGATTTATAATATATTGTGGTATGATTATGATATATCACTCGTATTATGTGTAAAACAATTCAGCTGTTATGAATATAATAGATCATCGTATGACTAACAATGGCTTCAAATAGTCAAACACGCATGCGGCTAAATTAATAAGTTTATGTATGAAATTACTTAAGTACTGATCACTGATTTTAAATTTTGTCTCTTAAGTTGGAACTTTACAAATTGAAACTAATTTCATTTTGAAGCACAGATCTAATAGCTATTAAATATCCGTTTCCGTACATGTATTGAAAATTTTTATCTTTATAATAAGACACATGGATCTTATTATACATTTATTATCTCAGGTGTTCCATGGAATACCTGAGAATTAATTTCGACAACAGTAAATTAAATTGCGTGAAATGGGATGAAACCGATCCACCTTAAACTAACAGGGAATTAGCAGCATTATATTTACATCAAAATTAAAGAAGTTTGAATTAACTGAACTGAACTCCAGAGAAAATCACGTGCGAGTTTGCCCTTCATAAGATGAAGGGGTTTGGTATCGGCTCGTCATTTGTGATGAGAAGCCCAGGCGAAACACCCAATGCCGAAAAAAGAAGCTCGCCTTAGAAAAGTGATGGTGACTGCTTTATGATCCCGTCCTGAAACGTCCAAAAAGCGTTTATACTTACAAAATAATTGAGTAATTATTTTATCATAAGTACCTACTTACATTCATTGAACTTCGCCTAAGTTGTACAATATATATGTTAATATACTCGTAAATTCTCGTTAATTTATTTTCATTGCGATGCGACGCGATATGGGGTTGATGAAGGCTTTTCCATATAACTTGTGAAGAGAATCGCAAAAGGCCCAGCCATTCCTTTGGTATTGCAAATATGCATAGTTAGCCGTTTCACATCAGATGGGATTATTTGCCATTCCGTGAGATAAAAATAACTATAAAATAATAATAAACAATAAAAATAATCGTACCAGTTGAATGAAATTTTTATCATTCTGTAGCATTTACGAAAATGCGTTGGCTCTTCTCGTCGCTCACAGAATCAGCATGCTGTAGTGACAATGGGCATGTTATATTTGCCGCAGGACTGATAACCGATAGGGCAGACGAGTCCTCGAGTGGAGGCCACGTACCGGGAAGCACACTGTACGCCCTCCGACCAGGTGGATCGACGACTTGAAGAGGTTCGCCAGTTGTCATTAGATGAGAAGAGCCGAGGGTTGTGTGTGGTGACGAGGCCTATATCCAGCAGTGGAGAAACATAGGCTGATAAAACAATAAAAGGTAAACTATTATAAAGCCTATATACGCGTTCAGACCTTATTTACACTATATAACATGTGTACAAAATGCGAGTTTAAAAAAATATAAATTTAAAATGTCCTATTTGTATGTATGATAGCCAGCCATCTTGAAAAATGGCTAAATCAAGAAACTGGTTCGGAAATCACTATCAAAATCCCCCCGAAATCCCCAAATAACAATTTTCATTCAACTCGGATGAATATGAAATTACATAATTTGAAAAATGGTCGCCATCTTAATCCATCATATTGAAAAAAAAATCACAGCGGAAAGACATGTTTTTGCCAAAACGATATTAATTTGAATACCTATCAGTCCGATATCTCTTACCGTTACGAAAAATGGTCGAATGAAATTTGTATGACGGCCATCTTTAATTTCAAATTTTTTTTGCACGCTCGTCAACCTACTTGCAGTTCTCTATGATATATAATATGTTCGAGCACCACCCGGTTGGCTCTTACCGTTAAGGTGGGCCGGTGAATATTGTCGGCGGCGCTGGTGATCTTTGAGAAGTCACCAGGTAATTATATAAAAAAGATCTTGGTAATTATATAAAAAATGAGACCGAACCGCGTGGATGCGTGCAATAAACAGGAACGTGACGTCACACGCTGCTAAGCATGCTGCGCGAATTTATTTCTTAACATCCTCATTTTTAAAGATTTCGTTAAAATATTCACCATTTTTTTTGTAATTTTTAAACTACATAAGAAATTAGAAAATGGTGAACTCCTCCATTCTTAGATTAAAATTTAAAACTAAACGGGCGCGAAGATGTATTACTCCTAACTGGTCTTTAAATAGACAGACAGTCGGCAAAACGAAAACATTACAAAATAAAGATCCAAACTAACCATCGGAATTTGATAAAGTACATTCCTTTGAAAGTATTTAAACTGCCTAATAAAATTGAAACGTTAATTTTAATTGCTTTTCAGTATTCTTAACCTAAATGGAACTTAGAAATATCTACATACCTAACTCTAATGGAACTTAAAAGGTGAGATATAAAATATTTAAGGTATTTATAGATAAAAATAAAATGTATTTTTCTCCTCCGTCTATTTCATTGCAATCTTTTACCGAGGGACGTTTAGCACTATTTTTGTAAGGAATAATGAATGACATCGTATCACACATTCATATATTTACTCGTATAAATATCCAGGTCTTATTGCATTTCATAATATAGCAGTACTCGAAAGGTTTGTTGCAGAAAGACTTTTTGAGTTTATAGCGATGACTGCATCGCATTTTGACAAATCACGTATGTATATTATAATGTGCATCTAATTCATTCACTCACATTTAATCGTTAATAAAGTGTTAGTAAACAATATTGTTGTGATATTTGGAATTGGTCTATAACCTAAGGTAACTGTTCTAAGATTTACTCAATGTCGTTTATCTAACGTGTAATCAGCAGCTGACGTTTTATCAAAACAGCTTTAATCTGTTTCATCATCACAGATTACATCACATCTCACGCATCGCGTTTTGTGGCGGCGCGGCGAGAGCCATCCCACAGCGGAAGGACGCCGTTGGCAGTCAGTCCGCGCCACTGTCACTGCAGAATAGCCGTATCGTGCCACTGCCTTGGTCACCGAACGGCGTAAAGTGAACTTTTTAAAATAAAAGTTTCCAAGACAGGTTTCGAAATTCGGTCGACCGTTCTGAAATTAGATCAATTTGGTGTTAGATGTAAAAATCGGGCGAGTGATATGAGAATACGATTCGAAGTGCCGAACAAGTTGGAAATAACGTTCGGAAGGGAGCGAGGTACGTTTAGTGCAAGCACTCAATTTACTAGTACTGTCAAACATATAAAAATAAAAATTAGTATAAAGAAACATGAAACAGGACTCATTTTTACACAACAGTTACTTTGTTGTCCTAAGAATATAAAATATGAAGGAGAATAATATAGAGTAACTTCAAATTTACGTTGTTGACAAATAATAATTTTCCCTACATTTAATTGGACACATCACCCTGCTTAATTTTTGCTATTCATACATAATCTTCGTCAGAAGTGTCAGCTTCTGGCATAGGTTAAAAGAAAATAAGTACTTGCTTGAAGGCATACTTATTTGCTTTTTATATAACTTCTGATTACCTGGACGACATCATAATTGTACTCTAAAGAAACATTTAAACCAAGCGGATACACCAAACCGTTATTTTGGTGAAACATCTTTCTAATCTTCTAAATCTAATTAAATAAACTGAATTTATATAATCAACGTTATAATAATTTCATTTGACTCATTTAGCTGACATTCGAGAGCGTCACAATACCTACATATACTTGATTTACTTCCCTTATTTTTTTCTTTTCAGACCGAAGTGGTTTAGTTAAGTTAATTATAATATGAAGTTCTGTATATAAGTATACAATATATAAGTATACTGTATATAAGTATTAAAGAAATAAGGTAAATAGTAAAAGTATAGATAAATATTAAAAGTTTTAATATCATTTACTCTTTAACTGAAAATAACTGCAAAAGCGGTACGAGTATTAGTTGGAAATAGTTTAAACGTTAACTGACTACGATAGTCAGTTAACGAATATTATATACGATAGTATATAATATTCGTATAAATAGTTATACTATAATATGTTACTGATTTTTCTCAAATAGAAATTGTTTTTATCATTTAACTGTAAGGATATTTCACAGTTTAAGTGTACTTGTTGCATTACTGATCAAGTATATTGCCCCGTATATAGGTATTAAATAGGTACTAGTATTATTAGAGAGGGAGTGACTTTTATTTTGTTTGTAAAAGTTAAACTCAAAAGATCCGATTTTGAAAACACTATCACTATTAGGAATCTATGCAGATGGCTAATTAACCTATGTTTGACTTCCCTAGGAAATTGTTATGCCATCCGCAGTGAAGTTAGGGCGGGTCGCAAATTCGTGATAAATCCACCTCCTATTCACTTTAATAAGAGTGCCTAAGAGAGTACGTATCGTGCCTTTGCCTTATATTGTTTACGTAGTAACATTGTCTTTTATCAGATACACGAGTAATAACCAACTACTGAAGGCACGTGGACGGTGTAGATACGCTAATAAATGTTACTGTCGCTAGCAAAAAAGCAACGTTCAAAGAATTCCCTTTGTTTTGCGTCAATGCATGAATGGCACAAAATACAGGAAATATTTACATAGATACAATATTTATACGTATTTGTTTGGACATAAAAGCCGTGTACTCTGAAAATTACTTCAACCACTAGTGCTAAAAATAAGTCATTTTTTTTAACTACTTTTATGGATATAGAAATCATATAGTCTATTTCTATGCTATCTATACTAAAAAGAGATCTATACTAATATAATAAAGAGAGAGAGTGCGAATTTTGTGAGTTTGTGTGTATGTGGAGGGTAATCTCCGGAACCACTGCACTATTTGAAAAATTCTTTCACCATATGAAAGGTACATTATTCCAGATGGACATAGGCTGTATATATATATTATGTGCAAAAAAATTGCCGGGCATGCAACGCATGCCGGGCACAGCTAGTATGTTATATATAGAGTGCGTAAATGAAGAATGCGTAAAGAAAATGAAATGAACATATAATTATTATAATGTTGCGTTCAATATAAAGGAGAAACCAGGATAATCTCATAAATCGACTTGCTTAGAGAAAATTTTGATAAAATTTTGCTTAGAGAGATTATAAATTTTGCTTATAAATTGCTTAGAGAAATGAGTTTATCGCAGTTAGAGCCGGTAGTTACAGGCTAGCTATATAATAAAGCAAGTAGATACTCGCCGCATAGTTAATTCAGTTTGAAAGCGTATCCAATCCCAGCTTGATAACGTCTGTTGCCCGTACAGGCTCCGGGGACATCATCCATCCCATTGTTATATAAGTGTCGCGCCTGCATAGTGAAGAGAGTTTTTCTGTTATTAAGTTATTGTATACGTGAACAATCTATAATTTGTAATAATTAATGGTTTTTGTGTAAATTGATTATAAATCATTTATTAACTCTGTAAGTTCCTACAGACATTACAGACATCGGTGTTTGGATAAAAGAGAGCGATTAATAAATATCTTACATGGAAATTTTAATTGACGCAAGGGACAAACCAACGCCTTTGGAAGGAATGAACGAAGGGTAAATAAAAAACTATTTTTTGAGAAACTTCCTCTGCAGATCAGTGTTACGGCTATTTTTTTGACGTTCAGAGCTTTAAGATTTTAAAACAATAGCTGTAATCTGTAACACTAATAAAGTTATAGAGAATTTTTTAAGGAAAATCATTTTTTACTCGTACTTAAAAGTATTGATTTGTTCCTTACAATTTAAATTTCCATGAGCGATATCTGAAGTGTTACAGCGATGTATGTATGTATGTATATGATAATGACTGCGGAGAAAGAATACTTATAATAGATACTGTTCGTTTCTTATGAGCATAAAAATAAATAAACTTTTAAAATTAGGAGATTTATGAGTCGTTAACGTTGATATAATTATAGGTATAATAGTTGGTGCTAATTGAGTACGAGTTATAAATTGCATCGCTGCTGGATGTAAAATGTCAATAACCTTACATCTTTGTTTCTTTTCTTGAGAATAAATAGCACTTTGCCTCCTACATGGTAATACTGTCACTTCATTCCCTTTACATTTCAATTATGTGGAATGGTTACGGTATTGCTCATATTTTCCATACTCGTAAAAAAATCTTGATCGCCTTTGGGAAAAGATAAAATTTAGTTTCAAGGAGGAGTTTTATTGAAATTCCCTCCATTCTATTTGATGAGATCTTGATATTACGGAAAAGGAGCTATTTGTGCGACTGACGAGAGCTGGATGCATTTAGACCATCTCTCTTCCTTTTTTATTTCTTTGTTGCATCAAACTTAATTCTATCATTGCTACGGCCTATTTCATTTATTTTTATTTCATACTAGCGACCTGCCCTCGCTTCGCTTCGGTTTATAAGTTTTTATTTTCAAATTTTCAAAATAAAATATAGCCTATATTAGACACGGATAATGTAGCTTCCTATTTGTGAAAGAATTTTTGAAATCGGTTCTGTAGTTACCAGAGATTACCATCAACATTTGTATGTTTTGTATACACAATTCTACCTCTTTATTATATTAGTATAGAAACACCGTTTGAGTAAGTTTTCTTCATGTCTCTTTCTTTGCAAATATTTCTAGATTTTTTACCGTATATTTCTAGTACATTTCTTGTGTATTTACAAAGAAAATATTTGTTGTCTGCGTATTTTTATAAATAGTAAGCTGAATGAACTGAGTTAAGTTCTATAGATAAGCACCTTGCAGTGATAACAAGAAGAGGTAGTATGTAATGGTTTAACATTTACTTTTTACTAAGCCATTACTCAAAAATGTCTATAATATGGATGAGTGTTTTTGCGTGAGTTTGCTCAAATCTCAAGGCCAGTTCAACAATGGTTGCGCGGGAGTCTGTCCATAATAGGTACAGGTTTTACTACGCAAGGTCGCGTTATTTGTCACATATTCTACGTAATAATTGAAGATACGAAGGAAGGTTGGGGTAAATAACAGTGAGTTATATAATGTCATCAAGTTGACACCACAAAATATAAAGTACAACTCATAGACTAATTTTCATACAGTGTTCAGATTGTTCAGTATTTTTGATTCCGAAGAAAATAAAGAACCCGTATAATTTTATCATGTCCTTTGCGAATATTTCATTCTCACACAATGGTGTATATGAAAATTACTGGTGCTGTCCACGCACGTCAAAGTTAAAATTGAAGTCATTAGATTGGTCTTCTAAGAGCACTTGCGTTTAGACACCTTAGGTTTCTAAATGCGCATATTATATGGCCTTTCCTTCCAGTAAAGCACATAGCCAACATTTTTGGTTAACGACTAAGCAGATACAGAATGCTGTAATACAAGGGATACTCTTTTTTATGAACAGGAATTAAATGCAGTGCTGTAAAATAAAACCTGATAATGTAATCAAGAAATACGCACCTGAAATTAGAACCTTACAGATGTTATCCTTAAGTTCCATTCACGAAATCCGGCTTTAAATCGGTACTGCAGTTTTTAAAACTAGCACAGCAAAATACCTACTAACAAGTATTTTACAAAGATTGAACATCAAATACATCGAATGGGAACAGTACAACTACGGGATGTACAAAAGCCTTTTGTTTATTTCTCGTCTTTCGCCTATTCAACTATGAATATTGTGCTTGTATTATATCGAACGGTATTATTTGATGTGAAGCGTCTACTAGAGTACTGAAATGTTTCTAGTTATTTTAAATTAAATTTTAATAACACTCGATACAATAATAGATATTTTTCTTAGACTCGCAGTCCCATGTTTGCGCACATACTCGTAAGGACTTATTAGAAGATTATCACAAGACTAGTACTCATTCAAGCTTAGCTTGTGATTTACTTATCAGATCCTATTTCACCCTTGTAAAGCATAATCTTTTATCTAAAACGAATCATTGTATAAGTCCTTTTATCCGGTTTATTAATGTGCTTTTAACAAATGACTATTTAATTATGCATACTGCATATTCAATACCGTTGCATCATTTCGTGTATGCAAATTGATTAATTACAGTTTTCACGTCGTTGCGCAAATTTATTAACGGACTAACGCTTCATCAGTGGCCGCTGTTTATTTTTATTTTTACTTTCATTATTTTTAGCAAATTAATGAAAATTGATGTGGAGGAGCCATTCTGCTCCTCCACTGTCTGCTGGTGTTGTCATTTCCCTTTCTACTTATATATTTGCCTTAGTGCTCTTCGGATTTTTTGCGGCCCATTTGTCTCTGCACGCCATAGTAAAATGTCTACCTAATTTTGTCTCTTCATACTTGTTTTAAGTAGGATCAACTTATCATTTCAAGCCTGAGAAATGGTGCTTTTAGCCTGTGGGCTCGCGTGGGTATAACATCGACTTTTTTTAAATCAAATCTACCACAAATTGATATTCACGAATAGGTATCGCAAAACTTTTTAAAAACATTTAAAAGTTTTTACGTTTAATTTATTTACTCTTTTTAGTATCAATGCTAACGACGCCTAACTCATGTCACTAACTTTTTGTCATTAAAATTGCGAGCCCAAACACGACGTGTCTACTGTTCGCCATTGAGGAGCTTCACAGTGTGCTGGCCTTCTCAGCTGCAGCATCAGGTTAAGGTCATGGCACTAAGGTGTCATTAAAACTACGAGCTAAACGAGCCCAAACACGACATGTCTACCGTTCACCGTTGAAGAATTCCACATTGTGCTGGCCTTATTAGTTGCAGAATTAGGTCGAGGTCATCATATTATTGTATTCTCATCGGTTTTATGTACATCTGTAAAATTTCAAGGCAAGTGAAAGCGGGTTATAATCAACTTGCAAGATTTTACCTAAACAAACAAACAAACGTGAAGTTAAATAAAAGCTTGTAGAAAAGGAGAGCGTAACCGAGAATCTAGAGAGACTGGAAAGGCACTATCTCATAGATAAGATTTCAAAAAAGGTAACGTCGATGGATCGCAACACAAATTTAATTGAATTGAAAGCACCCTGGAGTACTGGTTTTCCAATAATTAGTGAATATTACACGACTTCGGCTTAAGTTACTTAGTATAATAATACGATCCGTAATACGCACGGGTGTTATATATCATTTCGATTGCAAAGAAAATGGAAACAACGCAAGTCTAATCTGATTTCTCTTAATTTCTTGTCTAAGTACAGCAGATGTTATGATTCGATAGTAATTTAATGAATGTAGTAAGACTTTACGAATAATTTGCAGATCACGGAAGTTATTTGTCGTATTTTTTATTAGAATATGGTATCAACAGGATATGATAAAATTCGACACAGGCGACATGTCCTAGACATAAAACTAAGAGTAATTATAAATTAAAGTCTATATACTCTAGTCTAATCTATAGACTCATATAATACATGAAATATCTCTCTCTATATCCCTATGGATAACTATGAAAATAAGGTGCCAACGCGAGCGTATACAATGGCAACTATTCCCAATAAATGAAATTGGCACATTTGAGTATTTTCTAATTATATTATGAATTATTATATTATTTCTCACATTATTTCAAACCGGTTCTAAGACATACTGTCAGAACTTAAGCAGCGCCATCCATCACAACAATTCTTCTGTTTCTTTAATCAAAGATTTAATCCATATTTAAAGTCAATCAAATGTCAATTTAACTATAAGTCCGAGAATCTCACCTCTATTGACGTGTTTTTATCGAGCCTATGAATATTTATGGCCTTTCACTTTCATCTTCGGTCGAGAGTTAATTTCAATTGTTTCGATTCCCCTGTGATTGTCACCAGCTACAAAGCAAAATTATATTTATTTTTTCACTCGGACGCTATTGTTGTAAGTGTTTTTGTTCCTTATTTCATTGTTTTAATTTTAAACCTACCTTGGTCCTAATAACAAATGAGCGGTGATGGAAAAGCAGAAGATCATGTCTTGAGCCTTGGCCTATATCCAGCAGTGAGAGACGTAGGCTGATGTTATAGTATATTCCGTGCCATTTAGCATGGCAATAGCGAGCAGTCACAGCTCTCTACTAATGTACTCGTGTTTACGATAGCGACACTTGCTAATGGTCCCCGTAATGAGCGAAATTAGCTATCGCCAGCGTATTGTGGTAGAAACCACGTCGCCATCGAGCTCATTCCAGGAGTCTCAAAACATGACGCAATAACAAATAACGTTATAGTTACGCCGTCGACCGATTACTGATTTGACAGTTCTTGGTTGGTTAACTGATTTGATTACTTAACAGTTGGTTGGGATAACATTGAAGTGGCGTACAAATTACGCCAAAAATATTTTCATCATTAATATCTACGCGCTTTAATAACAATATTCATGCGAAAATGACAAAGTTAGGCAATTTTACACTGAACGTAATTGTTTGGAGCCCTAAATGTTCTTTAATAACTAAGAAAACTATTATTTTTCAATCCCTGACGCACTGTTACAATGTTACGTCGGTGTCACTTTTTGTTTTTTAAAGATAATGATATGTAGATAATGATGATACGTAATACCGATACCGGACCATACATAGTAGTGACCATACAATCCATACCATACATTACAATGACCATACGTTGTAAGGAATATTTGTAACGTTGTCCGAGTAAAATGTTAGAAGTATATGAATGCACTAATTCGATTACTGTTGTGTGATTTGATTGTCTAATATTAAGTTGTTGAGAGAACCAGTTTACAATTAATCCTTAAGATCCTTAATTAAGATTTTAAAAATTGTATAACGAATATACAATGTGTGGTCAGTCAATCAGTCGTTCGTACTCGTGCGCCGCACAAACTACGTTCCCCAGTATTTGCTGTTCTGTGTTTTTTTTGTGACCTGGTTGTAGTTTGTTGTTCCTGCTTATTACGTTGACCTTTGTGCGAAATTGGATTCTGATTCTGTTTTGTACTTTGGACTTGTTATTTTAGTGCATAAAAATGCCGAAACGTGGACAAAACTTTAAATAGCCAATGCCGCGTGCTTACTAGATTACAGGTTAATAAAAAATAGTAGATTACAGGACTATTTCGAGCGTGAGTCGCAAAATGGCGGACCTTTGGTGCAAGTCTCCAACATCAATAAAGAAAAATTCGGACCATCTGGAAGTGAGGAAAATGTGTTACGGACACCAAAGAAAAAGAGAACAAAGCCCGTGATGGATGTTGACAATTTTGATGCAGACCCTATGTTGACGACCGGCTCACTAATAATAATGGCTCGGCGGGCCGACCGGTCGTATACGAGCGGAAGACGCGCTAGTGCACGTTACGCGGACGCGGCGGGTGACGATTGACCGGGCAACTGAGCGCCCAACTGAATGATTGTTCGAGGAGGCAGGCCGGTTCTCTTGATGTGCCGAGTAGGCAGGGTTTTCTTGAGGTAGCTTGAGGTAGAAGTAGTGAAACTCGTAGGACTGCTGAATGACGACTGTGTATTTTGACCCAAATGGCCCTATTCTTATTCTCGATACAAGCTGCTCAACTAGGGATGTTTGCGACCGAGGGTTTCGACCTTTTGACCAATAACACGCCACCCTGCGCTGCCTCTATTGTTACGGCAAACTTATACCTGAAATGGCCGTAACGGTACTTGCGTCTGTCTTGCTCCCCCACGTGGGAAGCGCCGGTGCAGACGTCTCGTTCTTGCGCGTTAGTCCCTACCCGACCCAATTCCGAGAAAACGCCATGTGCCAGATGTTGTAATCTACGTCGCTGCCCCCACGTGGGACGCGGCCGCATGGACGCTTTCTTTGTTCTTTATTTCTCTATTGAATCTACGTATTTGCTAAATATATCTAAATGTATAGGTTTTAGGTCGTGTAGGGCTCTCGTGTTAGTGTAGCGTGTTATTCGTAGTCTCTCCTCTCTTTACTTAGGCCTCGGTTACAATGTCTCCCTCGCATTCTCTTTATTGAGCAACTTGTATCGACTTTATTTGTACATCTTACGTTACTATACAATTATATTACATGATGTACTTATCCTAAACATATTACATGCTATAGCTTATCCTAAACACTTTACATAATATGCTTATCCTAGACACCTTACATACTACACAACACTGCACTGCACAACACATGGTTCATAGGCTGTCCGCAACATTCTCCCCCCGGCGAAGACTCGTCGCAGCCTCTCGCTCCACAGGGAGGACAGCCAGTCTCGTCACCGGCCTTAGGAACGATCCTCCGCCAGTCCGCACCACCGCCGTCCGCACCTTCCCGTCTCGTCCAGGGAAGACTCTCTCCACGATGCCGCGCGGCCACACGTTGCGCGGCAATTGTGCGTCGACGATCACCACGAGGTCCCCTTGCTGTAGCGGTCGCACGTCGTCCGCAGCTTGGCCCCGTGGTACTAATGTGGGCAGATATTCCGTGACCCAGCGCCGCCAGAAGTGATCGGCGAGCGCCTGGGTCCTCCGCCATGTAGACCTGTCCGCTTCTGTGCACGGGCCGGTGAGGGGTAGGCCCGATGATGACCCCAACAGGAAGTGGTTCGGGGTCAGCGCCTCTACGTCGTCGGGCCCAACAGCAACGTGAGTCAGAGGCCGAGCGTTGACTGAGTGCTCGGCCTCCGTCAGCAGTGTGTGTAGCGCCTCCTCTTTAGGCGCCCTCTCGTTCAGTGTAGCGTGGAGTGCGACCTTCACGCTGCGCACCAGGCGTTCCCAAGCGCCACCCATGTGCGGCGCGCCTGGCGGGATGAAGATCCACCGCACTCCCCGCTCCGTTGCGTAGTCTCGTAGGTGCGGCTCCCACTCGCTGTAAGCCGCACGTAGCTCGGTGTCGGCGCCGCGGAAGTTGGTACCATTGTCTGAGTACATGGTACCCGGCCAACCGCGGCGCGCTGCCATCCGTCGTATCGCGGTGATCGCCGAGTCTAAGGTCAGACTCGCGACCAACTCTAGGTGCACGGCGCGCGTCGCCATGCAGGTGAATAGTGCGCCCCATCTCTTCTCGTGGCGCCTCCCGATTGTGACGGTCATCGGGCCGAAGTAGTCCACGCCACAGTGCGTGAACGGACGCTGATGCCCGGTGACCCGCGCGGGCGGCAAGTCGCCCGGCGCGGGGATGCGCGGCGTCGCTCTTCTTACGCGACACCGCTGACAGCTGCGTGCGGCGGCCCTCACTGTAGGCCGCAGCCCCAAGATGCAATACCGCTGCCGTAGGTCGTTGACCACGCGCTCGTTGTTAGCGTGGCCCGCCTGACAATGCGCGTCGGCGACCAGTAGACGGGTGAATGGGTGTCGCCCGTCCAGGATGATCGGTGCTTTCGCGTTCGTTGGGACTTCGGCCGCCTCGATCCGTCCTCTGACGCGCAGTATGTCCCCTTCCAGATAGGGGTCTATTTTGTATAGGCGACTCGTCTTCTTGATGAAGTCGCCTCGCTGTAGGGCCTCCACCTCTGCCCCGAAGCTGTCCGCCTGCGCCCTGTTGATCCACAGCGCCGTGGCTCGCTCGATGTGCTCCGCGCTCAGCTGCGTTCCCCTCTTTCTCAGCTTGTCTGTGAACAATAGAATATACGCGGTGCTTCGTACTAACCGCCGAAACTTGGAGAACCTCGTCACATCGGGCAAGTGGTCGTGACTTCTCTCGTCCTGAATGTGGAACACAGCTTCGGGTGGTGGTGGGTAGGTTTCTTCAGCTTCTTGTGGCCACTCGCTCTCCTCCAATCGCAAGAAGGCTGGCCCGGTGAACCAACGTTTCGTTTCGACGGGAACGTGGTTGTACGACGCCCTTGTTGCGTCGTCCGCTACGTTTTGTGTCGTCGGGACCCACCGCCATTGTTGTGGGTTGGACTCCTCTTCTATCTCGCCGAGCCGGTGCGCGACATACGGTGTGTATTTTCTGGCGTTCGTCCGTATCCATTGCAGCACCGTAGTTGCGTCGGTCCAGTACGTAACTGAGTCGATGGCACGGAACCTGTGCTCGCCGCATACGGTTTTGGCGAGCCGGACTGCAATCGTCGCCGCCTGTAGCTCCAGTCGCGGCACCGTCAGCGACTTCAGCGGCGCTACCTTCGCCTTGGCGGCTGCTAGTGCGACTTGTACGCCGCCCTGTGATGTAGCTCGCCAGTACGCCGCCGCTGCGTACGCCTCTCTGCTAGCGTCGCAGAATACGTGTAGTTCGAGCCGGTCCGGCGTCGAGGTGAAGTAGGTGCGTGGGATGCGCAGGCTCGCCGTCTCCGTCAGCGCCTCCAGCCATGTGCTGAAGCTCCGAGCGTCTTCTTCGGGTATGGGCTCGTCCCAGCCGAGTTTCAGGCGCCATAATTGCTGCAGCAGTATCTTCGCCTTTATCGTGAAGTGGCTCAGCAATCCCAGCGGGTCGTATAGGGACATGACCGCGCTGAGCATCTCTCTCTTTGTTGGCGCTCTGAGGCCTTCTCGCACGTCGGCTGGTACCCGATGTATGGCCGTGTTGAAGCCCAGCGTGTCCTCCTGCGCGTCCCACAGGAGGCCCAGTGTGCGGTCCACCATAGTTGGACCGAGCGGCCTTGTTCTCGCGCCGCGGTGAGCTTCCGGTATATGCGCCAGCACGTGCGCGCTGTTGGAGTTCCACCCTCTAATATTGAAACCCGCTTTGGCGTGGACCGTGATGACGTCATTGGCCACATGTAATGACTGTCCGTGATGGCGTCCGCCGCTTCCGGGAACTCTGTCTGGTGTTCGCGCGCGTTGATGTTACGCACGCTGTGTGCCAGGAACGGCGAACTCGACGCCCCGAATATCAATGACGTCATCTTGTACTTAGTCGGCGCGCCCTTGTCGTCTCGCCACAGGAACATTTGGGCCGGCTGATCCTCTCTTCTTACCTTTATACGCAGGAACATTTCCTCGATGTCCGCCGTGACCGCTACGCGCCGCTCCCGAAAGCGCCACAGTATGCCTGGGAGTGACTTGAGTAGATCGGGTCCCTCTAGTAGGCGGTCGTTGAGGCTTGTTCCGCACGATGTCGCCGCTGCGTCGAACACGAGCCTTATCTTTCCCGGCTTGTTTATGTTCCTTGTGGCGAAGTGTGGCAGGTACCATCGCAACGGGCTGTCGAGTTCGGACCCGTCGCATCTTTCGGCGTAACCTTTGTTTAGCAGGTTATTGATCTCCGCCGTGTACCTGAGTCTGAAGTCCGGGTCGCGCCGCATCTTCCGTTCGATCGCGTTCAGCCTCTTCAGCGCGTCGCCGTAGTTCGGGGGCATGGTGACGCTGTCTTCGCGCCACGGTAAGCCCACCTCGTACTGGCCGTTCACTCGTCGCGCTGTCTCTATGAAGATGCGTTCCGCCCGCTTGTCTTCGGCGCTCACCTTCTCCGCCCGTGACACTCCTAATGCGTCTATGCGGAAGTGCTCACGTACGAGATTCTCCACACGGTCCCTACTTCGTGTGGCTGTCACGTGCAGCACTGTGTCTTCGCTGTCTCGTATTACACGGCGTGGCATCGTGCCGTGTAATACCCACCCCAGGCGCGTCCTCGATGCTGCGGGCTCGCTGTGCCCGCCGACCCGTAACTCGCGTGTTACGATCGCTGCCCAGTTGTCAGCGCCCATCAATATGCGCGGCGTCACTTCTCGACGCGGAGACATCGGCAGCGGCAGGTTTCTTAGGTGGTCGTATCGGCGCACGCTGGGTATCCGCTGGCCTCTCAGCTTGAGGCCGCTAAGTGTCCGGGCGGTTATTCGCAGGCTCCTCTCGCCGGGACCGCGTATCGTACACGTGACGCGTTTACTCGTTGCCTGTTCTAGGCTTGGGCCCACGCCTCTTATGCGCAGGGCTTGTGTCGGTCCGTCCAACCCGACTTCATGGGCCAGGGCTTCGTCCATCAGCGTTACAGTGGAGCCCTCGTCGAGTAACGCGTACGTGTGCACTACGCCCTTCGGTCCGCTCACTGTCACGGGACATACCTTCAACAGGACATCGCTCGTCGTGTCGCTGTGCGTCGATAGTACCGCTTCCGTTGGCTCCGCCTCCTCTGCTCTCTCCGTGGCCGGTGGGGCTGGACCCGCCCGCTCGCTATGTAGTAGCGGGTGGTGGGGACGGCGACATCCGTTGACACCGCATGCTCTCGCGCGGCACGATGATCGTCGATGGCGCTCTCCGATGCACTTGAAGCAGACATTGTTTTTCTTTGCCCACTCCCATCGCGAGTCCATGGCCATCTCCTTCAGCTTCGTGCAGCTGGTCGTGTTGTGCCCCTCTCCGCAGCAAAGACATGTAGCTGTTTCGGCGGCTGTGTTGTAGGATGCCTTGTATGCTACACGCCGCGGCGCGCTTGTGGGAGCTGCGCGCGCCTCGTTCCTTCTAGGCGCGCTCGTCGCGATGGGTAGCTGGGCCGGGCGGGTGTATAGGGCCGCTCGATCTGCTTCTCGTGACAGGAAGCGGGACAGGGTGACGATCTCTGCTTCGCCGCCTTCCCCGTACTCGTACGCGTAGTCGCACCACTTACTCATTAGGTGCGGGCTGAGCTTCTCCACTACTTCTTGCGCGAGCATGGGGTTTTGTAGGTAGCCCCTCTTGTCTACCGTAGTCAACACGCCGACGATGTTCTGTACCCGAACCGCAAATCTGTTCAGGTCGGCCGCGGAGTTCAGTCGCTGCAACTTCTTTAAGTCTTCCAGCGCCTTGTACACTATTGTCTCCGGCCTGCCGAAACATCGTTCCAGAGCTTGGACGATGATCTCTGGATCTGAGGCCGTGTATAGTAGCGTCGCTACCGCTTCGCGGGCTTCTCCCCTCAGGCTCGTTCGTAGGCGCGCTAGGTTCTCGGCCGGCGTGATTCGACATAGCTGCGTCGAGTCCCTCCACGACGCTTTAAATGGCAGCCACTCTGTTGCTGCTCCCGAGAATGGCGGCAGCTCCATGGCTTGGCGTGGCGGTGGACGCATCCTCGTGATACGGTCCAGCGCCTCTGCGAGCTGCCTCGTGCCCCGCTCTCGTTCTGGCGTAGGCGATCTGGCGCGGCGAATGTCGTTCGGTACATTCGCCCATCGTGGCCCCTCTGTGGCCGCGCCTCTATTCCAGCAGGGTTCTTGTGGACAGTCGTCCTCGCGGCGTCGGTGTGGCTCCCTGTCGATCCGCTTCTCCCGATCTTCCATAGGTGCAAGAGTCGCAGGCCAGTTCTCCCTCGGACACACGTTGTCGAGGTCCCTGCGCTCCCCCCGTGAATTGACCGGGTCCGTCGCATTCTGGATCCAGCTGTTGACGCGTGAGTGTGCGTCAACAGCGCTGCCACGGTCCCATTCCTCCGCTTCAATATTCGCTAAGTCCAGCTCTAGTTGGTTTCGTACCAGCCTAGCCTCTATCTCCAATTCTTTCTTCTGAATTGCGGCTAGGCGGGCTTCTGCGGCTACTTCGGCGGCTTTCCTCTGCGCCGCTAAGCTAGCTGTGGAGCGCCGTGATCGTACAGTGCGCCTCGATGCACTGTATGTAGGCGATGAGGCGCGTCGGCTTGTCGACGCGTCTTCCTCGTGGTAGGCTAGCTGTGGCGGCGTACCTCTCCTCTCAACGTGGCCGTATACCTCTAGGGACGGTACTCGCGACGACGCGTATAGCTCTCGCTCGCGGGCGGGCAACGCAGGCTGCACGGTGCTGCCCGACGTCCTCGACGGCGAACGCGGCGGCTCGATAAACACGTGCATGCCGGGCACTCGCTGGGAACGCTCATCCAGCGCCGCCCCCTGCGGTGGGGCGGTAGCGGCGGCATGACGGAGAGCCGGCTCTCTCGCGGCTTCCCTCGTGGAAGTGGCGATCGCGTGTCGTGGCAACACGTCAGCGGTGACGGTGCTCCTCGCGGCGTCGGAGGCGACGGCGGTAACGCGGGCCGTCGCGGCGGGCGACGGCTGTGCGGGTGGTAACGCGGTATCGTAGCCCGACTCGCTTCGTGATGTACTGCGCGTCTTCATGGCCGGAACGTTGTGGTGCTGATGATGCGAGCTGCACAGGATCCGGCTCGAAGGACCAGCTTGTTGACGACCGGCTCACTAATAATAATGGCTCGGCGGGCCGACCGGTCGTATACGAGCGGAAGACGCGCTAGTGCACGTTACGCGGACGCGGCGGGTGACGATTGACCGGGCAACTGAGCGCCCAACTGAATGATTGTTCGAGGAGGCAGGCCGGTTCTCTTGATGTGCCGAGTAGGCAGGGTTTTCTTGAGGTAGCTTGAGGTAGAAGTAGTGAAACTCGTAGGACTGCTGAATGACGACTGTGTATTTTGACCCAAATGGCCCTATTCTTATTCTCGATACAAGCTGCTCAACTAGGGATGTTTGCGACCGAGGGTTTCGACCTTTTGACCAATAACACGCCACCCTGCGCTGCCTCTATTGTTACGGCAAACTTATACCTGAAATGGCCGTAACGGTACTTGCGTCTGTCTTGCTCCCCCACGTGGGAAGCGCCGGTGCAGACGTCTCGTTCTTGCGCGTTAGTCCCTACCCGACCCAATTCCGAGAAAACGCCATGTGCCAGATGTTGTAATCTACGTCGCTGCCCCCACGTGGGACGCGGCCGCATGGACGCTTTCTTTGTTCTTTATTTCTCTATTGAATCTACGTATTTGCTAAATATATCTAAATGTATAGGTTTTAGGTCGTGTAGGGCTCTCGTGTTAGTGTAGCGTGTTATTCGTAGTCTCTCCTCTCTTTACTTAGGCCTCGGTTACAATGTCTCCCTCGCATTCTCTTTATTGAGCAACTTGTATCGACTTTATTTGTACATCTTACGTTACTATACAATTATATTACATGATGTACTTATCCTAAACATATTACATGCTATAGCTTATCCTAAACACTTTACATAATATGCTTATCCTAGACACCTTACATACTACACAACACTGCACTGCACAACACATGGTTCATAGGCTGTCCGCAACACCCTATTAGAAATCATATATACAATTATTATTGTGTGTGTTGATGTCAAATAAAGATTTTATATTCTATTCTATTCAATATACCAATCAGTCGGTTATATGTATTTGGTGCCATAGCACGGATTTATCCTACATAAAGACCATAAAGTCTTTGGAATCAACCACAAAGACAAGATTTTTTTTTATATATTACAGATTACGCAGCTCACCAAAATGTTGAACCTGCTAAAAGAACCTTGTGAGAACGTCACAAAAGATAACAGGGCATAAAAAACTGAAAAAACAAGAAAAATAATTTTGACCGCTATATTAGGATTGATTCCATAATTGACAATGAAATAATTATTTAAGTAGCTGATAGTATCGACGATAGCAGTAAAACATATTTAAAATATGAAGTAAAAAATACTCAATAAAACATATTTTAACCACAATGGCATTTTTTATTTTAGAATTCCCTATTCTATCACATCAGCGGAAGTATTATATTATTATATGTTAATAAAAAATATTTAATGCTACTGCTACGATTATCTATAGTCAATCACTAGTTACATTAATCTGACATATGTCAAATCGGTAATCTGTAGACGGCCCAACTTTAATAAAGAAAAATAAAAGCAACATAAATATAACACCGCGACGCGGAATGTTTTTTAATTTAAAAAAAATGGCTGGCGGAAAAAGGTGACTCGCTTCTGGCGCGCCGAACACGTGAATTGAAAATGTGTAAAATGATTTTTGAGGTACGCAATTTCTCTGTCATTCATTAACTGGCAATATCAATAATTTGTATCTTTATAATTTTCTTTATTTATTAAAATAATTATATTTTAGTATACTTATTATACAACTGGGTTTGAATTTTTTTTTAATACAAAGTGGTATTTTATAGAAAATGCTCCATAATATTTATTAAATTTTCATTATAAAATAAGTATAGTATGTTAGAATACTGTAAAGTAAGTAATTGTAATATTTACAAGTAAATTCACTCTGTGATTTTTCTCAATTTCGTATTTTTTTGAGATCAGGCGGTTTGTTTTGTACCGAAGTATTATTATTATGATACTCTAGCGATATGAGATTTGCGACAGATTAATATAGATTAGCGATACTATCGTTAACAAATTACAGCATCGGGATCGGGGTGAAAGTCGAGGCAAGAAACGCTATTGCCATACTAAATGGCACGGAATATATGACAAGTAATCCTATGTGTCCTAGGATAAACCCATATCGTGCGAATAACTAAAATCTGAATTGTGGTAATTTATCTAAAAACGTTTTAAAATTGTATCTAACCCCCAGGGTCTTTTAGTAGTTCGTCAATATTTGTTATATATAATACAATTGGTATCATTTTCATTCTTGTTGCCTTAACACTGTTTTTGGAAGATTACTTTGCATTAATATTAAATCGTTTTACTATCGCATCTGTAACTTTATTATTGCTAAATATCTTCAGAGGTGCTAATCCGCGAGATGCTCACATTAGCACTCTACATTGAGACTGCATTACAAATGTAACCATACAAATGTTATGTAGGAATGTTCAGTTTCGTTGTTAAACACCTATGTTCCAGTCTGTTTGCCGACTATCCGAAGCGTTGGCCCCGATTGCTTTGTGTCGGAACAAATAATTTGACGTCTGACTTGATTCCTTCCGTGTACACTTTTTCTCTATCTGTTTTTGCTGTGTTTAGACTGAACTCCACTATTCGTAGCATTCTGGTTACAATTGGTCTTTCCGGAAAATGTAATTTACATGCCCACTCTGTACATGCAAATTTTATAATTAACATAGGTAATTATTCGCTCTTACCGCTTACGTCATCTGTAAGCTCTAAGACAGATTCCATTATTAGTTACTTATCTTACATAAATTTCCTGTAAAGTCCTTTCTGTGTCCTCTTTGTTTTCTTCCTTTCATCTAAAGTCGACAGTTGTTATTTTAAGAATTACCTTTTATAGAAACCCCACGGACTAAATACAGTTGAAACATTAAAATTCATCTCAGTTTGATCCCCGGTTTATCTCGGCGATTGTAGAGGTGAGCGATAAGTGGATAGATAACGCTATCAAGTTGCCTGATATTTCAAACCAGCAGTTGCGGTTCGCCGCGCTTTGTGCTATACGAGTATTGTGTTGAAAATTGCATTTTGTTGCATTTTGTGCCTTACGATAACGGCATTAATGCACATGTTTGTTGTGAGTGAGTGAAGGTCGTGTGTCAAAGGTTGTGATGTCTGAGCGCGACAACATTAGTGTGAGTGTGGTCGCCGTTAACGCCTGCTGCCGCGTGCGCAGAAGGATGCAGTGTTTCGGAATCCGTGGTAAATCATCGAATTTAGTATATTGATTCGGTTTGGCATGGGAGATGCGCACATGTCTGTCTGCAGCCGAGCAAAAGAGAACTAACCACTACCAAATACTTAACGATCAGAAAGTAATTAGTAATTACAGACCATAAACAATTTTATTTCTTTGTTAAAACTCGTAAGTAATCAAATCACTTACGAGTTTTAACAAAGGAATAAACCCGTTTATGGATTAATAACAAACGAATGCAACGATATAAGTCATTACTTACATCGTTGCAATCGTTTGTTATGTTTGTTATTATGTTTGCAACGTGGGAAGTTTACATTCTATCATAGCGAAAAGACGTCTTCAGATGTCAGAACGTACAGCATCGCGCAGTCCAGCGCACGCGCATCGAATGTGTCGCATCAAGTACCGCGTTGTCATCGCGCAGATGAGACTGAGTTTCCTTTTTGCTAAAAGTCAACGGCTAGGCAAGTGCTTTTTATTTTTGTTACGATGTTTTATCGACGGTTTTTGTTAAAGGTGAAGTCAGTGATATAGTTGAACGGTGATGTCACATATTGTTTGTGTAGTGAATATTTTTTTTGGATTTCCTTCGAAACATCAAATTGCATACACAATTTTCAAATTAATTACAATAATAAAAAGTAAAAAAGTTTCGTACATTATTTATTTACTCTTTTTGCACTATATTGTACATAGGCGGACTTAATGCCTTAAGACATTCTCTACCACTCTACAATACGGTCAGAAAACTTAAATTCTTAATAAAAACGAGTAATCGTTTTGCATTAACAACTTTTCTTTACGTTGGTATTCAAGTTCTAAATGCTCTGAATATATTTATTTCGGGCACGCCTCCAATATGCTCCAACCGAAGTTATCTTAGCAATTTTTACTGATGGTATTCAAGGACGGCCTTAATCGGACATTAACAAGTTTGTTTTTTACAAGACATTAACATTAACAAGACATTTTTACTTGGACCCATCCAAGTAAAAAGTTTGTAGCATATTCTTAGTTTCCCTTTTCTTTTAGGAGCAGTAATGGATTTTTCAATACTGTTTCAAATTGAAGAAAAACGTTTGTGGCTAGTATCAAAACTTTATTCTAATTTACTTATATTTATTTCGATCACCAGCGAATGATGATTAAATACAAAATTATTCATAAGTGTTTTAAACGTTGCTCCTTTTACAAACTTTCTAAGTAATTTTTCTATATATACTGTGAATTAATTATTTTCGTTAGTTTTTTGTTTATATATCTGTTTATCTGCTAAAGCCAGTATCTAAATTAATTTATAGTTTCGTGTCTGTTAAGATAAATGATGTTAACTTGATTAATAATTTAGTAACCATACCATCAGTCTCTGTCTCTCCATTGGTCGATACATACCTATCTTTCTTAAGGCGCATAGTTAATATTCGTATCGAATTTAATTTTAATAAAAGACTAAAAATTACACCATTCAATCCATCAAAAATTGATTATCTAAAATTTTTCATAGTTTGGTTTCGTGTAAAATTATACAAAAACTCACTAGCTATTGGAATTAACGTTCAGATTGTAGCGATAAGTAAGCAAGCCCGTAATTACAACAAACCGTTGCCGCATAAAATGGTCCATGGTCTCAGTGCGCATAGGAATTCAAGAGTGAAAGTTCTATTACAGACAATGCAAAGTTAATTTTTACAGAAAAAAAATAGTTCATAGCACAAAAAATGTTTCAACGGTCCACAGCACAGAAATAGGACCTACGGCGAAATGGTATTGATACACGTAATTGCTTGCCCGCAATCATCAAATTTGATTTACGCCTCGGATAACGTTTTACCGTTAGCAACAATTTTAACTTATCTATTTTAGTTTAAGTACTTGTTACATTTAAGAAAGTTAAGTCCGCGTGGGGGCAGCTACACATTTCGGCAACCATTTTCTTCGTTTTCTGTTTCTGCTTTTAATTCCTACCTATATTCAGTCCCGTATGTACTGGAAGGAACACCGAAGAAACGGTGCAGAACCTTATTAATATCACATCTGTCCACATGGCTTCTACAAATCAGTGCATCTTGTCTTATAGGTATACCAACAAACAACACTAAAAGAATATGTAACATTGACGTGGTATGATGTAGTAATACCGTTTCCTACACCGAAACAATCATAAGCCTTGTTCTCACGTGCTAAATACGGGCTGTCTGGTTTGGATCGGATATCCGATCGCTAAGCAGGGGATATCTTGTCGGACAAGCATGAGAAAGGCATTAAGTGTACTGATCCATGCATGAATCGGCTTTCGATCGAATGAATATCTTACGAGTACAATGAGCATTCGTTATTATGGAATTATCTGCCAGAGCGGTTATAACTAAAAGGTACGTAATTTTAAATTGTAAGTCTATGGATTCAAAATTAAAGAGAATTTAAAAAACTGTAGTTTATAATTATTAACTATATCCGTGCATGGCGATAATGAGTTGGTAAATCGAAATCAAATGTTTTTCAAGGGCACAGTTATAAAAGCTTAATGTTTGTGTTTTCGTTTCGATTATCGATATACCTACCTACTTTAATCCTGAAATCAATACAATATGTTAGAACTTATTTGAAATTTTATTATATCTGGAGTTATCAACTTATTCCTGCCTGCATGAATACAGGCTAAATGGAACTTTTTAAGCTGATAAGCTGAACAATAAGCTGATATCTGAATCATGGTAGGTGGACTAAATTTATCTATACATGGTAGCACATTAGGTACTGTTTTATCTAAGTTTGACCTTCGAAATGCTCGAAACACCGAATAGTTGTTTTTGGTTTTGTTATTTTGTGCACTTAGCATCGTAACTTGTTTTTATTAATCTTATTAATATAATGTATCGCATAGTATAGTAATGTAATTTATGTATTTATTCAATCAGCAGTTAGCTGGCTTCAATCTGGTCTGAAACCTGCACTATAAAGTATCTACATTGTGAAATAACGTGTCTTTATAGTTTTTTGAAGTCTAGATTGATTGATCCCAATTTAACCTCGGTGGTAAAATGTAATTAAAAAGGTATCATCGAGATATATGACCTATAGGCGTATATGTAGGTCTTTTCTCTTAGTGGTCCAGTTGTGTAAAAAATGATCAAACATGGTGTCAAATCAATACACACTGATTAACCACTGATCACATAATTTTCGACAATAATTTTATTTCTATTTATAAACCTCTCAACAAATAAAAGCCTTTAGGTGTAAAAGGTGTTCCAAGTATTGGAAAAAGTTCTGCCTTTTACTAAATAACCCAGCACACAACAATACGCCCATGATACTTCATAAGCACTTTCCTCAGAAGAATAGATATCGATCAGGCGCTGCATGCCGCATTTCAATGAGGAGTGAGTGGGCTGAAGTCACACTTAGAAGATAGACTCTTATAATAATAATGGGGCTAATCTAATTTTATTCACATGTATATCTAAAAGTATTTAGGTATATATAATAACATGATCAGAGACTTTGAACTTAGTCACATTAGTCTATTCTTAGAGGAGAGTACGATGGTAGATAGGTTCGAACATATACAAATTCCTTTGCAACTCATTATCAACATGTTCAGTAGTCTGCCTGGTGACGCTAACCGCCAATACAACGTTGCAAAACAAACGTATGCCTTCGATACATGCCAGCAACCACCGTTAGCACAACTACAAATACGCCATCTTCTTGTTAATAGAAACCAGTATTTGGAAAAAATATTCTATCCCTCAAAACTGATAACCTCTCCATGACTTTTCATTCTTTTCTTCAGACACTAATTATCCACCTTCCAGGACATTTGCTACTAAAATTACATAGGATATCCTCACCTTTTCAGCGAACGTGAGAAACATGACTTACGACATACGGTTATTTTTTTTTTTTTTTTTTTGTTAGGAGAGACAATTAGGAAAAATCCTGCATAGGACACCTGGTACCATCTAGCCTGGCTGGGCCAGCCTAGGTGGTACCAGGTAGTGTCGGACTCTTACCGACTAAAAAACCTGATTGCCTCAACATCGTGTATGTCTCGTTCTTGTGGCCATTGTGGCCTATTAAGAATCACCGGTCGCGTTGATGTAGGGCGAGCGCAGAAGGCGCTCAGCCAGGAGAAAAGTGTGCGTTGCAACAGCCTAAGGGCTCCCCCGCCGATAATCCGGCGGAAGGAACGGACCTCGGCTAAGGGCGTTGCATTGGGGGGATATCGCGGGGTCGCGAGTCGGCGAGAAGCGCCCAGGCATATGTTTACATCTTGTGAACATGTTGGCTGAGGGCCGGTGTGTGTTAACGGTGTATCGGGGGGGAGTCCACGTCTCCGCCGGCGGGGACGGTGTCTGTGTACTGTGTTTGGGTACAGAGTGAGAGCCGCATTGACAGCGGTGATCGGGTCGTCAGGTTCTTATAAGGGAGCTCAGGCCTTGAAGAGGCCGAGGGTGCTAAGTACTTGGTCGTACTTGATGACAAGGTTTAGACGGGCTAGAGCGTCTCCGTTAGTGGACCTGAGCGCTTGGGCTAGGTTTTTGATTTCCTGGGGTTTTATGGCCCCTAGGAAGCGGCTGACTAGAGCCATGTCCTCCATTAGCCCAGGACTAGCCTGGCTTTGGAAGGAGGTGGCGTTAGGGACGGGTTTGGGGGCCGGGGCAGGGGCGGCTGGAGTGATCCTCCAAGATTGCTGCGCAGGGGCCGCTGGGGTGGTTCTGCGCCAGGATTGCGGCGCAGGTTTGGGTGGGAGCGAGGGGAAGCTCGCGGGTGTGAGTACTGCGGCTGGGGTGGGTTGCGCAGAAGGCGCGAGTGATGATGCTTTTGTTTGCACCGACATAAGGGGGGCCAGGGGCGCCTGCGTAGGGAAGCGCTTGGCGGGGGGTGGGGGTCTAGCGGGGATCCACCTGGAAGGCCTCCGCGGCGCTTTGGGGCATCCGCGGTAATTCGCGGGATGCCCCAGCTGTCCGCAGAGAATACAGCCAGGAGGGTCCTCGGCACCCTTGGGACGGGAGCAGTCGCTGGTGCCGTGGTCGCCCAGGCACTTGACACAGCGAGGTCGCGCATAGCAGTTGCGGGCTGCGTGGCCATAGTATTGGCAATTGTGACATTGCCCAATACCGCCACGCTTGTGGGGGGTCTCGAAAGAGAGACCGGAGAGCCCGCAGATAGTGCGGAGGTCGAAGATTTTCTTCCCCTCATTGGTGAGGGGAAGGACAACCAATACTAGGTTGAAAGGGGTTTTGTCGCGCCCCTTGTAAAGACGGTGCACTTCTAGCACCGGGAGGTTTTGGGAGATGAGATCCTGGAGGATCTCATCTTCTCCCAATTGGGGAGGGAGGCCACGGGCCACGATTCGGAGACGACGCTCCTCCTCGATGGCGTAGGTGTGGAAGGAGATTTTCTCCTTCCGAAGATAGTCAGTTAAGGACCTGAAGTCCTTGGGGGAGGGGACCTGGACCTTGATGGCCACAGCAGTATTGGTAGCCCTTGTGAAGGAGATCTTTAACGTCTCCATGGCGGCGCGGACGTGCTCCCAACGGGCCTTGTCTTGGATAAAGACAGGGGGAGGAGGCTTTTCGGTGCGGGGGACCGCGGGCGGGGGCTGGGGGGTGCTCTGGCGAGAGCGGGAAGCTGCGCCAGGCTGGGCTTGTAGGTTCGGCTTAGCCGACTTCGGGGGTGCAGGGGGGGTAGGGGAGGTGGGGGAGGAGGTCTTTGCAGACCTCTTCCTCTTTGAGCGGACGACGATGAAGCCGTTGCCGGAGGAGGTCTCCGCCTCGGAAGAGTCGGAGTCGGAAGAATGGACTATGTCCATGTCCTTCTGGGAGGTATCACAGGAGTTATCCTGCTCGGGGGCGGAGTCGGGGGACGCGGGGCTCTCTAGGTGAGCCGCGGGTTTAGTAGGGGCGGGGGAGGGGGCCTGTCTTTTTTTTTTAAGAAAGGACTTTAAGACCTCCGGATGGGAGGCCTTTAGAAAAGCAATGAGCACGTCACTGCTATTCGACATGGTGGGGGGTGGAGGGGGTCGTCGTAGAGACAGGGGTGGGGGGTCGTAGAGAGGGGGTCGTAGAGAGGGGTGGGGAGAATCGTGACGTAACACCCCGAGTTGTGTAACCCGGGGTTGTGTAACCCTCCCTGCTGGGTGTAAGCAGGGAGGTGTGTGCCTAGTGAGCCCTAAGCTTGTAAATACCCGTCGCCGATCTTATTGTGCGACGGGGCCCTACGGGGCCCTATGGGGTCTATTGCGAAGGGTGTAGAGACACCCGACCGACAATAGGTGTGTCGCTGAAAGGTAAAACAGAGACTAGGCCGACTAGGAGATCCCCCAAGGCCGGTTGTCTAGCTCCCGTCCAATTGACTGCCTCACCCTGAAGGGGCTCGGCGGGTGTAGTTGGGTCAACACCCCGCTCGGATCGTTGGCACCGTTAGGTTTCCACCGAGGACCACGAAACTGTGGATTTCCCCAGAAGGGGCAAAACTGCAGTTGCGGAACTGCAGTGGATTTTTGACGGAATCAGCCGCCGCCTTGAGAAAGGCAACTTTTGATTTCTATCGCGGGCTTCAGCGCTACGGCGCTACGACGGCAGCTACGACGGCAGCTACGACGGCTGCTACGACGGGGCGGCTACGGCAGCGCAGCGGAGCAGGAGACGTCCGATCGCTAGGGCGATCGGGAGCGGAATGACATACGGTTAATAATAGCTTGTGGGAATAAGAACTTTATACTTAAGTACCTACACAAATATCGTCCATCTTGGAATTGCGACAATTACCCACCGCTAGCTGCAGAATGTATATTGCGGAAATAATTTATCTCCGCTTATTTGTGTCGAGATTATAATATCAGGTTGTGTACGAGTAGAAGCAGATGTTATTACGGGCAGTTTTTAAAGGTCTTATTACTTAGGTCAATGACTTTGATTTTAAACATGATACATTTCTGATATATTTTAGTTTCCCTAGGGTTTTGCGTTAATTTCTTGCTGTAGATACATAGCACAGATTTATCTTTTTATTAAAAATAGGCAATGGATGGACCCTTATGCCAAATCATCTTTATCGTTATTTATCGTATTTTTGGCTTTTAGGAATATCTAATCGTTTCTCTAGGCCGAATATATCGAGATAATGTGACGAACTACATTTATCTCAATTAATTTTGATTTACGCCGTCTGACTCAACCCCTACCGGACCGTAGCGAACTTTGAAAAGCCCTAAGTGATTATACAGCGTTAGCTGATAGTAAAGTATTATAATTTTCGGCTTTTCTCACTCCACCCACAACTATACAAAACGTTAGTTCGACTTACCGTTCTACGCATACTGTAATCGGCCTTTTATCATCCACTGCAGGATTTGGGCTTCTTCATGCCCATTGTCTTGTACATGAGGGATGTATGTCCTGAAAACGCCATGCTGGCCAAGCGAGTTGGCCAGTTCACTCTTTTAGAGATAGATGGTGCAGTTTCTCAGGGCTCGTGGTGGGTTTGTTAATTCTTAGTCGCCCTTTACGACATGTATGTAGGTCTTTTGTCTTAGTGGTCGAATTGTGTAAAGAATGATGAAACGTGGTGTCAAATCATTATTACCTTTAAAGGGATCCATACACACTCGTACTATTAACCACTGGCCACGTAATTTTCGACAATAATTTTATTTCTATTTATGAACTTCTTAATAAATAAGAGCCTTTAGGTACAAAAGGTTTTCCAAGTATTCTTAAGTGATGGGGTTGTACTATTCTGAAACCGACCAACACCATACGGTCAGTTTTACGCCCATGGATAGTAAACATATTATATTATTTCGTTCCTCGCTTTAATAAAATCAATTCCAGACTTCACTTAACAACATCTATATTTTAATAACACGATTCGCCTACATAAATATTCAATCCTATTTACTTTTATACAAACTAGCAATTCTAACTGTTCAGTGTTACGATGCCGGTAAATATTAGCTCTGCTCCGTAGTCAGTCACGAACTCGCTCTTGACCTTGGCGCCCTTAACACGAAATAGACATACGGTTGGCAACAATCGCTACACATTGGCACCTTAATCAAATAGTAATAAGAGCTAGAATGGAACACTATTATCGTATTTTCGACCGTACGATGACTGAGCTAAAGTTGCGTCGGCTTTTAAAAATATGTAGAACAATTTTCTGGAATTACCCTAATTTACGTTATGTTTCTGCCTTATCAGATAATGAGGTTCTTACGTTGTGCCGCTGTTACGTATAATAAAAATATATAAAGTAATATTAAACGTCACTTTTTAAATTGTTTCATACATTTGTGATCATGCCTTGAATGAGGTCTCTATTCAAGAAATAAATTCTGATGATGACCAGCATTTTCTTTGTTAGACAAACTAACTAAACTAACTACTTACGTATTATAAGTTTGAGATAGTTTGACATGCGAATAATAGATTGCAAGACCCCGTGGACTTACCGTTTATATTACGGTAATAAACAATATTTTTTTTCAAGAATCAAAAATCTGAATTGAATCTTTTCAAATTGAAATATTTCTTTACTCACAACAATTATTAATCTACAGTTTAAGGTTTTTCAATAAGCAAATAAAACCATGTTTTTTTGGAACGTACACTATTTATACGCTGTTTTATTAATAATTGCTTTTAATAATCAATGAGTTTGTATTTTGAAAAAATCTGTATTTCATGATGTCCAGCCAACTCAAATTTTATATTTTCCCTGGGTCATTAATCTTGACACCCATAACAGATGTGCTTTTATTCCAGGCTCTTATCTTGATGGTCACTTGGATGTCCATCGCAATCGTCTTGAACTCACGTGAGTTCACCGGGTCGTCGAACTCGTGAAGCATTTCAGTAATTTCAATAATGACGGCCTTCGCATTTGCAGCCGCTGTGCATTGTTCGCTGACATGTTATCCTTGGATTAGAATATTGGTTATTTTTCATATTACAGGCTCTGGTAATTATCTCACTCACTACCGAAATACCTACGATAAAGTAGGAAATGCAGTACATTTCAGTTACAGTACATTACAGTAGACTACCTCTACTGTGAGATAGATGTAACGTGCCCAGTCGAGTGCGCCCAGCGGCTGTGGGAATGCAGCATGCACTCTCCCCCTACAATATCTTGGGAGATGGTAATTGCTGTTAGAGTGATGACAATCTTAATTTGCGGCCAGCAAAATGTTAAGTTAAACAGACAGATAGAAAGACTATTTACAGACGTAAAGAAGAATGACATTCGTATAATGTTCTGTAATTCCGCTAGTACTTATGTTATCTGTGGTAATACTTCTGTCCCCACAAGTTTCCCTTTTAATAATGAAAGGATTTTGGGCATCAATCCAATGCAGTTTAGCACATGATTCTTTGAATTTCT
Source organism: Sesia bembeciformis (assembly GCA_943735995.1). Lineage (NCBI taxonomy): Eukaryota > Metazoa > Arthropoda > Insecta > Lepidoptera > Sesiidae > Sesia > Sesia bembeciformis. The sequence continues at coordinate 5,052,838 of OX031026.1, read as the reverse complement.
CGACCGCATAGGTTTCCTCACAATGTTGCCAATTAGAATTAGATAAATCTGTATTCGAATGGAAACGCAGTGGTACGAATTCAAACTTTTTACGTACGAATCGAACTCGAAGCCAGCTCGCGACTTCACGAATGTTATTCGAAAGACTCCTGGGCAACCGCTATCACCGTTTATTGTTCTATATTTGTGTCACTTGCTTTGCAATGGATGTGGATGACAATAGCTACTGTGGCTGACGTCCGGTATTTGATCGACACGACGCGAGTAGCAAAATTGCCAGTATATTTAGACCTCCATCCCTGACCCGTCGCCGGTTGTTGACACATTTTATTTACATCTGCTACAGGAAATTAAAGATGTCAATACTAGTTAGGTACACCGTTTTAATAAAACGTTGAATATTTTATTATATTAACTAGTTTTTGCCAGCGACGTCGCCCGCTTTCTACCCGATTTTCAAGTACTCAGTCAGAATTCCTAGACCAAGTACATCTCATATAAATACAAACAAGCAGAACTTATCATTCAATTATTATCTACGCTATCGTGGACAACGGGCTCTCCAGGCGGTTAAAAAACTTTATATAAGTACTTGCTTGCTTCTACCACTTTTTAGATTTCAAAAACTGATGTATCTAATGGATAGGTATAATCATAGATGCTTTGTTCGCTTCAGGACAGTTTTTCAAAAATACTGATTGTCATAACGACAGAATTGAAGAAAAATCTGCGGCATGTGTGGATAGACACATGGGGGATACCGATCTGAACTGGAGCTCGCGTGGAGTGGGGTTATGACTCAAATTCCCTTTATGATATTACTAAAGAAGGATTGTGCCTTTTTTTGGAGGTTTTTTTATAGAACAGTCCACCTGGTGGTAAGTGGTTATTGTCACCTATGGACATCCGTGATACATGCTAACATCAATCCAGAATGAAAACAACCCTTTACCATGGTCTGCCAATATTACCTACTGTAAAAAATTGCCTCATTTAACTATGATTGTGCTGGCTCAGATTAATAAAACTCTTTTCTTCCAGAAGCGGAGTGCGACGGATGCGGGAGCGAAGGCGACGAAGGCCGCAATGTGGCGGAGCTGCTACTACCACAGTACGCGCTGGCCACCGGAGGACTGGCGAAGGATCACCGGCCCTTGATCACCTTCCCCGACAACAACAACTTCCACATCCTCACCGCGCCTGAATACCGCCGGCTGCTACTCTATCTCACTTCTATACCATCGTTAGTATACCTCCTACTACTAAGAAAGAATGTCTTTGACGGACAGAAGGTAGCAATCTAGCAGACAGTCCACATTCGCAGACATTCGTGATATATGCCAACAGTCCAGAATAATAAACGATGATACGTCCCCGGATACGCTGCCTACCTTTCGAGATTTAGAAATTGATTTCGAAAAGGATTGGAAAATATAGTGCGACGAGGAATTTTCGTCATACTTCCATTCCTCCTTGGGGGATGGTATGGAAAAGGAGATTCCTTTATTCCATTATACTTTCTACTCAGCAAACAATCCGTGATGGACTTGTGGTCCGCATTTTCTATCTATTGATAGAAAATGCGGACAACAAGTTCACAAGTATAGCCTTGGGAGATGCCTGTATATGCCTCTCCACTGTGTATGCAGTGGAGGCATAGACTGACGTATTGGCCACTCTGAATCAGGGTTGATAATACCCATGATTTTTTATTCCTTTTTTTTACATAGGGTTACCTATTAACCGTTGATGTTGAAATGTTGATTTCTGTTTTAAAAGGGGTAAATTAAGCTGGGCGACTGGTAGTACTGAGTCGTGTCGCTTCAACTGCCACTGTCACCGAGTAAAATCTGTGTATTTTGTTGCACAGAGATCTAATACCAATTTTGTTGTCATTTTGTTTTTTGGTTGTTTACAAATACAAATAAAAACTAGTTTTGGAAGTGACAACTAGTTTTAAAACTTATTTTGTATGTGATTAATTGATTATACATACATGTTGATTAATGGAAAATAAAGAAGTATTTTATTTTTAATTCATATTTGTATCATTTTCTATTGTAATCCAGTGAATTTTGTCCCCTCCTTGACTTTGATTTAAATCATTTCACTTTCATTATTTCAGATTACTGGAAGCTGAAATGGGTTTTCATATAATAATAGATAGAAGAAAGGACAGATGGAACTCGGTGAAAACAGCCTTACTGAGGATTTCTGTAAGTATCTCTCACTTTTCTAAATAAGTCTTGTCTACCTACAGTTTGTTGTCTTCAAGTACCTACTGATTACGCCCGCGCGGGTGCACGGTGTTAAAACTTGTTTTATTTGTCTTGCTGTTGTTCTGTGACTGTTACAATTGTCGTAGTAGACAGATTGAAGATATCTTCAGATACATCTCCGAATTACCAGTACCGTGTAATACACATCCCCCATCCCCCAGTTAACTCACTCGGTACTTGAAGACAAGCTTTAATAGTATTAAGCGCATACACACTTCTGGTCTGATTGGGGCCTACAGACTAAGAAGCCATCTTACCACTACGTGGACCATGTCCGTTGCTCCTGCCCAAATCATTACATAGACTCATATGTTTACCATACTCGTTAACTTTGTAATAGTATAGACGTTTTGTTTCTATTCCCAGGAGTTCTTTCCTGGTAACATCCACGCTGTCTACGTGCTCCGACCAGCCAGTTTCATACAGAAGGCCTTGTCTGAAGTCAGCAGTAAACTGTCCAAGGAGGAGTTCAGGTTTCGAGTACTGGTCTGCTCAACAATCGAAGAACTTTACGAACACTTCGACAGGTCACAACTAACGCCAGATCTGGGAGGGGAACTGCAGTATTCACATTCGGAATGGATACAGCAGCGAATAGTAAGTTATTACCACACATATGTGATTTCCTTGTTACCGGATAATAGGGTAGCTGATCAGTGGTGTTTCTCCGGTGGTGGCTGGATGAGAAAAGCCGAAGATCTTGTGTGGTGGCGAGCCTCGGGAAAGACCTATATCCAACAGTGGAGAGACATAGGCTAGGTAGGGTAAGTTTTTTAACTAACGGAAATAATAAATCCACAATGAAAATATTTTTTTAAGTTTATTAGAAAATGGGGTAGATTTATGGATTTCAGACAATTTGAGCTGGAGAGCTCTTGCTATCTTTGTCACCGACGCCATTGCACTACTGTCTTAAGGACGTCATTAACATAGTAGTGCGGTTCTTATTTAATTTGTGATTTGTATGTCTCAGTTACTTTTTAAGATTTTAATTTTGATTTAGTAAAAAGTTAGAAAAATTAAAATGTAGATTTAAGTACCTCCCTATTTGGGGCACTCAGGTTTGTTCTTGAAGTTAAAGTTCTTATCTCCTAATCTCAATTCAGTGTTATGCAAATGAAAACTGCGCCATTGACAATGATGCAAGCGTCCTAAACTGTGATAGACATTTTGTTACAATAGGTATTATATATTACTCGTACAAAATTCGTTGTCTCTTTTCGCCTTGACCCTTTGTGCTTCAATTGTACTATCCTGCAACGAATCATTTATCTTGATCTGCTATGAATGAAAAAAATATAATATAAAATGAATGAAATATAATGCAAAATATAATATAATATAAAATGAAAAAAATGAAAATATAATATAAAATAATCTAATATAATATAATCAATATAAAAAGCATTTTAGTACCTGTAATGCTTTGTAGGTACTAAATTGCTTTGAAAATCAGCGTATAAAACATTCCATTGCTTATATTAAAATGACAGTAGCGACACCTATTGTGTAAGAACGAACTTCTGTCACGTAAGCATAGGTTTCGCTGACATTGTTCTGAATCTAAACCGCGCCCGCTATCATAATTATTTTGTTCAAAGAATCATAATTATTGTCATATTTTATTTGCCGATTTCAAAAGTGTTCAATGATGGTTATCCTTGCGCACTGAATTTTGTGTTGAAAATTTGGTCATTTTGTAATAGGCTGATCGCCTTTATGAAATGCTGAGAACAATCTAAGTTATGATTATAATGTTTCAACCAAATTGAATGAATTAAAACAATTTCTTCTTTACATCTTTTCAGGCGCTGGAGAAATTTTCCACACTGATGAAAGACATCTCAAGCAGACTGGATGACTTCATGCACGAGATAGTTGACTGCGACATGGGCAACGATCCCACACAAACCAAAGAATTGTTAGACTGTCAGGAAACTAGGTCAGTACAACATAGTCTGGTCAGCCTCGTGAAATCTACTTACTCTTTCTCACCTAGAGCGTTCTTTCATTTCTATGTGTTTGCTGACTGTGAAAAATGAATATTCATTTATTGCATTTACTGACTACATTTATTGACTAACTAGCTTTTTTCTACGGTTTCGTCCGAATTAGGATTTTGTTTTAAAAGTAATGGACTCCCCTTGATAAACTAATCAATTTTCTGAGATAAAGTAATTTAGTCGTGAAGACGTAACAACCAGACAGACATACAAACACATTTATAAATTTATAATATTAGTGTGGATGGTAACCTTTACTTTCTTTTGACGACTATCTATTTCTTCGAAAAGGAGATGTAGCACACTGAGTGGTCTATAAATTGCTTTAAAATCCGTAAGATTGTGGACCAAATTGTTCCCTGAGGTCACAGATTATAAAATATATTCCTCACTGAGGATTTCCCGTTACGCTATGTCGTAAATATGGCTACTTAAAAGACTGAATAGGACTTTATGAGGTGTCCTTTAACCAGCAAAAAATCTCAGTAACTAGCAAAATTATTTTATTTTTGTCGTTATTTTAATGTAAATATTATTTAGTTATGTTTTAATATTATAATCTGAATTTATAAGAATGTTGAATTATTATATTGTTCGTCGTTCCAGGTATAAAGCTTTAAAAGGTGAGTTAGCGTCAGCCACAACGCAAGGCGAGGAGTTGCTGACGCAGATGCGGAAACCAAATCTTAATTATAATATTATTAGCCACGTCGCTGCTGTGGAAAGGTAAGAGAAAATTATACTTCACGAGTGTCTTAAGTAGCGGTATCTATACTCGACTTACATTCGTGTGATAGTGAGTTCAAACCCTCGGCCCATACCTCTGAGTACGTATTTTTTAAAATTGTCACTTGTCGGCGGTGAGGGAAAACATTGTGAGGAAACCCAATGCTCCAGAAATAAATAATAAATCTTGAGTATGCCATCACCAATACGCACTGGACTCGCGTGATGGATTACGGCCAGAAGTAGATCTTATAGAAGTGATTTACTAGGGTAGATCTGTGCCCTGCAGTGGGACGTTATAGGCTCATACAAGTACAAGTGATTGTTGCATTACTCTCATGAAATATTTTTTATTTTTCTTATTTAGACTTCAAAAGAGAGACATAAAAAGTAAACATATGGATATTCTAAATTAATTGTGAAATACAAGGACTACTTATATTGAAATTTGGACCTTATCTCAATGTACTAAAGTTTTGAAATGGTCATGTTTAAATTTTATGGAAGATTATAAATAAAATTTGTTTTGATTGTCACAGATTGTTGGTACAATTAGAAGAGACTGAAAGACAATTCGACAATTTCTGGCAAAAACATTCCACTAAATTAAACCACTGGCTCAAATTTAGAACATTTTTATTAAATTTTAAACAAATGCAGGTAAGTTACACTTAATCTAAATTACATTCATATTGTTAAGATGATAACGGCTTGAACTGAAAATGCGATTGTGGTTTCTTTCTGTTACGAAAGTCAAACATAGGCGTCTTTGGCGAACAAACCTGGTGAGACTCCTCTGTATCTTTAGCTGGTCTGAACACAAACGCATCTGACGCAGCCCTATTGCCTACTAGATCCGTTATATCCATGCATTTCTCTTGATTATTAGTACTTGTTTCAAAATTACCAACACGAATATCTCTTCTCTTTTGAGCTTCAAGTTGGAAGGTTAACTTCTGTATTTTTCTCGATTTATCCTCTAAACACGCCGTTAACTCCTCCGCTTGTTTTCTCTTCTTGTTATATTCAGCTTGTAATGACACAATCTTGCGTTTACATGTCTCTAATTCAGCTTTTAATTTCCGTAAGTTTAACATATTAATTTCTTCCAAACATTGAAGTTTCTCTCTTGAGTGTTTCGCTAAGCTTTCTTGATACAGCGTCTCTTGTTCAACTTGATACGACCAGAAGGACATTGCCCTCATCGCTACGTCCATTATAGTATCTGGTTTCATACCCGCTAAAACGATAGATTTGAAAGTCTCATTAGGATTGAGATCAGCTTGAATCACATCAAATTTATCACGTAGTTCGCTACCACAAGCCGGGCATGTCAATGAATTTTCAGCGTTCCTCTTGAATTCTCTTTTGCCGTGTTCAATACAAAATGCGTGTGAACATGTTGTAACCCACGCTTGATTTGTCAATGATTTTCTGCACTTACGAAAATTGCACACCATGTCTAAAGTCATTTTATGTAAAAAATATTTACAAATTCTTTATTATTATTTATCGTCAATTCCTTTAGTTTTAAAAGACACGGCGTAGAATCATTTTGAGGTTATATGTCACTACTTTATACTTTTTATTTTCTACAAAAGCATCTTAATTTTTTAAAGCAATAGTTGACAGTTACATTTTAGTTGTAGGTATTTTATTGTAGACAGTTTAATTTTTATCGATTATTTCAGGCTATATTTTTATTTTATAATTTAATGCACCTACTTTTTTAGGAAATAATTTTTAGAATAGGAATTCTAAGTAAAATTTGTTTAAAATATTTTTGTAGGCGACTTTAGACGGTCATCTAAAGACAGCATGCGATATGACCGAAGTGGGTGAAACAGCTAACCGAGTAGAAAGTCTTATACAAGAGGCAACAGATTTTGAAAAACTATGCAATTGTGAACTTGAAACTGCATCATCGGTTATAGATGATGGTAAGTATCATATTAATCTTTGGTTAAAAGGGGGAACAGTACGTAAACTGACCTATTGGCGCATAAGTGAAAAAACAAAAATCCTATTTTTTATATCTGGCTGGTTAAACAACTTTGAAATAGCCTTTTTGGCGGGAACTCGAGAAGTGAAGTTGAGTTTTTCTTTGATTATTGTAAAAAATGTGTATTTTGTGGTTTAATAGTGATAGTTTATTAAACTTCGAAGTGTCTTTTCTGTGTGTTGTTTGCGATAATGAAATAAAAGCGTGGGATTGCGTTATTCTTGTCCTTCCAAGGAGTCCTCTTCTGTCCTCAGTAAACTCACTATTGCTTTTCTGAGCGACTTCGCACTTGCTCCGACGGCGCTGGACATTGACAGGATACGTTTTAGACTGAGTTTGTTTTTTACGACGAAAATTTAACACTGGCTCAATGTGCTAATTGCACCATAGTCATATATGAAAATAAAATACTGGAGAAATGAAGCTGGTTTTTTATTGATTATTGCAAAAATTGTGTAAAGGAGTTTCGTAGTTAATAATGATAGTTTAATAAACTTTAAAGTGCTTTTCGTGCATAATGTTTTTGTGATAATCAACTAAAAAAGTGGGATTGCGTTATTCTTGTCCTTCCAAGGAGTCCTCTTCTGACCTCAGTAAACCTACTATCGCTTTACTGAGCGGCTCCTGACTTAGTTCGACGAGACTGGACATTGATAGGATACGTTTTAGACGTTAAAATTGTTTGTTACGAAAAAAAACTTGACACTGGCTGAATGTGCTAATTGCACCATTGCCACATATGAAGAAACTCAAGATGTAAATGTTCAGTAAAAATTATGTAATATGGATTTAATAGCGATAGTTTATTGAACTTCTTTACTGAACGACTCTTTAACTTACTTTGACGGAACTGGATATTCACGAATCGTTAATTACAAAGAAAACTCGACACGGGCACAATGCGTTAATTGCGCTGTTACCATGTAAAAAAAGAACAATTTTAATATATATTTTTTTTCTTCTCAGGCGAGAAATTAATGAAAGACCCATTGAGTTCAGTAGACCACATAGAATCAAAATGCGAGGAACTGCGACGAACGAGTGCATTGCTGATTGACAAAATACAGAAACGAAATCTACTTCTGACCAAAGCGCGGGAGCTAATGAACAGAATAGATAACGTAAGTTTTAATTATTTTTTTGTTTTCTTTAACGTTATTTCCCGCTAAAACGTAAACTATATCAATGAAAAATGGCGACATTTGTTTTGTAATTTTTTTAATCATTTTGCTGGCTTTGCTATGATATAAACTTTTTGTATAATAATACTGAATAGTACCTAATATAACTTTTTATAGCAATTTATAATAATGCTTTTAATGACCGCTTAAACGTTCAAATCGAATTCAGTTTACGACTTGATTAGCATATATCAGCGTTAAATCGATTTAATGCTTAACATTTTCAACATGATTGAAAAGATTATGTATTGTTTTACTTTTTTGATACAAATTTTTATTTTCAGTAAAGTGGAATCATATAATTAAATCTATGAAGTCACCTAATCAAGTCACTGATACAAGAAAAGACCATAAAAGGTCATACCTTGATGGCTTAACCTATTAAGCTAGATGACCTTTGAACTTCAATAGTTGTCTTTTCTATTAGTGGCCCTATTGGGCGAAGCCGTACTTGACTGATCGATTTTGTTAATAGGCGAACGAATGGTGCGCAACGGGAGTTGAAATCTTAGCGGGGGAGGGGGGACTTATAGCTGTCGACAAGTTGCTCGAAGATGCAAAGAAGTTTGGACTTACTGCACCTGAGCAGTTTAGAGAGATGCTCATGCAGTCCGCGACACAGGAGACTAGAGCTTTAGTCACACAGGTAATTTTAATTTTATGATCAAATTTTTACTATTTTTCTTTCTATTCTAATTTTAGGAGAGGGACGGTGCACGCTGCAGTCGCACAGCCGCTAGTAGCACTCTGCTGGCCACGTCACACCGCTCTTATAGAAGACTATAATAAAGTGTACCTACTACATTTTCCACTATTTTATTCCCCCAGTATAATAAAGTGTACTGCATTTTCCACTATTTTATTCCCCCAGTATACATACGCGTTTTGGCAGTGAGTGAGGTATGCCAGAGACCATTCCCATCCTATCCTATTTTATCCCTCTCCATTTTCTCAACCCTTTCTCTAAATTCATTAATAAATCTCCGTACTAAAGATCAGCACATCTGAAATATCGTGTTGAATTCAGTAGCTGTTTGCTGCCGCAGAAAAGCCAACGACTTCGTTCGCGTGAACTTGTGATTCCTGTCGGAACTCTATAATGGATCCGAATAAAAATTAGCTTTAAAAGGCTAACCTTTAAGGCTCGGCGTCGTCGCGCCGCAGCGCGTCCCACTGCAAAACTGCGACAACGCACGCGGCGTCCGCACCTCAACGCAATAATTTAAATCAGCTGTTGACATACAATTCTTCACGTCATCGCACAGCGAATAACTCTTGAATTTCGTACGTGCGATGAACTGCGCCCGTTCATCTCACATTGAGGCGGGCCGCGTCGTAGCGCATAATACGCTGCAGGTATTATGCGCTGCAGGTACTTGCGGCTGGCAAGCAATTAGTGGAATACGCTGCAGCGCGATGCGGCTCGCCCGAAGTGTGCGACGGTGTATACAAAGTGTATGAAAGTGATTCAGGAGGATTTTTGCAATGTTCAGACGTGCTGATCTTTAGTACGGAGATTTAGGAATGAATTTAGAGAAAGGGTTGGGAAAATGGAGAGGGATAAATAGGATAGGATGAGAATGATCTCTGGCGTACCTCACTCACTATCGAAACGCGTATGTACACAGAGGGAATAGGATACTGGAAAATGCAATTCACTTTACATTGAGGATTTTTTTTTGCCCCGGAATTAATATGCGCGAGCCTTAAATGTTAACTCGGCACATAAGCTATAATTGTGCCTATTCATTAATGTCCATTCAGTATATTTCGCGTGATGCGCGTTCGTACAGACAGACAGAAAATCTAAAAAATGTTATATTTACTATACATTACAACCACTTTTTCAAAAAATATTTCATGCACAGACACGGTTCTGTTATGATTTTATTATATGAACTTTCTGTGGCCATAAATAAATATATTTTCTCTTAAGGATAACCAATTCTTCTTAGGTAACTAACTATAAATATATTGTGCTCTCCAAAAATGTATTTTGACCATGATTTAATTTGCCAATCGGTTGTGTAGGTTTCTATACTGATGAAATCAAGGTCGAACTGTGCAATTTTCCTGGTCTTCACAATAGGTTCACGTGTATATGTCGTGTATAAGGAGGCCACATATTGGGTGACCTTCCGCACAGTTTTCCTCCTATCTCTCTGAACAGAGTTACTATTTGGCCTTTCAAGCCGGCCTTCGATCCTCCACTCGTATACCCACTTTCCCAAGTATGCTTTTAAATCCGGATTCAAAATTGACAATTCAACTAAAAAAATAATTATTTTACACTTCAAGACATTAGACTTCTTTTTCTTAATATACCCTACGATTCCTTTATTTACATAGGTTCTTATATATTTGCACTTCTAATGTCTTTTTAATTCTAAGGTATTTTCTACAAGTCTAACAGAATCCAAAATTCAATGCTATCAACCTTACCGCCAAGTAATTATTTGGCTGTTTCTGTGTGGGGATTAAAGAGTCAACTGAGCTTTTTTTTTTTGTAATTTGTCCTTTTTATTATTATATTATAGTTATTTATTATTTTTTGTAGTTTGTTGTTTGTCCCTTATGGTTTTCTTCCTGAAAACACTCTTTAGGTACTGAAAAACAAATTTAATGTTCTTCTTTTAATTTGTTTTGATCTTATTTTTTGTTCTTTTCTGCATTTTGTATATCTCACTCACGACACGGAACATCCTATCCTGGGTAATTAAGTGTGGTGTTGTTATTTTAAACAATGGAACTGTTATTATTGGCACGCCAGGTGGCGCAACGTGTAGAAGACGTATGGTTGATGGTGACAGTGAAACGGGCCACGCTTCAAAGAGCTGCGGCCAAACCCGCGCGTCCTGTGCAGTCCGTGCCGCCGCAGAGCGCTGCACCACAGCCCGACCAGCAGGTAAGTCTGAAGATGATTCATGTTTCTGCATAAAATCTAGGTTTTGGAAAAACTAAATCATAACTTTCTAATTTCGGAAAAATTAACTCACATGTCTGCGTCTAGCTGAATTTAAAATACCAATTAGTTTGCGAGCTCTTTAATTTGCAAACAAACTGCAGGGCGCATTTCTTAATGGATTGAAATTAAACTTGGTAGAAAAATAGTTTGTCTATATCTCAGTTAAGCTCGCAGATGAGCCAAATCGATTCTGTAGTTCTAAAATTAAAATCTTTACACAAAAGAAACCGACGTCTGTAATAAATGACTACTTAATTTTTTAGATAATAACGCAATGTCGACTTAGCAGAATTATTTCTTGAAAATCACGTTCCTGTACCTATTACACTAGACTAAACAAGCATTCGAACAATTGCAACGTTTATTTTGCGACTCATAAGCGACTTAAGCCTACAAACTGTAAAATGAAGATTGTACTCCAATGTTGTTTTTGCGGTTTGCGTCACGAAATTGCGTATTGAATAAATTAATAACGAATTGTAAAAGGGGCTTGTAATCGTTCGATCAACTGTTTGGCTTAAACTTTACTTTTATCCGTATATCTACTTGATACGTTTCATCGCAACAACACAAACAGCGGATAAGGTAAGTTTGTATTTCAAGTATTACATAGTAGTATTTCGGGACACTGCAGATATTGCATAACATTGCAGATATCCAATGGAATGTTGTAAACTTTCCAACCCTTTCTCTAAATTTTCTCCTGTATCTCCAAAGGTAAGGTAGCGCATCCGGGGGCGCGGCAACGTTTGTCATTCTGGACTGATGCTGGCATGTATCGCAGAAGTCCATGGACGACAGTATCCACTTACCATCATGTGATATGCCTGCTCGTCTGCCACCTTGTTTCAATAACAAAATTGTTGAAAAATATTACGCTTTCTGATAGGTTAGAGTAGCATCGTTATATTTCAGAGAGGGTTATAAATGTCTTCACACAGGACGTCGTAAATATTTCACTCATGTTTTGTGTAATTACTTGTGCTACATTAATGTCCAATACACGTTGAACATTCAATTTGGTCGCATGACATCAGTTTCTACATCGTAGAACATTCTATGTGTAATCCCTTTAAAGTGTTTACTACTTTTGATCCTCTATTGTATTGTTTTTTTATTAATCTTGTATTTCTGTAAACTATAACTTACCTTAATCCTCATTGCGACTGACTATAATATTTAAAGTCAGCAATGCACCCGCATCCCCCTGGTCTCGCAAGTGACCACGGATGGCGTTAACCATTTACTACTAAGTGAGCCGCATGCCCGATTGTCTCCTTTCTAATAAAAATAATAGTATCATCTAGATATCACCAATAAGAATAATTAAAACAAATTTTCATATTGTTTTTCTTAATCACTTATTCACTTACAAATAATACAGCAAAGCTTATCACATTAACAAGTACAATGTTAAGAACGTCGCCGAGTAATATCACCCGCAAAACCACTTTCTGCTCGTGCGCATTCGTATGCCACACGAGACGTCTGACACGCTGCGCATCCTAACGAAAGTTCAGGGCTGTTAGTATGCTAGGAAAGTGAACATGGCGCCGTGGAATTTTTATGAGTGTCTCATTGTTTTTGGGAGTTAGGATACGTATTTAGTTCGATGAAAATGATGACTATAGACAAACAAGATAAATTAGCCATCGCCTGCGCGATTGCAGGGATGCGGGGGCGGGGCAACGCGGGAATTGCGCGGAGAGCCGTTGTCAAAAACAAATCCCATTAATAACTTTCTTTTCTAATAACTTTTCTTATCACTGTATTTCACTTTTGAGGGGGGAGAGTACACGCTGCAATCCAACAGCCGCTGGGCGCGCTCGACTGGCCACGTTACCCCTTTCTCACAGAAGACTACCTTGAAATGTACTGCATTTCCCACTTTATCGTATTTCCCCAATGTACGTACGTGTTTCGGTAGTGAGTGAGATGTGCCAGAGCCCATTCCCATCCCATCCTATCCCTCCCCATTTTCCCAACCCTTTCTCCAAATCCATTCCTATATCTCCAAAGGTAAGTAGAGCATCCGGGGGCGTGCCAACATTTGTCATTTTGGACTAATGTTGGCATGTATCCCGGATGTCTATGGGCGACAGTATCCACTTACCATCAGGTGGACTGTATGCTCGTCTGCCGCCTTCGTACATAAAAATACATAAAAAATAAAAATTATAAATTAATTTCTCAATAACTACCACTCTAAATAAGAAACGCACTATATTACAAACTCATTACAGTTAATGAACTCGACGCACACATCTCGCTGCAAAATGTAGTCGCAAAAAGTGACGTTTTCTGTAGAAAGCGCACGCGCAGGTCGCGTAATGCACGGAAAATGCAACTTTCATGTCAGAGCGCATCTTGGGTTTTTATTTACATGTAGTTTGGGCGTTCACGCGACTGGACAATTTTTTATGAACAGGTCAAATGAACATAGAATATACCTACATCAGCAAAGAAGTTAAAATAACACGTCGAACTATCGATATTAACCTATCTCTATAGGTCTATCCCATTGCAGGCCATGAGCCTCCCCTTGTAGTCAGTAGCGGGTTCAAAATGACACTCTTTTTTGGGGATATTTAGGTTTGTGGTTGTCGCATACCGAGGTCGGGTTGGGTACCACCGCTCGATATTCACTGTTATGTTATTAAAAACGCCATCATTATCAAATTTATTAAACTGGCCTTAACTCATTTTATTGATTGCTTTCTACGATCAAGGTGGTTTGGCCCTTGACCGTGGTCGGAATGTAAATTATATTGTTGTAATAGGTACCTACGTAGTCTGCTAATTAGACAGGTCGTAAACATAAAGCGACTGACTTTCCAATAAACATTACTACTGGCTCACCTGCGAGTTTCAACTTTTATTAGTGGCGTAGTTTCTTCAAAAACTGTAAAGCGTTTAAAGTATTTGCAAAATGAAACAAATATCTACCAATGCATTTGTTTGTTTATAAATAGACCAATGTTTGAAATAGGCAGAGATACTGTGTACTACTCATGTACAAAAATAAATACGAGTACAAACTAGACAAAAACTAATACAAAAAAAAATCTTGTAAGAACAGTAACGCAAAAATTTGGTCAATTAGTCATGATTCGTGAAAATAAACCGTCAGCCTGCCTCTCCATTCCTAATGTGTTAACTTGTCAGAGCTCTTCACATCCAGCCATTACTGGCAACTCTTTTTTTAAGTGATCGGGCCACCCCACAGAATCAAATATTGAAAACATTATTAAAGAGAATTATAATTGGCTTAATCTTGCAAATGGAAGACTTTACTAGTAAGTGCATAATAAATAACATAATACATAATTAAATTAACTAAAACAACCGGAGACACGAACTCATTTTAATTTGAAAAACGAAAAAGTGATAATTTACCGACATCTTAACATATTATAAGAAACATACGAATCTCCTTTCGTTGACGAAAATCTCCGAAAGACACCGTGTGTCACAGAACCAAATTTTCCTTCTCCATATAAGTTTAATTTCCTTTGGGACCGAAGACTTGAACAGCAGTTATATTTACTTTCGTGTTTGCGCAATTCAACCAAAAATAGCTTTTGGAAGAGAAAACATTACATTATTAGTTTGTTTGAAAAATGTTTTTCCAGTTAAGTGTGGTTATAAAAGTTATATCATATTGGAGCTTTAAATTCTCTGGATTTCTCATAATAATCATTGGATTAATTTATATTTACAATCTAATGTGAGTACCTACTCTGTGTATGCATATTATGCAATCAGTTTGCAAGACCATGCACTTCTATACATTTTAACTTTCTGATTCTCCTTTTATTTATTTGTGGTGGAGTTTACGACTATTATAATGATTTCATTTTCCAATCACTTGAAACATGATACACTTGAACACTTGAAATACATACTTTAAACGCATTACAGTTTTTCACGAAGCAACGTTTTATTTATTTCCAAATATATTTTCTGTATTATTGAAATTAAATTAATTTTTAAATTAAAAATATAATAATTGCATCGGAAAATAGTTGTAAAATAGATACAATTTCTAAATTAATTAGCCACTTTCAAATTTGAATATACATATTATGTTAAAACTTCACATTCTATAGTATTAAAAATGATACCCCAAATACACTTAAAATTATACAATGTTATCGTTTAACCGACTTGTTTTCCGTGTGCAGAATATAAGCCCTTGTAAATAAGTCATGTCCAACGAAATAGCAATCCCTTTGAACTTCCATCCTTCCCATGCGTATAAAATATCATTTATTGGCCCGAATATTTTCATTGGGTCACAACTCTGCAGTTGTAATGTTATTTGAACTCATTGATTCTAAAACATAGTCCCGGCTTCCGTCAACCGATATCTTAAATATACTTACGTATTTGTTTGGGGTTTCTTAGCGATTGTCCAAAAGATGCGAACGTGACACCATCTTCAATCATACGAAAATGATCTTTAAATCTATGAAGACACTTCCCGTTGCGGTCGTTTTTGTAGATTATACAATTATTGACCAATAAACTGAATTTACGTAGACATTCGATCCCTGTATTTGACTTTGCCGCCTGATATTTCAATCGGTGTTTATGCAACTGAATATTTAATGGTTACCTATATTATTTAGGCAGTCAAAGAGCTACCGCCTGTAGTAGCTACCTTTGATAATAAAATAGAATTTATTATTATTTTCTTAATTATATGTATACCATATCATCAGCCTGTGTCTCTCCACTGCTGGACATAGGCATCTCAAGGATCGCCACCGAGACACGATCTCCGACTCTTTATCCAGCCGAACTTCTTCAAGATATCGGCCTACCTACAGAGCGATCCACACTGGTCTCCATTTATGAACCCCTTCGGTTGTCGATACTGCTGCAGATATGACCTAACCATTGTCACATCTCCATGCTGATTATATGAACGAAACGAATCCAAAACGAAGAGATTCGGATTTTATCTCATAAACAAACTGCGACCATTTAGTGCACTGACATTGAGCGACTTTAAACGTATATAAATTTATATGACATCAAATACAATGTTTCTGTGACAGGTAAGTAAATAAATGATTCTATGTACTCGTACTCGATTCTAGTTGATGTATTATCTTATCATAAAATTATTGCAGCCACCTAGCCGTGGTAAAGTACTTTAAATTGAGCTTAATTGAGTTTTACTTTAGCTTATTTTAGATATTTAAGGCTGGTTACAATTAAACAAACGAAACATCAACTCTTCAGTCGGCAGTTCAGCCTAGTTTCTTTCACTTAAAAAGAAGGAAACGTTTATTCAATGTAGATGAGTATTTTAACCAAAAAACGTTGCAAGTATTATATCCTCATACAAATATATAGAAACATGTAGATGTAGATTTATGTAATTAAAAACCTAGGGAAATGTTCAAACTCACAGATTGATCGGCTAACTTTATTGCTAACCGGAATTCACGTAACGTTTTTAATTGAATTGCATAAAAACAAAATATTCAATCATTCTGCAATATTATGTACTCGCACTTGTTTAGCAAACGAGCAATGTAATAAGTTTTTACTTTAAAATATTACTTTATAGAGAAAGTAACACGCTTTCGGGTGGTAATATTAATGTTCCCGCTTTACCGAAGCAGTTGAACTCGGCATTCGTATATGTATGATGATGTATGATTACTTATGGCATTGCGGGTGAAAGTGTATGTGTATAATTTTACCATGGACAGTTGGCGCAATATCCGCACCTATATTAGGTATATATCCGCACCTATATTAGGTATATGCGAGTACATATTCGTTTACAAACAACTACGAGGCTTCTCTATCTTACCACCACTGTTAATGCTAAACCAAGGCATCGAATATGTCTGATCCAATTCAAAGTAAATCTTATGAACATCACATAATGGTTTAATGGTAAAATCAACGTGAACAATTTAATTTACCATATTATTTAAATGTATTTTGCTAAACATAAATATTGCTTTTTCCTAATGTATGTCTACATCTTAGTCGCATCAGAAGTTGATTTTCTACTCAATTGCAATTGCCAGTTTTAATAAAGTTCTTGTAAATTCTATTATTCCTTATACAGTATCTAGATTTGCCATCAACTCCATATACATCAAGATTACGTGCGCGCAATGCATTCCAATCGTAAAAAACATTTATGCGTTAATTCGAAATTGATCATATGTTACGCTTCATCGTTACTATGAAGGTAAGGTATTCGATTGAGTATGAAAATATTTCTTAATCGCCACAATCATTTATGTCAATAACTATCAGACTTTCCCTTGGGCCAGGCAAACTACATTATCGGACAAACATCTGTCTTTATTTATCAAAATATCGAAACTAAACTCTTTAGAGCCATTTTTTGAAGCCGTGTTTTTATGAACAGTTGCATTTACGTTAGCTACTTGCGAACTTGCATCTGATTATTCTACCTGATTGTATCGATCAATAAATCGATCATTTATTTGTATGTTCTCAGACCTTTCTAAGATTTCTTATTACTTTGACCTCTGATCATCTTAATAGGCATTATCATCATCTTCCAATACATGATGTTTGATATAGGCTACTAACACAGCTTCTCACCCTCCCATTTATGTTTCTCTGTTTTTGTCACCACGTCCATTACATATCTATTTACTTGATGTAAGCATTTTTTGAATTTTTCTGAGCTTCAAATGCGGAAGGACTGCAACAAATAACATTACATTAATTTGGTGTTGTCTTGCAAGCAATGCCAAGTGAGGCAATTAGTGCCAATTGAATTACGCCGATGTCAGGGCGGTTAGGTATTTGGAAAGATCACGACCCTCGTGAGCGTTTGACTCGGCTGGCGATGCTTTATATGTTTCTGTTTATGTATGTAACTTAATATTCAAATGTAGAAATAGAGGTTAAAGTGAAGCACAAGAAAATTATCCTACATCACTCGTATGACTAGAATGACGTCTAACAAAAACTTAAACAATAAATATTGCTATATAAAAACGAAAAATAAAATGTGTTAAAAGTAAGTCGAAACGCAACTTGCTTTAAAATTTCACTTAATTCTTAGAAATGAGAAATAACGTTATCTGACATTGTCCTACATTTTTATTACCTTCACTATAATATCAAGTTTAAGTTTAACAACGCCTTTTATAAGAAAAGGCGGTATATTAGCAGACAGTTCACCCGGTGGTATGTGGATACTGTAACCATAGACAATAGTTTACACGCCCTTGAATGCGCCGCCTATCTTTAGCGATTTAAAGGTGAATTAGAAAAAGTATTTTAGAGGGTGAGGAATGAGGACTATAATGGGATGAGGATTGTACTTATTCCATTACACTTATTATATTAAAAAATTATATAATATAATCTGTCAGTTTAGACAACTTTATTAAAGTATGAAGTAGAATTAATTATAAAAACCTAGTTTTCAACAACAGCGACAATCTTTGGTTGCTGATTATCCGACGCAGTCCGCTTCCCGCTCTATGGAATGTCATCAAGGCGAGTTGGTGACAGGCTTAACAAACGCATTCGATTAACAAACCGATTGAATCTATGCCGATATTACGATATCGTCTTGTGGGCGCAATATTGAATTTTATGCTACTTTAAATCCGACTAAGTCAATGCCAAAATGCTGAGAATCATTTCCAGCGTAGGATGAATGTTTGCAACAAGTTTGCACAATATCATTTGAGAAGGGAATTCGAAATGCTGATGACATAATAAGATATGTCTAGGCTATTTGAAATCTAAATTGTTAGATTGCCTTTGAATATGCATTATAATCCTTATCCAAACGCGTTAACTCGAAAAAGTTTTTAATACCAAAGTCCAATGTTCATATCAGTTTAATAGCAGAATACATCGAAGTTTAATAAATTAAACTTGGTTTTCCAAGATATCCAAATATAATACATATGTAATTAGTTTTTATGAGAAACATTAGGGCGCTTGGCACAAGTCCAAAACAACCTTTTGCATCCGCACCGCGTTCTTAATGGAGTTAATAAAAACATAACGTAAAAAATTCAATCTCCCTTTAAAGACTGTTACTTTTGAATGTGTTCATAGCGCTTTAATTAACTATAAATAACTGCGGAGATCTATTCCTTTGTGTGTTTCTTTGTTTTATTTGATATTATTTGATTTAACTAAAAAAATAAAAAGAATTGAGCAGAAAAGACACTGAATAGGCAGCAAAAATCGATGTTAACAAATATAAAGGTGAGTTGGGCTTTGGTTCTCTGGACAGGAGTCGCGCTAATGTGTGTCCTATTTGTCTATGCTATTCTTAGTAAGTTATAATTATTTACTTTAGTTATTAAAAAAAAATGTTTTGATGACCGTTATTATTAACTGCCTTATTTAGGTAGTATTTTTTCGCTGCTTGTTTAAATACAACCGATAATGAAATACCAAATCTAGTAATGGAATTTATCCGAATTAATTACATACAATATTTATGTTAACTAAATACAATATTTATGTTACGTCTCGTTAGTTGCACATTGCACATTTTGTCCATCAACACAGTTTTTGTGCCGAAGTTTGTTGAATTGCTCCGACAATGTTGCCTCTTCATGTAATTTAATAGGTTATTTCACAAGAAAGTAATCAATGAATCAGTAGGTTGGTGTTTAAGTAGACAAACTACATAGATAGGTACATTCGTTTTTGTTCATAGACACTATTTAAATCGTCGAAAACTAATAAGTATCTAAAGGTCATACACTGACTTCTTTATATAGTAAAAGTTACTGCTGTTTAAAATTGAACAGGTGGGTACTGGTTAAAATTTAATTGTAGATTTAAAGTTTAAAGATTTTGTCGTCGAGTGCTGGACATGGACAAAGGATATAAATCCTTTTTATATTGTAACTAATTTAAATTCTATTTTGTCTAATTTCTCATAGTGCGAACAATAGGGACCGTTTATATTGCAAAGTATATTTAGACTCCCCAGTCTCCCCATGCTTCTGAACCAAGCTTCTAAAGTTTCAAGCTTCTGAACATTTTGAACAAAGGCTGATTCAAAATCTGACTCGCAAAAGCTCTAAACATGCTTTAGTACTTTTAGAAGGAAAACGTATTATGGGGCGTAGCCGCATACCTTCATTAAAACGTATTATGGGGCGTAGCCGCATACCTTTATTAAAACGTATTATGGGGCGTAGCCGCATACCTTTATTAAAACGTATTATGGGGCGTAGCCGCATACCTTTATTAAAACGAGATAATAAATTGTTTTATTGCCGAGCAACTATGCAACTGAAGGACCCAAAGCTTCTTTGACTCTATTGCAGTCGGTTTCTAGTTTTTGAACTAAAATTTTCATTACAATACCTACTTTTTAACAAAACAAAAAAATAGTTTTTCGTATTATAACAATTTGAGTTGAATCTTCAGTGTTCTTACGCATCCAGTTATCCAATATTTTTCCTTATGACCGCAACAATATTCTTTTTATATTTTTATATTCTTCTTTTCATTCCTTTTATGTTTTTGGGTTACGATTATTTTTTCAAAATAACCACTAAATTGATTTTATTAGGAAAGATATAGCTTTTATTAATCGTGCCGGCTAACATGAATTGATGGACACATCGGAGATGAAATTCAAAATTCCTGCCCCGAACAAAATTACAACCAGATATATAAACTCAAAACAAACTATTAGTTCCTAGAGTCAATAACTTCTACGGTAGACGTACTACACAATTTCTAGTCCCAATGTTAAACGAAATGTTAAAACGTAAAACGTATTTGGGCGTGATAAAAATACTAAACGATAAGAACAAACAACTAAAATGTTACTTCCTTGATAAACTTAAAAAAAATATTATGATCACAAACTGCTTCTCGTGGTAAAAATGGGGAAAAAATATATTATTATTATTTTTACAGTTTATATTATACAAATAATTATTTTTTATTATTTACTTATTACATTTTACAGTTAAGTCACTAATTAGTAACAACAATCTAAATTCCAACAATTCAACTAATGTAGCGGACTGTACCTGATTGTTCCCAAGGAATGCGCTTGTTTACATTGAACCGCGCAAAATGTACAAATACCTACATGTAAGTAAGAAAATTCACCTAAATTAAGAATATTATGATATAAATTGTGTATATTTAGTTGTATGCCAATATGCAGTGCCAAGACAAACCTCTATGGTTTATATGGCATGGCACGCAGCAACATTAATTATGTATGATTATTTTTTGTGTGTATGAATAAAATAAAAAATCATTTGTTGAAATCAGTTTAGTCTCTGCGAGGATACAAAGTCCTAAACCTTCCCTTTTGTCTTCACTATCGTTGAGGAAAGGCAAATCGGGACACACTTAAGGTTTGGGTGCCTTTTAGAATAAAACAGCCATATGTTTGAATATAATAATAAATAATACGTTACAATCAATGTAAATAGATCAGTAAATCCATCGTGGGAACTATAACTCTAGAGACTTTGTTTGGTCACTCTGAATATCGCTACATTCCATTTCCAAGGTGAGCAGACCACAGACTTGTTATCTAGTATCTAAGATCATAAAAACGACTTATGTCATGTTCAACAATAGACGTGTGCGTAATGGTTTTGCGGTATTCATGACAATGATCATTATTGAAAAGTATGTGAAAATTAGTAATTGATCCATCAATGGTCATCAATGATTATCATCTGGTCTTTGATCAACTCTAGAT
This sequence comes from Sesia bembeciformis, assembly GCA_943735995.1. Taxonomy (NCBI): domain Eukaryota; kingdom Metazoa; phylum Arthropoda; class Insecta; order Lepidoptera; family Sesiidae; genus Sesia; species Sesia bembeciformis. Next base: position 5,030,959 of record OX031026.1, on the reverse strand, counting down.
GATTGATTTAACATCTCGGAGAAAATGTCTAGAATTATTATGATTTCTTATGAATATCAAAGGAAATCGAAATATTCAAAATTAAAAATAATAAAGTAACATTTTTCTTGGTCCGTTAACAAATAAAAATCAACATCATGGTTTTAAAATCAGATTACGTTAACTATTTTGCATGTGTACTGAATAAACTGAAACTTTAGAATAAAAGGAATACAAAATAAACTAAACAAAGTCTACATTTAAACTCTTTAAAATAGTCGTAATTTCCGTCGCTCTCTTTCCTACACCTTTCTCAAGTAAAACCGTCAATATAAATTATATATTATATATATATATGTATATATATATATATATATATATTATTATAAATAAATTATATATATTTTATTATAAATTGGTTATTTGGCAATTATCGAGAAAGTATTTTAAAATATGCGAAATATGTTGATTATAACCCTCCAAAATTGTTTTTTTTTAAAAGAGATCTAAAATAAATACTTTTCATTATTAATTTAAATTTTTCTCGAAAACAGTCTGTCAGGTGACATCTTAGGTCTATGACGTCATAACACTATAAACTTCTATTCTAAGAGGAAGTTTTATAAATGTATATTTGTTTTCTTTGTAAATTGTTAAAAATAAATACAATAAAAATGAATTATCGTATAAAACGTGTGGCTGTACCCATGTGTAGAAATTGTTTATACATGTTCTTAAATGTCCAAAACATCGAAAACAGAGGTTACAGTTAGCACGATGAGACCCAGCATTCACATCAAATATTAATATATTTAATATATTACTTAATATACATATAAATAACCGATATTAATTACAAAACAACGAATTAACTAGATATTTCTTTGTACTTTTCATAGAAATAACCCACAAACCTCGATGTATGGTTAAAATTAAGCATTTAGTTATATAAAGTAGTCAAGGAAATATTTACATTTAATTTTTACAAATACACAAATAATATAGAACTAAATTATTTGTTTTTATATACTTACACAGAAGTTTTCACGTTTCAGATCTCAGCTGAGCAAAAGTTCGGATTGCAAGCAAAGAAGTTTGAAATCATAAAATAATCTACTTTCGTCCTATCAGATTTAATAAAACCACCTTCCATTTTGTGTAGACCAAGTACAATCAATAGTCAAATCTTACTTTCAGAGTAGAAATAATACGAAACCACGAAATAATTTGGTTGGGTTAATGTTTATAGTGTTCTGACTTCACGCAGTAATCAATCATGGCTTCCCGCGTTTTGGATCTTGTAGAACACAGATAAAAATAATCTTTAAAATATTTATTAAAAATATATACTTATATTTGTAATTCGTTTTAATGCAAAAAAAAAACGCATTTTATAATAATTATTGATGGCCTTACCTATGAAATTGCCGTTTGTCCATAGTGACCACTTTGCACTTAGATCTTGCGTTTGGCTTGGAATTCCAAATTAAAATTAATTTTAATTTAAAGCTATGTTTAATATTTAAAGCGTTCTATTTCAAAATCAGTTACTCATCTGTTTTTCCGTCAAACTACTTTTGCTTAGGTAATCGTTGTTTGCGACCATGTTAATTTAAAGTTTTTAACCAAAAGTTAAAAAATCGCATTATTTTCGAATATGAGTTTCGTCGTGCCAGCAACGCACCGCATATGGCACGCAATATCAACGATGTGTACTAATCAAACACCGCAAACGAATGCACGGAGCGTTTTTGGTTTCATCGTTTCCTTTCTGGAAATTTCGACCTCAAGAACAAGCCCCGTGGACCGGAGACTAAAGTCCATAATGACGAATTAGAAGCGGATTCATCTCAAATCATCTCTAAGTTAGCAGCAGCCTTCAGCGTAAGTGACAAAATAATATTGATAAATTTGCGTCAAATCACCCGATTGGAAACTCCGTCGTCACCCACCGTACTCGCCAGACCTTGCTCCTACTGATTTCCATTATTTTTGGAATTTGGATAACTTTTTACAGGGAAAATAATTCAACTCCGATGAGGCAGTGAAAATTGATTTAAGAGAATTCATAGATTTCCGGGAGTTGTATAGCAGAGATATGAATTAACTTCCATTAAAATGGCAATAGTGCATTGATAATATTGGACAATACTTCGATTATTTAAATATATAATTTTCATATTATACAAAAAATGTATTTGATTTTTTCCATATAAAACGGCAATTTCACAGCTAAGGACCTTAATACGTTATCCAATATTTTTTATAATTTTATAAATATTATGAGTATATCTGTCTAATAGCCAATAGAATTGATAATTTTACATCCAAAAATGAAGATTCCTAAGAAACTAAACGATCTCCTTCATCAACTCTTCTATTTACTTCGATGTTCGTGAAAAATGTACTAATACTTTCTATACAATTTTGTTGAAGATGCGATTCAAAATCTAAATTCTGGTGACATTGTAAAATTTTTCCAGCTCTTTACTTACTTTACTGTCTTAATTTATGAGCTGCAGTGTAAAATGTCCAAAAAAATTTCCTCTCTTTGAGTGTTTCCTGTAGCTGCTAGAGCGTGTCGGTATTGTCTTAAGTTTTTGTCACTGTCCCGTTGTTCCGACATCGGCTTTGTTAGACATCGGTGGTCCGTGTTGTCAGAGATCCACTATGCTCCTGATTAACGTTTCTGTTTAGATTGAGTTAATGTCGTGGGAATAGACCGGAGCATGACTGGAGTATTAGTTTTAGGAACCAGTATCATATTATGTTCTTGCAACATTAACTCGTCCTTAATGCAATCGTTAAGCTTAATGCATCAATAACAGAGTTATGTCATCAAGTAATTTACTAATTAATATGTATTTTACTATTATCTGCTGTTATGTGAAAAACCAAATCTATGCACCATTTCCACAACATAGGTTTTATTAATTAAAAATGGATACTTTGGTCAGTTAGTGAATATCATCGTATTTAAATTTAGTTCTTATATAGCCTATCCTTGTAAAACTATATTTGTAATTTGAAATGGTCAAAGTCATATGCAATTATGTTTGAAGCGTAAATGCCAGTTATGAATTGATGCCAGTCGCCTACACATTACCTTATTTAGATTTGATCTTTGGTCCCGATCAACTTTAAAAAAGACCGCATTTGAAGGACCGCTTTTTTGACAAATAGAAACACATTTATGATTTGTTTTACAAACTTTATCTTATCAGGTATCACTTACAGTAAATTATACAAGGTGACAATACAATTCAGAAATATTCACATATACGTTACATCTTGTCAGATAGACATGCGTTGAAAACAATATAGAAATCTAGAAAAGTGATGAGAACGTGGCAAATAATTAAGCGAAATCAAACACAGTAGTAACAATGAGACTCGTGCAGAACCAAATGTAGGCAACTGTGTTATAAAAGTTTCGGCACATTATTCTACTAATTGATTATATTTAAACCAGTAAATTAGAAGCTATGTGCCGGGCAAATTATTAAAATATTTGTTACAATGCGGAAATTAAGTCGAAAAACTTAATTCATGGTCAATATTTTCAACATTAAACACAGTATCTCCGCTCTCACTGTCTTGTCGCCCCCACAAGCCATTCACATCCTATACAGGAGTTAATTTTACTCTGAACATTTCCTTAAAAACCCACTCACAAAAATATACGGAAACTGTCATTAGCCCACTACTTTCTAACAACATACCTATATGAATTATCTCTTTCCGGTTGTACAAGTTTTTTGGGTCAATAAAATTTCTTGTAAGAAGCTCTATGGGTCGCAAAATGAATGAATTATATCAACTCCATAATAAGATACATACCACTATTTCAGTAAAACGAAATTTTACAGGCTATGCCATTTTAGAGTAAAATGTTTACCTATTTTGTGTGCGATTGTTTATGTAATAACTAAAGAAGGAAAGTAATTTCTTAAATAGTAATTTCTTACTACACTAAACGATAACAAATTGAAATTCCAATTTAGATTTAATCCTCCTATCCCGTTATATTCCCTATTCCATCTATCATCTTCCATCCTGACCCTGAAAATTCTGATTCCAAATCACCAATATGGTATGCAGCACATCTGTATACGTTCCAATGTTCGTCAGTTTTGATTGATCTTGGTATCATGTACAGCCGATATGACAGTAACTGCTTACAGGCCGTTTGCTTGTCTTTAAACGAGCAGCAAGACAATACTAACAAATCATGATCAACAAAACAACCTATATTTTTAATAACTCATTTTAAATTACTAAGAATGACATCACGAAGTCGACGGGGACTCATAGTTTTTTACTGAACCTAAACCTAATCCATCTTTAAATTTACTATCATCGAGTTGCTGCTCATTCAGTAATTTTTTGCTGCTTATTATATAATTACTTCATTAATAAATAACCATTTTACGTACAGATTTTAGTTGAAATCGTAGCAATTCAGAAGTGGTAGAAACCTTTCTCAAAAGCGAAACTTGTTTAGACTAAACATTTCGCAAAATCCAGTACGGATCATGATTTCTAATTACATTATTACTTTAAACTTGATTAGCACATTACTGTTTATTTATATTATATATCAATCAAATTAAATTCGACTACCAAGTTGAATGCCGCAGGTATTGAAAAATAATAACATAAACGCTGACGTAGCATTATTTGAGGTCTCCGCGCACAATGTGGAAATCATTTTGCTGTATCATTCCATTACATTGATACAATACGTGTCTACACCTTGACAACCCAACTATTTATATCACCTGGTCAATGATCTCAAACCAAGATAGACTTCATTTCTATATTAATAAAGTTGAAAATTCTCTGTATATATTCTGAATGTAGTATAGTTTGGATAACGTGGTTTGCTCGTTATATTGACCTACAATTGTTTATTTTTTTATGTCCGCATTTTTCAATTAATATTTCAGAGGTAAGCTTATCTTTGCCAGGCAAGGTTATCGCTCCTCACAAAATACGTTTTATAGATTTTTCAGCTATGTTCTTTGGAACCATTTTATTATAATCTCTGAATTTCTTTAAGAGTATCAAGTTTATGAACTTTCTCTTGGCAATATGATAAACATAATATGGTTCGTTATAACACTTATAACATACTTAAAGCAGAACTGCAAATATATACTTTTATTCTTTACAGATTTTGAGTAATTATAAAAGCTTTTTAATTCAATTGTTTATGAAACATATTAATCGATCAACATGTTCCATGTCTGCTCTAAATACCCACATTCACTAACCTGAGGTTTACTTTGGGTGACACAGTAATGCAACAAACATTTCTTAACTTCTTCCGAGTTCTTTACTGACTCAACTAATTTTGGTTTATTATTTTAGTTACATTAATTATGTTACTTTATATCTGCACAGTACTTAAGCATTAGTGCTAAGGGAACACTATATATTAAGTATATACGTATAAGTATAAATATATTTCGTGTTATACTTATTATTACAATTCAACGCCTCAGTTTTCTAAATTCTATACTTTTTACTGGAGAAACTAGGTGTGCAATTGCTACTAGTAACATAAATTGCTACGAAAGCCGTTTAGAACCCACGTTTGACAAATATGGATATTATGGTAGGCACAGCCAGCGCTGACGCAACAGTTGTCGCGAAATGTGCCCAGGGAATATTATACTCAAATGCAACCAGCCAGTATGTTGTAATTAGAATTTAGAATTGGAATTTGCAGGAATCTGTGATTGTAGATATCCTGTTTTCATTTTACTTATGGTAAAGCCACCGAACTCAATAATAGGTAGCTAATATGTCATCATATAGTGAAACTTTTAATAATACTGGGATATAAAATAATAAATGTACGAGCAAGTAAGCAGAGTTGTGAAAGCCGAAAAGGAGTGAAATGCAAGAATAGTTTCACCACTTTCCTCGGAATATAACTAAAATGTAAATGTATGTCCACATTTTGGTCTAGTGTCCAAGGAAATACAGAACACGTACCAGACAATGACCTAAAACGAGTACGCAGTCACAAAATGCCCGCACGCCATGTTTTGTGGCAAAACATTGAATAAGTTAACATGGATCACGGAATTGTTCCACTCAAACGAGATTTCTCCGAGTTTTACAAAAATTGAAAGTAATATAACTGTTTAACCGCTTCAATACAAAGAACGTGTTGTTATTAATATTCAATGCGATAGACACTAGAGATACAAATGCATCATTTGCTTTCAAATCGAGGGGAAAGATAACTGATCCACATAGTACTGACATAGTTTTAGATATGTGACATCTAATTTCATTTAATAACTGAAATATAAGAAAAGGTTACTCTAAGGATTTCAAAAAATAAAACAGTGAAACTACGAAGAAGCCAAAATGTTTTCCTTCACAGTTAAAAAAGAGGAAATTTTATTATTAACATTAGGCCTTAATAATAAAATATGTAAAACGAGTTTTATGAAAACTGGAACAATGTCATAATTAAACTTCTCATGCCGTCGCTGATAACATTGTTATGACTTTTATATCATATTATGCAGTTAAAATTAGCTAATTACCCAACGTGTTAGTTAATTAATTGCCCAAAATCTCGTTGCAATACTTTTATAACTCAAGTATGGGAATTTGGTTAAACATATTTGAACGTATGACCTTGCAGTATTGTCATAGCTTTTCTAATTGCCAAATAAAAATAGAACAAAAGTTTAACTATCCTCATAATCAGTTCTCAGATGTTCTGTAGTAGAATGAATGATCTATAATGTTTTAACCATTGCAGCAACAGTTACTTTTCAATCGTTTTTGAGAATGACCATGAAATACTTGTATTTAAAAGGCATGTAGATGAATTTTAAAAATGTGTTTCAACGAACTTCCTTTATTTCTCATAAATGTGTATACAGGGTTTATCAAACGAATGGTCTCCTCTGAGGGAAAGTACCCTAAATATTAAAGATAGCAAATTTTACTCAAAGGAAACTTTATTATATTTTTTAAGATAAGAAAAAACTGCATTTATGGATTTTTGTAAAGTCGCTGTCTGAGCCGGGAAACGATCCGACACAAATGTGAAAAAAATACCCTGTTTTTACGACACAATGCGTAAAAAAATACATAAATTGAACATTATTTCCACGAAATAATGTTTCATGGTCTTGTTTTAATTTAATGCGTAATACACGTAGAGAGTTTTGATACATATCATTGACCATATTCATTTTTGCTATAAAACTACAGGGTATTTTTTTCGCATGTGTGTCGGATCGTTCTACTCAAAGGCCCATTCGTTTGATTCACCTGTATACTATCCGCTCGCTAATAGTGAATAAACACAGAGCAAGGAATGCATGTTTGTTTACATGCTATATTTGTCAACAATGCATTGTCATTTTGTTTGAAACATTAACTATAAGTAATAAAATGCCAGCCGCTCATTTCAGTCATAGTTTTATAGCTGAAGTGACAGATTTGTACTAAACTTGTGTCCATTTTAATGAATTGTTTTTAATTAATGTGATAAGATAAATATTAATATAAAGATAACAATTACTTACCTATTATATCTATCACTTTTAAAATGTTAAGGAATATTTATGCGTAGGGATACCCTAACTTCTTGACTTACGCGTTCAACCTACATAAATGATATCTATACTTTACGTTTCATCATTGTGCTTTTTTGTTGTTGCATTGATTTAAAATCATTTTTCGTTTGTGAGGAAGCATTGTAGCGGTATGCCTTTTTGTCAGGAAAACAGTAAAACGTCATTTTGATTGTGGTGTTGATTGAGGACTTCCGAGTCGGAGGTGAACGCGACGCCTGGTCCACGTTTGCAGCAGTTTGTCCGATGAGCCGTAGCGCGGCGGTCCTGCCGCCTCGCCTCGCGCGCTTCTCATGCCAACCTGGTACTTTTCACTAGTTACGTTTCAATAAGGTTTTGTTTTTGGTTTAGCAATTTGATTTCTACTTATTACAAAATCTGAAGAATAATTTCTTGGTGTATTGTGAACAAAAGAAAATACCTTTTCTGTTACTGGAATATTGTTCTGCAAAAGGTTATTTAAGTATAAAACAAATGTGCGTGCACCAAACTTAAGTTCAAGGTGTTAGTGACTTTAAAAGTGGAGTGGATGCAGTATCAGTCAAGGATTTCGTGTGTTGTTGGAAATTTGTTGTCAAAAGTGGACCCTTTGCAGTTAATTGAACCAGGAGATCATCCTGATGAAGCGGTCGACGTGGGTGGACGTAGAAACGGGCGGCCGTCTCGGCTGCAACGGCGAGATATTCTGGAGCGAGTGTACTGAATGCGATTGTGCCTACTGCAATCCTAACTACGTTTGCGTCTGTAGCGATAAGGTATATGTATATCTAAGTCTTCTTCCAGGTTCTGCTCTGAGTATAACATCATATTCGTGTTTGTTATACTGTTTATTTAAAAATATTTCTTACGTCAGCAGACACATTTATATGTATATAATATAATGTCAGTCTTTTGGAGCTAAGACTTTAAGGAAAGTAAACAATGATGAAGTGATAGCAAAATAAGTATAATTTATAATAATTATCCACATACGTGTTTAAATGTCTGCTTGTATAATTTAAGCAAATTCAGGCGGATTGTTGCGTGGGAAGATAGGACAGTTTCTCTGATAAAGAGAGACCGGTTAGACGAATTATTTTGAAATTCAAACATTTGCAAACATTATATCCGAAGTATACGAGCGTTCCACATTAAATAACATTTTAAATGGGTATTAAAAACAGTTCTCCCTTATTCCTTCTTTATTAGAAATTATCTTTTTCAAAACAATTTCTTTTTACAATCATTTAAATGTTTAATTGCTAACCCACCAATGACTCGTGCCAATCTACATCAGCCTACTTTTGCACGTATATCGAAAACTAATATGGAAGATAAAAACTATTCAATGACTTGATGAGAGATTGATGACTTTACATATTTACATATCGCACTCCAACATCTAATGACATCAAAATGTTTTGTGTACAACTGAGATGATGCTTGTACTAGTTTCTGACTGTTATCTGTGGGTGTACTGGCTACGCGAGTCATGTGGGCGAAAATTTTGCAAATGAAGAGTTTTAAACAATGAATGTATAATATGAATGAATGGAAATTCTTTGTAGCATTCCTGTTTCAACTTAACTGATAATTATTAATAATTTAGAAAAAGATATGAAATAAAGTTATATAAATAACTTTACTACTTAAATATGATAGGAAATGAGACTATTTTATAACAACACACATCAGTAAATAAATTATAATTAATTTAGTAAAACTTACGGTATTTTGTAACATAAATAATCTGTTGATATTTTCTTTGACTTAATAGTCATTTTTATTTTCAATCACAAAAATCAAATAATTGTTTAACTTCGTGTTAAGTTCAACGGTTTGCCTTGAAATTTATCCGAAGTTTCTACTTTGTTATTACCCGGTATTGCCAAAAACGACGCCTTGTTACCATATCGGAATTTTATTGTTATTGTTGACCAAAAGCAGTCTCTTTTATTAATAGCCGTGTATCATATTATTTGCATGAAGATGAAAGAAGTGAAATTCTTTAAATAATGCTCACAATGGAGATATGGGAGCTTGTGAGCAATAAGGGGTAATATTGAGTTTAGGAACTAGAAGTGTTTCCTAACCATGTAAAATAAAAAAATACTGTGACTTATAATAATAATTTTCCTGAAAAAAGGATTCGACTTTAATGAAATAATAATTTAAACTTTGGGGATATCTAATTAAAGTGTTTAAAAATCGATTCTAATAAGTTCTTAGTAAATTAACTAATACAGTATATTAACGAAATATATGAAGACATAGCGCATCTTGATATTATAATCAATAAGTTCCCTTTTAACGTTAGCGTTAAACTTTTGGTAAATATGGGTCAAATAGGTCATACGGTACCCATTATGTCCTATTATTAAGGTCCTGTCTTTTTATAAAAATAAAAAACAAAAAAAATAAAGTTGAAAATCCATAAACTTAGATTGACCAGACATCCAAAGACTCTTAAAGTCAAATTCTGCGCGTTACAAAAAGCTCTTGAATGACAATACAATCAAAGACTGGTCCAAAATGAAGCGCGATACAAAATTTGCGCGATTTGACTTAATTTGCTTGCCTTTTAGTGGGCATCTATTAAAAGTTAAGAGGCTTTTGTTTAAGATTATTTTCATTTAATTTTTATGTATACAAAAATGCGTATGGTGTTGATTAATTGTTAGTTATAATAAAAAAATATTTAATCTACGCGGCATCGCTTTTTTAATTTCTATTGCTCATCTTAATATGATAGTTAAATAAGGTTCTAAATAAATATTGGTCATCAGAATTTGGCTATTTTCAAATTTGATTATTTTGTTAAATACAAGGCTAATAGACAAGGAACTCAGTCTGCATCAATGTACTTCTGTGAAAAGTATATTCATCACCTTCGCATAAAATATAATGTGATATTTAAAAAAATATAAGCGACTAAAAGTGATGAAATCCTTTTGGGTGCCTTAAATTTCTATATCAAAGAGGTACATTGAAAATGAAAGCGGTACTTATGCTTGTCAAAGGGAGTACATTTAATTAAGGCACATCTAAGTAGCTCTAGCTCAGGGACAAGGTCAACCTGAGACACGTAAGTTTCTTTTAGCGCGGCCCCCTATCCACGTAAATATCTCACAGGAGTTAGTTCTGTGCTAGCATGGTCTCAGCACATAAAGTAGTTGTAGAGTTACAATAGGGGGAATACGTCGGGCTGGCCCGGCCACCTTTAGATGTCTTAAATTTCTATACCAAATAGGTATTTATATTGAAAATGAAAGCGGTACTTATGCCCCCTTAAGAGGAGTACATTCGATTAAGGTACAGCTCAATCAATAGCTCTAGTCGTGAGGCCGGGCCAGCCTGACGCACGTCATTTGTCGACTAAACCATAATATCACAGTACTAACTTAATTAAATAAAACATATACTCGAACAAATTATGTCTACTGCAAGTCACAAGAAGATCAAATCTTCAAAGACACAAACAAAAAGGCGTCTAGTTTGCCTTCATACAGTCATAAACAACAGTGCAGGCCTCATAATAAGCGAGGAAAGTGAAACTCTAAGAGATCTTTTTTTCTTTCTCGCTGGTCTTTGTCTTGAAAACCCATACATGCGGGACGGGTATTTTTACACAACGCCTGGGAAGCTTTTAACATATTGTTTACTGATCGTCTCGTGTATTGTTAATGTTGGATTATACCATAAATAATCATTAACTCGTTCTCAAAAAATAAACGCAAATACTTTTCTGTGGGTGATTGGTTAGATTACTGATTAACTATCATTCAGTACTTCACTTGTTCATTTCGTTTTAAAATTAATAATTTTCGCAATTTGTGTCCTATTACTATACTGTCTATACTGGTAAGTGGATACTGTCTATGGACGACAGTATCCATTTACCATCAGATGGACTCTATGCTGTTCTGTCACCTTTTTGCTATAAAATCTTTAAAATATTATCGGTCCTCTTAATGCCAATAACAGTCAGTTGTTTTTTGTACGATGACGTAATTTTCATCTCAATTTGATAATTTAAAAATAAACAGAAATAATATCCGCGACGGAGCAATTCCGTTAATCGATGATCTAAACTTAATTAACCATAGCGCAAACAAAGAAACAGATTTAGACGCCCTACTTTTTGGTAGTGAAAAATTGCCATAGTTATCTAACTAAAAACATTGGTAACTGTACCGTTATACAATTAAATAGTTGATTGAATTACCGCAATTGTAACAGCCGCTGTAAGTAACAGTCGATATAACTTTCTCAATGGCATACCTGAAATGCAATAAGTTACGCATAAACGCTAATTATTACACAGCTTTAAATAACCACAGTTTATAGGAGTATATGGCATTTATGTGTTGTATTTACATTTTAATTTTGGCAATAGATATAAAGTCTGAGGTAGTTAATAAATTGAATGCAAATAACCCTTAAATAAGGATTCTTGAATATCCGTAATTACCAATAGGTAGAGATATCAAGAGACACCATAGATTATCAATAGATATTTATGAAGCAGCATTATAATTAGAATCAAATTATTTTATACCGCGAACCCGTAGGCTGTGGAACGAACTGCCTCAAGAGGTCTTTCCATTAAGCTACGATATGGGGTTCTTCAAGAGAGCTGTGAATAGGATTTTGCAAGGCCGGCGGCGCGCCCGCATGCCCCCTGGTGTTGCAGGTGTCCATGGGCGGCGGTAACACTTACCATCACGTGGGACCGCTTGCTCGTCCGCCCTCTAATCTATAAAAAAAAAAAAAAAAAACGTATTTAAGTTTCATGTATGTTTAAACATTTTTATTTAAGTTTCGGTCTATTATCTTGTACCTGGCAAGTGAACATTACGTTGAAACGCCAATGAAAATACGAGTACCTACTTCATCGAATGTAAAGAAAGGGAAGTAAAATGGCCTGAAATTCATTTTAATATTTAGACAGTTTAGGTTAGTAAAACTAAGATTAGCTGCAGATTTATGAACCTACTTATTCAATACTGTTCTAAAAGTTTTGTTGCCTTTCATGTGGAACTGCTTGTACATAAGTATGTATACATATTACGATCAGTGAATATGGAAAAATGGTTGTGGACGAGCAGACAGTCCTTAATGGAGGTAAGTAGATACTGTCGTTCATGGACATCCGCGATTCATGCCAATATCAGTCCATAATAATGATAAACCTCAGCACGTGCCCGTTTAGTTTAACCACCTACCACCTTTAGTTTAACCCGCAATTATAATATTTCTTAAAAACTAGTACTCTGTGTCTTTTATTGTCTGTTTTTAATTAACTCTTTACACTATGTTTGTAATTAGGTTGTCAGTCAACTGAACGTATTTCTTCTTGTATTTTGCGGTGCCAAAGAGTTAAAGATAACATATTTAATTTTGTCATTAAATACAACTTGTTCCGCTGTGCTTTGCCGTGTCAGGAGTCATCAAAACGGTAGAGGCCGGTCGTTTTCCGATTTCTAATAGCCACATTAACATATGTCGGGCGGCCTTTCACAACGGATATTGGATAACTCACGCGATTTTTTGCGTAGATAAATATGATCTTTATGGCAAGAAAATTACAAGTAAAATCAGTACCTGTTGTTATCAACAATAGTTACGACTGTAGCATACTTATTTCACACACACATATACAAATGTTAGGGAGAAGAAATCTATATATATTATATAGTTAAATATGGTATATAACCAAATTTGTGAACACACTAAAGGGCGTATTTCTTAACTGATTGAAATATCAACACAAAGATATTTTAGTTGTATAACTCGCTCAAGTTCGTAGATTTATTTATTTTATTATTATTTACAGATTATGTAATCGTGATATAAACAACTAATAATGTAGGTACTTACGAGTATATAAACGAAATAGGGTTCATAACACTCCAACTTCTAAGCATTTTTTCACTTTAAACGTACCGAATATAGCGTATCTTAGCGTTTTTGTCGTATTGAGTGATTTTCTTATTTCAATAAAAGCTTATTCTATTAATTGAAAAAAAAACCTACCTACTTTATTCTTAATTTCAAATTCTTTATTAATTTGAGAGATTGAAATATTTTTTGTTACCAAGAACACAAGGATAAGTTAAATGCAAAACACAATGATCGAATATATTTACGCTTTAATTCATTTTCCTTAAAATAAACTCAGTTATGTCTGTATGCTACTTCTCGTGTGCCGTGCAGTGTTTGCTCTACATTAAATTGCAGTATTATTCCATTATTTGTGATCAATTAAAACTCAATAGTTAAATACTTTGTGACTACTTCTATAACTGTACAAATTAATTTAGATATAACAAATTTGTTTTGTATCAGATTCTTTTCGAAATTTTATTGTTTAAGTGGATCGTTTTTAAGAATGTTTTCATCAAGCATAATAAATAAATTAATCTCTGTTGATACACAGGATACAGTGCACAGAACGCCACAGTAACCTTCAATGTTTGTTTTTGTTGTATGCTTCAGCACATTACGAGGTGCTAACATCGTGTTTGTGAAGCAAATATCAGTGGTCATTAACACATGCTCATCGTTTACACACGAGAGATCTGATGATGTACTACCGGTGTTAGTTATGCAAAGCGGCTCATTATGATCGCGGCTAACTATTATAATCGTGATCTTTTGAGGAATAATCACATTCAATAATTCCGTTACGCTACGATATGGGGCTCTTCAAAAGAGATGTGAACAGGTCTGCAAGGTCGGCAGCGCACCCGGAAGCCCCCTGGTGTTGCAGGTGTCCATAGGCGGCGGCGGCCACTTACCATCATGTGGCCCGACCGCTCGTCTGCCATCCATTCTATAAAAAAAAAAAAAAAAGTAAGTATGTATTCATTTTCTGTAAACTGTGTTCGTAAATCGATTATTACATTTATAACCTCAAATACGACTCACTGAATATTTGCTTTCCTGTGGTTAGACTATGCTTATATTTGACTACTCCTGTCCTTTTTTTGGTAATATTTATTATGAAATATTATAAATTGAAATAAAATTCCGTCCAACCGTAAAGCCTTAAACATTTTGCATATTGTTTAGGTATACCTTTGCCCCGTATCATGTAGCTGGTCATTGCTCCTGTTGATCTGAATAAGTGGTTGTTTTTAATCCGTACCTAAAAAGGAACTTCGCGTTTGAGCTACATTTGGTTGCTTATTACGGAATATTTATTTTTTTCTTTTCTCTACCCACACCACTAAATATGTGTGGGCGTGCTTACTTCAAGAGCCTTAATATCTTAGCTTACTATTGGAAGCTATCGTTTGTAATTCTGTTTGGCGACAGAATTATACGATAGAAACATCCTTGAATTAGTGGGTATAAAAGTGATGATGATATTAGGTATTTGAATTTTGCAATGTAGCGTCATGTCAGTATTGTCACCATTTTCCTTTTGATAAGAAAAGTGTCCGGTAGTTTTCTGCTTCAAGTTTCGGCACTGTCGACATCACATCCACTACTTCACTTAGTGTCCGCAGTGTTATCCGTCTAGCATCAAGTGGGACTTTGTCGGCACATCTGTCTTCTTCTAAGGACATGAGTACGTACAGCTCTATTATTTAAAAAATAAACGAAAATTGGGTTCCAAGCGTATGTGGAAAGCGTATAGAAGTTGGCCCGCTGGTGGGTATATTATTGTTTTTATGACTTCGTGTGTTACCGGTCATTGCTCCCGTTCAAGTACACTTAACAAGATTACTCCTACCCCGCAAGCTGTTCGCTGATCGGCTGATTTGTTCCAACTACTCTAATAACGACCTGTGGTCTGTGGTTTAATTTTTTTATACGTCCGCGTCGTCATCTTGCTATCGTTTATTTTTGTAAACCTGTTCTAGTTGAAAGTTTGCTATGTTTTGTCATAATGCATGAAAGTGGTTTGTTTTGAGACTATTATAATGTGTTTCTGTCGTAGGCGGTCTGAATGAGTCAATGTTTGAATCTCAAGGTTCAGTGAGATAAATGGATCATATAAAAACTACCTATTTTATTAAAATTTGAAACGTTTGTGCTTATGTCTTTGTCAAGATTTGTCATCCGGCAAAGTGAGAGCAAATATTGACATGTTGATATTTGCTAATTGTTATATTAGTACATATTACTTATTTATATAGGAAGTTGTAAACAATCCCGAATTAACGTTTGCACTTTAGTAAATACTGCTGATCGTACGTAGGTAGGTATTAAGTACAAAACAATGTCGAAGCTATTAACATGTATAATATAGTAAATACGAGTACATTAAAAGCAATGATTTTTTTTTTAAATCTACAATCTCGTAAAAACCCTTGACAAAATCGTAATTAACATTATAAGTAAACGAGCTTGCTTCAGAGAAGTATTTACTGCTATGCCTAGAAAATTATACAAAACATGCCTTGATGGTAGTACTTTTACATACGAGTACCTATTCTACGTATCCCACGTCTGGTCACGTATGAGGCGATAGTTAAAACGAGTGAATTACAGTAAATTATACTGCATTGGAGCATTTGCTATGGATTAATTGCGAACTTCGATTTCTCACGTACTGACGGAATGTGTCGGTTCCAGTGAAAGTGGTTCCAGCGTAAATCTTGGATATAAAGTTTGTTTTGTATCCTAGGCATACATTGTTTTTCCGGTCACATACCTATCTACCGGTGTTTAAATGTTGTTTAAAGCACAGTTTAAAGTGGAAGTGACCGAAGGCACCATATTTAGCTTTACAAGTCTAACATCACATTCTTCGTATTATTAATATACCGTTGATCAGTCGGAACATTCGGAATAACAATATTTTAAAACTGAGATTTTATTATCACGACATTTTCTAGATCTCACATATGTAGATTTTATTTGAGAGTATTGTATTCTATTAATAATATAGTTTTATTAGTTCGATTCCCCCCATCCTGTGTCAGTTATCAGTAAGGTCAGCATCATAACAATGTCAGCGATGATTCACAATCATTTACAATGAGGAATCGCGACGTGCTTACACATAACTTATGTATGACGTTGATTTTTGACCAAGTATTTGAATGTTTAATTAAAACGACGTAGATATATCATAGTGTGGGTGAGACGTATTGCAATATTGCATTAACACACACTCATAGGCCACATTGATTAAAAAATAAATGAATTTGGTCATACTTTTGTTTAACAAAAATTGGATATGTATTTTTTCTGCCAGATTATGTGTTTCGTGCTTGTTTACGTACTTATAACGTGTGAGCTTTATTTAACTTTATAAAGCATATTCCATAATGCCATTGTTATAAGCTTTGAATAGGTTCCTGCAACCGTACCAGCATGGCCGGCACAATCATCTGATCCTCTTCGCTATAAAGATATTATCGATTTGTGGGTACAATAAAATTTATAATTGCTTAACATAAATATTAAATAAATAAAAGATACAACCAAACTGATCGATTTCGAAATCATTTAATGAGCAAAAATAATATGTTTGACAAGACAAAAGCTTCTGCACATTTTGTTGAACTCTTATACCACGACATAGAAGTAGAGGTACAAGAAAAAACAAAATAATGCACCAGTAACCTTGACAATTACCGCTTACCAACCGAACGCATCAATGCCGTTACCGAGCTGATGTGAGTAAAATCCATCAGAGACAATAGCTAACGGAACGTGTGTGTATCTTCTAGACGCATTATTGAAGAAGTACTACCACCTTTCAGTCATTGTTAAAGCGTGGGTGTAACTTCTAATTAGGAGGAAACAACGGGTAATGGATAGCTGATGTTACCCATTACTTACACGACAAGTCTGCTGGAACTAGGCACACATACATGTCTACTTATTTGAGGTTAATATAAAAGTCTTGTAGTTGTAAGTATGTGACCATGTTATACCAAACTTGGCACTTTTCTTTTTAATGGTGCATGTCTATTAAGAATTTGTGTACGGTAAGTAAGTAGTATGATAATATGACTTGATGAAATTATTACCTCTAGGACTCAATGAAGCCCTAAAATAAAATTAATAACAGCTCTAACATTCCATACGCAACGTTCTTAGTAAAATAAACTTAATAAATTCTTAATAAACGACTTAATAAAATTGTATGAAATTTTAATTATAAAAGGAAGTTAATTTTAAAAGGAGTTAATTTTTACAACTACGATATTTTTCTATAACGATACTAGCAATTATACCCTTCGTGATAATTTATAATTGAACACAGAAAACCTCATAAGCATGTACCTAATAATTAAATAGATAAGTGAAAGTGTACCAAAGGTGTCTTTGCGAGGTCGCAAAAGTTCAAACCTATCGTGTTTCACATAACATCGTCGTCTTATGACCGTGATGTAATGTTTACTTCCGCACCATGCCTACTATTGATTATAACAATAAATCAGGTTGCAAAGACTTGTGGAAGCGTACGTGACCATATGCTAAGCTAACCTCGTTCTCTATTGGGCCGAAACGTGTAAAGGATTTTCTTATTTATTATATTTAAGGTTGATAGATAACAATGATATAATTAGGAATAATACGGCCGATTGCTCTGTGTTATTTAAAATTAAAACAGTGGTTTGACGTCGTCCTCGTGAGAGGCAAAAATCGCTAGAAATGTCAATAAATACATTTAGGAATATTTGGTTTTTTGTCTGCAATTCTATTGTTATATTCAAACTATTCAGCATTAATAGTGTAATAATAACAATGTCGTAATCCTCACACAGTTTTTTTTTTTTATAATAATTGTTTACTATAATTATAATACTTTAAATAATATGATTTTGTTAAGTTCTGACACGCCTTCCACAGATCATTATTGATGTATTTAAAAAAAAATTATAAACTTCTAAGGTCAAGTTGTGACCCATTAAGGCTTATATTTTGTAATCCGTTATCCATCTATTGAACTATCACGACATATTATGACATAAGTTAAGATCTGATTTCGATCTCGAATTTCGCAGATACCTTTGCTGTTTCGTTTCTCTGAAGGTCGTCATATTAATAATATAATTTACTATATGAGATTCTGCATTTCTACAGTTGTCGTGTCCCACTTCCGGGCTTGTTTTGGGACCAGTTATTTTGATTGCTTCGTGGTCGCGAGCATCGTGATTTTCGTCGGCACCCATCTCGATCATTCGGGTCAACACAATTAATTCTTAACACAAACTCGTTTGCTATTTTAACTAACTACTAACTTAGATTCAACGTAATCCGAGTTAACAGAGATTTAGCATGTATCCAAAATAAACTAATTTGTTTAACAAAAATAAATTGGTTATTTCAAGGTGTATCGAGTTTCTCTGACATCTTCTAAATTAACTATTTCACGAACTGTTTCCAGTTAAATGAAGCATACTGATTGTTACCAAATCTCAATCTGTTTCGATCTAGACACCGTTAAAATATTTGAGACAAGTTTCGCAGTTTCTGAATGTTGAGGTAATTATTTTACATTGAAACTAGTTCAGCGATGCAACTATTTGTATTATCACAAAGCGGTGCCGGAAGAGTGCACTTCGACCTCGTTTAACGACCGCTTTTGAGTATCAGCATAAAATAAATACGATTACCGCTATCTCTCCATATGCACTATAGACACTAATTACCCAAAACAACAAAATTTTATAGACAATTAGTTCAATAATATCCGTATTGAAAAATAGACGTGTAAAAGTGAGAAAAAAAAAGGAACATTGTAATTCGCACCTATGGGCTGCGAAGTTCAGGTGTATGGTATGGTGTCGTAATGGCGTCATTAGACACATCGAAATGTTCAGATAGTGGTAGTGCAGTGGTGCAAAATATAGTGACCTTGGACATTGGGAAAATTGAAATGAGGTCACCGTGCCCATCACGGATACCCGCATCAAGGGTGAGGAGCTATGAAGTCGGGTGGGCCCAGGTGCTGGAGGAAATGGCCTGGAAGCTAAAAACAGTAAGTTGTTGTCTATAAAAGCCGTGATGTGCTAATTTAATGTGACTAACATATTAAACAAACTAACTAACAACTAAAACAACTCTTATTAAAAAATTGCTTCTTTTGATGTTTTATTCGCTGTTTTATCCACCGAAAAGTATCATTTGACTTTAACCCAGATAAGCCTGAATCTAAAATTTTCTGAAAATTTTGAAAAAAGTTACATTATTTAGTTTATTAGATCTTATGCAACATAAAAAAAATTATGAAAAAAAAATTAAGTGTAAGGCTTTCAGGGAAACAGCCGTCCTATATGTAGGACAGTAGGATAATAAGAGGAAATAAAAGACCATTTATGACAAAACAGAATGTAATCAAAAAGTGTAGTTTATTAGATAACTATTGATTATATTACCCATTGTTATATGTAATTTACTAGATTAACACTATTTATGAATGATATGTTTCAAAACACTTGACACACACTCCAACATCACATTTCTTGCAACGTGTCAAACATTTTTTGTGACATTGACGACAGTGTGTTTGCTTCGATTGAGGAATAACCAGATGATTCATTTGGTCTTTACGACTATCAGCATGTTCATGATGGGAGGGTCGGCTAGGCCCTCTTTTGGCATTTTTTCTGTTTGATTCAATCAAAGCAATTGCTACCCTTCTGCGAAAGCCAAGATGATCCAGTTTTCCATGATTTATTTTATATAACTGCCATGCATTATGTTCGGCAAGACCAATCATGTGTGTGAGCAACGGCATGTACCATTTCTTACCTCGTATACCAATTCGGTAATGTGAAATATTTTCATCAGACCGATCCACTCCTCCCATATATTTGTTATAGATGGACACCATATGTGGTTCTTCTATGACAATGTTTCTCTTTTCACTTTGTGAGAAGCGTTTGGCAGATTGTTTAGGATTTATTCCTACAGCATTAGAAGCAATACTGAATATATTATTGTCATGCCATTTAGCAATAATGAACGTGTTGTCATGTGTCGTTCTGTAATCGACAGCACCACGTTCCTTTTTTTTCAGTAACTTCGATGTAATCAGAGGACAACTAGATGTCCTGTTTTCTCGAACTGTCCCAGTGCAACGAAGGCCTTTCTTTGTTATCTCTTCCAGCAAGGGCGTCCCAGTAAAAAAATTATCAAAAACTACGTGGTAAGGAAAGTCGAAGCCACGTGAAATCAGCACATCGCAAAAAGTGAGAACAACGCTTACACCCAGCCCCAATTCTTTATATATTGGATTGCACATAGTTGTAGCACCTTGGTATGGTTCCATCCATAAAACATACCCTAACCGTGTAGCACCAACCCAAGCTTTGAACCCGTACCTAATAGGTTTACCTTTTATGTGCTGTTTGCAGCCATGTCTACCATAGTAGGGGATCATGGCCTCATCTACACTGTAATGCTCTTCAAGAGGAGAAAACTCTAAGAACCTTTTATTTAGAAGTGTAACTAGGGGGCGTACTTTTGTGTATTTGTCTTGCAAATCCAGATTATCATTGACATGAAGGTGGCGAAAAATAAAGTCAAATCTATCCCTAGTCATAGCCGAGCTGATCAATTCATTCTTTGTATCAGGGGAGTTTTCCCAATACATTCTTCTACGGGGGAGCCATGAATAACCACTAACCAACAATATGCCGATGAAACATTTCATATCTTCAGTGGTTATGTCTCCAGGCAAATTCTTTTTGACAGCATATTTATTGCTCTCTGACACCAACAACGAAATAACATCTTCATCTAAGAAGTTTTCAAACCACTCAATTGGGCGCTTATCTTGGCAAGCGCCTTGAACATCTGGCCAATTCACGGGATTTTTTGCCAAGTCCCGTTTTCTCCATGCGTAGGTACGCCTACGTTTAGTTCGACCTGTAGAATCAGAAGGTTCTTCTTCTGTATCACTCACCATAATCTGCCCTTGAATCATTACTTCAGCCGGTTGAAGCAGAATGTTTCGTGGCAAATTATTCAAAGTTACATTATCTTCTTCACCCGAATCTTCGTCAGTGAGACAGTCAGGATCAACAGGAGGAGGTAGAATACATATCAGTCGTTCTCTAT
Organism: Sesia bembeciformis; assembly: GCA_943735995.1. NCBI lineage: Eukaryota > Metazoa > Arthropoda > Insecta > Lepidoptera > Sesiidae > Sesia > Sesia bembeciformis. The sequence goes on along the minus strand of OX031026.1, from coordinate 5,009,357 downwards.
AATCTTCTTCATTATCAGAAACATTTTCTAAAGCATCTAAAATTTCATGCGCAGCTAACGGTCTGTAAAGAAAAAGTTGTATTATTGTACTAAAATCATGTATATTATCCTACTGTCCTATATATAGTACGCTAGTATTTGTAACAAGTTATACGTAATTTATTTATATTATTTTGCTAGAATATTTATTTAGTACAAAAGTTTAAGGTTATCAACTAGATATTAACACAGAAAAAAACAACTCACGAGTAAAATATAACTTTTTATACATACCTGTCATTTGCCATGTCTGCAACGCACTTTTATTACACACTTATAAGGTAAAATATAAGGTAAAAACTGTTAAAATAACTGTCTTTTTATTTTTTCTAATAAAGCTGACACGTTTCTTACTGCAAATCATAAGACTAAATAATCTTAGATAAAGAGGGTATTCTGATATTTTTTTTTATTTCTACTGTCCTAAATATAGGACAGTAGGCTTATCTGGGTTAATGTAAATAGTCAATCATCAGAGCAAATACCAACTTTATATTAAAATTTGTTTTACAATTAAGTAGATAACACTTATCATTACAGTAGATAAACGACTTAAGTTATGTTCAGATTGATTTTGTTGATTCCATTAATGAATTGCAGTTCTACGATTATAGCTTTGATTTCGATTAATCACTTTATCGTATACCAAATACAAAAAGTAACTTTATACCACATGACTAAAATTAAAACCGGCGCGCTTATCATTAAAGCGATTTCTTCCAAGCAACCTTTAGATGGTAAGGGGAAATCTGAAGACAATTAGAGTTAGATAGTGCAGTAAAAGAATAAGAACTTATAATATGCGAATTTAATATATAATATACGTGGGCAGGTCCAAAAGTTTCCGACCTGACAAAGAAAAGGGACACAAGTTCATGAAACTATTTTTATTTTTCAATATAGTTTCCGTCTGTTTGAACACAGTTTTCGGATCGTTTAATTATCTTTCTATCCTACTGTAAAAATAGTCAGAAAGATTTGTCTTCAAAATAGGCGAAAACAGCAGTGGTCACTTCATCATTAGTGGAAAATCTTCTACCCCTTAAGTCGCTCTGAGTTTTGAGAACAAATAGTAATCACTGGGACCCAAGTCAGGACTATAGGATGGGTGGCGAATTTCCGTGAAGCCACACTGAAAAAGCAGCTTTCGCAACTGCGACGTTCTTTAAAGAACGTTTGGAGGAAAGAAGTTTTGGCACCCACCTCGCACTAACTTTATTCATATGAAGATGTTCACGAAGAATCCTAAGGAAGTTTTTGAAAGCCCTGTCTTTGATGCTATTTCTGTCGTCTTTAGCCGTCAGTCGCTCAGAACTTCTTCCACTAATTTGATGATGTTTGGAGTGAGTGCCTCAACGGGTCGACCGGAGCGAGGTTCGTCGTCGATGGACTCTCGTCCTAAATGAAATTACTTACACCAATCTTTGACGGTAGAAAATGACAGAACACCTTCCTTTGTAAGGAACTTACTCACGGAACGATATTCCACTTTAAAGTTTTTGTGACTTGCTGTTGTAAGAGACGAGGAATTAAAACTAACCAGTTTTGAACTCTAAAAATTATACACGAATTAGTAGAATAAATGACAATTCCAATGACGTGTAATTTGTTTCTTTTTAGTTATCCATAAATATGTCAATCCAGAAACTTTTGGACCTCACTGGTACATACAGTGTATAAATACAATTATGGTAATTCTTTGAAGTATTTTAGACATTTAACAGAATGGATATAGAGAGAAGAAGAGAGAAAGAATGATTTACTTTTTTCTCACAATTATTAATCATTAAAGTTTATTCACTACGGTATAATTTGTAATGCATATTTGAATATGTAATTACATACGAGTATGATGTGATGAATACTGGTAATTACAAGATCATGTTTGTAGATAATTGCAAGATTACTTCCAGCTGCATCCACGTTATTGTAATTCCTTTCTCATACACCGTCTATCAGTGGCATCTCGATTTCGCACGTCCGTAAGTGCATTTTCACATCATTCTCGACATTTCTTTTCGGGACTTTGAGGTAACTGAAATTATTTACAATACATTTTTGTATATTTTTAAGCTTACTCTATTCATATTCGATTAAATCGTATCAATAAAATAAAATTAATATTCATTTGAAAGATAGGCAAGACTTGAAAGTGTCATATCAATTGACGTAAAGAACACCCAAGTATAGATACATTACGAAAACATTGGCCATCGGCTAATGTAACCGGAAACACCCGATCGCGTCAGCCACGTCTATGAATGACCGTGGTATTAATGGACATATGAATTTAATGGATGTTTAAAAACGATTTTTTATAACAAAATCTTGGTATTAGCGTTACAGATATTATTTTAATTTTAAAGATTTTAAGGTCAAAACAATAACTGTGACACTGATAAAGTTACAAGAAAATGTTATATTTAAAAAAAAATTCTGCCCCTCCTCAAAAGTTGCGATTTGTCCCTTGCACCAATTGAGATTTCCACGATCAATATCATACATTAAAAGCACACATCCAGTATTTCTTCAGTTTGCTCTAAATCAGGCGAGAAATTCCGTCTCTAATTAAAAATGCCAGCATTTGAAACAAAGCCATAAATTACAAAAGATTTGGAACAGATATTTTGTTTTTTCTCGTTTGTGCAGTTGCTTTTTCATTTCTTTGTAATATTTTATGTTATTTATACTTTATATATCACTTAAAATATCACTTCTTGATATTTCTAATACTTGTTAGTTTAATATTTCGTACCTATAATCAAGAAATTAACAAATTTTATGCTTTCCTTCTCTTCATAAAGCATCGAGATGAGAATATTTTGGGTCCACGGTTATTATTTCGCACCATTTAAAATTTTGTTCAATATATTTATAACAGATTTCATCGAGTTTAGTATTGTACGGTGAAATTATAATCATCAAATCTGCAGATGATTATATTATCTAATAATCGGGAGGTGATCAAAGATTGATAAAAACTAATGATATATGTAATCGCAACTAGCATCACATAGTTTCTCTTTCATTTAGGCATACTCTTCCTCGTTTTTTCACGGAGCGCACTTTCCGGGGATAATCAATCATTTTATTTTCACTTTAATAGCACCTTTTTGCGATAATGATAGAGGTATGTCGATTAAATGCAAAGATGGACTTATCATTGGTGTCTTATAACATCATTAGAATTCAGTCCACGTAAATTAAAGTAATATTTGAAACAATTTTGGGTTGATTTGAACATGCAATGAAATCTTTTCCGTAATTTTATTTATATATTTTTTTTTATAAATTCCTTGTTTTTGAAATAATTTTTTTGGTGTTTTTAAAACGTATGTGAATAAGAATAAGATTCTAGGACAACAGCCACTTGTAAGCTGTATGAAAAGACTTTAATAATCATTTAATTATAATATTAATAGAATGCATAAATCTGAATGATTTGTTCAGTTATCTGAACAAATCAGTTATATATAGGTAGGTACTCGTACATACATATATGTATATATTTTTTATTTAATTTATTTAACTCCATAGAATTTAACCATCCATTTAACATAAGTCTATAGAATATACAAAACAAGTTTCCAGTTTGCTTTTTTATATGTAAGAGATAAACTCGAAAGTACTAGACCGATTTTGAAAATTCTTTCATTTGAACCTTAACCAATGCGGACTGTTTTGATGTCTCAGAAAATCATTACATCACCCGAACCAAGCCGGGGCGCGTCGGCATAACTCATAATGTTCATAAATCATATAAAACTGTTAAATGTGATGTATCCAAATATGTTTCTGTGACTAAGTAATAGTAGGTAAATGTAACAGAAGGTCATAGGAAGTCAACAAGCTTGCTCACAGTCATGTATGGATTCCATACTTTGGTTACAGTAACGGGCGCTAACGGGAGCCCGTCCCGCTTGCAGATCTGTTACGCAACTGTACTCCTCCACAACTCCATTACTTTGTTACTAATCACCACAAACATGATAATCCACTTCTCAAAACCTCAATCACTATTAGAACTGTCACCATATCTCCAAGGCTTAAATTAAAGTACCTAGAAAATTAATGAGCCTTTAATGCCCCACTGCACGACACAGGTCTTCGTAAATCACTAAGAGGTTTCAGACCATAATCTACCCCGCGGGCCCATTGGGGATTTATGAATAGACCTGCTCCAGATTTTAATTCGCCACCGCGCGGGTTTCTCCGCGATGTTTTTCTTCATTAGTTAGGGATTTAAAATAATCGTATTTAACTATAAACTCAGTGGTAGGCCTTGACATTGGTTCTGCAATCAAGATTGGAGTTCTAATATCCAGAAACGGTAGTCACCAATTTTAATCAACACCATTTATTATACTTATAAAATGACCCCTTTATCTCCAAATATGTTTTTTGTGATCATTTAAAGTCTGCACAGTTTATGTTGTTGCTAAATATCGTCTCATTTCTTAGTTTTTTTTTTATGTATACTTAGAAAAACAAATTATAGGAAGGGTATATGATAGGGATGGCCAAGTCCTAACTTCAAGTTCTACACGCTTCTACAGTTTCTAAACCGGTTCTTCATCACTTTTGATTCAAATGATTGTATTCATATTTAAATTGCACCAATTTGCTGAACAATCAACCTTCAACGGCTATCCAGAATCGCCTCCTGATGGCGTGGTATGACTCACTGTCAGTGTCATATGATTTGTTGCATTTCACATCCTTAGTATATCAACGTCATAAGGTGGATAACCGTTTATCCTTGTTGTAATGTTAAATTGGTACCTGCTTCAATGAATCACGACGGAGTGCGCAGGCGCACCCGTTCAGCAATTGAAGGCGTAAATGGTCAATCAGTTCAAGTGCACAATGTAGTGGGGTCATGAATTTAATATGCCATATTGTGATTTATACATATCGTAAAACTCTTAAACTTAAGTTTGTAATAATGTAGTAATTAATTAAATTCTTAAAAACAATCTTGTTATTATTTTTAATTTATGAAGGATTATTAATAAACAAATCTAAAATTGGATGCTTGTGCAATTATCTAATTTTAGATAAAAATAATAACCACAATAATTTTTTTTCTAAAATACATGTGTACTTAAAACATTTTCATCTGCTTTTTACCGTGCATGAAAACTGTTGTGTAACCATACAACCAGAGCAGGTATGTCCAATATTATGAGACGAAATTTATTTAATTACTTTATGAACTGGGTTGAAGGTTTTCACGAGAATATTGAAAATACATAAATTAATTGATGACGCTTGTATTCTGTGTGTCAAAAGCAGAAAAGAAGAGAGAATACGAGGGGAGCGAGAGGGCTGGAAACTGCGTTTCGTTACCACAAAAACTAGGTAGTACATAAGTAATTTTTAAGTAAAATGGGGTTCATGCTTCGAGAGCGGTAATAACCTGTGACTACCCTTAGTCTCAAGGCACGAGACCAATTACCCTAGGCTAATTGGTCTGTCTCTCGAGCGCTACCCCGGGGGTACTCTTGAGGAGTTCGGGGACCCGTATTATCTACTCACGGATTTTTTCAATTATTGCTATTTTTCGGTAAAGGCAAACATAAAAAAAAAACGCGTTCGTCCGCGAATTACACAAAAATATGGGGCATGTATAGATTTATAAAAATGAGCGCTGAGCGGTTCACACTCGAGCGCTGTATAGGCACCAATAAACCTTTTTAAGACTTGAGGTTAAAAGCTCGAGTTTAAAACGGTTAAGGTAAAGGATCTTAATATTCATTAGCACTAGCGTTCAGCGCTTATTTTTACAATATAGAGGCACATTGTGAACTATGACCCTAAAACCGCCTCGTGATCGCAGCGCATCTGTGCCCTGCTTTTGGAACATTACAGTCTGATATCGAAATACTAGCTAGTCACAATGATTATTGTGAAATAGTCTATCAATTACAGAAACAGTGTCTCAACTTTGACGACGACCGCCTAGTCCAATTGGTAGTGCCTCTGCTTGCTGTGTAAAAGATCCTGCATTCGATTCCCGGTCGAACATTATATTGTATAAATAATGTTTGTTCTGGTTTATGGTAGGTGACGTCCTGGTCTCACTGGTGTATGGCGTCAAAAACTCTTAAGCCCTTTCTCACCATCTTCTGATGAGGTAACTGTTAACAATCGATAGATAAATTATCTGACAAGTATCAGGAGGTGGTGAGAAAGGCCCTTAGTGTTCCGGCAGGAACGTCTTGTATGAATTTAAGAGTTCATTAATTTTGAAAAGCATAACAGCAACTTCAGACAGTCCTATAATTTATTTAATTTACTTTATTTTCTTTCTACTTAAATCTGTATAACCATCTCATTGCGACGACAATCACCGTCTCTCTCTAACTATACTTGTATTATTAGTATTCCCATCACAATCTAACAGCACGTGCTCAAAAGCCATTATATCTGTCTTAAACAAAGGATCTACAGACGTTTCACAGAAAGAGATAAAAAAAAACCAACATTGAATCCCGGCTTGAACAGCCGCTTGAGATCAATAGCTTTGAATACAAACCAGGGTTCCTCAGGAACTGTCGGCAGGTGGGCTGCTCTACTAACACTAGTAAACAGATAGTAAAAATACACTCACACAAATAAGTGTAAGGAGCATACAACATTCTCGGTGTGTTCATGTCTGCCGATACATAACTGCACGTTCGCCCTTTATTACCGTTGTAGTCAAATCAACATGTTTGATGCTCTACTTTAAAATAACTATGTCAAATATTAACCTAAGATTACTCATTTACAGAGTTGTACGTTAGAAATAGAAATTATAATTATAATTAGAAATAATTTATACGCGATAATTTAGATTTATTTTCGTGTCATTTATGTTTCTTGTAAACTCGGTCGCTTTTTAATATTTGTTTATTAATATTTAACCTTTAGACATGTGCGTTCATTAGCTCATGATAATTATTGAATGGAAGTAGGCGTCATATATTAGCATCCGTATAAGCAAGGCGCAAGGCAGACTCACTCCACTACAAAACATGCGGATACATAAGTTTTATAGTAGATGTGCTTGAAACAATGATCTAAAAAGTCAATTGAGACTAATTTTCTAGTAGGTTTGACAGTATAAAATAAAAACGCGGCTAACTTCTTACAGGTTATTCATAGATATTTTGCAAGTTGCCAAAAAATGATTTATACAATATAAAAATTGTAACTGGGGCAAAATTCATACATTTCTTAAATATAATTATTGTATTATAAATAACAGAGAATCACCACGAAAAGATATTAAAAAATATTTGGTCCTGATGACCTCAATTCGCTAATAAAATAAACCTAAAAACATTAATACATACTTATTTTTAAAAAGTTTCTAATAAGAATAACGTCATTCATTACATTAGGTAGTGCCTAATCAGATGCTACTCCGTACAGTTTTAAAATAACTAAAATGGATATTATTCATGAGTTAATTTAAGATATTTATAAACGACATAGGAAAGTTCGCTTTGTTGAACTCTAAATAGCCTATTAATTTTCCTATTTGTAAATCAATATCTTCTTTGTAAGTAGGAGAAGAATGGGCTATTCATAACTTTCTATCACTTACCACTATCTAGTAAGCATCTATACATTGGTGCATCATATATCTAAATGTCGAACGTAAAATTACCGTAGCAAGATGAGGGAGGTGGGTTTTTCACAACATACATAACTGCTCCTTCGAATACGTTTTAAATAAAGTAGAGCACGCACTAAGCCGCTTCAACAGTACAAAAGTGGAGGCAACAACTTTTTTACGGTCCCAACGTATTCCCGCGCCCCTTCGCTTCCAGGGCCATGAGTTCCTTATTCTTACACGCTTTTACAGACATACAGCATGTGCTCGGTTTCGACTCACCAAATGCAGTTCTTATTTTGCCCCCAGTGTACATTACTTTCAGTACTTTTATGAAAGTGACTTAATACAAACTTGTAAATATATGTTGTTAGTGAAATGTATAAATATTCGTGATAGTTATTAATTTTTAAGGCATGGATACGATAAATGTAGTATTAAAAACGGGATATAAAATCGTTAAGGATTTTTCGGAGCAACACAAATTTGTAAGTTATCTTGGTTATATCGTTATTTGTTATTTTTCCGGAGATATTTTTGTTATTGTTGTTTAACTATATTATATAGATACATATAAAAACTTATCTGTATTACTTCTCTGCGAAAAAGGTATTGAAAAAGAGAATTACCTACTTACTATTAATTTATAACTATTAGAAGTGAATTTAAAACTGTCAAATAGTCTTCAAGTGTCAATAATAACAAAATGTCAAAAATAACTTGTTACACTACACGAAATTTTATATTTCTAAAGTTAGACCAGTAGAATCGGTCGATTTATTTTTATTAGGTACTTGCTAAAAATTTCCTTATTCTTAAAAATATAAGTCGCAAAGCTTGTTTAAATGTGATTTTGTAATTATAGTTCTACTTTTGCATTTTGGTTGATGCATTAGGATGTTTTCATTTTTGCTGTAACAGCTTAGGTAGGTACTTATTCTAATTTTTATAAGTAACTATAAATACAAAAATCTTGTTCACTTGGGTATTAGTAGCTCATATAATGTCAACCACTATATAATTCATTCTCGATGGACGAAACACTATCAACGAATAAGTCAATCCTCTGAACAGGTTTTAGAACTATGGTTCCTACGTTTTCCTATTCCTAAGCGAGAAATAAACGTGAAAAATGTTAATAGGATCCTAATGTAAAATATTAATGATTAAGTACAATGGGTGGACTTAAGAATATTAAATAAATTGTATGACATAAATTGTACTAGTTATGGTAACCAAACTTCCATATACCTACCTACTAAGTGTCCATCCACATTTTAGACGCTCTTCTGGACTATCTTTATCCTGCCCTGCATTTCAAAACTAATCTGTAGTTAATTAATGATAAATAGTTAATTAATGATAATGATACTTAACTAACAGTGTTTAAATACGTATGGGCACGACCTCCAGTAAAGCTAAATGGAAGTAGATACGTTGTTAAGAAATTAATTAAAGACAAATATAGTTTGTAATCTGTTACTGCGAGCATGCGCGCGTACTACCGACCATAAACATCGTTTAGTCAGACCAACTACATGTTGATAACCAAATCCAAAATTGAATTCTAGTATAGTTCAATTATTTTTCAAATACCTCATTGAAATTTATAATTTAACTACTATTATTGTCACCAGATGGAGACATCAGGAGGTTCAGAGAGCTCGACCGGCGAAGACGCAGAAGCACGGCGGTCGCGGCGGAATCATGTGCTG